>CAWUFW010002870.1:0-1200000 GCA_963921515.1 Calotriton arnoldi | reverse complement strand
CTACTTGCTTCTCAGACACCAGGTGACACCGGACTGAGGTCACACTGGCTCCAGTGTCTCTGAGAGCCTCTACCCTGTTCCCATTAATGGTCACCCAGGTGCTATATTTCTTTGTGTTAGGGGGCACCTGGTTTCCTGGGACCATCTCACTGTCCCCTAGTGAGACAAGGGTCATTTCTGCGGGATCCCCTCCCTCCTGTGGGCACCCCTCCTCCCCAAGCGCTACACTAGCCAACACTTTGGACTGTCCACCGGTGGGCGGCTGTGTCCCCTTCGGGCACTTGGGGTCCCCCTTAAAGTGACCTACCTGGTCACATGCATAACACTTGCGGGGGCCGGTCTCAACAGGCTTCCCTGTGGAGACCCCTTTCTTCTTATCACCGGGGGGCTGGGAACCTTTACCCTGGGTACTAGTTTGGGGCCCTTTAGAGAACTCCTGTGCTTTACCCTTGTCCCCCCACCTTTCTGCTGGGGACCCTGCCCACCTTTGGCTGAGTCTCCCCCAAACGCTTTCTTGTGGACCCTGGTACTCACCCAGCGGTCCGCTTCCATAGCAAGCTTCCTGGGGTCAGTTAGCTTACTATCCACTAGGTGCTGGCGCAGATCTGCAAAACATAGACTAGACAAGTGCTCCCATGCAATCAAGTTGTAGAGCCCCTGAAAATCTGTTACACTACTGCCCTTCACCCAACCATCCAGCGACCTGCAGAACACATCCACACATTCCAACCAAGTGTTGGCATCAGACTTCTTACTGGACCTGAACTGATCCCTGTACTTTTCAGGAGTAAGACCATACTTCGTGAGAAGGGCATCCTTCATGTCAGCATAGGTGAGGTGATACCCCTTACCCAAAGCTATCAGAGCATCCCTTGCTTCTTCAGGGAAAAGTGGCCACAATCCTGCTCCCCAATTCTCCTCAGGGACCCCATTCATGTGTATGGCTGCCTCATAACCCTGAAACCACCTTTGTATGTCATCCCCCTTCTTGAACTCCTTGCCTACGTTCTTGGGAATGTGCACAATCCTGTCTGCTTTTCTGGACGAATTGCTGCCACCATCTGAGCCTGACTTACTCCTAAGTTCTAGCTCCTTCAGTTCTCTCTCATGTTCTAAGAGCATCTTCCTCTCCTCTATGGCCAATCTCTTCTCCTCCCGCTCACTCTCCAGCCTGAGCTTCTGCAGCTCAAACTGCCTTGCCTCCCGCCTGTCCTCCAGCTCCTCTGGGGACAGACTGCTGCTGCCTGACCTGGCGGGTTCCCCCCTACCCAAAAGCACATCCACCCTGGAAATAGGCTCCTCCACCTCCTCACTGAGATTACCAGGCTGCCCATTGGCATGTCTGGCTGCTACCCAGGCCCTCAGTGCCTTCTGTAGCTCTTCCTTCCTTGTGAGGCCTTTAATTTGGACTTTCAGGTTTTTACAAATCGTTCGTAGCTCCTTTACGGCGTAGGATTCCAACCTATCCTCCTCAAAGATAACTTCCAGAGATGCAACGGATGATGCAATTGATTCAGGCATGACAAAAGTAGTGAGTTGAAAACTGGCAAGATCAAAAATAGGCCAAAAGAAAAAGAACCAGTATGTGGTACGTAATGGTCTGCGATATGGTAGTAGTGCACACCAATCACTGTAAGTCAAGTGCAAACACAAGTCCTATCCCACCGCTGACAACCAATTTTAGAAATGGGATCTCTAGTTGGCAAGGGCTTGCACCTTTGTCCAAGTAGGGACCCTTCTTCCTAGTCAGGGTAAGGGTGTTACACTCGTGAAGTAACCCCTGCTCACCCTCGTGGTAGCTTGGCACGAGCAGTCAGGCTTAATTCAGAGGCAGTGTGTAAAGCATTTGCACATAACCAACAGTAATACAGTGTAAGCACTACAAACGGACACCACACCAGTTTAGAAAAATAACCAATATTTTATATACTCAAGACAAGACCAATTACGACAAAAATCCACAATACTATACTTTACGAATGAATACTTGATACGGTAACTTCTTCTTTGCAGGAATAGCACAAAAGCAAAGTTCGTACGAGTCGGTACCTCCGTCCGAGCCTACCGCGATGCTGAAAACCACAGAGTCTAACAGTTCCAGCCGACCGCGTCGATACGGGCCAGCAGAGTCATGAACAGACTCGGTTACAGTACCTTTCTCGTTGTGGCTGGTACGGAGTGTACGAGCCGGTCGGCGTTCGTCGCGGTTGCGGTGCAAGACGGAGCGATGCAAGGTGCGGTGTCCCTCGATGCGGTGCAGGCAGCGGCTCGATGAGCGTCGTGCAGACGGAGTCGGTGAGTCCAAGGCGTGCGATGCAGGGTGAGACGATGCTCGATGCGGTGCTGACAGGTTGCGATGCAGGCGACCAAGCCGGAGTGCGGGAGCTGGCGTCGGACAGCGGTGCGAGTCGGAGCGGTGCGTCGCAAACGTGCGAGCGGTGCCCCAAATGCGGTGCGGCCTCGACTCTTGAGCCAGTTGCAGCGACCGCGTCGGTCGGGTCCGGTTGGTTCAGTGAAGCGATGCGATGCGAACTGCGGTGCCCACAGGTCACGGTGCAAGCAGCGGCTCGATGTTGGCGGCGTCGGACGTCGCCCACGGTGAGACCAGGGTTGCGATGCGAAGCGGGGCGATGCGGTCTGCGGTGCAAACAGGTCACCGGCCAGGGGTGGATTCGGTTGACGGAGTCGGTTGCGGTTCCCTTCCTCTGTGGCAACTGAAACAGCGTTCCAGAAGCGGTACCCAGAGGCTTGTGAAGTCTTTGTAGTCCCTGAGACTTCTTAACAGGAGGCCAGCTCGGTTCCAGGCCCTTGGAGATACTCAGCACAAGTTTGTAGAAAGTTTAGTCCAGTCCTTTCACTGCCCAAGGCAGAAGCAGCAGCTGCAGGCCAACCCAACAAAGCAACAACACAGCAAAGGGGCAGTACTCCTCCTGGCAGCTCTTCCAGCTCTTCGTCTTGGCAGGTTCCTTGATTCCAGCGAGATCTAAATTCATGGGGTCAGGGCCCCAATATTTATATCCCAAATTCCTTTGTTCTCTGAAGGCAGAGGGGCCTTTGCCTAGTCCAAACCAGTTCTGGAGCACTTTGTTGACAAGTCTCCGTCCCTTCTTTCAGTGAGTAGGCCAGGGACATCAGACACACCACAGGAGGTGGAGCCAGCATTGTGGAGGGAAGGCACTGTCCTATTCAGGGCCCAGGTGCGACCCCTCCCACCCATCTACATGTAGATCTTGCTATTCAGCCCTGTGCTGACTCACCCTGTCTCCTGGCATCCCCCAGCCCCTGTCACTCACATTCCAGACAAGGAATACACAACCTCGCAGAGGCAGGCTTGGATGGTTAGACAAGAAAATACCCACTTTCTAAAAGTGGTATTTTCAAACACAGAATGTTAAAACCAACTTCACTAAAAGCTGCATTTTATCATTCTGAGTCCAGGCATACTAAACTCGAATTTCTACCATGTTCCCGGGGTCAGTTAGGATTATAAGCTGTAATAATCAAAACTGCCCGTTCTGGCCTAGGGGGAACAGGTAGCCTTGCAATAGTGAAAAACGAACTAGGCTGTAATTCACTATCAGGACATGCCACACACACCCGGGCATGTCCTACCTTTCGCATACAACGCACCCTGCCCACAGGGGTACCTTGGGCCTACTTTAGGGGTGACTAACATGTAGTAAAGGGAAGGGTTAGGGACTTGCAAGTGTGTGCACTTGCCAAGTCGACATGGCAGCCCCAGGCTGCGCACAGGCTCTGCGATGGCAGGCCCGAGTTACACTTTACGGGCTGTTTGCGTGGGTGGCACAATCCAGTGCTGCAGCCCACCAACAGCATTTGGTCTATAGGCCCTGGCACTCGCAGTGCACTTTACAAGGGACTGACACATAAACCAAATAGGCCAATCATGGAAACACCAATCCATACACATTTTATACAGGAGCACTTGCACTTTCCCACTGGACAGCAGTGAGGAAAGTGCGCAGAATCATTACACCAGCAAAAACAGAGTCAAAACCGGGAGGTCAGAAAGCAAAAAGTCAGGGGAAACACGCCAAAAGATGCCAAGTCTAACAGTGTTACTGCAGAGAATCCAACTGTGGGCTGAGGACGAGAACGTCCTCTCCCATTATCAGGCGGGATTCAGGGCCAACACCGGGACGGTTGACCAGGCATTCAGGCTACTTCTCCTTTATTGGAAGGTAGTCGTGATAGGTAGAGGCAGTCTTTACCTTGCTTTTATTGATCTGAAGACTGCCTTCGACCTGGTCCCTCGGGATCGGTTGTGGCAAGTCCTGGGTGAGATGGGCATCCCTCCGTTAATACTTCTCTTGCTGATTCGTTTGCACGAGGGTAATTATGCACAAGTGAGATGGGGGTCTCAAGAGCAAAAAACTGACAGGATTCCTGTGAACAGGGGAGTACGCCAGGGCTGTGTTATGGCACCCACTCTGTTCTCTTTGTATGTGAATGGGGTGGTCAGCTTCTTACAGAAAATCCCAGCTGATGCCCCGGCCCTGGCAGGAGACAGGGTACCTACTCTCCTGTTTGCAGACGATACACTGTTGATTTCAAAGACCCCAGCAGGGCTACAAAAACTCCTAGATAGGTTCCAGCTTTTTTGTAATTCCAGGGGGTTGATTATTAATACCACCAAGACCAAACTGATGACATTTAACCCCTACAAACCTTTTAGGCATAATTTTACCCTGGGAGGAACATGCCTGGAGAGAGTCAGTACGTTTGATTACCTCGGTATTTGCCTCTCCGAAAGAATGCATTGGAGATCCCACATCAACAAGATGCTTTTAAACCATAAACGTGTGGCCGGAGCAATAGGTAGAGAACACCGCTCCTCACGGAGCAGACCTGTCGCCCCGGCGCTCACGATTTATGCTGCGAAGGCAGTTAGCACGGCCCTATATGGTGCCGAACTGTGGGGTTTCGATAATGTAGAAGAGATCTGCCGATCCGAAAACAAGTTTTTTAGAGAACTAGTGATGATAGAGCGAAATGTATTTGTGAATTGTAGGGGTGCATCATAATCACTGATAGGCCGCACCCACATGTATTCAGACATATATTCGTTTATATCCATTGTATACTCATGCATGTTTAGCAAAGAATGAATAGTTCACTGAGACGAAGTGAACTCAGCAGTATAATGGTGTTAGGATAATGATGTAATGTAATGCTTTTTGAATTGTGTGAACATAATGCATAGAGGAATTAGTTCGTGTATGTAATGTAATTGCAGTAGTTTAAACGTGCACCATATTAAAGTTGCACATGTAATTCATTGTTTGCATAAAGAATCGTAATAAATATGCTTATAGGGAAAAGTAAGATGTGTGTTTAAAAGTTATATGTAAGGGCCTGACTACATATATGCTTAAGGAAGGCCTGGTATATTCTTATGTTAGCTTATAAGGTAGGCCGAAAAGGGTTTCTCTTGGAAAGGCTCTCTGGGCACAAACGGTAGATTTAATTAGCACAGTAGAAGGTTTCTGTTGAACGTATCTTTTGTTGCAGGTGCAAGGACGCATGTCTCGTTAGTAAAGACTAACTCTTTGTTTTCAAAAGTTAGAAAGATGGGAGGCATGGTACGGGGAGTGCAATGGAATTTAGGGATGATACTTTCAGCGGAGAAGGCGCCTGGGACTCAAGGTCAACGAAACCGTCCAGGATGAAGTCACCGTTTCAATGGAAAAGCACAAGAAAGAAGACCTGGCCAAGAGGGCGTAAACAAGGCGTGTACCTTTGTAGTATGGTTTTGTATTAGGGATAGTGCCCTGAGGGAGGAGGCCAGAGAAGCGGTAGGGGAGACCTGAGAGAAGGACAGAGCTGAGCTTAGGTATATGGTGATTGCACTTCTTAGGAAGTCTTCACAGCTGACACCTTTTATTCTTTCTTGCTTGGGAAAATCGTTATGCAGGGATGTCACGTAGCGTTAGTGTAAGGACAGCAATTGATTTTAAGCTTGTTTAGGCCCATGAAGAGCAACTTAGAAATAGGAGCAATCATAGTCTGGTTGGTCCTCCTAGAACTGTCTATTCTTCTTATCCTGAGTCGGATGAGACTCCTGCGTAGATTATTATTTGTATTAGTGCCCATCTATTTCTTTAACCTCGTGTTGAGGTGCCTGCACGTTCAGTTATTTTTGGCGATAATAAATTCTCAAACTTGAATTCGGAGTCAGTGGTCCTTTCAGACAAAATGAATGCTGATATCTAACCTGATGAGATTCTCTCCTTTACACTATTCAACAGGTAAAAAGATCTTGGCGGCCAGAAGGTTCTTATAGATAATTAGATAAGAATCGGCGTTATCAGTTGGTAGCAGAGTAGGATGGTTACCTTTGATGGTAAGGGGAGATCTAGAGCAAGATAGGAGATTAAGTTGCCCCATAGAGCCCGAGTGACGCAGATCCAGAGAACCGCGAGAGACGGATGTCGGAGGTCGTGGAAAACTGACGGAGAGTGACGGTGCGGCGGAAGTAGCAGTTCGTAGTAGAGTGAGTATGAAAAGAGTGATGTTTGGTAGATTGCGGTGTTATATTGTTGTGTGATGTCTTGCGGAGTTGGAACGAAAGTTGAGTGATTGAGAAACGGACCGTGAGCGCGCGCGGGACCGGGAGATTTATTGTGGTGTAGAATACACCCAGAGTTGAGAACGTTGACCAGAGTTGTGGGGGTCACGAGACGTCATTGACAGACCCACAGAAGATAGGGACACATGTGTGAGTGTGTGAATAACCAACGCAGGTCGTAGGTTATTGTGTGCAGAACATCGAGTGATTGAATCCTATCGAGTGTATTAGAGGCGATTGTCCGGTCGTTCGTGGACAGACGGTTGCCAGATTGAGGTCAACAAGCTTAAGAGACTGATCGGTCATTGGTAAGACTGACGGTCAGAGAGGTAATTGTTTGGTAGGACGGACATTATTTCAGAGTATAATTGGGACGGATGCGAGTGAGAACAAGTGAATTAGAAAGGAGGGGAACTGCTGCGAGCGGAGGAAACGTGACGTCAGACAAGAGCCGCGCTGCGATAGGTCGGTTGGTGTGAGCCGCGCTGGGATTGGAGGATTGAAATCAGGAAGTAAAAGCGGACATTTTGAGTACGAATAACAAAGTTGATTCATCATGAAATGTTTTAAAGCTTTACGAGAACTTTGTAGAGGTGATAGACATGTGGTTGTTCGGGAGGGAGAGGAAGCTCCTCCCGAGGACACACCAGCACATTATATGGCAAAGAATGTAGGATTGCATACTATAATTTGGCTTGAGAATTGGCATAAAATGACAGAAGCAGAAGGAGAATTGTCGTTCCCTCGATATGGTACTTTCAGGTTAGAGGTGCTGTACCAGCTCAAGAGTGTAATGGCTTCATTACGACCACTACCTAGACCAACACAGTTTGAGGCACTACATGCGTGGATAAGGGCAGCGTATGATAGGAAGAAGGACAGATGCCAAGAAAGGGTGAAGAAATCGGTCAGGGCATTTCAAGATGCAAAATGGGATGCCTTGGAGAAAAGGTGGAGAGCAGACACGATCGAAGGAGATAAGTTATACCCACTGCTGATACAAAATGGAAAGATTACAAGAATCGATGAGGATGACAGTGATCTAGATGACAGTTTGTTAGATAGGATGTTGGCAGAGAGGCCACCACCATTTAACCCAGATTCAGAAGAGGGAAAGACAACCCCAGCAGTGGCAATAGTTGATGAGAGCCAGAACCAGACTAGCATGAGAGTAGTGGGAAGAATTTCCACAGGAACGGAGGGGGCTACGGCGTCTATGATAACACAGCCTCCTGCGGGGAACACAAGATTACCGGACTCCTTGACAGTACCGGTTACCATTGGCCCTATAGTACCGGTATATGACCCAGACCGAGTGAGAGAAGGGAGCTCCGTGCCGATGAGAAGGGAAGAAGGAAACAGTGAGAGTGGGAATGGGTTTGGAGTAAGGGTGGTTCATTTCCCAAGACCAATAGACACAAGTACGCCGTTACCGGCTACTGCGGACTCTTCATGTGGGCGAGAAGAGGAGAGACCGGAAAGACCGAGGTCTTTACGGGAATCTAAGTCAGCTTTGAGGGAGTGGACACCAACAGTAACGAACCAAGAGGATAGGATGCAAAGAGATAGGGCACAAAATGTCTCGGAAGACAGACCAGGTTCCAGGAATCTGGAAGGGAATAGGTCACAAGGACAGAATAGTGACTGTGATGAGCGGGACGGCTCAGGTTGTCGAGATGTACTGAGGAGTGCAGTACAGGCAAGGTTGCTAGACGTAGTGAGGCTGAAAGCAGAGGTAGACGAAATGATCAGTGGGGGTCTGCCTTTGGAAAGGATAGAAATCTATGGATCAGATGAGCTGCTGTTTGTAGCAAAAGATGTGACTCGAAAAGCTAGAATGGCACATGATAGATTGAGGGATTTGGCCAAAAGATATGAGGTGGACCTGAATAAAACTAAAGCGTTACAGGGACCACATAGATTGCATTACAGTGATCAGGAGTTGGAGGAGAAAAGAATCACAGGGTTAAAGACGCACACCAGAGACCTGATCATAGGAATGAGAATATGGATTTTGTTGGACAAATGGGAAGAAAGGTGGTCCAAAAAGAAACCAGTAAAGAGAGCAGAAGGGGAAATGCCGCCGCCAGGAGGGGGGCGACGGGTGTAGGAAATTTTCCTTTACGGGAAGTACAGAATGGAGGGTACGTGCATGTGCCGTGGAATAGAGGTGATTTGGCTGCATTTACAAATGATTTTCCTCGGCTGAGGGAAAAACCGGTGGAGTGGTACAAGCAGGTTGAGCGGTTTGTGAAGATTTCAAAAGTATTGTGGATTGATTTGAACACTTTGTTTGACATAGTGGTACCAGGAGATTTGTGGACAGCATGTAAAGTCGCTATTGAGTGGCCGACTTCGGAACCGAAAAGAGAGGCGGTTACAAATGGTCCATCACCTGATGTCATGAAAAAGTATGAGCAGGTGATTACATGGTTGAAGTCGAAGATTTCACCTCAGGATATAGATTGGGTTAAGATAGATCGGACTGTACAAGAACCCAAGGAAACGGTGCATGAATACTATGAAAGACTTCTGCAAGTTTTTAAACAGTATAGTGGGTTAGATGTTTTGGACCCTAAGGATATGGGACAGTTTGTCTCAAAGTTTGTAACGGGTCTGAGAGGGGAAATCAGCCTCATGATACAGCACCATTTGATCTGCTGGCAGAACAAGCCACTAGATGAAATTTTGCGGTACGCGAGATACTGTAGTGATGAGGTGGATTCAAAACATCGAAAGCTAAAAGACAAATTGATGCTTGTCCAGATGCAGACAGCACAGAGTCAGCCTAGTGGAGGGACCTTAGGAAGAAAGCAAGGAAATTTCCAGGGAAACCAGAATGGGCAGGTCCAGGGAAAGGGAAAACCAGTAGACCCCAAGACAGGAGTGGACGTGGCCACACTAAAGAAGACCACTGCGTGTCATCTTTGTCGCCAGGTCGGACATTGGAAACGCGAGTGTCCTTTGAACCCAGCTAATCAGGTACAGGAAGAGGAAGAGGGGGCTCAGGCACCCGCGCAAGAGGTAGTTAACACAATAACGAGACCTAGGACGATGAAAGGGGGGTTTACAATTCTCACGCTCAGATTCCCCAAGCTCCAAGGTTTTCACAAGGAACACGAACGTACCAACAGATGCCCCTGTTCGAACGCTATGCTGAGGATAGCTTAGACCCTTTATCCTGACGGTGCCTGAGGGGGAGGAAGACTGCACACTTGGAGCGGTCTTGGAGGTAGACCAGAGAGGACCTTTTGTAGAGGCAGAGATTGAGGGCAATCCTGCAACACTTTTGGTTGATACTGGAGCTACCCGGTCTACTGTAAGATCTGCAGTAGTCCCTAACCTACCCCTCTCGGGACAATCGATCCAGGTTGTTGGAGTAGCGAACAAGAAGATGAGCAGCCCATTGACAGAACCGATCTTAGTAAAGATAGGTACTTTCCAAACTAGACATCAGTTTGTAGTATGTGACACGAGTCCAGTTTGTCTTTTGGGAAGAGATCTGTTGTGCAAGTTGAACTGCACGATTTATTGTACACCACGAGGAGTGGAGGTCCAGACGAGAGATGATGATGCTGACTTTAAGATTGCCAATCAGCATTTGTGTATAGATCTGTACCCAATGGTGACGGTGGAAGAACTTCCACCTGATCTGAGAGACGCAGTGTCGCCTGTGGTGTGGGATTTCGCAGGAGACGAAATAGGTTTAATCAGAGGGGTTGAACCAGTGCGGATTGAGGTGAAACAGAATGTTGATTTCCCAAGAACACCTCAATACAATTTATCGACAGAAACGATTGCAGGAATAAAACCTGTGATCGAGACTTTCATTGAGAAGGGTATTTTAAAAGAGATCAGAGGTAGTCCCTGTAATTCGCCCATAATGGGACTACAGAAACCGAGCGGGAAATACAGGATCGTGCAAGACCTGCGAAAGGTCAACATGATAGTTGTCCCTTGTTGTCCAGTGGTACCGAATCCTTCAGTAATACTGTTCCAGATCCCATGTGAAGCCGAGTGGTTTACGGTTATCGATTTGTGTCAAGCCTTCTTTTCGATACCGCTCCACGAGGAAAGCCAATTTCTTTTTGCGTTTAGGCTAGAAAATCGCGTGTTAACATGGTGTCGTATCCCTCAAGGGTATACGGAAAGTCCATCGATCTTTAACCAGATCCTGAAGAAGAACCTTGAGAGTCTTGTGTTGCCGCAGAACTCAGTTCTCGTGCAGTACATAGATGACTTGCTCATTGCCTCAGAAACAGAAGATGCTTGCAGAATTGACACAGTAGCCTTGTTGAACCACTTAGCAGAGAATGGACATAAGGTGTCCCCGAACAAGCTGCAGTACTGTTTGAATGAGGTACAGTACTTGGGACACAGATTAGAAAAAGGCAAGAGGAAGGTGTCACCAGATCGAATTGAGGCAATAATGAGCATGGCGGTACCCACTACACAGAGGGAAGTTAGGATGTTTCTGGGAATGGTTGGCTATTGTCGACAGTGGATTCCTAGTTTCTCCTTGAGAGCAAAGCCTCTGCAGAGGCTTACACACAAGGATGTGAGTGATCCGGTACCATGGGACGAGGAGTGCTTGATGTCATTCCTGAAGTTGAGAGATGATTTGTGCAGGGCTCCCGCACTGGGAATGCCTGATTACAACAAGGCCTTTTCATTGTTTTGTTACGAGAGAGGAGGATGTGCATTAGCAGTGTTAGCTCAGAACCATGGAGGTGTCCGTAGACCAGTTGCCTATTTTTCAGCTACTTTAGATCCAGTAGCTTCTGCGTTGCCCGGATGTCTAAGATCCGTTGCTGCAACAGGTGTCAGCATTGAAAGATGTGAAAGCATTGTAATGGGACATCCATTGACTGTACATGTACCACATTCGGTTGAGTTATTAATGACCAGGACCAAGACCCAGCACCTAACGAACAATAGGTTAACGAGGTACGAGCAAGTCATACTTGCCGCAGAGAATGTGACTCTGAAAAGGTGCTCCATCTTGAACCCTGCGACATTGATGCCTATACCGAACACAGATGATGAAGATTGTGAGGACCATGATTGTCTCGATGTGACCGAACTTTGCACCAAACCGAGACCTGACATTGTCGATGAGCCATTGGATGACCCAGATGAAATTTTCTTTGTCGATGGTTCATGCTTAAGAGACAGTGTGGGGCAATTGAGAGCAGCGTTTGCTGTATGTACTATTTCAGGAGTGGTCGACGCCGCTTGCCTAGAAGGAGTACGCTCCGCGCAGGTAGCTGAGATCATTGCCTTGACCCGTGCCTGTTTGGCCGCTGATCGAATTCGAATCACGATTTACACAGACAGCCAATACGGCTTTGGCGTGGTGCATGACTTCGGGCAGTTATGGTCTCAGAGGGGATTTTTGACATCATCTGGCTCACCCATTCGTAATGGAGAATATGTAAGACAATTGTTAGAAGCATTACAGCATCCGAAAGAAATTGCTGTTGTAAAGTGTTCAGCCCATGGGAAGGGGGAGGACTTTGTATCCTTGGGTAATAACTACGCAGATGAGGTAGCCCGCTTCTGCGCAGAACAAGGATGCATATACACAGGCAGGGAGATAGAAGAGAGCCAAGAGGGAACCGATCTCAGCATAATGTTGACCATGGCAGACACTTGGGAAGAGCTTAAGAGATTGCAAGATGAAGTCTCAACCAAGGAAAGAGAGGGCTGGATCAAAGCTGGGTGCGAGAGAGGAGAAGTGGATGTGTGGGTATCCAACGATGGCAGAGCTGTGTTGCCGGAAGAATTGTTGAGTCCGATGGCTAGATTGATACATGGACAGGCACACCTGGGTAGAGACGCAATGATGAGGGTGTTCAGACAGACGTGGAATAACCCACGGTTCCGAGCAATGGCTGAGACGGTATGTCAGAGGTGTGTTACATGTCAACAGATGAATGCTGGAAAGAAAACTGTAGTTACACTGAGTCATATTGGAAGGTCAGGAGGGCCCTTCAATAGATTACAGCTGGATTTCGTGGAGATGCCTAGGTGCAATGGCTTGAGGTACATTCTAGTGATAATATGTGTATTCTCACGGTGGGTGGAGGCTTACCCCACACGCAGGTGTGACACTCTGACAGTGGCTAAATTATTGTTGAGGGAGCTTATCCCTAGATTCGGGATCCCGACCTCTTTGGAATCAGATAGAGGTGGGCACTTCCATAGCGAAATCATGAAGTTACTTTGTGCAGCATTGAACATTGACCAGAGACTCCACTGTAGCTACAGACCAGAGGCTTCTGGGATGGTGGAACAAGTTAATGGAACTTTGAAGGCCCGGATGGCAAAAATGTGTTCTTCAACATCCCTGAAATGGCCCGACGCCTTGCCACTGGTGCTCATGAGCATGCGAAGTGTCCCAGACAGAAAGACCGGGTTGTCCCCCCATGAAATATTAATGGGGAGGGCAATGAGACTGCCAGCAGTACCAGCTACAGCCTTGATAAGCATCACTGATGATTTGATTCTCGATTACTGTAAAGGACTCTCTGATGTGGTCCGTTCTGTATCCCAGCAGGTGCAAGCAGCTGTGGTTCCAGCCTCGAGTGATCTGTGCCACGACTTGTGTCCCGGTGACTGGGTGCTCGTCCGGAAGCACGTGAGGAAGAGTTGTTTGGATGCTCGTTGGCGTGGCCCGTACCAGGTGATACTTATCACGAACACAGCAGTAAAGTGTGGAGGATTACCGAATTGGGTGCATGCTTCCCATACCCGCAGAGTTCCAGCACCCTTGGAAGAAACAGCTCCTCTCGCAAATGAGAATCCAGCTGATGTGGCAGGGCCACATGAGAGGACAAGCCAAGCTGTAAGGGTCGCTGACACAGCTGGTGGTGCACTAGAGCAAGCAGAAGGGGGTTTCCACATCTCGAACCCTGACTCAGGCACCGAAGAAAGAGAAGGTGCAGTGGGCGGAGAAGAGTCAAATGCAGCAGAAAGAGGAAGTAGTGCACTGGGTATAGAAGGGGAAGGCAGACGAACGAACAGAAGTGCTGAAAGTTGGCCTGAAAGACAGAGGCGACTGAACCTGAGGTTAGCACCTGAGAGAGACCTTGCTCCAGTGTCCGAAGTATCTGAAACCGAAGCAAGCGACGAAGACCAAGCACAAGACAGTCGGCGAAGGTCCAAGAGAACAAGAGTGCCTTGTCGCAGATACTCTACCCCTGAGTGGACTTACACTGTGTTTGATGCAGGGGGTGGTGAATACAGGGAGACTGAGGTCAGTGGAAGTGTTCAGTCGGAGCCCGAAACTGGTGGTGAAGGTGGTGCTGCGGATGCCAGGGTTCGAGATAGACGGAACACTGACACTCACGATTCCGAATCCCCCACTTCTGAGTGAAGTCCGAAACTTGCTTTTGCATCGGGTCGAATTCCCGCCTTTCGGAGCTGAGCCGTTTTCACACGAAGTGCTGCTTTTGCGTCTTGAACTTTTGTATCACGTTCTGGTCGTGCTTAATGAGGATCTCATTATGGATCAGTAATGAACTGTAAATAAAAGTCTAAAAGAAGAAGATAACCTAGGTCCGAGTGGAAGAAGAATAAACTTAGGGACTTTCCACAAGAAGAGGAACGAAAACTAGGGAAGTCTTTTTTCTGGACTGTGTAAATAAGTTGTGATCGGAAAGGGAAAGCCCGGAGATTTCATGGTTGCTCGAGCTGGTTAAGCAAGTCATAAATAAAGGACAGAGACTTTTCTGAGTTCTTTGCGATAACCAAGACTTTTTGAGAACTTTCGAAATCATGGAACCGGGAAATCCCAATCGTAGAGCAAAGTGGATTATAGGCATTCTTATAAGTAGTGTGATAATTTCAATAATCATAGTAGTTGTAGTCTCATATACTGGTTCGCATGAGCCAGAAGTAGAGGCAGTGACAGGGACACCCACACCTATCACACCTAGTCAGAAGGGGGTAGACAGGGCAGCTGATAGAGCTATGATATTAGAAGAAAGTCGTAGATTACATGTAGATTTGTCTAAGGGTGATTTTAAGCTTAATGCGTATGCTAAGTTGTTGTATGAGTATGTTGACGTGATGGATGCGAAAGATTGTTATGTGTGTATGCAGTTGCCTACTTCGGTGGATGAGGGTATTAGGTATCATCATCTTCCACTGACTTATGGTATTTCTTGTAGTCTTTTGCTTAGTTTGTTTTATGAGAGAGATCAGTTCGAGTATTTCTTTTCCAATTTCGACGCAGTACTTCCTGAAGTCCCAGCTTACAAGCATTTGAATAAGTATGACTATTATAAGACCGAGGACAGACTGAGGAAGTACTTCATACCGAGTTTGGAATTGGATACAGCATTTGCACACAGACACAATCTGACTTGCTTGATGTCGGATGTAGAGAGAAAGTTTGTAGATCAGGTTGAAGATAGGTATAGAAAGCTGACTGAATCCCGAGATTTAGGGCATCACAGGACAGATTGGACGGAGGAAGAACGGTTGCATAAGACCAGGGGAAGCTATGGTCCTATAGCATTGGATAAGGAGCAGAGGGGTAAGTTGTGTATAAGGCGTTATCAGACTTACTACGAAAAGGTTCCAGTGGGACAGAGTACTTGTGATCACGTTTTCACCATGGCAGATGAGGCAAAAGATTTTCTCCAAGGTCCTGTACAAGTGATACCTACGGTGTATTACGTATGTGGGAAGAATGCTTATGTGAGGTTGCCTGCAAATTGGTATGGAACATGTTATTTATCAATAATATTTCCAAAGATTTACCATACAGAAGACTTAAATCTTCTGGAGGGTGGAGAGCATTCAAGAACGAGAAGAGCTGCAAGTGCAGGAATCGTTGTGGGGGATATCTTTGGAGCTATGATACCTAGTCTAGGAGTAGTCTTGAATGATGTGAAGATCCGGAGGTTAGCGACTGTGGTGGATGAATTTTCGATGAACACAGCAAAATCGTTGGTGTTGGTGGAAGGAGAGATGTTGTCGATAAGGGGAATGGTTTTGCAGAATCGCCTTGCTTTGGATGTCCTATTGGCAAAAGAGGGCGGAGTCTGTAAAATGCTGAAGGTTCAAGAGTGCTGCACTTATATACCAGACCGTAGCAAGGATCTGGAGAAATATATAAGTAACATCACTATGGTCCACACAAAGATAGCGGATTTGACCGAGGAAGGGGCCTGGGAAAAGGTCGGGAAGGGTTTTGGTCAAGTGGGAGGTTGGTTTGCAAACCTAGGAAAGGGATTCCTTGGGTACTTCCTGAGACCACTCCTTATTTTGGTGGTTTGTGTGGCTGGCTTGTGGATTATTATCAAGGCCTACAAGTGGTATCGAGCAGGCAGAGTCAAGAGAGCTTTGAGGGAAAATGACATGAGATTGGCAAGACTGCAGGACAATCAGTATAAAAGGCTGAAGAGCATGGAGAACTTCAGATCAGGGAAAATGGGAACAAGTTCTGTTTAGGTCGGTTCCTTCTCCGAGGGAGTAGAATGAGATATGATGACAGGAGTCATCAAAGGGGGGAACTGATAGAGCGAAATGTATTTGTGAATTGTAGGGGTGCATCATAATCACTGATAGGCCGCACCCACATGTATTCAGACATATATTCGTTTATATCCATTGTATACTCATGCATGTTTAGCAAAGAATGAATAGTTCACTGAGACGAAGTGAACTCAGCAGTATAATGGTGTTAGGATAATGATGTAATGTAATGCTTTTTGAATTGTGTGAACATAATGCATAGAGGAATTAGTTCGTGTATGTAATGTAATTGCAGTAGTTTAAACGTGCACCATATTAAAGTTGCACATGTAATTCATTGTTTGCATAAAGAATCGTAATAAATATGCTTATAGGGAAAAGTAAGATGTGTGTTTAAAAGTTATATGTAAGGGCCTGACTACATATATGCTTAAGGAAGGCCTGGTATATTCTTATGTTAGCTTATAAGGTAGGCCGAAAAGGGTTTCTCTTGGAAAGGCTCTCTGGGCACAAACGGTAGATTTAATTAGCACAGTAGAAGGTTTCTGTTGAACGTATCTTTTGTTGCAGGTGCAAGGACGCATGTCTCGTTAGTAAAGACTAACTCTTTGTTTTCAAAAGTTAGAAAGATGGGAGGCATGGTACGGGGAGTGCAATGGAATTTAGGGATGATACTTTCAGCGGAGAAGGCGCCTGGGACTCAAGGTCAACGAAACCGTCCAGGATGAAGTCACCGTTTCAATGGAAAAGCACAAGAAAGAAGACCTGGCCAAGAGGGCGTAAACAAGGCGTGTACCTTTGTAGTATGGTTTTGTATTAGGGATAGTGCCCTGAGGGAGGAGGCCAGAGAAGCGGTAGGGGAGACCTGAGAGAAGGACAGAGCTGAGCTTAGGTATATGGTGATTGCACTTCTTAGGAAGTCTTCACAGCTGACACCTTTTATTCTTTCTTGCTTGGGAAAATCGTTATGCAGGGATGTCACGTAGCGTTAGTGTAAGGACAGCAATTGATTTTAAGCTTGTTTAGGCCCATGAAGAGCAACTTAGAAATAGGAGCAATCATAGTCTGGTTGGTCCTCCTAGAACTGTCTATTCTTCTTATCCTGAGTCGGATGAGACTCCTGCGTAGATTATTATTTGTATTAGTGCCCATCTATTTCTTTAACCTCGTGTTGAGGTGCCTGCACGTTCAGTTATTTTTGGCGATAATAAATTCTCAAACTTGAATTCGGAGTCAGTGGTCCTTTCAGACAAAATGAATGCTGATATCTAACCTGATGAGATTCTCTCCTTTACACTATTCAACAGGTAAAAAGATCTTGGCGGCCAGAAGGTTCTTATAGATAATTAGATAAGAATCGGCGTTATCAGTGATGCTTCCTCGAAATGTGCCACTTAAACCCCTGATGAGTGATATGGGTAGACGCTCTTTTAGAGATATTTCCAGATTACGCCCCTTGCTTGTTTGGGGACGCCTTATGCGGACCGCCGAACTTACTAAATATGCTGCTGCATTTACAGAGGTAATTAATCTAGATGGTAACCATAGGGTCAGCTGGATAAACAACATTAAGAAATTATTGTTCACCCTAGGCCTCAAGGAATCCTGGGATGGCCAAACCCCGCCCAGCAAGGTTGACCTTAAAAGTTTATACTGGGCCTGGGTTGATAGACAGGAACTTAGTAATCCCAAAGTAGGGAGGCTGACAGAAGATTTTTATCAGCACAAGCAGCACATATTTCTGGAACCATACTTAGATTTTATTCAGAGACCAAGAGATAGGGCGCTTTACATACAGTTTAGGGTTGGCTCCCTTTTGGTTCGTGAACTATCTGCAAAGTGGAGCCCCCCGTATCAGACAACTGCGAGCTGTCCCTGCTGTGAGGCACCGAAAGAGAGTATGGCTCATCTCATGTTTGCATGCCCAGCATATAACTGAGCTAGATCAAGATGGCTAAAACCCATCTGTAGGCAGCTGGGCACCTCTGATCATTGTGTTGCTTTGCGAATTTTAAAATCGGACTCAAGAACCCTTTTTGCTTGTGGTGTGGCAAAATATCTCAGTTGTGCTTGGCTTGTCAGGTCCAGATTTTTACGCAGGGAGGTCTGACATCACATTCTGAACTTTTAATTTTATCTTATAATTGTCTTCAAATAGCCTAAATGAGTTGAAAAGCACTGTCACTTTATCTAATTAACTTTTTAATATATATCGATTGAATTTTATTACCATTGGAAGCATGAATCTATTTTCCATTCTTAATTTGGGATTCACCCGTTATTGTCTTTGATAAATCACGAAACGAACAATTGCTAATATATTTTGCCCCGATGGTTTTTACATATCTTGTTACTATAATGTTTTTATGACAATCTGTAATTTTAGTGTTGAACTGTATGAATGATGATGCTTTTATGATACTTGTTATCGAAATAAAGCTATTTGACTGACAACTATTTTTTTGACACCCTCCCCCCTAATCTAATTTTTTTCTCCCTGCACGGATATTCTGGAAAGTTATGCTTCAGACGTACTTTCCATTCGAAAGGCATTTGTTTATTTGCTCATAACTTTTGTCCATGTCAGATCAGTTAAAAAATGGCAAGCACGTAGCTTAGTCGGTTAATGTACGGCATGCCAACAACATGCCAATTTTGGTGAAGAGCCATGCAGGGAGAAAACATGTTTTCCCATGTTAGCACCCATAGGAAAACTTGCTCACGCCTGCACAGGCTGATCCGCTGAAGGGATTTGCATCAGACTTGGCTTTAAAGTACGTTGGTTTGTTATACCTCTTTTCAGGAGTTTTTGAGATTTAGCCATTTAAAAAACTATCTGAGAGGACTTTAAAGGGTTAACATTTTTGTATATCTCTGCTATCTTGGATTCACAAATAATGTGTGAGCCAGGGATTTAAAAAAAAAACATAAAAAGTTCTTCTTGGATGAAGGTGCCTTTAATCCCATTGTCTCATTTAGATCCGTGGTACCTGAGTTGGTACTGCGGACCTGAGAGATCTGATTGGCTGCCATAAGAGAACTTGGCTGCCTCCTGCAAAAATGAAAAAGGGTGACATAAGGAGGCAGTTTAGGCACACGTCAACGCCCGCACCATTGTGGGGGGACCACCAAGAACCCTACCCTTTTGCTTAACTAAAACAATTCGGTATTCGCGAGTCACTTGTGACTCATGAATCAGTGACACTTAAAATGGCGGCTGTGATACACTGTAGCTAGTTTGGTACCATAGATCGCAGCTCCCATTTTAGGAGTAGGGGGTTCACAAGTCATAAGTAACTCGTGAATCATGGGCAAGCTTTGAAGTGTTAAGCTTGCCTCAGATTTTCAAATTGTTATAAAATATTAAATTAAATAAAATAAGGCCTACACCAAGGCCAGGTTCTATGGTCCAACCCGGGGATCTCAGTACTAAGAGCTACTCAAGTGTAATGAAAATCATCCCGAGCTACTAATATTATTGGGGTAGTAGTGACCACCCATCCAAGATTGTCAGCAGAGATCACACCAGTGCATCAGCAAGGTCGCTAGAAGTAAAATAAAGATCATCATCAATTTGGAATGCCTCTGCATGGGTAATACATAACAGCCATAGGTGAGGTGCAGTGCCCCTTGCACCAAGGTAATAATGAGTAATAAGTCTTTCTAATGCTTCATGATTTATCACTCAAATAATACCTTCAAGTACATTTTGGAAATTCAGCCATTTGTCTTCGAACATAAGGTTATGTGTGCTGAAATAACAGTAATTTTCGTATTGTGTACACTTTTAAAAAATTTTGGTATACATATACTAATTCCACCAACCAAAAGATTCTATATTAATAGTCTGGGCTGCACACAGGAGAGCTACTTACAGGTAGCTGAAGAAGTACTGGTAGCTCACGAGCTACTCGTTGGAGACGCCTGGTCCAACCCTTAAGCGGGTCGGGGTTGGCCACCCATGGTGAGTTTGGCTAAGTGAGGCCCTGAGCTTCAACCCCACTGCGCACATCCAAAGGCTGTGCAGAGCAGGTGTTGGGCCTGGTCAACCGGGGGTCGGGTACCTGCGACAGGTTGTGTACAGGGCCTTGCCACGTGGATTTCCCAATCTGAAGCTTCTGCCTACACCCCCTTCCTGTTCCACAAGCAATTTCAGTACATTCAGATCAGTGGTTCCCCCCTCCCAGTAAATCTAGGTGCCGAAACACCGGACTTCTTGTGATCAGGAGGCACGGTATCCAAGGCCTGACTGACCGCAACGGACATCGGGCGTTTCCCCGGGAGGCTGGAAGGATGGGGACCGATTTTGCAGCGGAGGGGCCGTTTTTGTGACTGGGGGCCGGTTTTTGCAGCGGTGCTTCTATATCGGCCCCCAGTAACAAAAGCAGCCGGGGTGCTGATTTGCCAAAATTGCCAGGGCTGCTCCGGGTTCCCAGTCCGGTCCAGACGGTATCCCACCAAGAGACACCCTCCAACTGACCCATATATGGCCCCTATACATTGTAACTGGTTATGTTAAATCTGAACCCGCTGCTTCCTTTGTTTACTAACATCAATATAGAAGCCTACAGGCTGGGCCCTGTCCCCGAAAGAGTTGATCTGATTTACATAGCTGCCAAGTACTATTTTCAATACCTTCAGCCAGTCCTAGCTTTGGGGCTATATATAATCATATGCACACACTTATTGGATAGATTGAGCTGGTATTTATTTTCGTACTAACTGAGCTGTATCTCTTTTAAAATCGTATTTTACTTAACTTTGTTTTAACTGCTACTTGCACGTTTTGCCAATTTGCACCTACCTGAGCCTTGATAACGCTTGTCCCCGCTCGCTCCCCGTTCCACCGCGGCTTTCCGTTTGAGTGGAGGGAGCACAGGCGGGCCGGAGGCAGAGCTCAGAACGAGCTTCCGGGTCTCCCCCCTCATAAGCCGCATGGCAGCGCGGACGCGCAGCGGCTGGATAGATTGATCCGGTATTTATTTTCATACTAACTGAGCTGTGTCTCTTTTAAAATCGTATTTTACCTAACTTTGTTTTAACTGCTATTTGCACATGTTTTGCCAATTTGCACCTACCTGAGCCTTGATAACGCTTGTCCCCGCTCGCTCCCCGTTCCACCGCAGCTTTCGGTTTCAGTGGAGGGAGCACAGGCGGGCCGGAGGCGGAGCTCAGAACGAGCTTCTGGGTCTCCCACCTCAAAAGCCGCATGGCAGAGCGGACGCGCAGCGGACGCACGCAGCGGGCGCGCCAAAGGCGCGCCTAAGGCAAGCCCATCTGCGCCCGGCCGGGATCAGGGGCCAGAACCCTTGCCCCTCCATGCATCGGTAGAACTGCCTACTCACACCAGCAATTATTAAGGCTACGAAAACCTAATAAGGAGATCTGTCACCATATGATGTCCCCACTTAGCGAGGAGCCCGGGTGCACTCACTGCACCTTTAGCTTTCGCCCGTCCCCTGAAATACCACTTGAGGTCCAACACCACTACACAGTTAAAATGTTCCTCCTCAACTGCAGATCCCTACCAAAACACTCCCTGGAGATTAAGATGCTCCTGGAAGATGAGGATCCTGACGCACTATTTTTGACGGAAACTTGGTTACATAATGAATGTGAACCAGATCTGGTCCAAACTCTGCCCAATGGCTTCACTATTCAGCGGAATGACCGCGATAAGAAGAAAGGTGGAGGCATTGCCATAATACATAAAAACTCTTTTAAATGCAGGGTTGAACCCAATATCATTTTGGACTGCGAAAGTCTTTTTTTTAACCTTTCACTATCTCCCACTCACTCCTTTGCTGGAGTTCTCATCTACCGCAGCCCAGGCGGGTGCGGCCTATTTCTTAAATCCCTTCCTGAGGTGGCAGCTACGTTAGTGGGCAGGTCCCCCAATATCACCCTCATGGGGGACTTCAACCTACATTTTGATGATCCCAACAAGGCGGATGCATCGGAGCTCACCCAGGACCTTCTAGCTATTCAATTTACCCAAAACGTCATAGGCCCCACACACAAGAAAGGCCATACACTAGACCCTATCTTTAGTAACAACACCGAATTGTCGGCGGGTGATCCCGTTTGCATTCCTTGGTCGGACCATTTCCTGATCCCTTTCTGCATAAGCCCTTTATTGCGACCCTCGGGCATCAAAGCCACTAACAGGAAAGTACGCCCTTGGGCTAAACGTCCTGTAGATTCCTGGATCGTAGCTCTTGACAACCTCAAACCTAAAGCCAACTTAAATCTCACCACAGCCTCGGAAAATTTTACTCGCTGGATTGAGGCCTCACTTGATATGGTCGCCCCAGTTAAACTCAGCCATAAAACTAGAGAGAGAAAAAGACACCATGGTACTCCCCCAAGCTGCGAGCACTTAAACAGACATGCAAAAGACTGGAGAGAGAATGGAGGAAAGACTACCATGACCTGGGCAAACTAAAATACAGAGAATCCATAAAATGCTACCAAAAGGAAATAAAAGTAGCGCAGGCCAGCTACTACCAAGGCATCATTACCGCTGCCGCTAACACTCCCAGGGAAATCTTTCGAGCTGCGAAGGATCTCTTAGAGCTCCCAAAATCTGAACTAGTCCTCGAGGCATCCCCAGAACGTTGTAACGCACTGGCAGATTTCTTTCAGGGAAAAATTGGAAAGCTTTATACTGCATTCTCTAGCTCCCCCCACCCTAGTGACCTTCTATCAATAGACAAGCCCACATCCCATCCAGAATACGTGCTTAAGGAATTCCCACTCCTGAATCTGGATAAGTTGTCAGAGATTTTCTCCCAAATAAAATCAGGATCCCCTCTAGATCCAGTTCCCCCACACATCCTACATAAAGCAGGAAATGTGATCCTCCCTACCATTTTGGAAATTGTAAATCTGTCCATTTCCACGGGATCAGCCCCCTGTCCATGGAAGCATGCCATGGTCAAGGCCTTACTGAAAAAACCCAACCTAGATCCAGATGATTTAGGTAATTATCGCCCAATCTCGTTGTTGCCGGCAATCGTAAAAATCCTAGAAAAACATGTGAACGCTACTCTCTCTGACTTCCTAGAAACCCATGACCTCCTGCATTCCACTCAGACCAGGTTCCGTCCTAAATACGGAACCGAAACGGCTCTCCTTGCTGTGGTCGAATATTCTAAGTGAATCCTGGATCAAGGAGGAGCAGTTGCCATCATCCTCCTTGACTAAAGCTCAGCCTTTGGCACAGTCAACTTTACCATCTTAGTAGAGAAACTCAGGAGGCTAGGGATCCAAGATGAGGCGATCACCTGGATACAATCATATCTAGACAACAGAACCTTTCAGGTCTTTTCAGGGGACTCAACGTCTAGGCGACTAGCGCTCAGCTGCGAAGTCCTGCAGGGTTACTCGTTGAGCCCCACACTATTTAAAGGGTATATGCGGCCACTCGCTGATATCATCCTGCCTCACGGGATTCAAATTGTCACCTACGCGAATGACACACAGCTGGTCATTACTCTCAATGGTCCCCATAACTTCCCCTCCGACTTCGAAACATGTCTGGAGAAAGTGGCCTCTTGGATGGAGCACTCCTGTCTCAAACGGAGCAAAAACAGAACTCATGCTCCTAGGGAACCTCTCCAGCATGGATCTTAAACAGATATGGCCCAAGTGCCTAGACCCCCCTCCAAATCCCAAAACTAGGATAAAAAGTCTGGGCGTTTGGTTAGACAATTCTCTCAAGTTTGACCACCAAGCAGTGAGGGTGACAGGGGCCTGCTTTGGTACACTCAGACTACTTCGTAAGATCCTCCCTCTCCTTCCAATGGCTTCAAAAAGAATCCTGATTCAGGCCTTGGTCCTATCGCGACTGGACTATGGCAACTCCCTCTATTTAGGGGCTCCCAAAGCAACATTAAGGAAGCTCCAAGTTGCTCAGAATTGTGCCGCCAGGATGCTGCACGGGATTCCAAAAACCTAGTCAGCCAAGCCAGCCCTAAAGACCCTACACTGGCTGCCAATCCCTGAAAGAGTAAAATTCAAGGCTCTCTGCATTGCATATAAGACCATGTGGGGAACTGGCACAGCCATCAACAGATCCCTCATCACCCCCTATCGCCCTAAGAAGGACCTGCGATCGGCTTATCTCAACCTTGCAGTCGTCCCCAAAATCAGGAGGATAAGAAGCGGAGGAAGATCCTTTTCCTATAATGTGGCAAAACTCTGGAACACACTACCCCCACACCTTCACGTCGAACCCCATCTCTTGCCGTTTTGCAAACTTCTTAAAACCTGGTTATTTGGACAATCAGCCCTATAACTCCACCCGTTTCTCTGTTCAGTCGCTAGCGCTGGGATGCCCGAGGGTAGCTATGCGCTCTACAAATGCTGAATAAAAATAATTATATTGTCCAGAATGCAAGCTGCTGTAAGCTATAAAAATGAAAATGCCTGACGGTTCATATAAGTCAGTGACCTGTTATAGTTTTCGACTTACTTTCTGCAGGTGTCTCGCAAAGCAGACATCGGCTATAGGTGTCACACAACGTAATGACTAGCTGCTAATCTTACACGACTCAGTGACAAGCTTCAGGGGTCATGTGAAGGAATCATCAGTTGCAGAAGCAAATAACTCAATAAGTGGCTATAGGTTATGTTATCTCATGTCAGGGTGTATGGCAACAGGTGTTGCATGACTTCATGGCTGGCTGTAGATATCACATGACGTAGTGACTGGCTACAGGTGTCACGTGCTCTTAAGACTGGCTGCAGTTGTCACCTGACTCAATGACCGGTTGCAGGTTCCACGTGATTGATTGCAGCTGACATATGAACCAGTTATCGTGTGTAGGTGTGGTGTTAATTGTTGCCTATCTCAGTGTCTGGCTGCAGGTGTCGAATGATCAATGACTGCCTGCAGGTGTCACATGACTTAATGACTGGCTGCATGGGTCATACGACTCAGTGACTGGCTTCCGGTAGAACATACTACAATGACTGGCTGCATATATTGTATGACTTAATGACTGCTTGTAGGTGTACCACTTGATACAGTGATTTGCTGCAGGTGTCACAATGCAGTGAGTGGCAGCAGGCGCCAGTGATCGATTGCACCTCTGACGCAATCATTAGCTGCACGTGTCACGTGCCTTAATGCCTGGCTGTCGGTGCACGTTGAAAAATGTGTGGCTGCAGAGCTGGATGTATCGCGTGATTCAATGACTGGCTGCAGGGGTCACTTCATGCAACGTGTTACTACAGGCATGACACAATGGAATGACTGGCTACAGGGGCGTGACATGACAAGAGGACACTGGTCACTGCTGCGCACAGAAGCTGGATTTGGCCTTAATGTAGTAAAACAAAAATCGAGTATTTCGAAGAAAACCTGCCCTTAGGTATTTAGATAGGATACAACGAGAGTTCGTCGGGATCACTTGTCTAGAAAAAATAGGTTTTTTTCTAGAGACCCCTCACCCACCAGGGTTGCCCCTAGGTGGCATGCTTCCTCATTGGGGTTCCTTTCAATCCTCTACGGATTGAGGCGTGCTGCGACTTGCGAGATACATAGGAGCACTTTATTGTAGACTATGTGTAGTGCAGTGATGTGGAGTGGGTGGAAAATTTAAAAATACCTAACTAGTAGGCCACTCTTTTATTCCCGCCCCTAGTTGGTATGGTTAAAAATCAGGGGTTGTTACTGAGAGAAACCCTGACTTTAATGAGTCTTGTTGTTTCAGTAATATGTTTGTGTCAACATGTTTCGAGCAGTTCCCCTAAAAGCTCGTCATCAGGACTCCACGGGGACCAGCCCCGTGTGTACCACTCCTAGTGAATCCTGTGTTGAGGATGTCAAATATGCACACTAAATAAGCATGCACTGTATACATACGGTACTAGTAATTGATCCTTATGGTTCTATTTATTAATCCGTATTTCTGATAATGCTATATTATTGCATCATGGTCAATGCCAGGGGTAGAGGGGCTTGTAGTCACACATTTGTCAAAGCCTCCTCTGGTCCAAATAACCTACTGCTCTCCCTGGAGACCGCTACCTCTGCCTCCCTCTTTACTTTTGTGGCCTTAATGTATCAAAAGTACATTGAAATATCAGACATACGTAGTCCAAGAACTGACAAAACAAAGTCCTAGCGGGGACAAAGTATTCCGCCAGCTCTTTGTGGAATAAATGGCCATTATTATAGTGAGGCTGCATGGCTATTCGTACTATTCATGGAGTAAGATAATGTGCACAAAATCAGTGAGCCCATTTTTGGTATGTGAGTCTAGAGGAGTTAAAGTATTTGCCTGAGGTAACACAAAGGTGACACACAGAACTTTACAAAACGTCCAACTACTAACTACACAAATATGGTTAGTCAGGAGGTCTGTGACAAACAGGGGTCTGAGAATGCATTGCTATGTCTTGCCAGACCTAGGGTCAACTAAAGCATTTTGGAGGTCGGAAAATCGGGCAGTTTCCCAGAGCAAAACTGCTTTTTCATATGTATAAAATACAAATTGTGATTCTGTAACATGTTACCAATTAGCAATTAATGTTTAGCAATTTGGTAATCGGAAGGGGCGTGTTTAGAAAGTCCCTTTCAAATACTAAATTGCAGTGCTATGCATGAATGTTTTGTGAACAAATTACGGTTTCCAAACATTCACTTTTTACTGACTTCTTAAGTGTGGCGGTAACCATGTGCAAATGGGATGGGGTCCCCACGGGACCCCTTCTCCTTCGTGAATGCTGGAACAAATATTTTTTAAGAGCAGGCAGTGGTCCAACGGACCACTGCCTGCTCTTAAAAAATGAAATGTAAACATTTCATGTTATTTTTGAAACGCATGGTTGCATGCCAAAAGAATGAAAAATTTGCTTTATTAAAAACAATCACAGGTATGGTGATCTGCTGACCCCAGCAGGCCACCATCCCTCTGATGGTTGCAATTCCTAATGGGTCACAAATGATGTATCCAGAAGCCAGTCTGGTGTAGAAGAGGCCACCGTCCTTTGCAGGATAGTGATGGAAGTCAGCAGGGCTGGCAGTCACTGGTGAATGCAAAGGATAATCCATGGAAGTGCTCCTCTGACAAGCTAAAGTCAAAAGCAGTTTATATAATCAAAACTGGTTCCGCTCGCACTGTGTCTGAGGTCCTTTGTTAGTGTTATTATTTGTCTTTCCGATTCAGAGCTGTCTCCAAACAGACAATAAAATACAAGGTCAGTGTGCTTAGTGTATGTTACCCTTGAACAGAATGTACAGTCTCGTGATAAAATGCTTAGGAAGAAATGTGCTTGCAAGCAGATCACTTTCTGAGTACCTTATTATGTGCGTATGAAGTATGTAAGTATGAAGTATTAAATAGGTCACTGTCTAAAAAGATGTCAAGTTTAAACGTGAACTTGTAAAATGGAAGTCTTTTGCACAGGCCCTGATGAACCTAACTACAGCAGCAGACGCATAAGCCAGTGCAACCCTGATATTTCCAAAACTGTCTGCAAACCGTTAAGGTAATTGTTGTCAGGGTGCAGACTGGGTCCCTGTTTACTGTTCATAACATTTATGCTTATGTTTCTGCAGTTTTTTACCTTGCAAGTGACTCTTTATACCAGTGCATAATATGGACAGGGTCGCCTCTAGGTGTCTGGGTGAGTTAAGGTTGTGGCCGACGGGGAATGAATGAAAGCTTTGGAGTTGAAGGGTTTCTCAAAGTGCCTGTCAGTGGGTTTTACAAGATGTTCAACCAATCCTTGGCCTCTCTGAAGAGCGCACAAATTGACGGCCACATGTGTCAACTGTAATTATCATTTTATTCAAAAGCGTACGAAGAAGGGTTATTAAAACCATTACTGTGCCAAAGGCAAAGAACATGAATTTACTTGACAGAATTGTCATACATTAAGCAGCTGAATGCCACTCACACACACACTCACTTAAAGCATGTAATGTCACTCATAAGCTGTCTTAAATCGTGGCAGCTACGATGAATGAATGCACAGCAGTACATATTATGACTACCTCTTTCTTCTCTTTCTAGGGAGCCGTGGCAGAGAAAGGTAAAGACGGCTTCCGGGATCGGCACTCAGGACACCACCAACAGCTCTTCCTCGTCCTGCCCCCGATTTCACCCACCACCATCATGAGAATGCCACAGGCAGCCTAGAGAATGATTCGGCAGAGCATGGCAGACTTCCACCAAGGAACCACACTGGGGACAGTGCTGAAGATCACCATGGCGAGAATAACCTGGGCAGACACCACTGAGAGAGATTGTGTGGGTAGAAGTCGTATTTTGGGCAAATACCACACTCAAACCAGTCATAGTGCTATAAACCACTACAATAAGACAGTTCTGTTTACCAGACATTAACACTACAATAACATAAAAACTCGCCTCACTAATAAATCAGTTTTTTCCCTAACAACCCCATCCCACCCCAAATACAAAGACACTAGTGTTAATTCCTCGAACTCCCCGTTGTCTCGCCACCCCGCCATACCTCCTTGGCCATAACCATCTTTCCTTTCTGTTCAGCCTGTCTACCTCTGCCGCTCGCCAATCTCCAAACCTCCTCCTCTCTCACTCATCCTCACGCTGAGCTGGATTCACCTACCCAATAAAAATCCAAACCTCACAGTACCTTGAGTCATATTCTTTCTCTTTTGCCAACCAGGAAGACCTTAACTAGATGTTTTCCTTCCCCCGACACAAAATCTGCTCCACACAACCGTATATGTAAACTGCAGCATTCTAACCTGCCACTAACCCCACAATTTCTTCGCTAAAACTCTTGCTGCCGATTCTTCAACTCCACCATTTTGTGTCTGTTACCAAATAACGACAAGTGCACTCATCCATTCAAAGTAACGCACAGTCCTTATGCGGTGTGGCCTTCATGACAAATGTTAATGTGCTTAATAATACTGATATCCTGGCTTGTGTAAAATCCCCTCACCTTCCCATTTACCTTTCTGCGTATTTCCTCAATAGCGCTTTCCTGCTGCGCTTCTATTCCAAACCCATATTTTCACCAACTCCTTCCACAACCAATGTGTACCTGCCCACACCCTAATTTGTAATAACACCGTCTTCATAGCTTCCAGTAGTACTATTACAGACAGCTGTAGAAGGTAATTTACACCCAAATGTAATACCAACAAGTCAGGGCAACCTCTACCCACCAAAAAATTCGACCAAAGTAGGAAGCAGTTGGTCCCAATGCATACCACCCATTCCTCACTACTGTAGAACATTTCTCCTTCTGTCTAAGCCTAACACTATTCCAAACAGCCTTGTGCCTGCATAGCTTTGTGTCTGCACAGCCTTGTGTCTGCACAGCCTTGTGTGTCTGCATAGACTTGTATCTGCACAGCCTTGTGTCTGAATAGCCTTGTGTCTACATGTTTGACTACCCATTTCTACAGCAAATGACTGACGGTCTAGTTCACATTCATAGTTGCAACAGGCTCCTGAACAAAACCCAAGAAACAGAAAAACAAGTAAGGAACCGGAAACATCATAATACGCATTAAATCAAGGCACGCTGGTATCTAACGTACGTATCAGAGCCAGCTGGCATTCAACACCTACACCGCCTAATTTTTGCCCCAGCCTGTGAACTCCAATGGCCGCCCCTATTCTGAAAGAATGCATGCCAAGATACCTCACCAGCAAACTAAATTTAAACAAAGTTGTTCTCAGAATACTCAGATATTGAAAGGAAGGCACGCTGTCACCCCCTTAAAATTACAGTGCCCATAAATGCCCAGGACATAAAACATCACTCTCAGTTGCATGAAAACAAACCCATCTCCTTAAACCTAGCTGGACTGTTTAGATTGCTTCAAAGCCAGTGCTTAATCAGTCATTAAAATTAATAAACAGCTGTTGATGTGCTCATCTCTAAATTGGACAAACAGCGCCACCATGTGGCAAAGTGTCAAAAGTGCAGGTGTCGACAGGTGTTGATGCCAAGCACTGGAAACCACCGACTCAAATTAAGCACTGCCTCAACCATATTAAAAGTCCCAGCACAAACACCTCCACTTCGTGGCTTTGTAGGCCCAACCTTAACTTAGAACTAACCAACTCAGAAATCACAAAGCCCAAAAAAACAACCAAACCACAAATAGTCGAAATACACCCACTTCACAAGCAGTACTACGAAATTCAAAGACCACCCCATCAAGTCCCTAAACAATGTGTCTGTGATCGGATGCCTGTAATAGGTTGCAAGCCCTTCTCCCAAGAGCAATCTGCCAAAACCCTCAATCCCAATTCACCCACAGATGGATCATAACAAAAAACATTTCCCTTAATATGATACACCCACCTGTGTGCCCTCAATTGTAACCACCAAGTTATTCCAAATTATTAACATTATTGAATGCACTAAGGGCCAGATGTACGGCTGTTTTTAGCTAAAACGGTTTTTGCAATGTACTATCCCTATTTTGCGAGTCGGTAACCTATTACCGACTCGAAAAATATGGTTTGTGAGTCGCTATTAGGAAGGGGCGTTTCAAGGGCATCCCTTCCTAATAGCGAGTCGCAGGGGCATGTATGAATGTTTGGCCACCCGAATGCGGTCGCAAAACATTCATAATCCATTCGCAAAGGACCCCTTCCTCTTCCTCCGTTGGGAATGTGCGAGCCAACATTTTTTAAGAGCAGGCAGGGGTCCCACTGACCACTGCCTACTCTTAAAAAATGAAAAGGTAGGTTTTCATTTTTATTTTTGAAATGCATCCTGTTTTCCTTTAAGGAAAACGGGCTGCATTACAAAAAATGGCTTTATTTAAAAAGCATATTTAAAAAGCAATAACAGATATGGTGGTCTGCTGACTCCAGCAGGCCACCATCCCTGTGAATGCAGGCCATTCCCAATGTGTCGCACATTGCGACCTACCTCATGAATATTGATGAGGCAGGTCATTTGTGACCCCATTGGGAATCGCTAAATGTGTCTGAGACACATTGGTACATTACATTTTGCGAGTCTCTAATTGCGACTCACAAAATGAAATGGTCGTACATCTGTCCCTAAATCATTCTTCTTTCTGACAATTCTGCCTACAGTGCTGAGGCCGCTGAAAACTCTCACAGCTTCCGAAAACTGTGCCTGGCCATTTTCATCAATATTATTTACTGCCAATTGGAAGCGTGGATTCTTGGCCATGGTGTTGATTTGGGATTGTAGGTTGAGTCTTTTGTCCAGGATGACACCTAGGGATTTGGCACTTTCAATAATGGTAGGTTTGCTGTTAAGAATGTTCAGATTATCCATCCATAATTGCACAGAAGGTGGAGAGTTTGAGGTTGAGATAAGACGGAATTCGGTTTTAGAGGGATTCAGATTTAGGTGATGAGACGTCATCTATTCTTGGATGGAGTTGAGGGTGGTGACGAGGAATGAAATGTCGTGTGCGGAGGACACCTTGAGGCAGAGTTGGGTGTTGTCAGCATAGAGGTGATAATGAATCCCGATCTTTTTCGGTAGGTCTCCCAGCGGTTCCATGTAAATATTGAATAGGGTGGGCACGGAGATTGAGCCTTGAGGGATGCCTTGATTCACAGCCTTTGATAATGAGAGACAGTTTTCAATTTTAATGATCTGAAATCTTCCTGTGAGGCACAATTCAAACCATTTGAGCACTGTGCCTTCAAATCCCATTCTTTGTTTTAGTGTGTTAAAAAGTGTGTTATGGTTTACAGTCTCAAAGGCTGCAGAAAGGTCCAGAAGGATCAGGAGACAGGAGTTGCCATCGTCAATAACTTGTAGCAGTGCTGTTTCAGTGCTGCAGCCTTGATTGAAGCCGGATTGAAATTCATCAAGAACGTTGTTGTTCTTGATATGTTGGGAGAGTTGCTCCGCTACACATCTCTCAGTGATTTTAGCAAGGAAAGGAAGGTTGGTGATAGGGCGGAAGAAGTTAAAGTCATTCACATCAGCGGAGGGTTTCTTTAGAAATGGGGTCACCTGTCCTGTTTTGAGGGCATCAGGCACGGAGCCTTGGCTGAGAAAGATGTTAACCAGATTAGTCCAGTAGGGGAGCTTGTAGATGTAGAAGTCTATTGCAATGTCACTAGGGATAAGGTCAATAGAATGGTGTGAAGGTTTTGTTTACAGAATGCTCTTGAGGAGGGCATCTTCAGTGATGACATCAAAGCTGTGCCAGGAGCCTTTGGATCTGCAATCCTCAAGTTGTGTTGGATGTGTAACATGATCAAGGAGCAATTTCACTTTTGCATCAAAGAATTGTGCAAATTCTGCTGCTTTCTTAGGTGGGTCATCTAATTTGATGGGTGAAGATGAGGCAGCGTTGCTGGTAGTTTTGATTAGGTCAAAGAGTTTCTTTGGTCTGTTCTTGGCAGAGTCGAGGAGGGTTCTAAAATGATTCACTTTGTGTTTGTGATAGCACGATCTTGCGTAATAGAGATTTGAGAGATTAATGATGGAGGGGGACTGTCTCCATTTCTTCTCCAGGTATCGCAGGTTTTTCCTTTCATCATAGAGGTACTTATTGAATCATTGGGCAGAGGGTCTGGGCCTTTTCTTTTTGCTTTGAAGCGGAGGTACATTGTCAATCAAGACCGAAAGATTGGTGAGACACTGGGTGGTGAAGTCATTGATGTCAGAGTTGGGGCTGATGTCTGGTAGTGCCTTCTTGGCTGTGTGACAGAGTGTCTAGGTCGACGTTTTTAGTGTTGCAAAACCAGGTAGATGCCCTTTTAGGTTGGCCCAGTGTTACAATATGAGAGAGGTGCTGTGAGAAGGGGATAAGGAAGTGGTCAGACCAGTCTACTGGTTTAGGATCATCAGTTGTTAGCAGGTCATCTTTGGAAATGATAAAGTTAAGCGTGGAGTCTTAGGAGTGTGTTGGTTTAGGGTTGTGTTGTAAAAGATCACTTCCTGAGAGAAATGCATCAAGCAGGTTGGTGGCTGGATGGTCTGAGATGCCCCAGTGAAGATTAAAGTCTCCTAAAAAGATCAATTTATCGCTTTGTGAATATATGTCATTTGCAAAGTCAATGAATTCCTCAGTGAAAGCAGAGATATTACCTTGCGGTGGTAAATGGCATAGATCCTGAAAGGGGAGCCATGCTGCACATGAAGTTCCAGAGAAAGGCATTCAAATGTAAAGAAAGAGCTACTGGAAAGTTCACTTAATTGAAGAGTTTCTGAAGATAGCAGCAACGCCTCCCCCTACTTTACCCACCCTATCATTCCTGATAATGGAATAGTCAGGGGGGGGGGGGGAGCAGAAGATCGAGACTTGTGTGAGAAATGTCGTTGAACCAGGTCTCAGTGAGGGTAAGTCGATCAAGCTTGTAGTGAGTAAGTAGTGAGTGAAAGTACCTGAGATTTCCAGCTTGTATCTTGTTTCAGATCTGCAGTTGTGAAGCATACAAAGCAGCTCTGAGGTGACAGTTTTGGTGAAGGGGGTGTCCGGGCTTTTAGTAGTGATAGTGGTTATGTTCCTGTAAGTCGGTGCCTGGGTTGCAAGTGGCTGGCATTTGGTTCGGACCAGGGAGATGGTAGGTATAGTGCATTGACTGTGTTGTCTGGAGAGTGGGAGAGTTAGAGTTATTATAGCTAGCATTAAATCAGCAGTTTCTGTTTGGGAGAGATTGTGCACAGCTCTTTTGGTGCGAGGGAGACGAATACTCCTCGGGATTAGGAGTTTAGGGTATTGTGTGCTTGCCGGGGGGTACAGTCGAGTACAGTAGACATTTTAGAGATTAAGTGGGAGATGGTGGCTTCAAGCTGGGAGATTGTGGAGTTGAGGTGGGCTGCTTTATTTTCAAGGGTGAGCAGAGCCACACGTTAATACTACTCTCCATTCTACAAACTGTGCAATAGTGCACATAACCACCTTTCCTCACCTGTGGCCTACCTATGAAAAACTCTCACAAAACACTACCTGAAACCACCCGCGGAGTGAAATATCCAGAAAAGGCCTCACCCTGATCCTAATACCCTTGTCGCCCCACAGTTCTGCTGACATATCCCTGCCTTGCCCAAGTGGCAAAACCCCTGCAGCTCCACCCTGCCCTTTTTTACCTATCCCTGCCTTGCCTACGTGGTAAAACCTCTTTAGACCCACCCCGTCCTTCTGCTGACCTATCCCTGCCTTGCCCACACGGGCCTACACCACTTACTGGATCAACCCGGGGAGAGATGTCCTTTGGATATCACTTCTTCCAGGTGCACAATGTGCATTTCGCAAGTGTCCGATCCTCACGGACAACACGCAACACTTTCAGTGTAGACCACAGTCAGAATTCTCGAGGTTACCAGGTACGTTTTTGAGTAGCTCATCCAGGCTTTTTATTTGCATTTTGCGACTTGCAATCCTGATTTCATATCAAAATACTGTACACAGGATTACAAATCACAGAATGCAAAGATAAATACTTGGACTGCATGAAACTGGGAAACCTGAGAGCTCTCTCTACAAACTAGAACCCATGCCCTGCAAACCATAACCTCCGAAGGGCGTCCGGAGTCCGATATGAACCGAAATGCTTAGTGGTCTTGTCAGGGAAATGAAAAACTGTATAAATCCTGCTGTACAATGCAGACCATTGATTGGCTTTCACCTTAAAGACGGATGCGAAAATGCTGTACAGCATCTCCGTAATTGCTTCATAAATTGGGGTCATCCAGGGGTTACACGGGGAGCACTCCAGGTCCACATAGGTGAACCCATGGCATTGGCGGTGTTTGAGAAAGGAGTAGGTGTTCATGCTGATTGTGTTTTCGATAATCAAGAACAGAGGGGCTGATTTACAAGCCCCTTGCGCCACTTTTGCGTCATTTTTAACATGGGAAAAGTGACGTACGGGTGGCGCAAGGGGCTTGTAAATAAGCCCCAGAGTTTTTTTCACATTTGATGGTTTCATTCCTTCTTCAGCACCTAAATAACGTTTAAAGAAATCTCAGGAAACCGCTCACCTTGGGAGAGTAGGAATTCGGACTCCCATGGTTAGGATCAAGAACTGTGAAATTAGTTGGTGTTAACACATTTCACTGAAAACGCCTGTAAAACAGCAAAGTGATAACAATTACATTTATAGCCGTTAAGCATGCATGGGCCGTCCAACAAGTCTCTCGAGGTGCCTCGAGGCCCAGCGAAAGAGTGTTCTTTACAGCGCGCCAAACAAACACAGAGCAGGCCTGGCCCAGCGGGGTCGATGGAGGTGCCAAGGTCATGCATGCCAACCCTCACGATTCAGGCGGGAGATTACCGATTTCAAGGCTAACTTGACCTGGCCTCTTGATTCCTGCATACAAAAACCCGATTCCCGGCGGGCTTCTGCCGACAGGGACTGGTCCTGTGTGACTCGGAGTATGCACTGCCAGTACCCTGCTCCTGCAGGCCAGTGCACAGCATTTTTGCCACGCTCTCTCTGCTTGCCATAGCGCTTTCACCGCTACTGACAGGTAAGAAAAAAACTTATATTTGAAATTCTGATATCCGACCTTGCAGCAGCACACTTGCAAGTCCCATACATGACAATAGACCTGGTTAGGGCCTCACTCTACATAGAAGTCAATGTGAAAAATACATTCTCCCGATTATAATTTTTTTTTTTAATCTCCCACTTTCCTCTTCTAAAATGTTGGCATATATGTTTCAAGGTTCATGCGGCCGAAGCACTGTGTTTAGGTCAGGAAGTTCGACACAGACCGGTAATCTCCCCACCCCCAGGCTCCGGCGCCCAGAGGAGTGGGTGGCATGGCATGGGCATCTGGCACTCAGTGCCCCAAGCCTGGAGTTGTCAGGTCCATGCCACAGCCAGCTGTTCATAGAAACCGTGCCTCTCTGAACCGCTCTCCGGTCTCAAATACGACGCCAGGTGTATTGTGGGCTGCCCGTGGTCCACGAAGGGGACCCTCCTAAGAGGGCGGCCGCCTTAGTGCCACAGGAAGGCACACGAGTCAGGGATTAGGGTTCCCCGGTCTAGTGCCCAGATGGGCCAGTCGGCCCCGTGGTGGGGGGAGGACAGGGGGTACATATACCTTCCCCCGCCCACGGTGCGGCCTCTTGTTTGCTGCCCGTCTCGCTGTTTGGGTCGTCGGTGGCGTCGTCGTGCTGCAGGCCTTGTGGACGCGCGGTCGTTGCGTCGTGTGAGGTGAGTGAATCACCCCTCGCCCGTCCTCGAGGCTTCCCCTTGGGGGCTCGTCCACGCTGCACATTAGGTCTGGCACCAGCAGCAGGCTGCCCTTGGCTGGTTTCGGCCGTGCATGAGGGGTTAGCGGGACGGGGGCAGGGCATCGGGGACCTGGGTCCTCCTGCCTCACGTTGACTTTCCCCGGGCAGCACTAGGAGGTAGGAGCGGTAAGAGCACCCTCGACACCCTCGTTGGGGAGCTACGCCCCGCATTTCGGAAGGCCTCGGCCGGGGGTATAAGGTGCGAGGAGGGACACTGCGTGCCCCGCAGGGCAGCGCAGCGCCTAGGGGCCTGCTCAGCGTTGCATTGGCTGCCCGGTGCTCCCCCATGTCGAGCTTGAAGTCGCCAGGTAGCAGCGTAGCCCCGCTGGTAACAGACTGGGTGTAGCTCCTTCCTATCTCTCTCCCCCGTAAGGCCGCGGCCATGCATGACGGCAGCCCCGATCGAAGGCGAGTGGGGGTGGCACGGTGGGGGGAGGAAGTCCTTGCCAGCATGGGAGCCCGGGGGGCTGGAGCACGGTGGTGTCGCCTCCCCCCTGCTCCAGCCACTAACACAGCATCCAACCTGGAACGAGGCACGGCTCCGACCAATTGGCGGCGCGTGAAGGGCATACGCATGCCAGTTGGCGAGAGCTCGCAGCTATTACGCGGAGGTGCGTGTTCGACCCCTGCGGGGGCCGATGATTGTGGGATATGGAGCGCGGGCATGGAGGTTGGGTGCAAAGGGCATGGGTTGGGTCTAAATCTCCGCCGACGTGGAAGCCCGCAACGGACTTCCAGCCCCGCTGGAGCGACGAGGGTGCAGGGTGTAGGTGTATGGGTGCGGCGCCAGGGAGTGCGCCCTCTCATTCTACTCTATGCACCGCATCCTACCTTTCCCTCTAGCAGTGGTTACAGGTAGATTGCTGCTACCAGCCACATGCTGGAGGGCTGTGTTTGGTACCTGCTGGGATATGTTGGCTGAAAAGTTTACATTTTCCTGTTGGGGCCCTGTTCAGCCACGCTCTCCCTGTGGCCGCTGGCCCGTGGGATCCCCCACACTTTTCACCGCATGGTGTTACCGGCCCGATGGATGACCGCTGGCTTGCGGCCTGGGGGCAGTGCAGGGACTGGCTAGGGGGCTGGCGGGAGCACTGTGGCCATGGGGTTGGGGCCATGGTCTCTTGCCTTGCTTGAGGGGCGTGTTCGGTTCGGGGGGGGCTCCCGGTTCTCGTGTCGTTAGTTTCTGTGTGGCCTGACCATCGGTCGCCACCTGGTTCGGCGGGCCGGTTGTCGGGACAGTGATTGGTGATGGCCGGAGTGTTGGAGGCCCGGGCCCTCCAGCGGCGTGCTGGCCGACGTGGGCTCCAGCCGTGGAATCAGAACTCCTCAGTCCGTTCCTATCAGTGGGGGTTATCGCTAGTCGCACTTTGTGAGATCTCTCAAGGTGTTGGGTTGGAATGACCGCTATTTGCGGTGGATGGACGGGCTGGGGGCCGGTGTGAAGGGGGGGCTTGTCGTGGACCCTTCGACCGACAGGGAAGGCCATCTTGGTCCTTGAGAAGCGGCGCACGGAACGAGCCGGCTGCAGCACGCTCCCCCCCTCACCTCTAGGATGAGACCGCATCGGGGCTACGGCGGATGGGGCGAGGCAGCCGATTATTTTGAATATCGGCAGGGACAAGGCCAAGGGGGCGGTGTTTCAGCCACGAATTCAGATTGGTACGGGGTGCGAAAGTGCAGCATAAAACGATGTGCAAGTTCTACATGTTGCAACGCGCTCCACGCGGCGGGGAGGGGGCATCGTTGTTTCGGTGGCACTCGCGCGAATGAGGCACTGCACCTCTACTTACCAGGATGCAGTATGCTACCACCTTAGCCCTACCGCCAACAACAGAACTGTTTAATGTTAATATCAATGAAATATTGTGGACATTCTGTCCAGGATTATCTCGTGAATGGGTTTGAATGCACATTGTTAAAGAGACTGCGGTTGTGGTCCGTGATCTGGGCTCCAGTGAATCTGGTGTCCATTTCCCATCAAATATTTCTCTGTGCTGAAAATTGAAACCCGGAACAGAGCATTCTTTCATGTACATGCATTGGCAAGGCCAATAGGTTTGTCAATTCCATGGTGAAGGCAAGGAAAGGTGGCAGTAGATGACAATAATGAACAAGAGGCATGCAGAACTTGTCTGGAGTATACGTGATCCATGGTGTGGAATCCCGAAGCATGGCCGGTGCTGAATTTTAAAGATTTAATGGCAAATGATTAGAAAGTAGTAGACCTCTAATGATTGTTTTCCAATCAGTGTACACGTGAGGGAGAACCTGATTACAAGTGAAAGAAGCAATATAAAACTGCGGGTTTAACACAGCTTTGTGTAAAATGAGTCTTTTCAAACCGGCAAAGCAGCCACTGCACGGATGGGCAGTCACGGGATGCAGAGAGCCAGATGCATTAGTTATAGAGCTTAGGGATGGCACAGGTGAGGCTCGAGACGCAAGCAAGTGGTAGCATAGTGACCGCTTTGCCGGTTTGGCGCCTGCAATCGGCTGTGTGGGGTCCCCGGGTCAATTCTAAGCGATGTGACGAGGGGGAACCCTCACTTCCGGTCAGACCGCAGTGTCCAGCCACAGCGTGACGGAACACTGATCATAAGAGAAGGAGGCAAAGTACAACCCCGAGTTTCACACTTCTGTCGTGGCGCCAGGCTGACATGCCCTAATGTCAGGATTTATGTTTCGGTTCAATGACCATGGATGACACTTTCGCCATTACAATTGGAACGCAGGATTGGTCAGCAGTCCGGGCGCTTCTGCGTGTTCCCTAAATATGCTTGTCTTCCGCTGGCATGGGTGGTCTGTCGGGGGCAAGTAAAAGGCAGTTAAGAGCATGGTTGACCCTGAATATGCTATCTTTTATACCACCTCAGCAAGGGAAAGGAGCCTTGTGGTGTGCTGGACATACCAACCAATTATCTGTGACTGTATGAAGTTATTGTGCTTCCCACCAGCTAGGATCTTGGGGGCCAAACTGCGAGGTTAGCTGTGAGCAGTTAAAAAGGACACCCCTCGCACTCGAGTTAGGCCAGGATAGCATCCGGTCATCCACTGTAATTTGCGAGGAATTGGTCCACCAATGCTATTTTGCAGGATCAGGTTTACCGGGGCTAAATGTGAGCGGGTGGTCCTGGTGCGCGGCACCGTCACTTGTTCACCTCCTGCGCTGGTGACAGGCCACCAGTTGGCGCTGTCGGTCTAGTTTATAGAGAGGACCACTACTATAGGCATTGAGTAATTCAATAACATTGGAATTGCTATTGCCTGCTGCCCAAGCCATTCAAATAGCGGTGGGAGCATGGAATAGTCTGTATTGTCACTCTGGGACAGGTGTCAGGGCTAGGAGTGGTGTTGTTACTTGGGTGGCAGCACAGCAGGAGCAATGTGTGGGGCAAACTGTAGTGGCCGCCTGACGCCAGTCCGGGCGGATAGTTGCACAAGTGTCAGGGTCAGTAGTAGCAATGTCAATAGGTTTGACATCGGCTGTTTGATGGTGTAGGGAGGATTTGACCGTCGGTCGGTACTGCCTTTCCAATGGCAGCGGCAGTTTGGCTTTTTAGTGTGCAGGGTCAACCCTCGTTGTCACAACTCCTTTTGTCTCTGCGGGTTTTATGGGCTGTCGGGCCAGGATGCGGGATGACTGGTACAGGCTAAGACTCATTAGTCTTGCACAGACCCATCACTTCAGCATTGTAGCGGTGCCTTAGTTATATCTGGGCTTAAGAGGAAGGCCAGGCACAAACACACAGGTTCTGAACAAGTACACTCAATCCTGAGCGGAGGATATGCAGGCTAAGTAGCATTAGTAGCAGCCAGCGGACACGTGCTGTACCATGTCAAATAAGCAGATAGGTCTTTAAGTGTGAAGAAGGACCTTACTGGACAGGAAGGAACATTTAGCTATGCTAACTTGCCAGTGCAGACATTTATTATTCCGCACTATTGAGCGCAGATTCAATGCTATGTTAGTCTTAGGCTCTGTAGGTATGTCCCCTAAACCTGGGGGCATGGTGCTCTACCCTGCTCATAGTAAGTAAGTTTTGTAATATGCCATTGTCAGTTAGAATGTCATCTATACCTGGTTAGTATCCAGGCTAAGGGGTGGCTGAGCGACACTCTGGGGTTGGAGGCTTTCAGCCGACGGGCAGGCCTTCTAGACGTAGGTTTCTAACCCAGGCCTGTCCAAGCAAGGGCGTAAAGTGCCAGAAGTCGGCACGGGGATGCAATTTCACAGGCTGTGGAGTGGCAGAACTGAATGGGGGGCTTGTGTTCGTCCTCCTGGTCACGGGTCAGAGCTTGGTAGGTACACTTAGCATTTCATCCTTCAGAGGTCGATAAAACAAGTACCATTGAGTCAGGTAACATTAACCATGTTATTAAGCGCCAAGATACCAAGGGGTGAACGTATTCAAATGCGGCAGAAATGGAATTTTTAAAGGAATTTTGAGAAATGCTGTGGGCTCACTCAACAGGGTAGTAGGCGAGAGTGTTGCACAATTTCCATAGACCGGATGGGTGGCGATGGTAACAAGTTTAACCCAGCCGAAGCAAAGCAGGGCACTCTGTGTCTGATGTACATTAGACATACATTAGCAATCCAGAGTGACACCATTCAAGTGGCTCCGTAGTTTATCACCAATATTGCCTGCGCTGAGGTCTTGTCGATGCCACTAATGACGGGCATGTTGCTTAAGTTAAGCTATAATAACCTGCCCTTCAGCCTTGGCAGCATGGCGAGTGTGGGGAGTTGTCACCTTACAAGTGCGCTGTGTTTTAGAAAGTTGGGGAAACACCGGTTTAAAGCACTAGGGGCAACTACGTGGTCAGGAACAGTCTCGCCAGAGTCTGGGGCAGGTTAACGGGCCACATCTTGTCTCTGGGGTTTGATGTGTGGTCGGGTCATTTGACCGAATAGAGCCATTATCGCTTGGTATATCTGGGCATGAAGGAATGCCAGGCAAGATTCTAGCGAAGGCAGGTAGCGGTACTTATGGGGTATTGATGAATTGTCTCACTGGCAGGCCGCCACGCAAGGGGACTATGTACCTAGGTCACGCACATCAGGCAGAGGTGCCCAGTGGAAGCATGAGGGGACTGCACAGAACAGAACACTGCACAGGTTAGATGCCGGCGAATTGTGGCGGCACTACTGCACATGGCAAAGTAAACCTGGACTGATTCACATGCGGGGTGTGGTGGTGGTGGTCCCTACCTCATTTCACAGGATCACTCCCTGTTGGGTCTATCTAACGATCATCTCAATGGTAGGCCCACTTAGCATTTCATCCTTCTGAGGTCGATAAAATGAGTACCATTGAGTTGAGTAACAATAAACATGTTATGCAGCGCCAAGATACCATGGGGTGAACAGGTTCCCAATCACAGTCAGAAGCGGAAATTGTAAAGGATTTTGTGAAGGTACCAGGTCACTCAGCAGTGTAAAAAGCGAGAGACTGTGTGGTAAATTCTCCCGCCCTATAGCCTTGGCAGCCAGGCTGGGTGTGGAAGTTGTCATCCAACAAGTGTGCTACGGTTCAAAAATTGGGGAAACTCTGGGTTATAGCACAAATGGGCCACAAAGTATTAGAGAACATTTGGCATTCCCGGTATTCTAAAAAGGGCAGGTATTTGTACATTGGTTCCCCCTCCTGTTCCCACTGTCTTGTCTGCTCCCTGGTATACTGCAGAAGTTTGGGAGGGCAAGAAGTCACCTAGGGTGGTGACTGGCTTAATTCGATGGACATGCTCCACAAGCGCTATACACAGACAACTGGGTGAGAGGAAGTAAGGCGGGCTTGATAACTCTTACTTCTAACTGCACTGGCACATCTGGTCATGAGTTGCTTGTCAAAGGTATTGCAATTCAGCCAGGCAATGTTAACACCCATCCACACCAAACCGATTGTTTAAGGTCACCCTGGGCGCATACCACAGCCCAGTATTAGGCCCCTGTGGTGGTCAGCGCCATGAATCACTAAATTCAACTGAACAGGAGGCATGACCGTGGTTACATTAGCAGAAGTGTGGGAGTGTAGACTTCACCTAGGGGGTGGTTGGCTGAATTTGATGGACTAGTCAAAATTGTTTCACAGCAACTGCATGGGTGAGAGTTCCAATTACCTGTGCGTAGTTCATTCTGATACACAGTATCATATTAATTTTGGCGCTCTGGGATACCTTTAGCAAACCTGGCCATGGGTTACACTCGCTGGGGTAGGGACACCAGCGTGGCGACACAGCACCTGTTGGCAGTTGCCATTATGCTAAATGGGGGGGCCAGGACGATCCTACTATGTCTCTCCTTTTCAGGGCGGCACTGAAGGGCTGGGCGAGGCGAGTGCCCCGGATACTGGGTCCCCCTTCGAGTTTCAGACTCGGCAGGACATGCGTGCAGGTGGGGCGATGGGAATCCCAAGGCGTTAAAGGGTCAGCCGGCCGTAAGCCACCCTGGGGAGGGGCCGGAAGACAGGTTAATGAGATCACGTACAGGCAATTTTGAGTTTACCGAAGGCACCCTGTGATGCACCAGATGCTTGGTGTGGTGCTGTGCTATGGCACCGAATTAAGTGCCAGCTTGAGTAGTTATATAGAATGGTGTGCAGTGCTACATTATTGGGTTTTGGCTCCTGGCTTTTCTTTAATTTTCCAGGGTCAAATGTATGGGTGATTGGCCATTCATGCGTTCTGAGAGTGGCACGATGGGCGGAAAGCAGGAAATGGAGGCATGGATTTCTCGCCTCTGAGATAATTTTGTTTGGGTTCCTAGGCATGCACGGGAACAGCTTGCTAGAAACTGCGGCACAGACTAAGGATGGGGTCCCCCCTCCCTACTTTCTGGTCTGGTGGAAGGGCATTCCGTGCGTCTTGAGTGGCGTGATGCGCGGAATTTAAGAAATGGAGGCATGGGTTTTCCACCACTGAGTTAATTTGGTTGGGGGGCCATGGCAGGCACTGGAACAGCTTCGGGAGATGCAGTGCCACGGGCCGGGGGGGGGTCCCCCCCTCCCATCACTCTGGTCTGACACCTGGGAGGCAATTAATTGACTTTCCAGGGTAGGAGGGTACTGCTGCCAGAATTGAATTCCTCCTGGTGTAAGTTATGCAACCATTGGTGGGCACGTGAGTTTGATGGTCAGAGATACCCCAATGTAGTATGGAAGGGGCCCTGCCAGGGGTTGCCGTGGAAACCTCACGCAGGAGAGTTAATAGTGCCATGTGTATAGGCCCTGAACAGAGGGGTTTGGTTTTATCAGGCATGGCTGGCTGCACGCTGAAGTCCACAGGGAATTTTAAAAAGGATGGGGGCACCTGTCCAGAAGGGGCATGTCTGGCTTCCGGTCCAGCATGGGCTTGGACTTGTTTTGCGGGACCTGGGATAGGCCCTGGAATCATCAGGACGTAGGTAAGAATGCCTACCTTGGTGGGGGGCCCTGGTTGTGACAGTGGCCACCCCCAGAGCTGTGGAGGAGTTACAGGGCGATCCAGAGTCTGTAAGGTACAGAAGGGTACTCTATGCAGCAGCACAACAAGGGTGCAAAGCCAAGTATACCCAGGGATGTCCTAGCGTTGTCCCCTGGAAGAGCGACGGCGCCCCGTTAGTCCTACGGGCGGTTGTGGGCCTGAGCAACCGGGGGCTGCCTGGAACGCTCCGCCCCCCTTTTGGGGGCGTGAGTAAGGGCGTGGACTGGCGGTCCACTGATGGGAGGGGTGGCCCCTCCCAAAATTGGTAACCACCGATTGGCGACGGCCACGTTGTAATTTGGCTCATCAGGCGGCGTAGGGGGGCTTGCCTGCCCTTGGATCACCCGTAAGATAACCCACCATGTTGGCATATTTTTGATGCAAATAAACCTGCAGCAATTTTCTCCACTAACAAGGTGTCGTGTGGTTTATTTATGTATTTTGCTGTACGAGAACTGAGAAGTGTTGCCAATATTGGCACTATGTGGGCTGCCCGTGGTCCACGAAGGGGACCCTCCTAAGAGGGCGGCCGCCTTAGTGCCACAGGAAGGCACACGAGTCTGGGATTAGGGTTCCCCGGTCTAGTGGCCAGATGGGCCAGTCGGCCGCGGCACTTCCGGCCGTGGTGGGGGGAGGACAGGGGGTACATATACCTTCCCCCGCCCACGGTGCGGCCTCTTGTTTGCTGCCTGTCTCGCTGTTTCCCGCCCTACCGCTTACCCTGCGGACGGCCAAGGGATGGGAAGGGGGGGCGAAGATTCTAACTTATTGTTTTGTGTTGCAGGAGGAGTTACAGGGCGATGCAGAGTCTGTAAGGTACAGAAGGGTACTCTATGCAGCAGCACAACAAGGGTGCAAAGCCAAGTATACCCAGGGATGTCCTAGCGTTGTCCCCTGGAAGAGCAACGGCGCCCCGTTAGTCCTACTGGCGGTTGTGGGCCTGAGCAACCGGGGGCTGCCTGGAATGCTCCGCCCCCCTTTTGGGGGCGTGAGTAAGGGCGTGGACTGGCGGTCCACTGATGGGAGGGGTGGCCCCTCCCTAAATTGGTAACCACTGATTGGCGGCGGCCACGGTGTAATTTGGCTCATCAGGCGGGCAGGCGGCGTAGGGGGGCTTGCCTGCCCATGGATCGCCCGTAAGATAACCCGCCATGTTGGCATATTTGTGATGCAAATAAACCTGCAGCAATTTTCTCCACTAACAAGGTGTCGTGTGGTTTATTTATGTATTTTGCTGTACGAGAACTGAGAAGTGTTGCCAATATTGGCACTATGTTTCTTCACGATTTGTCTCTATCCTCGGCTGGTGTTCTAATTTCCTACTCACGTAGCGCTTAGTTGGACCTGGGGCCATTCCAGGAGCTCAGAGTGACCCAGAGGTCCTGTCTCAAACACGTGTGTTTTTCTTCGTAGAGCTACAGTTCAGACAACGCACTGATTGTGTGATGTCTGACTGAACATGTGTACCCGTTTTTAATACTACAATTACTAGGTGTTCGCCAGTTTCTAAGCGGCAGCTAATTCTGTCTTGTTAGCTAACTGAGACACGGGGATATTCTAATGACTAGAACTATGTCATGAGGGTCAAGGGGGAAATCCAGGCCTGGAACTCGAATGTGTGTTTTTCGCATAATCGGCAACATCTCCCAGGGTCCAGATTATCATGGGATAGGAAACGAGCAGGGCTTTTTTTTAACTGTGCCATGTGGGGTAGCGGTTTTTGGAGAGTCACACTCGAGAGGGCACCCTTCCCTCCAAATACAAGCAGACAGCGGCTTCTCTCTCCTTCTCCGTGTTAAGGAACAACTGTCTCTGGTGATTCGGGGCATCAGAGAGTGTTGCTTGAGACATCTGCACAAACAGACAAAATATCTTTGAAAAGTTCAATACACCAAACAAATAAATTTTTCATTTAGGGAATAACGTTTTTTAAGCGATGAATGTTCCTATCGGCGTATACATTTTAAAATCACTTCGGTGAATGCATTTTATCTCAGTCACAACAGGAGTTCTGTGTGTTTAAATACGATGACTTTGCTTTTTAGGATAGTTGGGTGCTATCCTGGTAAAAGCTGTCAATCCGTTGCCATAGTGAGATTTGGCAAGAAAAAAAACCTTTGAATTGTGCATGAAAGCAGGAACAGGCGTGAGTGACCTTCTTGACTTTCCCTATAAGCAATTACAAGCTTGGTCGCTGATGCTGATTAACGCAAAGGAGAAGCAGCGAGGGTTCTTTCTCTATTGCTAGCCCAATGTGCTCGAAATTACGGAAGATATCACTTGTGTAAATCTCAAATATATATACAGGCAGGGCCGGCCTTTAGCATGGGCGAGCTGGGTCCAGCATTGTCGCATTGTCCTTGTCCCTGCCTGTTCATTTCTGTCTGATTTGCCATTTTAAAGTGGTTTTAGTCCTTCATTATCATATGGCAGGCGATGTTTTTCACACCCCTTTAGCCCCCTTCCTTGCCCTCCCTTCACCCTCTGACCCCTGCTGGCACACATCAACAAAACCATCATCTGTGTGGGGCAGCTCAGCTATTGGTGATTTAGGTGAGCTGGGGGAGGTCCGGGGAGGTTTGTATTCAGGGCCCAGTCCCTGCTCATCCAGGTTCTGACCAGTGAACACAAAAGGCCCCCCCCTCATGCCTCTTTTATTCACTACCATCAGCAAGGGTCACAAATTTCTAACGCCCACGTCCAGGGCACTATCTTAGCAAAGGCCGGCTCTGAATACAGGCAAATACAATTTAAAGTGGAGATATTTAAAATGCATGGATGCCTGTGATGTTCTTTAAAACTTGTACCTAAGTTCCTTGCAACATACTAGCTGGGCCGTTAGTGGGCTCTTTCATAAATATCACATACTGGACTACAGCACAATTACAGTATTCACCACAGCCCCTGCAAGGAGAGTTGGTAAAAACCAGCTCATTAAGCAGAGCATGGGCTATTGCTTAGGAAACATAAAGAGATGACTATCTATCAGGGCCGGACTGGCTGTAGCAGGCATCGGCGTCTCATCCGGAGGCTGGAAGGGTGGGGGCCGGTTTTGCAGTGGTGGGGGCCTGTTTTGTTATTGGGGGCGGGTTTTGCAGCGGTGCTGCAATATCAGCCCCCCAGTAACAAAAACAGCACTGCTTCACACTTGCAACCCCCCCCCCCCCAATCCCCCTCCCCATGGGCTGGTACAAAAAAATTGCCAAGGCTGCTTCGGGTTCCCAGTCCGGCCCTTCTGTCTATACAGCTCCCTTTCTTTTGAACTTTCTGTTCATTGAAAGTTCATTTATTAGCAGACATGGAAAGGTAAATTGCAATACATTTATGTTTCAAATGTCTTTCCAGGCTGCTCTCCAGACACAGCCTTTGTGTAGTGATGCTTCTCACACCAGGGCACTCTCCAGCTTGGAGCACCCACAACGGAGGGATAAAAAGGTGTGAGGGCTCTGCATTCACGTGTGATCAAGGTAGACCAAAGACTTTGCCTCACCTAAAAGGTCCCCTTCAAACTGCAGCTCCACCCCTCCTCACCCATATCATCTACAACAAGCATTTGCAATGCAATAGGTCTCGCATTTGCGAGAGTTTAAGCTATTGGCATTGTAAATGACAATGCCTTTTATTTGTGCTTTAAAAGCCATTACATAAATAACAAGTACTGTGTTTTTCCCTAATTTGCAGAGGTTTGCAAAGAAAGCCTTTTGTGCTGACTTTGCTAACAATCCCGATGAAAATGCCCACACAGTCCCAATTCTCTCCTTTATAGCCCCTAGATACCTGTGTATCAGTTAATTAGGGAGATGCAATATTTAAGAATTATTGCTCACGCTAGAGGAAGGAACTGCTACAAAAACAAGATTACATTCCAAGTTCAGGGGGTGAACAAAGCCGTCAGCACTAAACTGGACTGTCGCATTCCACTGAATAAATAAAACCAGCATGCCTGCAAGTGCGCTGCCTGGAAGTAAAATAGGCTTTAAATTAATGCGTTGTCCTTATCGGTGAGACAGGAACTGATGCACAAAGTTGTTGCCGGCGCTAAAGCCTGGCAATTTGAACAAGGAAAACAACATAACCAATGAGTCGATTAAACTTGCAGCCTGACAGCTAAGGTCTTTCTAACTACACACATGCCCCGATGTTTACCAACAGGTTATGGAAGGGGAACTGTGAACGTCGCGGGACGGTGGAAGCAACGAAGTGGGACCAGTAAAAGGCTGCAGAACCACAGAGAGTGGAGGGGGCGGAGCAAAGTGCCCATTGCATGCATACAATCAAGCAATGACAAACCCAGCACAGAGAATACACGCAAGTTGGAGGGAGCAGTTAAGTTTCTGTGCTAAATAAAAAAACATTAAAAAAAAACATGAAATCAGCTCTGCATTCGCCTTTGTCACACATAATCCCACTAAGCTGTCCAGCCATACCGGCAGTAAAAACACGAAACCATGCAGTCAAACCCTAAAGAAATGTACACAAAGCGCATTAGAAATGTACACAAAGCGCATTTACTGTTTGTGCTTGTGGTACAGCGTGCCTCATTGTTCTGCTCGTGGAGGCTCTGGGAGAGCGCGCTGTGCATGCAAAACATTAATAAAAGAGTCGCTTAAACTTGCAGCCAAGGTCTTTCCTCTTACATACGTACCCGATGTTTACCAACATGAAGGAATCCCTATCCGTGCTGCCGTTTTTGGAGAACCAACTGGGCCAAACGCAGCAAATCAAGATCGAAAACTCGCTAATTGATCACAAAGTGCTCAAAGCCAGCAGTAGTCTGCGAACTGAAGGCAGAGGATTTAAGGCAGCGGCTGACAGTGCACAGCGAAGACCTGCATTTACGTCGCAGCACTGAAACATCCCCCACCGCCATTGTACTAACGAAGCCCTTTCGAGTCCGCCGTGAGCAAAGAAGAGACGCCGTGAGCGTGCACATCAGCTGTCCGGGCAAGTGCACATCAGAACGCGCCGTAAGCGTGCACATTTGCTGTCTGGAGATCGCCAGCAAAGACCAGCGTGACGGCGACCGCATTGGCTGCGAGGTACACCGATCACCCTGTGAGCTCTAGGGACACGCTGCAGGGCATCGCGTGAAGCATGGCGGAACGACGGTAAGGTGGGGGGGTGGCAGGCGCATGGCTGACTGACACTGGAGGGGTGCAAGGACAGCTGGGGAGTGCGTGCAATGCGGCTGGAGAGGACGGAAGGGGGACAGGAGATGTGCACATCGCGTGCCTGGACGTGCGTGTTCACATTTCCAGTCCGGCCTGCGCGTGCACATCTCCTGTCTCCCTTCCGAAGCAAGTCGACGACAATAAGTCTCGCTAGCGACAGCGCTTCGCGCTGCGTCGCTAGGTCGAGACCTAAAAAGGGCAGTGCTTCAGGAAGTCTAATCAGCTGCCATTTGGTAACAAAAGTGTTCCTTTAATTTGTAAAGGGAGCGCTTTCACTATCCCCACATTCACACCAGTATTTGCATCTTCTATCCTCCAGGCACTGGAATGCATGTAATACACTTGCACTGTCTGGGGAGCTGTCTTCATCTTCAATCTGGTGCCAATGCAAACCAGAGGCATTCAAATGGATCCCACACTGCTTTGTAATCAATACTGTGAGCCAAACTCATGGATGAACACCAGAAAGACAGCAACTCCTGCATTTGCAGAGTCTCATTTTCAATGTGTACATCATTTCCCATGTATAATATCACACAGCTATGATCAGGGCCACTGGAATTATGCAACAGGGGAGGGCCAAATTATGCGACAGGGTTGAGTAAATTATGCAGCAAGAAAAGGCAAATTATGCGGCGTAATGCCACACATTTTGTGATAGTCTTACTTCATTATGTTGACATTTTTACACTGTCTGGATATTGGCTGCACCTCATTAATACCAGTTTAACACCCAAATACAGCATTAAAAAACAGAAAGATGACCAGTCAGCCTTTGGAATGGGCAACACGTGTCACTACATTTTTAGTAACCTTTGAACTGTTTGCGCTAGAAAAACATTTTTTTTGTTAAAATCTGCAGATTATGCAATTGATGATGGATTATGTGGCAAATGCAGCACGTGCAGCAAATCTATATGCAGCTACACAATTGCATAATTCCAGGGGCCCTGGCTATGATCTTGAAATTACTGCTTCCTCTGGGTGCAGCCTAAAGCTCTTGACATTTCACAACATATGCACCAAGGCTTTATTTTTCACTTTCAGTACTTGAACTGATCAACTGACCTGCCTGGATAGGTGGCCTAGCAAAAGCCGAGCAATGGAGAGGTGTCTTATTTAATTCTACTACCTATCAAAAATTCCTAATATTGCATAATCTTCACAACTAAATAATGTTGTTTCTTTCTACATTCTTGCATCCTCAAACTGCATGCTGTCTTAAAAATGTTCTCTACATTCTTTAAATCCAGCATTAAAAACTGACCTTAAATTAAAACATCTGTTTGTCACCTCTCCTTTTTCTTTTCACTTTCAAATGTCTCTCCTTCCCTTCCATCCTCTGCATGCCTCCACTCTCTGAGCACAACCTACTCTGACACATGCATGTTTGCCTATTATCTATTATTGTATTTCTGCAAATTTCCCACAGAGCATTTACAAGATCACAATCTCCCCTCCTTCCTCTGAAAGTCATACCTATGCACAGATAAGGCTCATCCATATGGGCTGAGGGGCCACACCCCCACCTTTTTTCCCAGCAAGAAGAGTGTCTGTCAGGCTGAACCAAATGCAGCCTGACAGACACTCTTCTTGTTCACATCAGGCAGCCAGGAGCTACACATGCACTAAATGTGCAGGCTCCTGGCTGCCTGAGCTGATTTTTGCCAGGCTGAGGATTTCACAGCCCTATGGGCGTAAACCCCTCAGCCTGCCAAAACTGCCTCAAAGCTAACCCCGGGCGTAGTGTGCGTAGCGGGGCTACGCGGAGGTCCACGGAGTTGAAAACAAACTCTGTGGAACTCTGCTCCGCTCCGCTACGCCACCCGCCTCCACCCCCCAATTATAAAAAGTAATTAAACATGATTAAAAAATTAATTAAAAAAAACACTTACCTGGCATGCGGCGTCCCCGGGGTGCCCTCCTCCTCTTCTTTGCCGTCTCGCTAATCCTTGTGAGAACTGCGCATGCGCGCGCGCCCGCACATTTCGAGAAATGTGCATGCGCGCGCGCATGCGCAGTTCTCACAAGGATTAGCGAGACGGCGAAGAAGAGGAGGAGGAGGGCAGCCCGGGGACACCCCATGCCAGGTAAGTGGTTTTTAATTTATTTTTTAATCATGTTTAATTACTTTTTATAATTGGGGGGTCGAGGCGGGGGCTGGCCAGCTCCGCTCCGCAGTGTGTGGAGCTTTGCTTTCTCCGCGTTCTCCGCGGAACGCGGAGAAGGCAAATCTCCGCACATTCCGCGGGCGGAGCGGAGGTCTCCGCCCGGGGTTACTCAAAGCCCTTGTGAAGAGGGGAGCATCACTGATTGCCTCGGACATGGATGCTTCAGTTTTAAGCCCTGAAGTGCTCAGGGTCGAGAGTCAATCAGTGACGCCTCGTCACAGAGTGGGGTGGGGTCAGCAGTCCCACTGACCTCATCCCACTCTGTGATGAGTGAGGGACTGCTGCCTTCCCTCATTGGCTGACCTTAGGTCTGCCAATGAGGGAAGGCAGCAGTCACAACCCTCCTGGGACCTCTGAGGATTCCCTCTATACAGTGAAGGTAAGATTTATGTGTTTTTTATGTTTGGTGCCTGCATGTACGTATGAATGTATGTGGATTTGTGAGTGAGTGTTATGAATGGGTGTGTGTGTGTAAATGGATGTGTGTGTGTGAGTAGGCAAGTGTGCATGTGTGTGTGGCCCCCGCACTCCTCCCTGTGAAAATTACTGGCCACCACTGCCTATGTGGCCTAACAATATCTACTCTTCTCTCTCTCTAAATCCTCTATTAATCCCACCAACCATGAGAATGAGCTCAGCTGCCCCCCACTAATGAGCGCAACTAACCACCATTAATTTAGTCCACCATAGAGAAACTATAATGATGGTATGGAACGGTTTGCTTTGAGCACAAAAGACTAATCCCAATACCTAACAGTAACGTAACCAATAACAAAAGACTAACCACTAAACTTGGGTTCCGGAGGAGTATGCTGCCCGGCATAAAGCACTTTGACGCATCATCAGGTGTAGTAAGCACTATATAAATGCAATTACAAATACAAGTAAACGCCCACCAAAGCATCAATCCCAGCAAGAAGCCATTGCTTCATCAAGGGTACAAGCCTTGGGGAGTGGCTATCCTTGCCCCACTCGTTCGGTGGGTACATGGGTCTTCCAAGCTCCCGATCTGCCTTTTAGTAACTTGTAGAGAAACCATGTTTAAAAAAAAAATGACTATCCTTCTGTGTAGCAATTCCCTTAGCTAAAACTCTTACCAGCAATACCAGCCACGACCAGTGTTATATGTGTAGTCCTCTCCTGTTAACAAGGTCTCCTCCCTCTTGTATCTTCCTCGTAGTGTTTGCTCTGGTGTCTTCTTAAGCAGTGTGCACCTGTATTCCCATGACAGAGTACTCCTGTTAATTTATTTATTAAGTGATTTATGTACTGAAATTGTAAAGCATGTCATACCTCTGATATGGTGTTGTATTGCATTACTTCCCTCATGTGGGGCACTGAAGTGCTTATTCACATGAGTAGCATGATACGCTTTGTAGGTGTGTGTTTAGAAATGTGTTTTCTTTGAGTTGAACTTATCTGTGGAGTATTCACAAAGGGAAATTAGGTCATAAACATGTTACAAAGGTAAATTCAGTTGCAAACTTATGTTGACAAAGGAATTTCTGGCAGGCATAATCCTATTTACCTGTGCGGAGATCTCCACAACTGTGAATCCCACTCAAAAGGAGTGGGAAGTGTGAGTTTCATGCCATGATGTGCATTGAAAGTTTGTAAACACGCACAAACATGGCTGGTTGCCTGAATTCACAGACTTCTCTTCTTCCTCTTTCCACACAGTAAAGGTTTGGAGATTTACTTCAGTCGAGGGTTGACGTAACTCCCTCCCAGAGTGGGAAGGGGACCGGATCAGCACCAGATTTGTTGGGGAGTGGAGGGGAAGGGGTTTTCCAGCGAAGAAAATACAGCAACCAAAAAATGGGTGTTAGCACAGGAGATACGATTTCCCATGGAACTCTCTGCAATGTCTCTTGCTGGAAATGTCACATGACCTTTCCAGGGAAATGAGTGGTGCAGCATTTCATCCATATTCCTTGGGATGTTTGTGAATTCCAGAAAGTCATACATCTACACTTGAATGTAGGTGAAATCTGCAAGTGCAGATATAGGACTTTCTTTGTGAATCTGCGCTGAGGTAGGAGGACATGAAGACTGTAATCCTAAGAATAGTACTTGAGACTGAGACCAGTAGCTGTTAAACTTCAAAGTAAAGCCTAGGGAAGGATGAAAGGGTGTGTTCTGCTTTGAAATGATTATTTAGGGTGTGGTCGTAGGTGTATCCGACCAGATTAGGGGACCAAAGAAAGTCTTGAGGGGTGTAGGAATGAGGTGACTTTTTAACCAAAGGTTAAGCAGAAGTCGTCAGACCTCTCCTGTAAGGGTTTTACAAGTGGTAAGTGTGTAGGCAGGTTATTCCACAGTATGAGACCTTGCAATGGAGAATTGTTTGCATCTGTAAGGCCTAAAGTGAGAAAGTTGAGCACCAGGCGACCACTCTCACATTGGGAATATCTACTAACCGTTCAAAAAAGGCCTTGGGAAAGACGGCACTCCAAGGTTGCAAATTCATATGATGGATACATGTCATTTAAGTCATTATAGAGACTCACATCTTGCTGTTTTATTTGTTGAGAAAAACTGACAACTCCCCTCAGAGTGGCATGTAAATCCTATAAAGTCTTTTCTAATGTCACATGCCCTACAAGCAATGTTGGCCAAATGACATTAGAAAAAACATCATATAAATGCTTGTTTGAGAATCTCTTAGGGCGGTAGTTCTTAAACTGTGGTCCGGGGACACCTGGGGGTCCACAACATCTACTCAGGAGGTTTATGACTGCTTAGAAAAGTGAATAACATTAACAGATTAATAAACTGTAGATAAATAAAGGAGCAAAATGTAAAACTGAGGATTGTAAAACATTCTGTAAATGTGAAGGAATTTGAAATTGGAGACTCAAAATTAACTAAGTATCCTTGGATGGATTCGTGGGAGCACTGCAAGTGCATCAAACAGAATAGAGGATGGACAATGGTGGCCTCAATTGTATTTAGAAAAGCTCCAACCTTCCCATAAAATGTCATAATTTGTGTACTTGTTTGATGAATGCATGTTTCCTTATTTTTGTGTATGTTTTGTGGTTCAAATAATTGAAATTGCTAAAGCTGGACTGCAGATTCCAATAATGACTCAGAGGGGGTTCTTGGATTCCAATAGTGATTCAGTGGGGGGTCCATGGAAGTCACTGTCTTAGGGATAAAGAGATAACCCTCACCTCATCCGTGAGATAAAGACATGCTCCTGCGCTCCAGATATGCACCTGTACATAATTTATTTTTGCCTCAAGCCCAATTTTGGGTCAGTACAGTCACATGTCTGATACCTTAAAAAGGTTAGTAGAGTAACAGCCCATTATGCTTGTACTTTCAGAGAAACCAATGTTCCTCACCTGCAAGAGAGCAGAAGATGGTGGACTCGACTGACCCGAAGGTTGCAAATTTATTACGAAAGCAGTTACAGAAATATAAATAAACATTGTTGAAACCATTTGTGACTTGCTTCTTGTCTTGGGTATTTTTGAAATATTAATAAGTTGAGTTTAATTATAATTTGTTTTGAAAGGTTGTGTGATTTCACAATTTCTGTATTTTACCTTCAATTCCTAATTCATTCTCTAACTCAAGTCCTTTAAAGTTGACAGAAGAAAGTATGTTAGCAATGCGTAAGTAACATAAACATCTGATCAACTTCAAAGAAGGGGTCACCATAAGTGTGTAGATTATTCCTACAGACTATCCGCCCGTGCCAGAAGACATGGTGGTTGCAGTAAGATGCGCAATATGCTGGAGCAAAGACTAGTTTTCAAACCCCCATAAGAACTTACGAGCTGAGAGTAACTCTGAGGTCTCCTTTAGGGTCTAATTACGAGTCTAGTTGTCCATGGACTGCCTGACTCGCGGGGGCGCAGCGGTAGGGATCTTTTGACCGCCCTATTACGACCAGCGCGGTCGGGCCACTCTGTGAGTGCAGCAACCGCCAGGGATCAGAAATCCCTGGTGGTGGCGAGGTGGTCTTGAGGCTGCAAAATGCTTGGTGGGACTGCTATGGTTCTGCCAAGCATATTACAAGTTTTCTCTCCGCCACGGTTTTCATGGCGGTGAGCCCACCATTAAAATCGTAGCAGAGAGGAAACAAAGGGGGCCCTACAGGGCCACCAGTTGCCTCAGGGCCATAGGGTGCATGCAGGGGGGCAAATGTTGTGCCCCCCTGTGTGCATGCACCCCAGTACCTGCACAGCATGGACTGTAGCAGTCCATGCAGTGCAGGTACTGATATTGATGCTCCCATTGCGGTGTCTATTTCATAGGCACCGCCATGGGAACACCAAAGAACCGCCCGCCAGACAGGAGAAAACTTCTAATCTGGTGGGCGGGTCAACCACAGGTTTGGAGTGTGGGAACAGGGCGGTCCCACTCCCGCACCACCAACTTATAATGAGGCCTTAAGTCAGTAGGGCTCTTGGGTCCAAAGATGGGATAAGATGACCACAGCTGGAGAAAGATGACATTTTCAAATCATAAACGTGTTCGCTTACAGTAAAACAATTTTAGCTCCACGTGGATTGAGACAACAGGGACTGCACTTATCTATTAGTGGGGACAGTTGGGATTGATTTTTGGTGCACGGAACCAGAAGTACAACTCCCCTACACTTCCTAGGTTTAAACAAACCTTAACTATCGATCAACTATATTGGTTCAGCACCCATAAATGTAACATACAAATGTTTTTTCTTTTTGGTTGAGTTCAGCAAAAAACACTTTAAATAGTGTAGCACAAATTCTCCATTTTCTTTTTACAAAACATCGATTGGACATATTTATTTCATGATCCTTTATTCTTCATCTTCATAGTCAGTAAAAACACGTAGCCAATGCGTTTCGTCCTCTCTGACTTCTTCAGGGCTACAACAACATACATGAATAATCATTTTATTTACAATATTTACAAACAGTAATTAAAACAATTTTTTCTCATTTTAATTCAAACATCATATGAACCCTATATGACATTTGTTTCCATAGATGATAAATACCCAAGATTCCCACATGTGAAAAATAAGCAAATGTAAAGCAAGAGGGGGAAAGTCCCCCCTGTATTAAAATTTAGCTGAACTCATTCCACAGTAACATTGAAATCACCCTTTATGCAAACTCAGTGCAATTCAGTCTAAAAATGTATTGGTCCTTGCTCTATACTGTGACTATTGTGACTAATCTATTTCAAACATTTTGTTTGATTTTTACTTATTTCCTAAGAGGGGGATGGGGCGAAATATATCTAGACAGATGTATGGGAGGCATTACCTTTCAATGTAATTATTACATTCTGACTGCACAGTATTAATTAATGATTCTCCTCCTATAATATAAATAGTTTGTTCCTACAAGAGAGAATTTTGGAGAAAATATAAATGATAAAGCCAAAGTAAATATGTTTGGCCAATAGTTGGAGTACAATGTTTCTCTTCTACCTCCAAAAACATAGTTAATTATAGTCCATACCACAAAGATTGAAGTATGTTCACATAGTAATCAGTCTAAGATTCAAGAAAGTGTTAAGGTTCCATCGTATTGAGTATTTGGAGCACATATTCCACTACAATTGGCGGTGTCCCATGATTCCAGGACCTGCAATCAAGAATCATAAACCGGGATAGTCAAGCTTCATAAATTTTCATTATTCAAGTATGTATCTTGAAGAGAGACATGATCGTTTGTCAAAACGTATATAAAATTTCACGAAAATTAAAAATCTGAAAATTGTTAATGAGCAAAATGTGGCCAAGTTTGATCAATTCCGACTATACAACTGTATATTTTTTTTAATGGAAACATGTTCCTTTATAAAAACACATGGATGAGGAGAGAGTAAAAACCCACATTATGTGGCAAAGTCAGAGACAGACCTGAAACAATATATTGAAGTAAGGGGACATTTAATAAATTAATATATTCCACTCCGCCCAAGGATTCAACAGTCGAAATGTGTCTCGTGAAATTCAATGTCCCACCTGAAGTCAATTTTTAGGCTCGCTCAATTACGAGAAAAATGACAACTTAATTCTTAAAGAGAAATATTATATGCAGCGCCATCAAGAAGCTATAAACCAAATGTATATAACAATGCAATAGGGTGACAGAAACTATCTAAAGCACCAGAAACATCATATCGTTAACAGACATTCAATTCCCTTGTGCACAAATAGTAATGCACAAGTAGATTACTGTCCAATCAGATTCCAAAAATACACGATGGGCTCTTTTTAGGACTGCACATAATTAATAAAGAGACCACTATGCACATGCAACACAATTGGATATCCTAATGAGCGCTATCTTTTAACGATGTGACTCATAATGAATAACTTGCATTTTATATAAAGTATTCGTATGGATGAGGAAACCAAACGTATTTGACATAGCCCCAAAACAGTGAAGGAATTGGGATAATATATTATTTTAAACCATAATATTTCTCCCAACGTCTCCCTTACGACTCCCCACAATATTAAAACCATGCGTGAGTCGATATGATGGGTACTCACTAAAGCTGCCAGTCTTTCCACGCACAGGGTTCTCGCAGTAGTATGAGACGAAACCCTAGCGTTCAGAGAGCGGAGTTTAAATATCCCTCTCCGAACTCCACACCTGTGGAGTGTTTGAGATTATACACTCGGATATGATGATTTGGTCGGCGACATATTTGAAAGGTTTGTACCGTAATAATAGGATCCCTATTCATTAATGATATTCCTCATTTGCGCCGAGAATTGTATAAAGATGTTAAAACAAAGACACAAAATTATTCTAATTGGGACACCCGATTCGTGTGATCCTAAAAAAATTTCGGATCTTTGAAACTTGAGATGGATTAGCAACAGCCATGGTTTGGCCGGTGCCATATTGGAATGGTTAATACCACAGTGTCGCGATCTCCATTCGTGATAATACCCCTCATATAAACAGACGAGTTGTATAAGAACATTGGAGCAAAACCATAGTTATTCTAATTTAAAAGACCAGAATTTTTTAATCCAAATATTAGACCCTGATCTTTGAATCTTAAAATGGTTTGGCAATGGCCAATCAAATGAGGTTATTTTGTCAGCGCCATCTTAGAAACGTTAGTATGATATTGCCCAAGTCCCTATTGGTTCACATACTCGTCATTTAGACTCTACTTTTTACTCTAATCTTTAACACTTGAGATAGTTTAGCAACAGCCATGGTTTGGCCGGCGCCATATTGGAATGGTTAATACCACAGTGTTGCGATCTCCATTTGTGATAATACCCCTCATATAAACATGCGAGTTGTATAAGAATATTGGAGCAAAACCAAAGTTATACTAATCTAAAAGACCAGAATTATAGGATCCAAATATTCGACCCTGATCTTTGAATATTAAAATGGTTTAGCAACGACCATTCGAATGAGGTTATTTGGTCAGCGCCATCTTAGAAAAGTTAGTGTGATATTGCCCAAGTCCCTATTCGTTCACATACTCGTCATTTAGACGCAAATGTATGTAGAGCATCATAAAAAGAGGACATTAGTATTAAGATCCATGAACATACCTTAAGATTCGGGTCGTATGTTTTCGAAAGGGTGTGAGAGATTACTTCCAAGTCCTCACTCTCATTAGGGAAGTGATAGATCTTAAACCCTAAACAAATACTTAACAATCAGATTCTTAAGCACATCTTAAGGCACGTAAAACAGAGAAAAGATTCTTAAGGATTCTAAATTCAGCCTGATCCAGAAGTTCTTGTTATGTCTTCTAGAAAAAAAAATATTTCCATCACAGAAAGTGATAAAGTTCATTATTCGTATTGAGTCCAGTAGATATTGTCCTCAAATGGCAGATCCAACTAGCCTCTGCCTGTCTAAGTGCCAGTTCTCTGTTCCCTCCTCGCTCACTCATTTTGATATGTTCTATCGTATGGAACCAGATCTTGGTTTCTGTCGGATGTGTTTCATGTATGTGGGTTGCTACTGGATATTTGTCCTCTGCATTTCTAATGGCTCTGACATGCTCCTGTATCCTAAGTTTTACTACCAATAATGCTCCCAACATAAACTTTGTTACAGAAACAACCCACCACATAAACTGTATGTGTGGTGTTGCAATTCATAAATGTGTTTATTGAAAATTCCTTGGATGTGTTGCACCTGAACTTCGTTTGTTTTTTAAGTCCTAGACGACAGACAGAACATGTTTCACATACCTGGAAACCAGGTGGTTTATTCGGAATCCAAGTAGTTTTCACAGTTTTGTTATCCTTTACATAACTTGGACATAACATTTTTTTTTAAGTGTTGCCTCTCCGGTAAACCACTTTGGGTCTACTAGAAATGGTTCCGACAGGCATCTGTCCAGAGTTAAGTAAATGCCAATTTTTTCGCAAAATGTTATAGATGTGATTGCTATAAGCATTATATTGTGTGATGAACATGACTTCCTTCTGTTCCATTTTCTTTTGCATGTTTTTGGATTGTGGCAGAGGTGTGGACTTTCTATCCAGATTCATAGCTCTAGTTTCAGCTTTATTTAGACACTTCTGTTCATATCCTCTTTCTTTAAAATTCTTCTTTATAGACTTTATATCTTTTACAAAGTTAAAGTCTTGGCTACAATTTCTTCTTGAAAACACCATAGAAATCCATGGGTCTGGGATAGGGAAGCAAACAGACAGAGACACTCAAAAAATCACACAGGAAAGCATGTGGGATAATCCCTTTCAGGACGTAATCCCTCACCCACCGAAGGTGGCATGCTTCATCATTTGGGGTTCTCCTCCTGGCGGGAATCCCTAGTCCCGCCAAGGGCTACAACTCCCTCTCTGAGAGGAAGGAGCTCAGGGATGTTTTGTATACCTACTCTAATTAGGATGTACTAAATCCAGCAGATGAGACGGGCAAGAACGGGTTAAGGTGAGGGCGCAGCGCAACAAAAATATAACTGTGTAGGTAGTGATATTAAAACTAACTAACGAGAACAAAAATTTTTGCCTTTATTAGCTTGTTCTCGCTGCCAGGATTAAAAACAGTGCACCTGCAGTATGGATCTAAAACTGCATGTGTCGGCCGAAAAAACAGGTCTACATGTTTCAGCCAAGGAGACCCAAACGGTATCACTGCTTTCGTCAGGACCTAAGAGGATGCTGCTGCACAGAAGAAAAGTGAATGGTGATAAACAGATAATAGTATTAATACTGAAATACAAAACCAGTAATCCTGCTGTTTTCAGTTCTAGGTTTACTGATTGTACCTGTTAGAGAAAGAAAAAAAAACATAGAAAAACCAATAGATAAGCGGCTCTGAGCATGTTTGTAAAAAGAATGTGATAATTATCTGGGATACTATTCTCACCACATATCTAATGCGACTAGCATGTGTAATTGATATAAAGTTGGCTTACCCGTAGTGTACGATAAAGAGCCTCACCTCTAACTGGCGACAGCTCAGGGAAGGGGGCACTGCTCTGAAAGGAAGGTGCATGTAAAAGTGTAAAAAAAATACAGCAAAATTGAATTGACACCACTCCTTAAAAGCAAAGTTTCTTGAAGAACAGAAAGATCACGGAGAAATCCAGTGCACAGAAGAACCTGTTCGATGAAGGGTATATATAGACAGCTAATACCCTCAATTAAAGTTATGGTGATGGCGGTCAAATCAGACTGCGAGATGGTGACTAAATGGTGATGGAACAATTAGCCCATCAATGTCCTCTGTATCCATAGTAGGACAACAATTGTATGACATAGATGTTGCCTACTCATCATTATGAGGCTCTGATGATAACTCGTCCTCTGTAGAAGACCAATATGTCTGTGGTAGTAACAAGTGTATGACATTGACGTTACCTACTCATTATTATGAGGCTCTGATGATAACTTGCCTCTGTAGAAGACCAATATGTCTGTGGTAGTAGGGTTCCCTACTCCACATCTAGAGGGCCATAATTTATTGTTGCCAATATGATGTCCAAAGGAACTCGGTATAGACCAGCACACGATAACGTGCCAAGTCACAAAGTGTTGCGCTCTCGTAAAGCGTCCCAGAGTAGAGGGTCTCTACTGCCCCTACAAACGCTCACTAATGGTGAGAGATGGCAATGAAATGTCCGAAGCAACTCCATTTACACCCACATATAATCGGGTGCTAAGTCACGAAGTAATGTGTTCTTACCCAACGTCCCAAAAGTTGCGGTGATCAAATGCCCTTAACGCCCAATCCCTGTTAGAGAGATGTAGTCTCCAAAATAAGGAGAATACGGCAAGCATTGATAATCGGTAGCACACTGAGTAGTAGCACACTTAGAGTAGGTATACAAAACATCCCTGAGCTCCTTCCTATCAGAGGGGGAGTTGTAGCCCTTGGCAGGACTAGGGTTTCCAGCCAGGAAGAGAATCCCAGATGATGAAGCATGTCACCTTCGGTGGGTGAGGGATTAAGTCCTGAAAGGGATTATCCCACAGGCTTTCCTGTGTGATTTTTTGAGTGTCTCTGTCTGTTTGCTGCGCTATCCCAGACCCAAGGATTTCTATGGTGTTTTTGAGTAATTTATTGGGGATGTAATTCTTGCTGGTCTTTAAACTTTCCCTCGGACCCTCCTCTAACCTTTTTCGTGAAGCATCTTCTAGCAGCTACGGCTGCGGGTCCATTTTTCCAAAGTCCTTTCTTTCTTTTCAGGACTTTCTTTCCTCCGCTCTTGTGTGAGGATCAGATCACGTTGAAACCTAGTTCCTGGTTACTATCCTTATTTTTCCTGCATCACCATGACAGAACTGCAGGGACTGGCCTTTGATGAGGCCACTGTCCAAGCCATCCTGACCACACCCAGCATTATAGACACTATCCAGAGTGGGACATCTACACAAGGGGATGATTGGTCCAAATTGCTTTTGCTAAAATGATCACACTCTCGCACACATATACATGGTGCAATTATGACGGAGTATTTGAGGGGTAATTGTGCCCCCACTGGCCTGATTGTCACAAACACTCCTAAGTTATTCATGGACGATAAAACATTTATGAAAGACTGGTCTCTCATTGCTTGGCCCCCCACCACCACAATGGTGGCCCCCTTCACCCTATGGCTACCCCAACCCACCTTTTCAACCAATAATGCTCCCTTACCATCCCCATCCTCAATTTTTTCTAACCAGCCTTTTTTAGGGTCTGGCTGAGGATGATCGAGGGGAAGAAGAAGAAATCAACAGGCTCACGTGCATTGGAGCCCACCTCCATCCCCGAAGACAACACGGAGCATGACAAAGCCCACTGCACACCCAGGGAGCAGCCACGAGGCGACCTAGTCGTCAACTTGAGTGACCGACAGTTGACTAAAGATGAACTGACAGTGCTTGACAAAGGACTGGGATATGTCCCTTCATACAAAGGTGACACTTTCCAGATCAAACAGGAATTGGCTCATTTTTTTCGCAAAATTCGTCTCCAATTCTTCTTCAAGGACAAACCAACTACTGATGCAGAAGACGTACAATCCAATACCGTCTGAAAAAACGCTCTACCTTCAATCCCCCTACACATTTGGTCCCTCCTCAGGTGTTGACCTTTGAAAAAGCGGTTTCGGATGAAATAACTACCTTGTGTATGAACGACGACAGGCAGTTTCAGAATCTTTCCAAGCGGGAACAATTGGCGATACAAATGTTGGCCAACGACGAGTCCATCATAATCAAGCCAGCGGACAAGGGGGGCGCAATTGTCCTCATGAGTGCGTCCTCCTACCGGACTGAATGCTTACGCCAGCTGGAAAACAGGCGGTTCTATAGACCACTCAAAATAGATCCTACGAAGAGACTGGCATTGGAAATCAAGAGGCTAGTCGATGAAGCCAAAGAAAATGGTTAGTTCACTACCCAAGAGGCATCTTTTCTCATTACATCTCATCCGGTCACTCCGTATTTTTATGTATTACCTAAGATACATAGGGGCATATTAGCAAGGGCACTATCGCCGCTTTAGCGGCACTTTTTGCCGCTAAAGCGGCGATATTCATATCGCCCTATCAGCAAACTGTCTCTAACAGCAGTTAGAGACAGTTTGCGGGCATTAGCGCCCGTTTTTTTACCGCTTTGCATGTCAGCGATATTTATCGCTAATGACATGCAAAGTGGGCGTTCCGACGAACAAACCTGGGAAACACCCCGCTAACAGGCCTATCGCCTATTAGCAAGGTGGCCATGGCCCCAGTTAGCGACGTGAAAAGTCGCGCTAACCGGGGTCATCGCCATTTATTTAACACCTGCAATTAGCAGGTGTTAGCCATACCTAACATGGGGGGTGGATTATGCTGATACGACCACAGGGTCGTATCAGCAAGGTGTTCTCCCTTCTCCATGCAACATCGCTGGTTTTTCAGCGATGTTGGCCCATTTCCCCCGCTATCGCTGGAATATTCATCGCCATAGCGCTAATCGTTGCTAATACAGCGTTAGCGTGGCAATATATTCCAGCGATAGCCGGCGATAAAAAAAATCACGTTAAGCAGGGTTAGCGATGATTATCGCCTCTTCTTGCTAATATGCCCCTCAAGGAGCAAAGTCCACCTCCTGGCAGACCCATCATTTCGGGTATAGGGTCTCTACTCGAACCCCTTTCCACTTTCGTGGATCATTTTCTCCGACCATTGGTCATTGAAATGCCAACGTATCTTCAAGATACGAAAGACATCCTCAGACTTCTTTCAGAGACTCCGTTTGATGCGACCAGAGACTATCTTGTCTCCTTTGATGTTAAATCTCTGTACACTTGTATCCCCCAGGATGAAACATTGGCAGTGATACAAACTTTATTCAACAACAGAGTCTAGGACACGATATCCCCGGTGCATTTTATCATGGCATGTGCACATCTCGCCATGAAAGAGAACTTCTTCAAATTCGAAGATGGACTATATCTACAGACATCAGGAACATCTATGGGCAGTGTCTTCGCTCCTAGTCTGGCGAATTTGTACGTACATCTATTTGAGCAAGAACACATTCTGGCAGAAAGAAATCCATACAGAACGCACATTCTTGTATGGAAGCGCTATATTGACGACGTGTTTGTCATATGGCGTGGTACACCTGACACCATCATTGAATTCCATCAATGGCTAAATACCAGGAATGAGTTTTTGAATTTCACTTATGAATACAGTAACACCAGTTTACCGTTCCTGGGCATCCGTATTTTCCCAGAAATTGATGGCCTGGGGACAGAGCTTTTCAGAAAACCAATGGCCAGGAATTCCTTACTCTCATACAACAGCTACCAACCCAAGTCCCTTCGGGACAATCTGGCTTACGGGCAATATCTATGGATCAAGAGGAACTGTTCGTCGAAAGATAAATTTGAAGAACATGCTAGGACCTTGTCCTCCCAATTGAAAGAGAGACACTCCCGGCCAGGTTGGTACGGAGATCCAAGAAGAGGGCAGCCAATAATAATAGAGAGGCGCTGATCGAGATCGCCACACTCAAAGAAGATTCATCCAGAATTACATGTGTTAATACCTTCTGTAGTTTCTCCAACAAAATAAAGAAGAGTATTCTGAGAAACTGGAAAATCTTGAATATTGGGAACGCTTCAATTCCCCAACCGCTGTTTGCTTTCAAGAGAAGTACCAACATCAAAGATCAGCTCGTTCACACACGTCCAAGAGAGAGGAAATCCCTGAACCAAGAGACACTATGGGGTTTACCAGCCATCAAAGGACATTACCCTTGTGGTTCATGCGCAGCATGTCCACAAACCAAACATACTGTCACGATCGACATCGGTTCCAACAGACTATGGGTACTTTCTCGTCACACGAACTGCAACAGTGAAAAACTAATCTACTTGATCTCCTGCCCATGCGGACTGCGCTATGTGGGCATGACTACACGTAAGATCAAGACATGAATTCTGGAGCACAAGAGCAGCATTCGCTGCAGGAAACAATCCACTAAGCTCACAAACCATTTTCTCGACAGTAACCATTCACCAGATGATTTGAGCTGGACTGTTCTGGAACAACCCTATATCCCCTCTCATGTCACAGACATCTCTCGGTATTTGCTTCGACGTGAGCAAAGATGGGTCCACAGACTACAGAGTGATAGTGTAGGTCTGAACGATGACATCCCGTGGTTAGCACTGTGATAACTCAGGCCCTAGATTCTTGTAAGTCAGAGGCAGAATTTGACGCACACTATGAAGATCTGGGACAGGGGGTTCTTCATGGGCACTAGACAACTCGACATCATCATATAGATCCCTGATCGGTCTCAGACAGCAATATAGGCCACCCTTACCAGTTTAATGGATGATGGGGTCATACTCTAGTGAACCACACCTAGGTTCTACTCACGCAGAATTTCTCAGTTAGACATCCATACCCCGTGACATTGATGGAACCAGCACTGAGGTTCTAATTGGCTTAAACATCATACAAGCGACATAAAGTGCATCTTGCGACTTTCTGTTACCATTTGCAGGAAAGGGAATAGCTCACACACGATCATGATGCTAATACATACGTGTGAATTAAGGCTTTTGCAGATTCTTACATGGGTGACAGGACAGACAATGACGTCATATCTTGACACTCATAAATTATGATTTGCTCTAATTTTCCCATTCCCAATGGACAATAGTTGTTGAAGAGAGCTGATCAATACTTAACGCATGATTTGGTCTTGAGGTGGAACAACTATAGACTGTCCCTCTCTTATTTCGGCACTGACGGCTGTGGATTACTTTTAAGGTATACGAACTGCATCTCTTAGAGATCCCTAATGAAACACATGTTGTTCGTGATGACCGCCAGATGCACAATAAAGATCTCAGGCGAATTGAAAAAAACTGAAAACCGACCCCTTGTGTCTCAGGCATTAGCGGGTGAGTCCCCTTTTTTAAGGTATATGTACTTCATTTGAGAGATAAAAGGATTCTCACAGAACACCGGATGTTCATGAGAACCGTCATGTGCACAATAAAGATTACTGGCAAGTTGAGTTAATAGTAGAGACCGTCTCTCTTCTGGGCATGCGCGGTCGAGCCCGCTATTGAGGTGAAAAGAGTACAACTCCCTGAATCCCAATCCGACGTGCACTCACCGAGTGACGTCGGGCTCCCACAATCCACATTTCTGGCCCGGTACTTAACGAGGGCTGGCTGGCTTTCACACCCACCTCCGGTTGCAGCTTATGTACTGCCAGGGGTACCGACGGAGAGGTGAGTGGGGAGCCAAGTAATGCGGGGACTGCTTTTCCTAATGTGCATGTTTACGAACCTTGCTGTCTTGGGAGTATGAAGACGAGTAAGGTTTATACATAGATGTATTTACCAGTGTTGTTTGCCAGGCAGAGTATCGCCAGGAGATTCGTGTTAGCCACTGTCCATCGACAGTGTGCTACCGATTATCAACGCTTGCCGTATTCCCCTTATTTTGGAGACTACATCTCTATAACAGGGATTGGGCGTTAAGGGCATTTGATCACCGCAACTTTTGGGACGTTGTGTAAGAACACATTACTTCGTGACTTAGCACCCGATTATATGCGGGTCTAAACGGAGTTGCTTCGGACATTTCATTGCCATCTCTCACCATTAGTGAGCGTTTGTAAGGGCAGTAGAGCACCTCTACTCTGGGACGCTTTACGAGAGCGCAACTTTTTGTGACTTGGCACGTTATCGTGTGCTGGTCTATACCGAGTTCCTTTGGACATCTTATTGGCAACAATAAATTATGGCCATCTAGATGTGGAGTAGGGAACCCTACTACCACACACATATTGGTCTTCTACAGAGGATGAGTTATCATCAGAGCCTCATAATAATGAGTAGGTAACATCAATGTCATACACTTGTTACTACCACACACATATTGGTCTTCTACAGAGGACGAGTTATCATCAGAGCCTCATAATGATGAGTAGGCAACATCTATGTCATACACTTGTTGTCCTACTATGCATACAGAGGACATGGATGGGCTAATTGTTCCATCACCATTTAGTCACCATCTCGCAGTCTGATTTGACCGCCATCACCATATAGTCACCATAACTTTAATTGAGCGTATTAGCTGTCTATATATACCCTTGGTCGAACAGGTTCTTCCGTGCACTGGATTTCTCCGTGATCTGTCTGCTCCTCAAGAAACTTTGTTTTTAAGGAGTAGTGTCAATTCAATTTTGCGGTATGTTTTTGACACTTTTACATGCACCTTCCTTTCAGAGCGGTGCCCCCTTCCCTGAGCTGTCGCCAGGTAGAGGTGAGGCTCTTTATCCGTACACTACAGGTAAGCCAACTTTATATCAATTATACATGCTAGTCGTATTAGATATGTGGTGAGAATAGTGTCCCACATAATTATCACATTCTATTTGCAAACATGCTCAGAGCCACTTATCTATTGGTTTTTCTATGTTTTTGTTTCTTTCTCTAACATGTACGATCAGTAAACCTAGAACTGAAAACAGCAGGATTACTGGTTTTGTATTTCAGTATTAATACTATTATCTGTTTATCACAATCCACTCTTCTTCTGTGCAGCAGCATCCTCTTAGGTCCTGACGAAAGCCGTGATACCGTTTGGGTCTCCCTGGCTGAAACATGTAAACCTGTTTTTTTGTCCGACACATGCAGTTTTAAATACATACTGCAGGTGCACTGTTTTTAATCCTGGCAGCGAGAACAAGCTAATAAAGGCAAAGTTTTTTGTTCTTGTTAGTTAGTTTTAATATCACTACCTACACAGCTATATTTTTGTTGCGCTGTGCCCTCACCTTAACCCGTTCTTGCCCCTCTCATCTGCTGGATTTAGTACATCCTAATTAGAGTAGGTATACAAACATCCCTGAGCTCCTTCCTCTCAGAGAGGGAGTTGTAGCCCTTGGCGGGACTAGGGATTCCATCCAGGAGGAGAATCCCAGATGATGAAGCATGCCACCTTCGGTGGGTGAGGGATTACGCCCTAAAAGGGATTATCCCACAGGCTTTCCTGTGTGATTTTTTGAGTGTCTCTGTCTGTTAGCTTCGATGTCCCAGACCCAAGGATTTCTATGGTGTTTTTGAGTAATTTATTGGGGATGTAATTCTTGCTGGTCTTTAAACTTTCCCTCGGACCCTCCTCTAACCTTTTTCGTAAAGTACAATTTCTTCTTGCCCTAACCATTTCTCCATAGGGTATGGCATTAATGGTGGTTTGCGGATGTGCACTGCTGGCGTGTAATACACTATTGCAAGATGTTTGTTTTTTGTACCCATCACTTTGTATGGTATTCTCTGCCACATATAGCCTTAAATCCAGAAACTCAATCTCTTCTTTTGAACGTTTGATTGTTAAATTTACATTAAAACTGTTGTCATTAAGATATCTGTGGTAGGCAAGGAGTTCCCCAACACTTCCATTCCAAATAAGTATCACATCATCTATGTAACGTCCATAGAAAATTATATTGTTGCTCCAATTATGAGATCCAGGTCCCCAGGAGTGCTCCGTCTCATACAAACACATAAAAAGGTTTGCATAAGACGGAGCAAACCTGGATCCCACTGCAGTACCTTGTTTTTGAAGGTACCATTTGTCATCATGTAAGAATACATTTATGGTTAGAATCATCCTTGCCATTTCTAACAACATAAGGGTATGTTTCCAAATGTTTGGCGTTACATTTGTATAGGAAGTGTTTAAGAGCCTCCAAACCACATTCTGTTTTAATGCAGGTATAAAGACCATCAACATCCATGGTGACAAACATTAAATCATCACTGTCCCAATCAAAGTCTTCCAATTTACATAACACATCTCTACTATCCTTTAAGTACGAGGGTAGGCTTTTGACAAAAGGATGTAAAAAGCCATCAACATATTCCGAAATATGCTCGGTGGGGTCACCATTGTCCGATATAATGGGCCTACCAGGTGGAAAGCGGCCGCCTTTATGGACCTTTGGTAGCATGTAAATACAGGGGTATCTAAAGTGATGTACCTGTAGATATTGATATTCCAGATCCGTTAATAAACACGATTCATGCCAGTCCTGTAGTCTAGCATTAATCAGTTTCTCAACTCTAGCAATGGGGTGTTCCTTCAGCCTCTCGTAGCAATTCATATCACTTAATTGTCTATTGATTTCACCCAGGTAGTCATTGAGATCCATAAGTACTATATTACCCTCTTTATCAGCTTCCCGTATAACAAGATGGTGGTCCTCCCTCAGTGACTTCAGTAGTTCTTTATCTGCCTTTGACATATTAAAGTGATACTTGCACTGTACATTGTTAACATGTTTATCCTCTAATAAATAGAGTTTACAGATAACCTTGTTGTAGAACTCCTCAATGGCTGTATCCTTCATCTTCGGGGGCATGAACTTAGACTTATTCCGTAAACCACTGTTTATCGTGGTGTCCTCATGTATGTCTAAGATATTAGCTAGTTGTACGATATCTACATTACACTCTTCTTCATCTAACGTTGCAAGCAAGTGAATATCACCCAGTTCAGATATGGTAAGTGCAGACACACTGTCATTACTTTGCATGACGTACACCACAGAAGGATGCTCTTCAAAGTACTTTTTTAATCTAAGTTTTCTAATAAATTTACACAGATCAATGTGCGTATTCACAAAGTTACACTTTTCAGTTAGACAAAAATTCAAACCTTTCTGGAGAATATACATTTCATGATCAGTTAACACTTTAGAGGACAGGTTGATAATACTTAATTCGTTCAAAGTCAATTGTTCATCCCCACCATTACATTGATCACGCCCATTAATATTCCTTACTTCCTCATCTGTGTCATCTTGCTCTGTAATCTTGTTTATACGCCTGTTTTTTTATGTCTTTTGCCTCCCCTCCTGGTTCTACATTTTGGTTTCTCTTTCTGTTCCCTAACCTGTACCTTTGTACCTCCCTTAAAAAAGGGATGTAGATAGTGCTTTGTAATTACTGCTAGTCCCTTCAACCGGATCACTTTCCAGGGAGGATAGGGATGTGCTGCTGGATGATATACTCGCAGTTTTTGCAGTGTTATCAGGTCCAGTCATGGGTCTCGCTGTAACAGCGTCATATTTCCTTGCAAAGGTGAATATTCGCCCCCTCTCATAATCATCCTCTTCCCTCTTAATCTTTTTCTATTTTTTATCTTTTAAATAAATCTGGTAACAAGAGAGTTCCTTCTTCAGAATCTCATAATTCTTTTGTATTGCATCTTTTAGATTGATCTCACCTATTTCCTTTTCAAGTTTTGTTATCTCCTCTCCTCTTTTTTGACTTTTCTTTCAGAGTTAGTTATCAAAATTCTCATCATCCTATAGGAGGCATCATAAAGACCTTCCTCCCATTCATCCAAAAGATCAGTTTCCAAATCCTCATATTTGGAAAAATTACGATCCGCAGGCCCCTTGGTATTCTTTTATTCTCTATATATTTCTTCAATGTCATCCCATCCCAAAATTTGGCCAATTCCTATTTTTTTAGTTTTTCTAACCTAAAGAATTTGTCCCTAAGACCCTCATTTTTAGGTAAGTGGGTCTTTGAGTTTTCAATGCCGGGACCCTCCTGTTTAAACAGATCCCCTAGCATCTTCTCTCTATTATCGTCAAAATCCATTATTACATTGTGTACACCCTTAGATAGTGCCAATCTGTCCAAATTATGTAAAACAATTTCAGCTCCACGGGGATTGAGGTAACAGGGACAGCACTTATCTATTAGTGGGGATAGTTGTGATTGGTTTTTGGGGCACGGAACCGGAAGTACAACTCCCCTACACTTCCTAGGTTTAAACAAACCTTAACTATCGATTAACTATATTGGTTCAGCACCCATAAATGTAACATACAAATGTTTTTTCTATTTGGTAGAGTTCAACAAAAAACACTTTAAATAGTGTAGCACAAATTCTCCGTTTTCTTTTTGCAAAACATCGATTGGACATATTTATATCATGATCCTTTATTCTTCATCTTCACAGTCAGTAAAAACACGTAGCCAACGTGTTACATCCGCTCGGCCTTCTTCAGGGCTACAACAACATACATGAATAATCATTATATCTACAATATTTACAAACAATAATTCAAACATCATATGAACCCTACATAACATTTGTTTGCATAGTTGATAAATATCCAAGATTTCCACATGTGAAAAATAAGCAAACGTAAAGCAAGAGGGGAAAGTCCCCTTGTATTAAAATTTAGCTGAACTCATTCCACAGTACATTGTAATCACCCTTTTTGCAAACTCAGTGCATTCATTAATTCAGTCTAAACATATCTTGGTCCTTGCTCTATACTGTGACTAATGTGACTAATCTATTTCAAACATTTTGTTTGATTTTTACTAATTTCCTAAGAGGGGGATGGGGCGAAATATATCTAGACAGATGTATAGGAGGCCTTACATTTCAATGTAATTATTCCATTCTGTATTAATTAATGATTCTCCTCCTATAACATGAATAGTTTGTTCCTACAAGAGAGAATTTTTGAGAAAATATAAATGATAAAGCCAAAGTAAATATGTGTTGGCCAATAGTTGGAGTACAATGTTTCTCTTCTACCTCCAAAAACATAGTTAATTATAGTCCATACCTCAAAGATTGAAGTATGTCCACATAGTAATCAGTCTAAGATTCAAGAAAGTGTTAAGGTTCCATCGTATTGGGTATTTGGAGCACATATTCCACTACAATTGGCGGTGTCCCATGATTCCAGGACCTGCAATCAAGAATCATAAACCGGGATAGTCAAGCTTCATAATTTTTCATTATTCAAGTATGTATCTCGAAGAGAGACATGATTGTTAGTCAAAACGTATATAAAATTTCACGAAAATAAAAAATCTAAACATTGTTAATGAGCAAAATGTGGCCAAGTTTGATATATTCCGACTATACAACTGTATATTTTTAAATGGAAACATGATCCTTTATAAAAAACGCATGGCTGAGGAGACAAAACCCACGTTATGTGGTAAAGTCAGAAACAGACCCGAAACAATATATTGAAGTAAGGGGACATTTCATATATTGATATCTTCCACTCTGCTCAAGGATTCACAGTCGAAATGTGTCTCATGAAATTCAATGTCCCACCTAAAGTCAAATTTTAGGCTTGCTCAATTACGAGAAAAATGACAACTTAATTCTTAAAGAGCAATATTATGTGCAGCGCCATCAAGAAGCTTTAAACCTAATGTATATAACAATGCAATAGGGTGACAGAAACTATCTAAAGCATCCGAAACATCATATTGTTAACAGACATTCAATTCCCTTGTGCACAAATAGTAATTCACAAGTAGATTACTGTCCAATCAGATTCAAAGAAAGACATGATGGGCTCTTTTTAGGACTGCACATAATTAATAAAGCGAGCCCTATGCACATGCGGCACAATTGGATATCCTAATGAGCGCCATATTTTAACGATGTGACTCATAACGAATAACTTGCATTTTATATAAAGTATTCGTATGGATGAGGAAACCAAACATATTTGACATAGCCCCAAGACAGTGAAGGGATTGGGATAATATATTATTTTAAATAAACATATTTCTCCCAATGTCTCCCTTACGACTACCCACAATATAAAACCATGCGTGACTTTGGGCAGCATTTCCAGCACCCCCAAAAAGAATGTGTTGCTCTCTACTGAAGAAGGACAACTATCCTGAAACACGTGTCTTGCGATGCACAGCACTGGCTGCACCAACAAGGGTGAAAAACTAAAGCCTGACACCGAATTAAGTGTTATCATGCACTGCATTTACTATGATGCATCAGAGCAAACTGAGTGCTGGGATGTGGGGCAGTGTGCGCCCACCCTCCTCCTGTTTGAAAAGGCTCCCTTGAGCTAATGAGCTGACAAGCTCTGGTTGATGCACCTGCGCCCAGCGAGTGGTACAGAGACCTGAGAAGACTCTGGGCAGCATTTCCAGCACCCCCAAAAATAATGTGTTGCTCTCTCCTGAAGAAGTAAAACTATCCTGAAACACGTGTCTAGCGATGCACAGCACTGGCTGCACCAACAAGGGTGAAAAACTAAAGCTTGACACCGAATTAAGTGTTATCATGCACTGCATTTACTATGATGCATCAGGGCAAACTGAGTGCTGGGATGTGGGGCAGTGTGCGCCCACCCTCCTCCTTAATGAGGTTATTTTGTCAGCGCGATTTTAGAAAAGTTAGTATGATATAGCCCAAGTCCCTATTTGTTCACATACTCGTCATTTAGACTCTAATTTTTACTCTAATCTTTAACACTTGATACAGTTTAGCAACAGCCATGGTTTGGCCGGCGCCATATTGGAATGGTTAGAATCACAGTGTTGTGATCTCCATTCGTGATAATACCCCTCATATAAACATGCGAGTTGTATATGAATATTGGAGCAAAACCAAAGTTATTCTAATCTAAAAGATCAGAATTATAGGATCCATATATTAGACCCTGATCTTTGAATATTAAAATGGTTTAGCAACGACCATTCGAGTGAGGTTATTTTGTCAGCGCTATCTTAGAAAAGTTATTGTGATATTGCCCAAGTCCCTATTCGTTCACATACTCGTCATTTAGACTCAAATGTATGTAGAGCATCATAAAAAGAGGACATGAGTATTAAGATCCATGAACATATTGTAAGATTCTGGTCTTATGTTTTCGAAAGGGTGTGAGAGATTACTTCCAGTCCTCACTCTCATTTGGGAAGTGATAGATCTTTAACCCTAAAGAAACACTTAACAATCAGATTCTTAAGCACATCTTAAGGCACGTAAAACAGGAAAAAGATTCTTCAGGATTCTAAATTCGGCCTTATTCAGAAGTTCTTGTTATGTCTTCTAGAAAAGTGAGGATGTGGTCTGACGGCTAGACAGCCGACTTTGGAGCGGGGAAACCAAGGTTCGTGCCTCGGGGTCGACTCCACATCCTAAGATTCTGGGCAAATCACTTAATCTCCCCGTGCCTACCAAAAAAATGAATGTGTCCTTGTGTAACGTAACTAGTGCTCATGTAAAGCGCTCCAATGCCTTTGGGTCGAGTTCGCGCTATATAAAACAAAAAGTGATAAAGTTAATTATTCGTATTGAGTCCAGTAGATATTGTTCTCAAACGGCAGATCTAAGTGCCAGTTCTCTGTTCCCTCCTCTCTCACTCATTGTGGTATGTTCTATCGCATGGAACCAGATCTTGGTTTCTGTCGGATGTGGTTTATGTATGTGGGTTGCTACTGGATATTCGTCATCTACATTTCTAATGGCTCTGACATGCTCCTGTATCCTAAGTTTTAAACTACGAATACTGCTCCCAAAATAAACTTTGTTACAGAAACAACCCACCGCATAAACTGTATGTGTGGTGTTGCAATTCATAAATGTGTTTATTGAAAATTCCCTGGATGTATTGTACCTGAACTTCGTTTTTTTATTAAGTCCTAGATGACAGACAGAACATGTTCCACATACATGGAAACCAGGTGGTTTATTCGGAATCCAAGTCCTTATCACAGTTTTCTTATCCTTCACATAACTTGGACATGAAAGTTTTTTTGAAGTGTTGCCTCTCCGGTAAACCACTTTCGGTCTACTAGAAATGGTTCCGACAGGCATCTGTCCAGAGTTAAGTAAATGCCATTTCTATAAAGGATCATGTTTCCATTTAAAAATATAAAGTTGTATAGTCGGAATTCATCAAACTTGGCCACATTTTGCTCATTAACAATTTTTAGATTTTTTATTTTTGTGAAATTTTATATACGTTTTGACAAACGATCATCTATCTCTTCAAGATACATACTTGAATAATGAAAATTTATGAAGCTTGACTATCGCGGTTTATGATTCTTAAATGCAGGTCCTGGAATCATGGGACACCGCCAATTGTAGTGGAATATGTGCTCCAGATACCCAATACGATGGAACCTTAACACTGTCTTGACTCAGACTGATTACTATGTGGACATACTTCAATCTTTGAGGTATGGACTATAATTAACTATGTTTTTGGAGGTAGAAGAGAAACATTGTACTCCAACTATTGGCCAAACATATTTACTTTGGCTTTATCATTTATATTTTCTCCAAAATTCTCTCTTGTAGGAACAAATTATTCATATTATAGGAGGAGAATCATTAATAATAGCGTGCAGTCAGAATGGAATAATTACATTGAAAGGTAAGGCCTCCCATACATCTATCTAGATATATTTTGCCCCATCCTCCTCTTAGGAAATTAGTAAAAATCAAACAAAATGTTTGAAATAGATTAGTCACAATAGTCACAGTATAGAGCAAGGACCAAGACATTTTTAGACTGAATTAATGAATGCACTGAGTTTGCAAAAAGGGTGATTACAATGTTACTGTGGAATTAGTTCAGCTAAATTTTAATACAAGGGGGACTTTCCCCCTCTTGCTTATTTTTCACATGAGGGAATCTTAGGTATTTATCAACTATGGAAACAAATGTCTTATAGGGTTCACATGATGTTTGAATTAAAATGAGAAAAAAATGTTTTAATTATTGTTTGTAAATATTGTAAATATAATGATTATTCATGTATGTTGTTGTAGCCCTGAAGAAGTCCGAGAGGACGAAACGCGTTGGCTACATGTTTTTAGTAACTGTGAAGATGAAGAATAAAGGATCATGAAATAAATATGTCCAATCAATGTTTTGGAAAATGAAAACGGAGAATTTGTGCTACACTATTTAAAGTGCTTTTTGCTGAACTCTACCAAAAAGAAAAACCATTTGTATGTTACATTTATGGGTGCTTAACCAATAATGTTCGCTTACAGTTGTAACGAAAGATAGTGGGGCCTATTCACAAAGGCATTTTGTAGTAGGTTAAATAGTGCTCCTCTAATACCCTTATATATACCCTAATTGCCTTTGTGAATTTGGATCAAAACATATAATGTCGGAATAATGTAGTACTATTTACAAACAATAGGTCTAATAGAATGGACTATACCTTCTCTGCACTTTTAGTAATAGGGTACTGGATATTTTGGTGTGGATTCACAAAGACAAGTAAGAGTATGTAAAAGAGTACTACTGTAGTACTACTTCCCGTACTCATACATGCTTCTGTAAACCAGCTTCTTTCTAGGGTTTTGTTCAACTTGTGGTGGGGTTGATGAGATTATTACAGCTCAGGGCTCTGTGAATGGTCAGGGAGGGGAACTTTTTAGCTCACTAGTTTTGGAAGTTGAAAGTAAAATAAGTTCTTAGGGAGTAAAAATTCAAATTCTTATTAATGTGCAAGTATTTTTAAGTGGGTATAAACGCTGTATTCTAATTTTCTTCCAGGAGTAGTAGGTTGCTAGAAACTTCTCTGGTGGAGGTTCACAAAAATGAAAACACTATAAAAGCCCTTCTTCCCGGACATTTGTGCGCTTTCACATGCGTGTCACTGCTTATGTCACTCATCTGGGCATTTACCCAGAGCGGTGCCGGTGCAAGCTTTGGCAGAAGCCTGTGTATCCGTTGCTCCTTATTTTTCTGGGGGTATTTAGCACATCACAGAATACACACAGGCCAGTACACTGGCCTTCTGGTGTGCAGCACCCGTTCAAATAAACACAAAAAATAGAGGGCCAGGCATATTAATATACCCTCACCACTTAGTTCATAAGGGTGTTTAGTGAGGGAAAGTGAGGAGAAACAGCAGCAATACAATAGGTGAACACTGGGTTAACCTACATTAAAGGTCAAATCTCTTTTACTCCTGTCTGAAATTGATGCTGGGGATCCTCCCTTACACACAAATATTTAGGACAGTTGTACCTGCATGAGATGTGCACTAAAATGGGTAATACATACTCTTTTGCGTCACTGTTGTAACTTCTAAGAAGGTAACGGACTGCCAGAACAAACCAAATAATGTGATTTTCAGTAGTGGTGTGTGCTCATCTTAACATGTTTTTATGGTAAAAAAATAGCAATGAACAGTCACTTAAATGTTTAGCCTGTAAACTGCAAGCAGTGCATATGGTTTAAATTCTTGTTACTTTTACTGACTTTCTAATGGTTTGTGAACTCGGATGCTTGGGCTGCTTGGTGAATACTCTGCATAGACAGCTCTGCTAAGAAGGGCTGTACCCAAGAGATGCAGCATTATAGGAAGTGTGTTCTGGGGTTGACGTAAGCATCAGTGCCTACCTTTTGTGCCCAGAAACACCGGTGTATTGTAGACGGATCCGCAGTCGCTTCTGTAATATGGATTGTGAGGGCACACAATACCTGAACAATGCCATGGGGGGGCCACTCACTGACAGGAGGGCGTGGCCCCATGAAAACGAGGGAACGTCTTGGCCGCTGCTTTGTTCTATTGGTGAGGGACTAGGGAGAAACGAGTTCTCTGGAGGTGTACTGATTCCCAGTAAGTGGCTAACAGTTAGTGAAGCCCAGAGGATATTTTGGGAGAGGGCCTGGCAGGGGCACAACCAGATTCTAACTTTGGGGGTGGGGCCTAACAAGTCAGCCAGAGGATGCAGGCCTAACACTTTGAACAATGGGGCGGAGCTATACTTAAGAGCCAAGACAAGGAAATAGAGATAATAATTGTGCATTTTAAACACACTGGTCAAACTCAATACGATTACAGCAAAACATCTTTTAGTGCATTTGACAATATTTATAAGCTGTGACAGAAATCTTTAAAATAGGGGAACCAGTGATTTGGCAACTAAAAAGCAGCTGCTACAGATTTCAATACAATGCGCTTTAGCAGTTTTCGCACAGCTGTTTCAAGATGACGACCCCTTTGGACAATTTTCCAAAAATGTCTTCTGTGAAATGGCAATAAGCTTATCAAATATATTAAATTCCATCTCCAGAAAGATGCTCCTGTCTGACTATGGACCAAAGGTACATTTTCAGTCTGTTCATTTGGACATTGTAACATATGCTTGTTTAAGGCCACACACATGTACAAGTTTCAGAATATTGAGCTTAGTGGGTTGACGCACCTGATTTCGGGATGTGTGACTCGTAAGTCTCAGCTTTGATTCCTAACGTCTCTTCTGTTCCTTCCGAGGTGGAATAAGTGAGTGTCAATCAGTTGGCAATATTACTACCTATTAACTACTGTGCCAGGAATCTGTGCTATTATAAATCAAAATAAATAAGTGGCTACTAGCATCCCGTAAGGAGCACTCTTCATGAAATGACTGTGCTACACCCACGCAGGAAGCCCCTAAGGCTAAACAACTAGCAAGAAAGATAGCCTCAAAAAACTTTGCAGTGCATGGTGTTCTAGAATGCAAAGAATACACACATTCCTTCAAGCTCAGCTCCAGAACACACAGAATGTGCAGCTGATGCGCTATGTCCTACAGAGAGGTCAGCCCAACAGAAACAGAAATAGGGCCTATTAATATCATATCTTATCAAAACAGCAGCTATGCTTTTAATTCTGTTCTGAAGCCCTCAGCACAGAAAGTGTTAATCCACTAGAATGTCAACACAGTATTTAAATCCTGCAGGGGCAAAGTTTAAATTTGCAACATCTGTTACAATTTTCTCCAAAATTCTTTTCAAATAATGACCATATTGTCTATAATGGTTGTTTAAACGTCTGTACAAATAATACCATTTGGCCTGCCCTGGGTTGAGAAAGGGACCAACTTGAATGGCACACAAGAGAAACACCAATATGACAAAATGGTTACTAATTTGTCATTGTAACACCGGAACATGCAGTGCGCAAACTAATGCTTCATTGTGCAATGTTTTTGCAATTTTTACACAATATCAGAGATAAGCTGCATGGACAGACCCAACATAAGCATTTTTTTCTTGAAATATCTTTTTTATAGATTTTTACATTATAAGTAGAAAGGTATATATGCTGTGTAGGTGGATGCAATACGGTCATTGAGACATCAGACAATAACCACAATTAACAGTCAAACGTAGCAATACTACAGATCAATTGCAAGATTAGAGTCCGATTGGTTTGCAGTAACCGCAATTGTTATGGTCAAAACCCTACATGCATATAGGAGTCATACGTAGGAATCCGGGATGGAAAACATGGTAATGTAACAATATACACACAAAAGGTATCAATCAAGTATGGAGAATAGTTATACTTATGCATTGCAAAAATGTGGGATATCGGAGGTAAGGGGAAACCAGAGTAGTTGAGAGAATATATTTATAGACTATGTAGTCTGCACTATGGGGCCTGAAGACCAAGTTTGCAGTACCGCTCCTTCCGTGCTAAACGGAGAACAAAGTATGTAAGAGTGTTAGTAAACAAAGGCTCCCCATATATTTTCAAATTTGTGTACCTGATCGTTGAGCCTGTACATTATTCGTTCATAGAAAGCTGTTCCTGCCATAGCCGGCGACTATTCTTCCACCATTGGGGGCATCTTAATATACACTTTGGCCACTGCCGACGACAAGTCCAACCACCTTTTCTGATGGTTAGTGGTGCAGTCAGTGTAGTGCATGGCATGCAGGATGGCAAGTTCCAGAAATGACTGCAGACTGAGGTCCATGGTAGCCTGTAAGATTGACCAGATCGAATCGCAGTAGGGCTTCATGAGTGGGTAGCCTCACAAACTGTGCACTGTGTCCCCTCTGGCATAGCACCAGTACTGCATAGTAGCGGAGATGCAAGCTCTGTGTAATTTAAAGGGAGACCAGTGCCAGTTAGTCTCACCTCCCTCAGACTTTTGTTATGCATAAGTATGATAGCACGCCAGTCGGATTCCTCGAGTGAGGCAGGTAGGTGAGGTGACCATCTCCGAAACAGGTAGGCCAAAGTAGGTTTCCTGTAAAGAGCATCTATCAGGGTTTCATAAAGGCCAGATATCAGTTTTTTGTAGTCCCCCCCTGATTTGGCCAGGTAAGTATGTAGTGCAGAATCACCCAAGGAGTCCAGGCGGCCTCCCAGTTTATTAAGTAAACTATGTTTCAACAAGCAAATCCGAGCACTCAAAAATTCACATAAACAGTAATAATGTATTGATAGTCCATTTTAATTCAAAATCTTCAGCTCAGGCCCCAATGGAAATCCAAATCTCCATATTACTTTAGTAGTAATTAGCATTCTCTCTTGTGTTCAAGCAGACAGATAATCCCGTACATTTGTTCAAAGCAATGGGCTGTCGATTACACAGTTTGGAGACAAAGCCAACACGTGTTTTGTCGATAGGTCGTTAAGACCGTGATTTCTTCAGGGCTGTTCGAGTTAGAATATGTGGAATCATCCACTTGATCACTATCCAGTTCGACGGGCACTATAATGCCTATATCCAGTCATAATCAAAAGGGTGAGAGAATCACTCACGTAATCCTAGAGCATCCGTATCCCACGGGAGAGTACTCCGCGTATTCGAATAGCACGGGCCGCGCTATGTTTAAATATTTTGCTCTTCATGGGAGCGAATACAGGAATGTGGATGGTAACCAGTCCTTTCCTTGGAGCACCACTCATACTAACCCTTTGCTATCTACTTTCCCCTCAATCGGAATGCAGAGGGCTCACGTGCAGCTTTATACCTGGTTACCATAACTTCTCATATAAACTATGTTTCAGTTGTTGGTACTGTAGAAAATGTGCCGACTGCGACGTCCGTTTGCATCTCCTGAAAGTGTATGATTATGCTGTCTAGTATAATGTGACCCAATGAGAAGATGTCATTCTGGATCCATTGGGGCAAGTAGAGTGGCTTATTGTCCACAGTAATTTATGCATTCTGCCAGATGGGTGTTGCTGTGTCCAATTGATGGACGGAATGCTGAACAATGTCAAACATTCACCCTCAGTACAGACATCTGGGCCTAAATCCATCATTTTTTTGCTCACCACGCCATTTAAGTTTGGACCCAGCTATATGCAAATCAGTCTTGACCCTGCTCCCCATGGGAACAGTCCAGCCCGAACTGCCAGGCCAGGTCCTCCCTGAACCGGAAACAAGCATCCTAGCACCAGTTTCGGGGTATCACCCCACATCAGCTAGGATAGCTTAAATCCAGTGGCATGGCGAGCAAAGGGACCCACTATCATTCAATAGAGAGCCACAGAGGCAGTCTAAGTGCCTAAACCAGGCTTTAAACTCATCTGGTTATCATCTAGTAACTGGTGTTCTTAAAGATTTTTACAAAGTCGATGAGACAGAACTTATCATTAAGTTTAGTATCTGCTGGCAAAAGAAAGACGAGCTTAGAGTTAGCTTCTGCCCAGAAATTCAAGTTTGACTTTTTTTAAAGGGGTTTGACAGCCTCTTTCTTACTTCCACTAGGGCCAGTGCCAGATAAAGGCAGGTGTTAAGCATGAAGATATAAGCAGGTGTAACAACCACAGATTACGATTTTAGAATCCTGACTGAACATTTATCATCTTAGGAGCCCGTCTTTAGGGCAGTAAGCATAGAGGAAACCTTGACCTCAATCACTGAGAGTTGTGAGAGGAGTGACAAACACGGCAAATGCATATAATCATGTTGCATAAGACAAGATGAAACCTGAAGCTGGTAAATACAACCATGACCAGGCTTGAACTTCTCATAGAAAAAGAGAGGCCAAATTTTCTCAGTAGCGTGGGTGAGCAAACAGTACTTTTGATACAGGGCATATTAATGAGATTAAAGACTACCTGGACTGGAAAACGCCCTTGAGGAGTTGGATGCATGAGAAATAGAATTTGAAAATAAAGATGTCTTAGTAGCAGTAACAGGCGACTTATCATGCATGAGTTGTTAATATTTATGTGGTGCTTTTAAAGTCTGATGTGTGTGAGCACATTCAAGTTTGTGTTTTACGAAATGTCAAATTGTTTATTTTTTACATACAATGGTGGGGGGTTGCAGACCTGTTTTTCTTCCCCTGACCTCAACTGGATATTCCAAAACTACCTCCAGCATGTCCTATTCTCTAAAGAACAATGCTTTGTTGTTTATCAGATCATTTTTGTATTTTCTTTAGCACTATATACAAACCACACGCTGGAAGCTTCTAGGCATCACAAGCAAAGACAGAGGTGAAACTAAGAGCCTCATTTAGAAATTGGTACAGCTGGAGAACCCCCATGACTCTGTGGTGCTTATACCCCCTTAAACCTGCACTCTCTATTTAGAGTTGGTGCAAGGGCTGTGTTTACACCAATGGAGCCTCTGCTGTCCCAGCTGGTGTAAACCTCTGACACAGCGGCCCATCTGAGAAGGTGCCACCAAGTCACAATGATGGTCGTCCCACTCTACTGAAGGCAGGGATAGCATCACTTGCTTTCCCTGTTTGAGGCCTGGTAGATACAAGCAGGGAAAATGTGGAATGGTCCCCACACTCAAGGAGAAAACTCCCTGCACATCAGGTCATATGTATTTTGTACTGCGAAAACAACTTACCCTTTCAGAGTTTATTTTCTCAATGCAAAGATGTTTGCTGAGTGGGAGCTTTAAAAAAGATGCCTGCTCAGCAAACCTGCAGTGATCTCAAGGGGGTGGCGTCACTGCCATCACAGCAAACAAATTCCCTATCCAGCAGGTGGGGAATCTCTAAATAGGGCAGATGGTCCTCTACTTACCCCCCTTGGTGGATCTACTGACTGTCCACTAAGTTCTAAATGACACCCTGAGCATGGTCCATAAGGTTATAGTAGTCAGGGCATTTGACATATCTGGTGAGTCTGTTGGCCTTTCTGGATCATCAATATCTATGCTTGATCTTGAATATCTATCTAGCTATCCTTTATGTATGACGTAATCCTAGCACAAGAGCAAAGACCGAGCTAGTGACTGCAGGAAAAATGGACAGAATAGACTGGTCCCCAGTCCCCCTCCTCTTTTTACAGTATCTAATACTAGCGGCAGAACAAAGATAGAGGTGGAGATTTATTAGCCGCTATGAGGTTGCATGATATAGAAAAATTTGCAAAGTCGGTGGATTTGGTGACACCCAACTCAGCCTAATATATTGTAAGCTATGAACTTTTATGGATATGATCATGATAGAAGAAAGACAGATTTGGGGAGCAAGGTTATGGTTCCAAGTTATGTAGAATTCGGATGATAATTAGTGCACACTGTTAAATGTCGCTACCCTGGTGCCGGGTACTGAGCGGGTGATATAATTAACTTCTTCGGAGTTCCTTACCACCGAATGAAGCCAACATGTGGAATGTGTGTTTACCACACCTGATTGCTGCATGTTTTGATTTTATGTCTTAGCTTGTTATACTGATAGAATTCCTTAGCCACCTTTTGTTGAAATCTGTAAGGATAAAAATGCAGAATGAGGTAAATTTATGCATAACCCAGAATTCTTATCTGTATGCAAACATCCATTTGTGCATGGATCGGAATTTTTATCACAAGTTTGAATCAGGGTCTAATGACCCTGTACACTAATAAAAGGCACAAATAGGTTATGTCAATAGAAATTTGCCTAGCTCTGCATTGCCATTATTATGGCCTTGCAGTGCTGTAGGGTTCGAGTATGTTGTATTGCATTGTAGTTGTATTTATACAGTGCTTCATGCATTGTAGTTGTATTTATACAGTGCTTCATGCATTGTAGTTGTATTTATACAGTGCTTCATACTCCTAATGAGGTGCCAAAGAGCATTTGCATCTGGGTAGCATACTACTCCCTGGAGTGCCATAGATGGAATAGTATGAATTTGTCGTGCAGTATATATAGGGAGCTTTTGCTGTAGTGTCAGGGCCAGAATTATGCTGTTAATTTGGGGCCGATTACGATGGTGGGCGGACTTGGTCCGCCCGCCATCGTAGCGTTGTTTGGGACCGTCCGCCATGCATGCGGCGGTCCCGCCAACCCGATTAGAATGGGACTGCCACAGCTGCGGTCAGATTCCATACCGTTAACATTGTGGCGGTGGCTGCTGACAGCAGCACTGCCGCAATGTCGAAATGAGCATATTGTGCATTTCATTGCACTACGTTGCAGGCACTACACTGTGCCTGCCACATGGTGCAGTGAAATGCAGGGGGTACCCATGGGTATCGTGGGTACCCCCCAGTGCACTCACACCTCCCCCCAACACAAGGGGGGCCCGCAATGTGCCCCCGGAACCAATCCCTGCCAGCCTTTCAGTGGCGGTTCACCCACCAAAGGCTTGCTTCCGCCTGCATCGTAATTCGGCGGACGGAGCCTGCTTGGCTCCGCCACCATTGCAAGCATGCTGGCCGCTCCGCCAGGCAATCGTAACGATTGCCTGTGGCGGTTCCGTGGTGGACGGGCTTTGCCTCCGCCGCGGTCGCGGTCTGGATCCCACCGGCATCGTAATATGGCGGTCGGAGAATCGCAGTTCGCAGGGCCAGCGGACCTCACCGCCGGCCCGGCGGTGGCGATCGTTCCGCCATCGTAATCAGCCCCTAAGTTTGGATGCTATGCCTTTGCATGAATCTGAAGAGAAAATGAGTGAGAGATAGGTTGTTTAAGCATTAAATTCTAATTGATGGACTAAAGTGTCTGAGTACAGTATGGTCTCAGTTTGAAGGGTTTTGGTTTTAGGATATGGATGAAACTTGTGAAACAGGGTCATAAAGAACAGCAGAGTTGCGCTTACTCTTGGGTGCAGCAGAGAAGTGTGAGTATAGGCATGGTCACACAAGACAGGATCATACCACATAGAACATGGGGCTAAGGAAGTACAAGTTATTCTTGGAAAGTAAAAACTCGGCTTCACACAGTTATGAGGCCCTAGAGTGCATCCAGTTGACTACAAAACGGCCTCTGCGGAAGGAAAAATTAAAGAATAAACTTCACAGTCCAACAGGCCCTACAGAACTTACAAAATGCTTTGCACAAGTCAACAATTACCTGGGATCATGAAAGGGGACAGTGAGAGATGGAGTAATAATTAGAATCATTGCTACATTCTCATGACAGAATATATAGTCTTTTTTCTTTCAACTTCCGTTTAAATAGTGCCTGATGGGATGAATGGGATCAAAGCAGTAAGAAAATAAAACAAAGTAATGTTTCTGCCAGATCTGTGCACAGGGCATTTCAAAGGTTAGGAAAGTGTTATACAAATGACAATACAATACTATAAAGTACAATACAATACAATACAATCACTGCCTCTCTCTATTACATTCTGATGAAATCTTGCATTCTCTATCATTTGTTGAAGTTAAAGTGTGGTGAAGTACCCCTGCTGTGTAGTTAAAGATGTGGTGGAATGTGATAATGGGTCCTTTCATCCCTGTTGATCCATCGCTAGGAGCATTAATTAGCCCACCATGGCCCCGACTACAAGTTGCAAAGTACTGGCGGAGTTCAAACTCAGTCACCAGTACTGCGCAGTAGCAACCCGCCAGCACCATGCAGTGTCACAGAATGGGGAATTACTGTGTGAAGCAGATTTACCAGATGGTATTCCGCATGTTATTTCCTTTTAAGTGGGGATTAACACACAAACTTACCACCTGCTCCCAGCAGGTGGTAAAAGTGTGCAGGGGCCGTTGTAAGGTAGGGGTGAAGTGATGAAGGGGTTGAGGAGGTGAAGGAAGGAGTGGAGAATGTTGGCTGGCCCATGCCTTATCTTAGGGTTGGACAGGGATCATGGAAGAGGTCCGGACTACAATACAGCCTTATCCCACAGTGGTTTTACTGGCTGGGTTATTCGTCGTTGCCACACACACTTAATCTGGGTGAAGGAACATTGGAGCTTTTTACAACATAAAAGAATACATTTCTCACTGACTACTTTAGCTTACATTTATCTTTCATTTAAGGACCGTGTGTTATATAGTTACCTAAAGGTAAAAGGCCAACAAAATAGCTGCAGAATATGTTGTTCTTGTTGAGTCACGTCTCTTGCCTCGCCACCAAAGCACACAGGATGACAGTTTCCTTTTTTTTTTTTTTAAACACTTCAACCTTTGGATGCCCTGCGAAATATTTTGAATGAGGCTGTTTCTGAGCCCCCATGACCAGCACGGCCCAGCATACATCCGTTAAATAATTGCATGTTTACTGGAACCTGCAGCAGACTGGACTAAGGCACACCACCCAGGAGGATGGAGTGAAGCACGGCACCTGCCCGCGAGGGTCCAGCCCCTGCCCTGAGAGCGGTCTGCTGGCAGTGAAAAACACATGGGTGGCTGAAACAACCGCTCGGACATTCACTGCTCCGCTATTCCCAGTGCAAGCTCAAGTTTGCACCTGCACTGCCGCCAGCACATTATTTTGTAATCTGGTGCATGGTTCCAGTCAATGCTGGGCAAACCGGATGTGGGTGCACCGGGCGCAGATTAGGACTGAGGTCCGGATTAATGTACTTTATTTTAAAGTTGCTCAGAAGGGCTGCACGTTTCAGCACTTTATTTTTCTGGTCTATGGCCCTCTCGGGTGCTTTACACTGACAATTAGACAAGCCCACGGTGCAGATCACAAGAATAAACATATCTCGAGTTTCAGTCTGGCCTTAAGGATTCCATGCAGAGAAGAGGTGACCAAAGCAGAACTCTTCACCAGTTCAGTGAAACCTGTGTTGATTACCATAAAAGCTGTTCTGATCCGGGTCTGTTGCTTGAAGTTCTTGAGAATACTCCAGCAGGAGTGAACATTGTTGGAGAGTAAGTGGCTAACTTCAGTGACGAAGAAAGGTCTGTGATGACAAGCCACCTTATCAAAAACGGAATGAATTTACTACGTCATACATGTGTGTTGTCCTGAGACCTACGAGGCTGGATCCCTACTTCTCTGCTTTTCACACGTCTTTCCATTTGTTGGGTCTCCTACCAAGGCATCATTTGGGGGGTGAAGGGGTTTAATTCAACAACTATCAAAGGTTGAAACTGTTTCTTCCTACTACTCACTGCCACCAAGAACAGTTAAGGTCACCAATAATCATGAGCACATTTACTGGAAAAAATTAAGGGTTACTTTAAAGACTATTTATACAATAAAGGGGTGAGAGGTCATACACCTGGACCTTCCTCCTCCCAATATAACCAAATGCACATAAAAAAGATGCAGCTTTTGTCTAAAGATTTCCTTTCCATGTCCCTCAGGAAGAGTTATCCCTGGGAATTGCAAGGCCCTCACCCACATACAAATGTGGCATGCCATCTTTGGGCTTCCCGCCTCCTGGATCCCATAGAGTCCAAGGTGGGCTCTATCACTGCAAGTGGGAGTGAGTTTTAAAAAATTCTTATTTGTGGAATTGCCACTCCACACAATCCAACCAGAGATAAAATTAACCGTTAAAACTATCTAGAACTATCCTAAAATAATTTTATTGTTGGATGTCCTTATACGATTAAAAACAATAATGGGTGATAACATTAAATACTAATTACCCTATCATCCTATATCATTATTAACATGTTTCAGCCATTTTTAAAATGCCCGGAGGGTCAGTGGCCTTCGTCAGGACCTAAAGTCTCTGGTCACCGTGGCACCTTGTCACTAGAGGCTGCCTTAGTTCATTCTACTGTCCTATACAGGATAATCAGTAACCTGTTGTGTCAAATACTCCTAAATCCACATCCTATGCTAAATTAATTAATAAAAATGCAAGATAATTTGTCTCACATTAATGTGCTCCGGAGATCATTACTCCAGGAGTTGTAGGAACATTTCCTAACCCAGAGAACCCAAGGAACGTCGTCCTATGGTCACACTTTCCCCAAGGGACCGACACAGCCAATATGCTGTGATGTTCCCTCCGCCGATCACTTCAAAGTCACCTGACACTTCAAGAGACTGAAGAGCTGGATAGCTGTTATGGTGGCTAAATGAACATGTTACCTTTAGCAACGCTTTTTCAGGTGATACCCTAACAGCAGGTTCCTCACCTCCGCAATACCTTCACGTGCCGGTAGGTGGTGTCGTGCAGCTCAGTGTCTACTGTGCCCTGCCCTGAAAAGTGACGCCGGAGCCACATAAAATAACCCCTACACACGGACATCAGTTTCTTTCTGAACCTTGTCCAGTGCAGGACCACTGGTTGATCAGACTGACAGTGTGCAGATCTCTAAATGGTAATCTTTTTAACATGGAGAAAAGAGTCTATTCCACAGAACGGAGGGCCGGTGTGGAATCTGGCGCTAGAAAGTGTATCCACCAGAAAGAGTGTTACTGAAGGTTTTAATTAATTTGTTTTCTGATAGATATTTCTAACCGCAGGTTCCTTAGCGAATACATACCAAAGTAGTACCTCCCAAGGTAGTGGGCCCGTGCAATGGCTCACACCAAGAAATCTTGCAGGACCGACTGGGCAAAGTGTACCTCCCGACAGACCTGCCTGTCAAGGGAGTAGTGCTTTGTGAACGCATGAATAGATGCCCATGTTGTAGCCTGACAAATGTCCTAGACAGGCACTCCCCATGCCAACACAGTGGCAGCAGCCTTGGCCCTGGTGGAACAGGCTCACAAACCTTCTGGGGGCTACTTATTAACTAGTGCATTACATATTTGTTCCTCTTTCTTACTCCACTATGCTTCTGAGAATCCCACATAGAGATGAACATCCTTTGTGCGATCGATGTAAATGGTCAAAGGTCTTTGAGATCCAAACGGTAGTCTTTCTTCCTCTTTCAAGGGATGAGATGCAGAAAATGCCAGATGGTTGATGGATTGCCCAACATGGAAGGGCATCACAATCTAGGGCAGGAATGCCGCCCTAGTCCGTAGCACCAGTCTGTCTGGAAAAAAGGTTCTGTATGGTTGCTGGACAGACAATGCTTGCAACTCATTCGTGATGAGCTAATGTTATAGCTGTGAGAAAGATTGTCTTCAGCGTCACAAGCTGTAGAGGGCATGTGGTGCATTGGTTGAAATGGGATACACATCAACCATGTGAGAAACAAGTTAAGGTCCCAATGTGGCGTCATAAAAGTAGTGGGTCGAAAAGTGGTTAACCCTTCCAAAAATGCATCGCAAAAGGTGATCTGAAAAACAAAGGTTTATAAGGTAAATGTAAAAGGGTTGGCAAATAACTTTTAACAGTGGCCACAGCAAGTCCTTGCTGAGCTAAAGATAATACAAAAAGCAACACATCTGATAATCTGGCATGCAATGGTTGTGTCTGACAAGAAGTACACCAAACCTAAAACTTCTCCCAGCGTCCAGCATAGATGGTGTTAGTTGCTGGAAGACTAACTGCCAAGATGACATCCACTACCTCGCGAGGGAGGGAGAGAGAACACAGTCAGCTTTCACCGCTCAGTCTCCATGCATGGAGGTGCAAATTGCACAGGCCTGATCCTTCTGAAGCGGCAGCCTGATCGGGGGACAGATGCTCATGACCTGAAGATCGAGGCGCTGCACTCTCCTGGTAAAATCTGAAGCCACTAAGATGACTTGGGCCTAGTTGCTCCTGATCATCTTCAGAACTTTGGGCAGAAGAGACAGAGGCAGGAAGGCAAACAGGAGCCCTGAGCTCCACTCTAGATGTAAAATGTCTCTGATGTAGAGTTACTTTGGGAACTCCAAAGTGCAAAAGCTTGTACATTGCACATTCTCGGCGGTGGCGAAAAGATCGAGCAACGGCTCTCCCCATTGCTTGAAGATGCCCTGCACCACCTCAGAGTGTAATTGCCATTTGTGATTCACTAGGCAAAGCCCACTTAGTTTGTCTGCCCTGGCATTCAAAGATCCTGCCAGGTGGTTGGTTATGAGGGAAATGCTCAACCAGTTCCAGAGGCACAGGGCCTCCAGGCACAGGACCCAGGACGTCACTGCACCTTGTTTATTGCAGTGCCACATGGCGGTGGCTTTATCAATGAGAACTTGAACCAGCTTCTCCTTGTTGGACATGAAGAAAGCCTTTAGTGCCAAACGAATCACCCAGAACAGCAACATACTGATGTGGAGACGGGTCTCCGCTGGAGACCAGAGCCTTCTGATCATCACCTCTCCAAAATGACCTCCCCAGCCTAGTAACAATGCGTCCGTGGTGACCATCATCTCTGGGTGGGTTAGGGAAAGTGATCTGCCATTAGTCCGATAGGGTTCAAGTAGCCACTACTGCAGATCTTTCACAGTCTCCTTAGAAAGATGGATGAAATCCAACTGATTTCCTTAATGTGAAGCCAACTGAGACATCATATCCCACTGCGGAACCTGCATGTGCCATCTGATGTGCTCCACAAGCAGGATGCAGGAGGAAAGGAGGCCCAGAAACCTCGGAGTTTCTCTGACATTGATATCCAGGACAGAGGTTGAAACATCTGGATCATAGCCTGAATATTCTGGACTTGTTGAGCCAGTGGAAAGGATAAAAAAGCCCTGTATACAGAACCACTCCTATGAACAGGCGCCTCTGGAAGGAGTCAGGTGTGACTTTGACAGAGTGATGGAGAACCCCAAAGAGGTTTTCCGTCATCTGAACATGCCCTACGACTAACTGTGGTACGCCCGCCTTCAGCAGCCTATTGCGAAGGAGGACTGGTATACCCAACCTCCAGCGATGTGCTGCGACCACCTTCATCACTTTTGTGAACACCCGAGGGGCACTGGTGAGGCCAAAGGGGATCACGGAAAACTGAAAATGCTTGTGGCCCACCACAAACCGCCCATAACGCCTGTGGAACTGCGGGATGGGATTACGAGCATAGGCATTCTGCAAGTTCATGGCTACCATCAAATCAACCTGATACAGGGCAGACAGAACCTGGGCTCATGTGAGCATCTTGAATTTCTCCTAGAGAAAGAAGTTGAAATTGTGAAGATCTAAAACTGGATAGAGGGCTATGTCCTTCGGCACTGTAAAATAACAGAAATAACATCCAGTACCTATTTCCAATTTGGTAACCCTCTCTATGGCTTCTGTGGCCATAAGAGCCTGAACATCTTTCTGGAGGAGGGACAAATGGTTCCTTGAAAAATTAAATGTAATTGGAGGTATATGTGGCGGGTCTGCCAAGAATGGCAAGGCGTATCCTCATCAGACTATCTGAAGCATTCCCTGATCTGATTCTCTGCCACCTGTGGAGAAAATGCTGTATCCTGACTCCAACCAGGAGACCAGTTACCAAGGTGGACAATTAAAAGTTGTTTTGTGACTGTGGTAGTGAGGGGAGGCAGGTGATTGGAAAGTGTGCTGTCCCTGAGGACCTGAACGCTGTCGGATTGATCCCCAAACCTAGCCTCGAAAGGCTTTGGGGGTTGCTGTTGTGGTGATGCTTCATGTCTTTATTGTAGACCTTTGCCAAAACATCGAAAAGGGCAAAACTGTTAGGGATACAGCCACATGGGTGCTGCCAGGCCAACAGAACGTGCAGTCACCCTGCTTTCCTTGAAGACCCCCAACACTGAGTCTGCTATATCACCAAAAAGATGAGTCCGGTCTAATGGCGTGTCCATCAGGGATGCCTGGACATCACCTAAAAACCTATAGATCTCATCCACCACGTAGTACCAACTGCCCTGGAAAAAAAGTCAGTAGTGTCTGGATGATGTCCCGACTGGATGATGTACTTTGCCGCATTTTCACCATCCTGAACAATCTACGCCAGATTTTTTCTGTATTCTTCCAAGACTGTCATCAAGATCTCACCAACCATGTCCCTCAGTGCGTGTGAGTAACGTCCCAGAAGACAGCTGGCGTTAACAGATCTTAAGGCCAAGCTGGCAGAGGAGAACATCCTTTTCCCAAAAGCCTCATTGGGTTTGCACTCCCTATCCGGAGGCATAGTGAGCAATGAATTTGGGTTCAGACGGTTGGTGGACGCTTGGACCACCAAACTTTCAGGCACAGCATGTTTGGAAGAAAGGCCAAGTCTTCTGCATGGGCCAAAGCCTTCTAGCCACTTACCTATTTACTGATGGGCAAGCACAGGGTTTGGCCCGCGTGCCTAGCAAGGTATCAGTGCTTCATTGAAGGGCAAGAGTAGTTCTGTGGAAGTAGGCCCGGGCTGCAGTACTTCCAAAAGCACATTAGTTTTGACCTCAACAGAGGGTAATTGGAGGTAGAGCAAAGCAAGTAACCACAGCAAAGATCATCAATTTTTCAGTAGCAGGGCATGGGGAGGAATTCAATCAATTTTTGTAGAAGTATCCAGCCTACTGACGTCCTCCCAGGGTCAAATAAAAACTGTCATGATCATACATTTGGTCATGATCCAGATTATTATCTAGGCCATGTTGGCTATGTTCTGAGTCGGAGCCAAAGAGGTGGTGAAGTGAATTTCTATTCTGCAGCAATGGCAGTTATTTCCAAATCAGAAAGAGGCTGTCAGTTGAGAGAAAATTGGAGGAAGACGCAGCTTTGGCCGACGTCGTGTCTAGTTTTGTTCAGATCCGAAAGCACAATAGGTTCTTTCTCCAGTGCTGGTGGCATCAACGCGGGCACTACCGGTGTGGATTGTGGCGGGAGCTTGCGTTGGCCACAGTGAGGTCAAGAGGCACAGACGGGAGAAGGATCCACCAGCATTAATCTGGTTGGAGGCCTCCTCAGAACCATGGGGCCCTAGAGGAAAATGGAAGGGTGTCGAAAATATGCAACATGGCCTCCTTAAAGGTTTCTACCTGTTGTGGCGTCACCGATGGCCCTTGGAATTCAAGATGCATCCCGACCAGTTTGGGAATCGGTTAATTGGTCCGCGACCGAGAGGCACCTTGGCATCCATGCGACTTCTCAGAAAAAGAATGGCGGGACACAGACGAGTTCCGTTCTGACTTATGATTTTTGTTTGAATGCGTCTTACCCAAAGATCTGGAATGAGAAGATGACCTGTTGGGGGAACAGCCTCAAAAGTTAAAACGGGACTGCGTTCTCGGCTTTGCTTGGGAATGTTTTTTTCTTCGCTTTCTGGCGAAGCTCTGTGACAGAGTTTGGCTTCACATTCCTGGATCGCCATTGGCTTCATGCTGGAGCAGTCTTCGCATCTGATAGTCAGTCACAGACATTTGTTTTTGACAGTCCAGATAGCAAGCTCTCTTTAATTTTGGGGAGGTGGGGTGACGTCCTATACACGCAGTAGAAATTTGAAAGACAGTGACAAAAAGTGAGTGAATGAGTTCTGGATACACGTCCGAAGGCGCAGAGAGAAAGGAACTGACATCAGTGTGCAGGAGGGAGGGGGGGGGGCGATTATATGTGAATCTGGAGTCACTTTCGGGGTAGGATGGAGCCGTCGCTGAGCCGCACAATGCTACCTGCAGGCTTGCGAGGGAATTGCTGAATAAATTCTCTAGATTCAGTTTTGCACCTGGAGTAATGCACAAGGTGAGGAATCTGCAGTTAGAAGATTCCATCAGAAATTATGACCATGATTCAAGGGGCACCAGTTGTACCAGTCACCAAAATGCACACCAGGAACCTATCACTGACTGGTGTTGCTCAAAATCAGGCTGCCAAACCCAAGGGGAGCCTGGAAGATGAAGACATTACAAAACTGGGGGCTGCACTGCGCCCCCCTTGAGCAGTAGCAGCCCAAGAGTTGAACACACTTGAGTGATCTCTTGCTTCTGTACAATGCCCACAGGCAAAAGAGAATTCCCTAACATCTGGGCATGAATGAGTGGTTGTTAGGACATATGGCCTTTGGCTGGCAGCTTGCTTTGCTCAATGCTAAAGAAGGATTACTTATGTTGGTCTGGGATCAATTATACTTGTTTCTATGCAGTTCATAAAGGACATTCAAGAAAGGAAGAAAGTGGACTTACTTTTCAAGGTGCTCACACTGTAGCCATCGAACCCTCAACAAAATATATGCCAAATTTAAGGTGAACCCAGGAATCCATACTTCACACAGACATGTGGCTTGCGAAATTTACAAGAAAATAGAAGGTAATCTTAACATTTTACACTTTAAAACCCCACAATTCTCATTTCCTTCAAAAGGACATCGATACATTTGCTGCATATTATATTGTTTATAATAATGTTTATTAAAGAATCCATCATTAAACATTTCAAGCTGATTTCATAAATACACATCTTCACACATAAAGTTGTTCTAAAATATAAGTTTTCTGCAGCATTTTAAACACTCTCGCGATGGGAAACTCACTCGCTGCGCAGTTTTCCCCGTATTTCTTTTTCTAGTGGATAATAACTGTAGCACCTTTTAACTGTAATAATTCCTGCTTTTATATTGAGGACTTTTGTGTGTCAAGGTTTCCCCTTTCCTCAGATTGCAATTACACAATCTTTACATTTTTTGCATTTTCCTTGCTCCCAATACTTCAGCTATGCTACGTTTCCTGTTCTTAGCTTTAAAATGTATCTTGTTTTAAAAAGTCACATGGACAGTCGTGGGCAGATTCAGTGGCGCAACACAAAATGATTAGGCCTGGGCGATGAACTTTGCTGCGTTTGCGTAGTTTTCCGCACTCTGCAGAGCACGCAGAGTTCCGATTCGCGGAGCAGAGTTTTTTCCTTGCTTGCGCTCGCCAATGTTAAGTTGGCGAGCACGAGTGAGGAATCCAATGCTAGACCACCTCCCAGCAAGATTTCTCAAAGCGGGCGGGCGGTCGCGGCGGGTCGCAACCGCTCGTGTTCAGAAACCTTCCGTTCGCATTGAGTAAGCTGCTGCTCGAGTAGAACATCTACTCGAGCGGCAGAAAGAAGCAGTGCCCTCTTACGCTGCGCATGGTGCCGTTTGTGCTGATTTTCTAGCACAGGACAAACACCAGGCGCTAAAAATCAGTGCAAACGGAGCGACCTAATGCACTCCGCCACTTGCGGAACCCCACGTAGCGTGGTGGAGTTTTTTGGTCACTTCGCTGAGTTCTGCGTAGTGGAACTCCGCCCAGGCCTAAAAATTATGTCCCCCCCTGCAGAATGTGAGGAGCCCCCCCAGTCTCCCATTTCCCGCAGATATTAATTGGCCTTGGCCAAAAGGGGACCCTCTGAAGGGATTTGGGGGCCCTTAAGTGGGCCCCTCCGGGCAGTAGGAGCTGCAGGGTTCTGGGTTAAACCCCTGGACACATTTATAGTAAGGATACAAGTGTTATATAGTGCTTACTGCCTTTCAGCTTTCCCTCTTAACCCAGCTCAACAGATGTCATGTTCAAGCGGGAATCTCCAGTCGTCCTTCATTCAGCACGTCTTCCAAACTGTTTTACTTAACCTTCGATCTTTTCAAAGGTACTACCTAATCTTGAACAACACCTTTGACACCACACCAGTGTGAGCTGTCTTAGTTGCCAGACAACACAAGACCACCTCTTCCTCAAAATAAAACTATCTTCCCCTCTCCATCCACCCCTGATCAAACCTTTTAAACTTTAATTTATGTTCCAATTGGGAGGCACAGCCCTTGTACAAAGATCTTCACTTCTAGAAACGCAAGTTGTTCAGTAAAACGTGTCTCTCACATTGGTGCAATAAATAGGAATACCGAAGTAACACGTGAGTAGTAGGATTCTTAAATAAACATGAGTGATATGCTGTCATAAATGTTGTAGCAAAGTTTAAGCACCAAGACAACTATAACTTAACTGCATTAGATTTCTTTGTTTTTAAGTAAGAAGTCTATATCTCACAAAATCATTCAAACTCGATGCTTTTCTAATCTTTTGTCCACATATCAAATGTAACCAGTTCATGGTTTACCAGGATTGTGGTTTTGTCAGTGTTTCCCACAAATTTGTCAATAATGGCGTGATTCCCAAACGCATGAAACAGACACTGCAGTCCTAAAACCATTAAATCTAGCCCTGGAAATTGCCTTAATATTGGCCCCCTATTGTACTGAGTGAGTAAACGAAGCAAGTGATTCGTCTAATACTCTCCAGGAGGGCTGAGATCCACTTCGCTATCCTCCCCCAAAATTTTAGCCTTTTTGAGTTACAATTCAGCAACTAATTTGTAAGGAATGCAGACCGTCACGTGGTGACCTAGCCCTCGCCAAGTGTCGAGCAGCGCTACCTATACACAGGCTGCCCTTAAGGCAGATTTCAGGGCTAATTCTTTGTGTGCAACACTTTACCGCTGAGCTGTGCCTCTGGTGGTTTACATTATAACTTAAGGATTATTGTGTTTACTGCTATTATTTTTTTTGCTGTTGTATTTGAACTTTATTTGATTAAACTTTGCTGTGTTTAAGATAGATCAACGGTTTCTGAGTTGTTTGAATTTTGAGCCTGACATCACAGCCTCCGTTACAGCTTTATCTTTTACGTTCTGTTTCAGCAGCGTCTTTTTTTTTGGACTATTCGGCCGGCATCTTGTGAGGAGTGGGGACCAGTGAGTGTGGTGGTCTAACATGGTTACATGTCAGACAGTAAGCACCTACATTGAAATGGCCTCAATGTGGCTGTGTGCAGTGGTCACACTAGGAGCGCCACAAAGACGAGGCCACTTGTGGCTGTGGAGTTGAGACCTCTTTGACCGCGGGGAACTATGGCTGCACGCTACCCATTAGAAGAAATGCAACAGCTTATGTATGCTCACAATTATACTTTTTTCTGGCACTCTTAAATGTACTTATGTCCTAGATACTGGGAATTTAGGAGAGGCTGTGCTCCCACACACCTGGGACTCAAGCCTTATTCTGACTCATGGTAACTCAGCGGCATTGTTGAACGCTAGGTTCTTTCCCAAACATAGTGGGGAGATTCAATGTTTTAACAGTGATAGGTGTTGAGATGTTTTGGTAGTCTGAAAGGTTATAGTATCTTGCATTTAAATTACAAGGAACACTTATGGGCCTGGCTGGCAGGGATTTAAAATCTCACCTCTTTGTGATATGTTACTACAGTAGGCCAAGAATCATAGAAGATTTCCTGGTCTGCTGCTAGTTGCTCTCTTAGATCTCTCTGATAGTTGTCTATCATCTTCCCTCTGCAAACGCTTTTTTCTAGATAAACTTGTAGACCTGGTTGGCACTTTTTACAATTGCTTTCTCCAAGATCATCGTTGTTGGAAATATCAATCTTGTTTGAGGCCGATCTTGACACAACTAGCTTAGGTGTTTGCAGATTATTCTCTTAACTTGGTCCAATAGGTGAGGGAGCCTAACTGTTCTGCAGACCACACGTCTGATCAGTTTTTTGCACCCCAGAATTCAGTAACTAGCAATTCAACACTTTCGATGGACTGGAGACACCACAATTAGGTCCAATTTGAGATGCTCTATCAAGATAGCTTCCTCCAATCAGCCCTCGCTACAGATTGGGAAAACCACACCAGTAAAACAACACAAAGGTGGAGGGGGCTACTGCCCTCTTTGAGTTAAAGAGTTCTTCTGTACCTCTTGCTGTGGACACAGTAACACTGACCCAAGTGTTCTCTGAGTGTCTGGCGATGCCCTTGAGAAAGCAGTGCCGTCTGCAAAGCAGGTTTAGCAGATCCCTAGAATCAGTAACAAATGTTTTACGTCAGCCTTGCAGGCTGAAAGTCTTGCCATCAGACATGTTAGGAGAAAATGCCACAATTCGTACGCGTGCGAATCCCGTTGAACCTATTGGTCGTAACTTATGCCACATCAGCTATGCCTGTTCCTGACGAAAACAGTTTCTTACAGCAATCAGATCACATGTGGATACTCTGTTTGGGTAGTTTGGAACCTCACTGAGCACTTTTTTTCAGAGAAAGCTCAGTCAATGTACATTTTCAGAAGACAGCCCAGGCCCTCCTCCCTTCGTGCGGTAGAAACTTCAGTTGGGTTTAAGGAGATGACCGACTGTCGTAATCCCAAGAGACATTCTGCCATCTGTGAGCGTCTCAAGCATTGACACCTACCATCATCCCGGATTTGACCTGCCTGTTGATCTACTCCTTTTTGGAAGCAATAGACCCAGTTTAATGAAAGGAACGCACTGTTAAATCCCCCTGAAAAGACCAGATTAGGCACTAAGATACAGTTTAATTACACAACCATCTTCTTTCTCCCTGCTATTCCTAAAATAGGAGAGAAACATCTGTCGCGATTGCTTTTGAACCATTTTATAGCGCCTTAGACCTTGCACAGGTGGGCTTATGTCATGGAATGGGCACAGAAACGGCACTAGCGACTACAGTGGATGACCTGATCTCGGGCCTCTTGGCAGGTTTAATACTATCATATTAATTTGTCTGTTGCCTTTAGTACAGCGGCTCATGATATTTTTATTCACCATCTAGAAATGGTTGGCCTGCACCCTGCAGTCTTTCTGTGGCTCTCTTCCTTCCTCTCTCGGGGCTCCAGGCCTTCTATGGTCACTATATGGCTCTTCCCTATCCCTCATTCTCTTGAACGTTCATCTATAACCACTGGCTAGTCTAGTTAGATTTTCCAGAGCAGATTCCTATTCTTATACCAATTAAACTCAGCTGATCTTGTGCTCCATTTGATCTCTGTCTGAGCTTATGCTATCCTACATTCCTGACACTGCCATCCAGGCATGGGTGAACGAAAATTAGCTGACGCTTAATACAATGGAAGAAAAACAAAGGCCTTAATTCTTGCCCAGGGCAGCTTGTGGCAGGCAGCCTTTAAGCCAGCTCAGATGGGACCATCTCCATCCTCTGTGCTGAGGGTCAAAGCTTTAGGATTTTACATTGACAAGGACTTTCAGCTGGATCATCAGGATAACTTTGAGACTGCCCTCAGCTTCTGTCAAATGAGGATTCTGAAGCTGATGATTCTTAACACAACATCTCAGGACTATAGTTGTAGCAGCCAGTATTGTTTCAAGGTTGGACTATACCAACATCTGCTATTTGGGTCAGTCAGTGGGATAAATGCAGAAGCTACAGGTGGTTCGATGGGAGTAGGGCTTGTTGCTTGTCTGTGGCAATTCGATCATGCATCAGAAGTGCAACAGAGTCTGCACTGCCACCCTTTCTCCCATCAAATCAATTTTAAAGACATAGAACTGGGTGCACCAGGCTTTCCGCTGTTGAGGGCCTCAGTATTTTCAGACCAGTCCCTATCGTTACATTCCATCATGCCAGCTTCATTCAGAGGCCAAGATGCTTTTAAGGACTCCTCAAGTTAAGAAGGTGTGTTTAGAGATGAGCCTTTTCTACTGTAACCCCTCAGCTTTTTAAACAACTGCCATTCTCTCTTCTGAAAGCCATTACTTCTGGAGTGCTCTTAAGGGCTTTCTGTTCTGTTAAATCTAGCAGCTGGTTGTTTTTGTGAGCCGCCTCTTTCTCAGTTTCAGCACCAAAACATATCTGGGTGAATATGTGCTTTGCAGGAATTCACACTCACTCACTTACTCTGCAGCCAACCATGTATTATACAGTACAATTTATACACAGCAATATACTGGCTAAAACGCCATACATTTTATTGTCAGTTCTAAAAAGAACTCATGAAATATCCCAGTACTTCAGGATCTGGCCGTGAAACCAGGCTTATTATTCCGGTGCATTAGCAAATTGTACATGTACCCATGATAAAAATGAATGTTATTCGCTTAAGGCTGCTTGGGTGGAGGATCCTTCTGTTCATCTATTCTGAAATAAGCCCTCTGTGCACAGCCTGTCACCCAGAGTCCCATGCAGTCAGTCCAGCCCCATAAAACTACTTGAACTCAGTCGAGCAGATCATCAACTTGCATTAAAATCCTCTCCGACATAGCACCCTTGTCTGGGAAAATAAACATGAAAACAGAGTAAGTTGTGACTGTTTGTAGGATGATGGTGGCGCTCATCAATGGCCAACGACTTGTCCAGTGAGGTACATATTGGCAAAACAGGTTTAAAAAACGATACATGTTCTAACCGTACAAGACCAATCGTCCACATTTATCTTTTTTTTTTATTTCATGAAATGTTAATATACTCTTGCCTTGGCCTTCTGTGGTACTATTTATCTGTCGCTCTTCATATAAGGCAAACCTAGCTGGGAAGCAAGAGAGCACTGTTCATGGAAGCAAGTACAGATGATTCAAGACTGTACACAATAAAAGGGATGTTGAAGGTGGTAACTTTTAGAATCATTATTTGTATCTGACTTTGCCATTCTGTCTCTTCTAAAGATATTGTACTCATAGCTGTCCGCAAAGTACTGCATGTGTTGTTGTGTGGATAATTTTCTCCCTAATACTGTTTGCACCTTTGTCAAGACAAAGCCCATAATAATATATTTGGAGGCATTTTTCACCCCATGGCCATTTCATTTGAATGCCCCTGAACTCTGGTATTAAGTTCAAACTAACAATAAACTGCAGAAAGGCAAGTGTGATATTTTTCTTTTATCTGGAGTGTTAGGCCTTAGCCATTAAACCTTTGGCAAATTTACTGATGAGATGGACAAGAGGAATTACTGTTAGACAAAATAGGTCAAGTGTTTGAACATCATTTAGTATTCATATTTTTACCATCTTACTTCTTGGAAGACTATCAGTTTTTGGGATATTTATGTGTTTTCTGATGTGCAATAAGAGTCCCATTTTGGCTGAAGCTTTTCTCACACTGGTGACACTGATAAGGTCTGTATCCCAGGTGTGTCTTCTGGTGTCTGTTTAGAGCCCCCACTTGATTGAAGCTTTTCTCACATACAGCACAGTGAAATGGCCTTTCTCCTGTGTGTGTTCTCCTGTGCACAAAAAGAGTGTCCTTGCGTCTGAAGCTTTTGTTGCATTCAGTACACTGGTACGGCCTCGCTACCATATGTATTCTCTTGTGTCCAATAAGATCCTCCTCCTTACTGAACATTTTCTCGCATTCAGTACAGGAATAGAGATTCACATTTGTCTGTATGTTTGGTAGACATGCAAAAAGGTTTACATGGCCCATACTACTTCCATCACTATAGTTTTCTGATCTCTGAACTTCAGGAATTCCAGGATGAAAAGCTAGATTTGTTGGATCACTGACATCTCTTCCACATTGAGGGCTTTCTTCCATTTCTAGTTCCTGGTTCATTTCCAACCACAGAGAGCCTCCAGATTGCATTTCTTTCTCATAACTATCGACAATCTTCACTGTGGCGCTGGCTGGTAAAGCTTTGCGTGGTATTGCTTTTTTAGTAGTTCTTATAACATCTGCTTCATTATGTTTTGTGTTCTGAGATTCGTCACCTGTTGGAAGAATACATCTAAATTCAACAGATATCAAAACATACAAACAAGGCTACAGACATGAATATTTCAATTTCAATTATTTCAATGGGAGAAGGCTTCCATGGTGAGCGGACCATTACATACTTTATTCTTAAAAAGAAAATCCCGCTTCGGAATTTTCTTTTTGAAAATAAAATAAGAAAACTGTTTGGTGCAAGGCTGCGTCATGCTGACACAGCCCTGCACCAAACTGCGACATCTTTTGTCAGGAACTGCTGTCACAGCAGCTCCTGCCAATGCACTATAAATCATTGTCTACTTGGTGGTCATTAAAAAATGTAGAAGACAGTCCCTCCGTCCTAGGGATGGAGTAATTTAGTCCATCCCCCTGACAGAACGACGTGCCATCCGCCAAATAATAAATCAGGCCCTCTGTTTCCTCTCTGCTCTCATCATCATGTTGTCTTAAGGACAACTTTGATACACAATCAGCTGCAATTTTTTTTATCCCAGCCACATATTTTACATTATGCAACATGGTTGACTAAATTATGCAACAAGAAAAGGCAATTAATGTGGCACATTTTCTGATAGTATACTTCATTATTTGTCATTTTTACACTTGTTAACTCTGTCTGTGCATAGGTTACACCTCATTAGTACCAGCTTAACACTGAAGCAGCAATAAGCAACAGAGACAACCTTTGCAATTGGCCTTCCACTGTGCCTGTTACACGTGTTGCTGCGATTTTAGTAACTTTTGAACCATTTGAGCTAGAAACGAATTTTGTTTTGTCAAAATCTGCAGATTATGCAGCAGATGATGATTATGTGGCAAATGTGGCCGAACCATAATTAAGCGAAACAAGGACATGGCTGCACAAAAGCATAATTCCAGTGGCTCCGTGTATAGCTTAGGTACATGCTAACTCTTTTGTTTCCATCACTGAATAGTTATCTTCAGCTCCCTTCAAACAAAAGCAACTACTCTTTCCATGGCATCCTCAACTTGCAAGAACACCGCTCCCAGACCCTTCATGCTTGCACCCATAGTTAAACCTATCTTCTTACAGACATACTCTGTCGTCTAGCCATACTAAGTTCCCTTTTTACGTAACACTCTCAAAGGAAGTACTGCACTGGTGAAATTCTTTTTGAATTTGAAGTAGTCCACCAACGTAAGGAAAGATCTACATTTTTCCTTATTAATTGGTGACGGAGCCTTTACAATGGATTCACCAAATAAAATTTGGGACTCACACCTTTGCCAAATACAGTGTCCTCTAGGTACGATACCGTCCCGACTATGAACTTGACCTTTTCTTTCTTAATCGTCAACTCACTCCTTCTCAACCTTTCCTACACAAGCATCAACACTTCATCATGTTGTTCCTTATTCCGACCATAAATCAAAATATCATCCTGGAAAACCATAACTTGGTTTGATACATCTAGAACATGTTTCGTAATCCATTGGTAACAAGCTGCTGCTGACGTTAGTCCAAAAGGCATCTTAATGAATCGGCAAGCCCCATGTGATGATACAAAAGATGCAAAAGGCCTACTTTACAGCAATACCTTAACCTGATGATATGCCGAGGAGACATCTATCCCAATGAATACTTAAGCATCTTTCAAAATTATCAGTTCTTCTGCAATGTTATGCAACGGTTGCCTGCCCATCCAGATATTAATATTTAAGTCACGGAGGTTCGCATACAGTTGTATAATTTCCCCTCCATGTTTGTGAGCCAACACAACAGGCGCAAGCCATTCTGAGGGCTCTAATTTTTCTAGCACTACCAACCTTTTCAATTTCTCCAGCTCAGCCTTCAAAGTTCCATCATCATGTAGTGAATTTTCATCAGCTTGGAAAATGCCGGTTTTGCCCAATCCTTAAATATAAATTTTATGTTCATCGTCTTTCAACAGACCTAGCTCTTCATTGAACAATTCTGGAAACTTTTAAATAATGCCAAAATTGTCACTCACTCGCGCTATGATCATCGCCTGTTCAGGCGCATTGGGGTTCAACGTAATCCCCAGATATCTTTGGTAGCCCCATCCTAGTAAATGGTCTTCCCTCTTCACAACATACACTTTCCTTATGGTTTATCTGTCCTTCAATCTGATGGACATGGGGGCATACCCAATGAGGCCAATGGTAACACACCCATACCCAAAAGGATTTATGTCAGGTTTACCTAACACAATATCTTCTTTCCCAAATTTTACCAACTCTATCATCTACAACATGTAAGGAGAACCTGAATCTGCAAGTACTGCCATTTCTTTCTCCCCAACGGTAATTTTGCAATCAGCTACATTTATCTTCCCAGTGGCACACTCTGAATATTTTCTCATCAGTCAAGCGCAACACTATTTTTCCCATATTCTCTTAAATTTATTAAATATGATGTACTGCTCTACTCTTACCCCTTCTGTCTCTACCATTCTCTTGCAAAATTGTGCATGGTGCCCTTTCTTTCCACATTGCCTGCATGTGGAATTTGTAACATGACAAGTTGGACTGTTTGCAGTCTGTACATTACTTCCACATCTATAACATCTGAATTTGCATTTTTCCCCATTACTGTGCTCATCCAAACATTCTTCTTCTGTCTAGGGGAAGAATCTGTCTCAACAGCTTCTAATTTTGCCACAACTGCACTTTCCTTTTTTTTCTTGTTTCATTTCTTTTACCCAACTCGAGGTATGTTCCATCCCTTCTATGATGGATATTGCCTCCTTCAGGTCTGGATTCCTTGACAACATTTTCTCCTAAACCTTACAATTATTGGTGCACCACACCAGCTGATCCTTTATAAGCAAACCATTCAATATTCCAACGTTCTTCAAGGGGACTGCATAGTTTTCTACTCTCTCGGTTTTCCTTTCATGATGTGCAAAGAATTTGTGTCTCTCCAATGCCACGTTTATCTGCTTACTAAGATGTTTTTCAAACATTTTTACTGTAATTTCATACTCATCTCTATGTTCCTAACCAGCATTACCTATTGGAATATCATCCATGCTTCTGTAAATATTTTTCCTTCTATGCCTAAATTATGTAGTAATGACCCTTGCTCTTTTATAGCAGACAACGCCTCTCACCGAATTGCTATATTAATAGTTTCTTTCAAAGTGACCATTGGTAACAGGAGTTTACCAACATTAGATAACGGCTGCAACATTCTAACAGCTGCCATGGTGACACTCAGTAAAAGTTTCTAAAGTGGGTTGAAAACAATGAATCAAAACAATGAACCAACAGAAGAATTTAAAATAAATTATAACAACTACAATATGAATACGTATATTTCAATAATGCCAAGTTGTCAATCAATGCAAAGTTCTCAGATTCACCATGCTGTATGAAGATTGACAACACTTCAATGTGTTTTCCTCCTTCTTTTTCCTTAATACAACTTCAAATTCTGAGAAAAATGGGAAACAGTGCCTTAATCCTGCTATTTAAAACATCTCCATTTCCTCGGTTCGAATGATTTCCCCTTCGTAGCCTTTCTCGAAAATGGCTTCCTTGCGCAAACACTGTTGGTTCATGATGTGCAATGTCATAATGCAAGGCAAGAAATTTGGTTACTTACCTGTAACTGTAGTTCTCCAGTATTGGTATCTTTTATAGATTCACATGCTTGAATCATTCCCCGTCGTCAAAGTGGGAGTCCCACGTTACCATAATAAAGCAATGTGCATCACTATAATAGGTCCTAATGGCAATGAGCCATTGGTTCTATAGCCTATCTACGTTTTAAAAAAAAGGACCAAACTATAAACTTAAGCCAATCAGTTGACAGCACCCTCTAGAACACTCCCAAGAGAGGCTGAGTCCCTCAGATTTTCGAGCACAAGTGTATTACTTTAGTCTCAGAGAAAAAGGGGAAGCCTCTCGGGAGGAAAGTGGGTCGCATGTAAATCTATCAAATATACCAATACTGGAGAACTACAGTCACAGGTAAGTAACCGATTTTCTTCTCCACTATTGTATCTTTTATAGATTCACATGCTTGAATCAGAATAGTCAGCAGTAAATCACACTTAATAAATAAATATATATATATATATATATACACATACACACACACACACACACATATATACATATATATATATATATATATATATACACATACATACATACATACATACATATACACACACACAAATATATAAGACGGTAGGAAATAAAGGTATGAGAGGCTTACCTTATTGGAATAGGTGTCGCAATACTGCTTGACTCACAGCCGCATCAGCCTTGTCAGCCTTATCAAGGCAATAATGCTTCGAAAAGGTGTGCCTGCTGGACCATGTTGCTGCTCTTCAGATGTGCTGGATGGGCACATCAGCAAACAGAGCTGTGGAGGTGGAGACAGCTCTGGTGGAATGAGCTTTAACTTTGTCTTGCTGTGGTTTCCCTGCTTGTCTGTGACAAAATTGGATGGAGGATGCAATCCATCTGACAATGGTCTGTTTGGAAACAGGACAATCCTGTCTGAGGTTTCTGTATGCCGCAAATAATTGATCCTGTTTGCGGATATGATAGGTTCTGTGCAAATAGAACTTGAGACATCTTTTGTTGCCCAAAGAATTCAATGACTTCTCTGCAACAGTTTGTGGATTGGAGAAGAATGTCCGTAGCACTACCGGCTCATTTAAGTGGAAGTCCAAAGGGACCTTTGGGATAAATCTGGGATTGGTCCGAAGAATTACCCTGTCTGATTTGAATTGAAGGAAAGGCTCTTTCATGGTAAATGCCTGAATGTCACTAACTCTCTTGGCAGATGTGCGAGCTAGGAGAAGTGAGGTTTTACAAGTGAGGTATTGCAATTCCACCTTGCGAATGGGCTTGAATGGAGCTTTCATGAGTTGACCTAGAACCACATTCAGGAGCCACGATGGTGGGGGGTCTCTTCACTGGAGGAAATGTCCTAAATAGTCCTTTTAGGAATTGCTTTATGATTCTGTTGGACCACAAAGACGGTGCATCACTAGAATGTCCAAATCTGGAAATTGCTGTAACATGCACTCTGATGGAAGAATGAGTTAATTTGGATTTTGCTAAATGGAGTAAATAGAGGAGAACTTGCTTGGGTGATGATGAGAACGTGTGAATTTTGTGTTCTGTTCACCAGATGCAAAAGAGCTTCCATTTGCATTTGTAGGATTTGTTAGTGGTCTCTGCCCTGGCTTTTGCAAGTATTTCTCTGCAGTCTGAAGGACTATCAAGCATGGCAAACTCATTGAACTCAAGAGCCAGACTGATAAGTGTAGCGATGTCGGGTTGGGATGACGCACCTGACCCTGGCTCATTGTCAGCAGCGTTGATATTGGTTTGAGATAAAGCTTTGTGAACCAAAACTGTCTGCGCCACCTTGGAGCAAGAGGAGGACACAGCAGGGATCTCTCTTTATTTTCATGAGAAACCTTGGGATCAATAGGATCGGGGGGAAAGCGTAAGCTTATATTCCTCACCATCTCATCGAAAACGCATTTCCCCACGATCCGTCCTGGTGATGCCAACTTGCAAAGAATGGCCATTTTTTTTCTCCTTTGTAACAAACAGGTGTAAGTTTGGTTTGTCCCAACAATGGAATAGGTTGTCCAGAGTGTCTTGGTTGAGATCCCACTCGTAGCAGGTGATGTTCGTCCTGCTTAATGTGTCTGCAAGGATGTTGGATACTCCTGGCACATGTTCTGCTCGGAGTGTTTTGTGATGTAGCAGAGCCCAGTTCCAGATCTCCTCTGCTTGAAGAGATAGCGCTGGTGAGCGTATACCTCCCTGCTTGTTGATGTAATACATGCTGGTACTTTCTGTACGAATGAGCACCGATGAGTGTGCCTTCTTGAGGAGAAAAGATCTTAACAGCAAAGTGATGGCTTTCAGCTCCAGCAAGTTTTGCTTCCTTGGAATCACATTTTCCGCTGATCTTTAGGTCCGCAAGATGAACACCCCAACATTCCAGCGACGCATCTGTCGCTATGACATACTTGGGAATTTAAGCCAGAAATTATAGACCCTTGGATAGATTTGATGTCTGTGTCCACCAAAGCATTGCTCGTGTCATTGTTGGAGTTATGTGAATGATATCCTCGAACGTGCCTTGGGCCTGCAGCCATTGCTTGTCAAATTCCCCTTGGAGTGGTGGCATCCGTAGACGACAGTTCGGAATGAGGTGAATGCACAAAGAAAGCATTCCAAGGAGCGATTTGTATATACAGACAGAAACAGACTTTTTTGTGGACAATCTTTTTGCTAGTTGTCGAATATTTATTTGTCTGTCTTGTGATGCAAAAGCTTTGCTATGGACCGTGCCCAAGAATGCTCCCAAGAATGCCAATGTTGTTGTCGGATTCAAGTGAGATTTTTGGTCGTTGACTAATAGACCTGGTCTGCGGAATAATGTTATGTTATGAGCATTTATAGAGCGCATGGCTGCCCCAGCAACGGGGCGTCCCAGCGCTAAATGTTAGACAGGTTATTGTGGCCTTTACTTTTTGTTGTTGTGTCTGTGCCTTATCAGCCAGTTTTCCAGGTATGGAAAGACCTGAACTCCACCCTGTCTGAGATAAGCCGCCACTGGAGCGAAGACTTAGGTGAAAATGTTGCGTGCTGAATTTAGTCCGAATGGAAGGACTGTAAACTGGTAGTGGGTGCCTGCTACCTTGAATCACAGAAGCCTGCGTTGTTTCAGGTGAATTGGTACATGAAAGTATGTGTCCTGAAGATCTAAGGCCATAACAGGATCTCATGGACTGAGAAGGTGTAGTATATCTTGGAGCGTCACCATGCGAAAAGATTGTTTCTTCTGGAATTTATTCAATTTGCGGAGGTCTAGAATGGGGCACCAATCTCCTGACTTCTTGCGAATGAGGTAGAAACGAGAGTAAAACCCCATGCCTCTCTGTGGTTTCAGGACTACTTCTATCTCTCCTTTTCTTAGCATGGTGGATACTTGCATGAGGAGCTGTTTCAGGTGTGGAGAAGCTGGTCCATTTGGCAGGGTGTTTGGGAGTGTTTTGATGAACTCCAGGGTATGACCCCGGGTGATCACATCGCGCACCCACTTGTCTGATGTTAAAGGGACCACTGAAAATTATGTGAAACTCGACCCGCCAGTGGAGTGGGCAAGTTGTGTGGGGTTGCCGGCATTATACAGGGGTCACTGTTTTCTGTTGGATTCCCTGCCTTGGGAAGAGAACTTTTCTCCAGTTGCATGTTTATAGGCTGCCGTTGGTAGTTGTCTGTAATTCTGTTGCCGTTGAGGATATTCTTGATGGTATTGAGTCTGACCAGACAGGTATTGGTTTCTGTAGGATTGATAACCACCTCTATAGGAATACGTTCCTCTGCCCCTAGCTCCTCAAAAGGGCTCCTTCAGAAGCTGAAGTGTTCCCAGGGACTTGGCAGTTTTTGTATCAGCCTTGATGGACTGGAGCGCCTCGTCCACATTCTTACCAAACAATGATTCGCCGTCAAAAGGTAAATCTGGTATTGTACTTTGGACATTCGGGTGGAAAGACGTGGCTTTTAGCCATCCTTGTCCACATAGGAGTGCCGCACCAGTGAGCTGTCTGAATCCTGTAGCTGAGACATCAATAGCACAATCTATGATCTCAGCCGATGTTCTTTCTCTTTCTTGGAGGATCTTACAGGCTTCTATTTTGGCATCTTCATGCAAGAGATCAATGTATGTGGAAAGGTCTGACCACATTTGGTGGTCGTAGCGGCCTAATATTGCCAAGGAGTTTGCTGCCCTAACTGTCGTGGCTGCCATAGAAGAGAATATTATCAAGCCTGTGATCATCCTTGTAAGGAGGTGCTGAGATTGGAATGGACGAATTCTTGGAGCGACGTTGGGCCACCTGGGATACAACTGAGTCTGGTTTTGGTTGGTCAATTAAGCATGTTGGAGAGCCTTCAGGTGCTTTGTATTTTTTTATCAAGCCTGGGGATGACAGCAGATACTATTGCTGGATTATTCATGATTTTGAGGCCTTCTTTCTAAATAAGGTCAATGATAGGGATAGACCGAACAGATTTTTTGGTGGGCTCTTTAAAATCATAAAGGAAACAATCCGCTTGTTTAGTGAGAAGCGGAAGCTGAAACCTCTTGGCAGCTCTTTCCATCAGATTATGGAATCCTTCCATATCCTCCGGCGGGGAATCTGTTGGCGGCAGTACTGGAGGAGATGGGATTAGATAACCATCTTGTTAGGGACTGAGGCAGTGCCCCTCGTCGGCGGGTCCTTCGTCATTGATGGTTCCTTTATCGACGGCTCCCTCGTCGTTGAATCTCTCGTCAAGGGTTATTCCCTTGTCAACGGGTCCCTCGCCGACGGGTCTATAATAGTCGTCGACGACAACGGCGATGATGAAATGATCATGGGCATCGCAGCTGTAGTGAACCTCGACGTTGAAGTCAGGGTAGTCATCGTTGGTAGTCATCGTTGACGCCATCGTCGGTGAGGAAGTCATCAACTGCGTCATCACCGACAAAAGGAATTTTGAGACGGAAAGCTTTGAGCTTTATTTCATGTCGATGGTAATGATTGTGAGGCATTTTTAGCCTGAGCCTTTTTTCAGGGAAGGAGAAGTAGGCTCAGAACTAATCTTTTCTGAGGGAATTTGTTCCCTTTTTTGAGGAAGATGGATGTTCTTCGTGTGTTTTTTAACTGTCCAGAAGAACTAAGGTGAAAATTTTTCATAGCTTCATGCGGTGATGCTGAAGACAATTTTCCACCAGATCTATCCCTTTTCTTGGATGTCACAGTCTTTGAAGACTCATCGCTTTCCTCCTCCCTTTTAAGCTTCTGGATCCATAGCAAAAGTCTACCTTCCCGGATTTGAGTAGTTTCTGTGAAAAGGGGTGACAAATCTTGCAATGTCTAACTTTGTGCTCCGGATGGAGGCAATATATGCGGGTCATCAGTATGGAGCCTCTTTTTCCCCACAAGTGTCGCATGCTCTGAAAAGTCCTTTTTTAGCTGGTTCCGACATAATGTCCTGTCAGAATATATCTATCTATCTATCTATCTATCTATCTATCTATCTATCTATCTATCTATCTATCTATATATATATATATATATATATGTGTTTGTGTGTAAATACACCCGCTGTGTCCTCTGATTACTTTTAAAAAGAAGTGGACTTTGTGTGATGTTAAACGCGCCGGCCAAGAGCGCGTTAAGAGGACCCGTCCTACAAGAGTCCGGGGCTTCACTGGCAAAGGTGTTTGTTTGTTTCTCCAAGGGATTGGAACGCCTCGGACCGCCTCGAGATCAAGCCAAGAAAGTGGCTGCTGCCAGGAGCAGTCCGTGACTACATGGGGAGGCTCGATCACTGCATCAGCGTCTCACGGCCCTGCTGACACTTGTAATTGGGGCAGGACGTTGGGGACCCAAGGAAGTCCAGGACAGTCAACAAACCGGGTTTTACCATCTACACAAAACCCCCCTTTGTCAGGAACAACAGCGCTCATTTAGGAGTATAATTTGGCCCCGCCAGAGTCAATTAACCAGACACACTGCCTGCTGGGAGTTGTAGTCTGTAACTTCAGACTGCAGCTGAGACTCGAGTCAACAAAGTGGGGCCAGCTGAACTCCCACCAATGGGAGTGTCGCAGGACATTCAAAGGAGGGCAGGGGCGTATTCCCTATGTCAGTGGCATCTGAAGAAGGCACACTTCGCCGAAATGCATTATGCCAGAGCTGTCAAATAAAATGGACTTCCTGAAGCTCCCCGCTGTGTCCTCTGATTACTTTTAAAAAGAATTGGTCTTTGTGTGATATATATATTTTCGTTCCTGCTGTATCACAGCCTCATCTCCCGCACTGCACGGTCCAGGAGGACCGCAACAACCAGCTTGCCTTGCGGCCCTTGCCCACCCACCGCGTCACCATCTAGCGCCTGGAGGCGCTTAAAACTGATCAAGGGCTCCCGCAGCGCGGGTTTCGTTCCTGCTGTATCACAGCCTCATCTCCCGCATTGCACGGTCCAGGAGGACCGCAACAACCAGCTTGCCTTGCGGCCCTTGCCCACCCACCGCGTCACCATCTAGCGCCTGGAGGCGCTTAAAACTGATCGAGGGCTCCCGCAGCGCGGGACGCGCGCGGGCTAAGCCCGGGCCAAGGGCGGGCCCGTCCGCGCCCATCAGAGGCCGAAGGAGGCCGGGCTGGGCCCACTCTCTTGGTCCCATGACTGAATTGGCTATGTTTGAATAGACTCTGGACACACAGTAACAACTGCTTACGTTTACGTGCCTTTATACTGCATGAGCACACTGTTGATAGAATTATATCTGGAGGCGTGTAATTAATACAATGGGGAAAAGAAAGGCCACTGCAGATGATATCAAGAGGGGGAACGAAGTAAAAGTGCCTAAAAGTCAAACGCTATTGAGCTATCTGACAGGGGCAATGGGGGCATTAGAGAAGCAAATAACTACGGTGGAGCAGTCATTAGCAAATGGTGTGCCAATTGTATTAGCAAGTCCAAATAATAGGATTACACAAGGTGATGAAACACAGGCGGTATCACCCCATAATGGCTGCATCCTTGTGGCAGCAACCGAAACAATACTAAGTGATCCAGACTCTTTTACTCAACCCCCACAAAAGAGGAAAAAGAAGACAAGTAATAAACTGGAAAATAAAATAGGCGAGGGGGAGGCAATATTAAAAAAAGACGGATCAAATAAGGTTACTACAGATAAACCTGGGAAAAGAGTGTTTGGGGTAAAAAAGGCCGTAGTAAGAAAAACCCAAGAGCAAGGTTCGAAGGCTAAAACCAAAACTCAGAAAGGGGAGTTGGTCACGCTGATAGACTTAATACAAAATTTAGAACTTTTTCTGAGGGGTTCTTTTTCGAGCATAGAGGAAAGGCTGAGCCAGGTGGAGGCTTCTTTCCAAAAAAACTGCGGGTGGGAGGAAGGAAGATAACCAAACCAAGACAGAACATAGATCAAACGGTAACGCCGAAGCAATTAGCTCCTTAGACGCTTCTGAATCATCAGAGCAATTAAGCGATCAATTAGCTACAATTCAGCGGAGGAAACCGAATGAACCTAAGATTAAACCGCCGCGCCCTGCATGTATGTCTAAAATCAATAACCCTCCACATAACCCTGCTTCCCTGTAAAATGAGTTAACCGTGGCAGCAAAGGGAGGTTCTATTCTCCCTAAACAGCATAATGTACTTCCCGGGATCAAATTAATAGGTCGCTTAATGGAAAGACTATCCATTCTGAACCCCCCACCTTAGATCTGCCCCCAGCCTGCACACCTTACACAGTAGTACTGGCGAATGTGCCCAGGTTGGGGACACAGGAGGTGGAGACATGGGAAACGTTAAGAAACAAATCACTGCACTGGCTAGGCTTGAGAGCAGGGCCTACGGCACAATTCTTCAGGGAATTTAAAATGGCTCGTAGGGTGAGATGGGTAGGCAACGATAGGAAAAGCCTACCAGGAGATTGTGTGGTCTTGACGTTTCGTACTCCCCAGTTTGTGGAAAAGATTTTGACAGTGGGGAGGATCATTAACACGGCAGGGGGAGGCATTACTATTTTACCACTTAGCTTCTTTTACCAGCCATATCTTTTCTCAGTGAGAAGTCGCCCTAGTACAATTACTGGTCATCGTAAACAAGCAATACATACTGAGGATAATACACAGTCTGTATATAGTATACCGGTGGAAAATCGCTTTGCTATCCTCCCGTCCCTGGAGGAAATTGATTGACTGGGCCACCCAGTAACACCGATATTCTCTAACCCTCAGATTTTTGGGAGGAATAAACAGGAACCTGATAAACAGGGGTGAGCTGAATTGAGTCTTGATGAATCATGCTCGTGTAATGCCGGAAAAATAACTGAAAAAAGCGAAGCCAAATCAAACAGTGCTTTTATACCTAGCGCTCCCATCACCAATAGTCAAGGTGTAGATTGTGAACCTGAAAAGGTCAGTGTGTCTGCTAACTTAGCCAGAACATTGTGTAGGGCTCCACCAATGAATGATGGTATAAGTGAAATTCTTTTTGGAATATAGCGGGCCTAGCCTCCAAGTTAACGAATCATCTTTTCCTAGATTTTATAAGAAAATTTGACATCTTTTGTCTGCAAGAGACATGGTCCCTAAAGGAATTGCATATAGAAGGTTATAAAACATACCACACACCTGCTATTCCATCAACCCAGGGGAGGCCCAAGGGAGGTTTATCGATATACATTTCAAATATGTTATCAATAAGGGAAACTTTGTTTACCGCCTCAGAACCTAACTATCAAATTATTACTTTGAAACTGGATAAGGGTAACACAACGACCTTAGTGAACTTTTATAATAACGCCGCAAAGGAACAAGTAGTGGACATATTGAGGCAGCTAAGATATACATTGCAGAAAATCCAGAATTCAAATTTGGAGAATACGATGTTTGTTTGGGGTGGGGACTTTGATACTACTTTATGTTCACTTAATAAAGAAGTAATATGTGGTTTAGTGGACGAGGAAGATAGGAACCTCTTCCACTTTCCACATAGTGCATTGGGAAACGCACTAAATGAGATCCTTTTTCTGTTAGATTTAGGCTTTGTTAACGTTCTAAGGACCCCTCCCATCCCGTTTACACAGACTTTTAGTGGTAGAGGTTTTAGTTCCATTATTGATTTTATTTTATTCTCGAATTGTTTTTCGTGCTGTGTGAGAGGTTTTAAAGTACACAAGATATCTATCAGTGATCATTTCCCTTTGAGCTTGAAAATATTTCTCAAAATGACAATGCAAAATTCCCGTAATGAAAGGGTGCTGATGGCCCCAAAATTACTTATGGATAAAACGAATGGCTATTCCTTAAAGTGGGAAAAGGCTGATCCTGAAAAAATAACAAATCTGGTGGTCATGAAAACGCTAGATTCCATAATGAATTGTTTAAACGAAAATACAAATCAGGAGGAGGTCCTCAGTGGTTTTGCTCAGATTACCGAAACAATAAAAAACTCCCTGAAAATTGAGATAAAACATGGGTCTAGGGGAAAAAAGGGGTGGTTTGACTCAGACTGTACTAAAGCACACTCGGATTTAAAAAGAGCATTGCATAAGAAGGAAAGGGACATAGGCGAAATAAAGCAGTGCAGGAAGGCATATACCCATGCAGTAAAATTACGGAAAAGAAAAATGAAAGAAAAATCCTGGGTAGACTTGCTTAACGCAAGCCTTAATAAAGATAGTTGCGCTTTTTGGCGCGTGGTAAGATCTCCATTCCTGTGTGCAGAAGTAACTCCCTCTATCGAAGTAGCAATCGACGAAAGACAGTGGGTGAACCACTTCTCAACCATCTTCCACCTTAAAGGGGATTGTGATGGAGACCAAGAGTGTTCCCTTAGATTAATCCCAGATCCAATAGATTATCCAATAGAAGTCCTCTTTACTTTAAAAGAAGTTCAATCAGCTCTACAAGCTAGCAAGGGCAGCAAGGCCCCAGGGCCTGATGGGGTCCCCGTAGACATCTATAAATATAACATCGAACTCTGGGCTCCATTATTGACATGTGTGTTAAATGCTGCTAGTGCAAAAGGGATAATTGAAACATGGACGGAATCGATCATGGTACCAATCTACAAGAAAGGGGACAGACAGGATCCAGCATGCTACCGACCCATTTCTTTATTAGATTCATTGGGGAAGGTAGCCGGCAGAATAATTCTCAACCGCCTACAACAATGGGCGGAGGATAAAAATATTTTATCAGACCTTCAGTTTGGATTCAGGGAGGGTTTGAGCACCATTGATCAGGGCCTAAATTTATCTATTGTAATAGAGAAATATACAAAAGCAAAGAAGGGGAAAATATACTTAGCGTTTGTTGATCTCTCCGCCGCCTTTGATTGCGTATCCCATAAGAAACTATGGAGAATCTTAGAATCAATAGGGGTTGAGGTCCCAATAATTCACTTTTTAAAAGCACTCTACTCAGACGCTAAAGCCCGAGTCCACTATGGACCTAATGGAGAGTGCACGGAGCTTTTTGCGGTGGAGAGAGGGGTAAGACAGGGCTGTGTCCTGGCACCCTTTCTCTTCACACTATACACCAATGGATTAGAAAAATCGATGTTGGAAGGGTGCCAGGATTTACCGCAGCTGGAAAAACGACTGATTCCCGTGTTATTATACGCGGATGATGCCGTTATAATGGCTAGGACCCCATTAGCTCTGCAAAGAGCACTCAACTCCTATAATGGTTTTATGGAAAATCTAGATCTTAAAATTAATGTTACTAAAACCTATGTGATGAATTGTGGAAAGGAAGGCAAAAAGCAGAAAGATATCTTTTTAAATAATAAGAAATTGATGACAACCCCCACCTACCCCTATTTAGGAATTTTATTTGATGACAAAGGCTCATGGCGTCAAGCCGTTACTACTAGAAAGCTTCTGTTCATGAGAACTACAACGGCACTTGTAAAGTTTGCACAAAAACTGGGAAAGAGGCCCCCAAATGAATTAATAAAAATATACAAAGCGAAGTGTATAACCTCAGCCATATATGGGGCAGGGATATGGGGCCACTGTGAGGTCTCCGAAATACAGAAAGTGGAGAACGCCTTTTTAAGGTATCTTTTAGCAGTCCCGAAAACAACATCCACATTTATCTGCCACACGGAACTCGGTCTGCCATATATTTCAGATATTATAAAGGTGCAACCGGTCATGCTGTGGCATAGGATCTGGACCTCACAAAAATCCTCCTTTAACCAGTCTGTACTACAGGACAGCCTAAACTTGGAACATACTCTTGAGATAAGATGGTTAAGATATATAAAGGAATTTATGGATGACATAGGAGAACCAGAATTTTACCAAAATCCTCAGACAATGCACAAGATTTCCAAAAGCGACTTTAAAAAACAATGTATGCATCACTTGGAAGTAATTAGACTCACGAGTGAGGCAGTAAAAACAACTGTCTAATTGAATCAACAGATATGTATTTCTCCTTCCATCCAGCCATATTTGCTTTTTAGTCCACGCGGTTACGACAGATTTGTACTTACACGTTTTAGGTTGAGTGTATTCCATCGCTTGGTTAGTTTTCCTTTGATTAATGACTGGTCACCAAATCTATTGAATTGCCCCTGTGATGGGGCTTCGCCCCAATCGACTATACATGTCGTCCTATTCTGCAAATTTTATCTGGAATTAAGGAAACGGTGCATCAAACCAATATTAAAAATATGGGGATTGAGGCAGTGTCGTCCAGCGTTTATTGCTCTCCAGTACTTAGACAATGAGATAGTTACTAATAATATGGTTTCATTTCTGAAGAGCACGATTAATCACAGAAAACGAATCTAGGCTGGACTTTGTTAGGAAGCCACTTGAGAGACTTATATTCTCTATTTTAATAAACTACTGATTACATAAAAGGTTGTTGTAATGAAAATATGGAATTAATTAGTTGGGATACTTACATGAAACGGAAGACAAATTGTTGCTGCTAGACGTTTTTAGCCTAAATGTATTTTGGATAAAGTTTAAAAAATGTATTATGTAATATGGTGGATGTTTTTTAAGTATGGTTATCTTTTTAATTATTTCTATTAATATGCATGTAAGCTTTTATGATTTTTCTGTACCAAAAATCGAATAAAGCTTTTTTTGTTTGATTTGATTTGATATATATATATAGATATATATATATATATATAGAGAGAGAGAGAGAGAGAGAGAGATATATAGAGATATATATAGAGATATAGATATATACAGATATATTGGAGGTTATGAAGAAATATCTTCTCAAAGATTAAAATAAGTATTGGCAACTGAGCAGAGCTCAGGGAGACTCCGAACAAACAACGTGCGGTAGAAGGACTCAGCCTCTCTTGGGAGTGTTGTAGAGGGTTCTGTCACCTGATTGGCTAAAGTTAATTTCTTTGGTCCTTTTTTAGAAAAGGACATAGGCTATAGAACCAATGGGTCCTTGCTATTAGTGCCTATTATAGCGATACACATTGCTTTATTATGGTACCGTGGGACTCCCAATTTGACGAAGGAGAATGGTTCAAACATGTGAATCTCTAAAAGTTCCATTACTGGAGAATTCTTCCTCGCTGTCGGCTGTGTCCCTTCTATGATGTAACTTTCACCTCCTTGCCGTGTCAGATTTCTTCAGGATTCCTTTCTCAACAATAACATTCCAGCCGCATGCTTAACATTCATGGCTTCAAGCCAAATCAATCCTCACAGGCGGTAGCTGCCAATACCAGTTAAGCACCATTCTGGCAAAACTTACTTCTAATAGCCACTGAGACACGAGTTCTTGTTTCACATACCATCTCATCCCAGTTAACACACTCATTTCCCTTTTTTTCCTCACAATGTCAGCTTTCTGTTGGTCACATAAGACAGAGGTTGAGGGCCAATCCTGCCCTCTGACAGGATCCTATACTCGCTGCCACAAATAATGCTGTGTCCTTGAATGAAATCCGACAGCATATAAATGTGGAAATTCTTTAATAAGGTTCCTGCCGCCACCAAACAACCTGACAGTACTAATGGCTCACAGCAACTGCCATACCTCTAAGCAGGGAAAACGGAATCTACCTTTGTCATGGTCAACAAAAACTCCAAATTACAGGCAATTGAAATTAGATATGTATTTTGAACTAGATTTGTGATTTATCCAACGCTTACTACAAGGTGGAGAAGATGGCGGAAACGTGGCTACTACTGCAGCAAGTAATTCATCAATTACTCGTTAGACAAAGAATGAGCAGCCTCAATGTAGCATACAGAGTCCTAGGTGCATTCAAGATGTGTTTTGCCTCCTGGTGGGAGCTGGGACTAAAAGTGTGAATATTCTTTTGTATGTAGAGCGAAAAATGACCAATGACGATTCGAATTTAACATCTTTGAAGAGATGCGTGGAGCTTGTTCTTCTGACCTGTTACTAAATAACTTCCAGTTCTAAGTAGCCATGTAAGAATCACTCACCTGTAGAATGTCTAGGGCTTTCCATTTGCTCACAGTCTGGAGGGTCCAAGCAGTAGGTTCCGTCCTCTTCTTTTATGTGTGGTGAAACCTGCTCATATCCTGTTATACAAAATATTTACATATATCTCATTTAACAACAATCTAGTATTCTATAGGATATGGTTCAAAAGAAAACATTCCTTCTGGAGAGGGACAGTATATAGAGAAGGAAAAATCTTATTGCATACTATAAAGGGTGAATCACAGAAAGGCCTGCCATGACTTAAAGGGGTAAAAAAGTCTACCATAGCTTTTTGTGAGCAACAGAGAAATAATAATGCACACTCCAAATGTTACAGATTCTAGAACTTCTGTTGAAGTTTGGGAGAAATCTGACCACTTAATGCTACCAAGCCCATCGGTCTGAGAACAGCCCGTGATTGCTCACCATGCATGCGAGTTGGACTTTTTGCTCAAGCGGCATGCAATCTAATATTTTTCTTTGAAGCAGTTTTTCAAAAACTTGGTTTTCTCAGGGTAACAACACAGAAATACAGGGCTATTCACAAAGGCACCTTACAATTGTGAGTAATTTACACATGTAATTTACTCATACACATTTGAGTAACTTTACTAATTTTGGCTATTCACAAAATCTGATTGTAAAGTTACTCCAAAGTGTAGACATGCATGTCTCCATCCCCTGAAAAATATGGTGGAGCAAAATTTACAATTTTTTTTTTTTAATTTAGGAAAAATATTTTATTTAGTATATTTAAATGAAAGATTTCATTCAAAATTGACTTAATAGTGCTGTAGCATTTTTTATTTTTTTCTACATTTAAAATAAATGTATACCATTAATTTACATTTATATTTAACATAAAATATTTTTACTAATTTATTTTTACGGTTTAATGAACTTTTATTTTATATTATCCAAGAATTTTACCACCCTGGCTGTGGAAACTTCCTATGTAAAGTTTAGGAAAAAGTACAAAAATGTATTTGATTCGGAAAAAATAGATAAAATATGTTGTGTGATAAGCTCCCAGAGTACTGCTGATAGAGGCTTAGGTTCTACCCACATGTTGGATCCTCAGAGTACAGGATTTGAATGGACCCAAGTTGCATACTTTTGCTGAAAAGAGTGCTTCTACTGGACGTTCTGGCTTTTAGCAACATTTATACTCAATAGAGCAGGACTGAGTTGGTTATGGTAGTAACCTATAGGTCTGATTGGTGTGCCTGGAAATGTTTTGAACAATGCGATACCAAAGGGGATGATGGACGGAGCGCTTGAGCTAATCAAACACTCACCCCCAGTCAACTGATCTGGGTTTAATCCATCATCATTCTTTAGCTCACTCCACCACCCCAGTTCAGACATGGCCATATGCAAATCAGTCTGACTCTGTGCCTCATGGGAACAGTCCAGCTCGAACTGCCAAGCCATGTCTTCCCTGGACCGGAAACAAGCATCCTGGGACCGGTTTCTGGCTATTCAGCCGTCATCAGCCAGGCTAGCTTGAATCCAGTGGCAAAGTGAGCAAGGGACCCACGTCTGGGCATACCCTGCCAACTTAGGGCGAACAAAGCGATGCCACTGGATTCAAGATAGCCTGGCTGATGACGGCTGTAAGCCAGAAACCGGTCCCAGGATGCTTGTTTCCGGTCCAGGGAAGACATGGCTTGGCAGTTCAGGCTGGACTGTTCCCATGAGGCACAGGGTCAGACTGATTTGCATATGGCCATGTCTGAACTGGGGTGGCGGAGTGAGCTAAAGAATGATGATGGATTAAATCCAGATCAGTTGACTGGGGGTGAGTGCTTGCAATGTTCAACACTCCGTCCATCATCCCCTTTGGTTTTGCAATGTTTTGAACAATACCATAGGTATCATCTTATGAAAAGTTATGACATAGGCAGTAGGACAAACGTATGTATGTGAAAGAGTTTATCAAAGCCAATAGATCTTAAAATGGTGGGTTATTTTATTGTTTTACAGACTATAGACATGACACAGTTACAGTAGTAACAAGAGTTTTGGTGTGGCCACCAACTCTGACAAACCCTGGCGGTTTTTACTGTAATGATTCTTGAAGCTCCAGTTGAGAAAGGCATATATGTGTAATTTTATGACTGTAAGTCATATTTGCACTTCAATAGGCACTTCAATAGGCAAGTCAATGATAAAACCTATAGGCAGTGTCCACTGATTGGGAAGCGTTATGCTAGATGCCATAAGTTTGATTTCTTTATTATGAAATGTTAGGGCAAAAAACATGTAGGCCTGACTTACATATTTTGAAAAGCATGTGTTAAAGACAATAGGCTTTTACGGTGGATTCAAATTAGACTGTGTTAGAGACTATAGGCAGGCATTTTCTTACACAGAATGTCACTGATTACCAAAGTAGGCAAGGGTTTTGGTGTTCGTGACCCACCTGAACAAACCATGGGACAGAAGATTTGCACTATGATAATACTTATTAGAATCTCTTAGAACTATAAACTATAAATTGAATGTATTAGTCATTTTATTACAGTTTAACTTGTGGTTGCCTTGTGGAGAAGCATATGCCCAACACATAGGTTTGGGTTGTATATGGTGACAAGCCAATGATAAAGGTTATAGGCCTGATTGCTTGCTATGAGGTTGAGATAAAGGCAGTAGGCCTGACATACGGATTGTGAGAAGCAAATGTTAAAGTCAATAGGCATTTTAAGTGTGGATTGTGATTACTCCATATTAAAACCTACAGACAGGTATTTTGTTATATGGATTCTCAAAGATTAAAGTAGTTGGAAAGGGTTTTGGTCTGATTTATTTATTAAGAAAAATAACAACACAGGCAGTAGGGCAGATTTTTTTTTACTATGTGACACACAAATCTGTAAGGGTGGATTGTTTCTGCACCATATTAAAGTCTGCATTCAGGTACTTTGCTACATGAAATCTCACAGATAACACTGGTAGGGAAGGATTTGTGTGTTGGTTACTCCCTAAGGAATAGAGATTTGCACTGTAATAATTATCACCTGAGCTAACAATAACTTGCGCCCCCGCAATGCACTGCTTATGACCTCACATATTTCATCACTCATGACATGGTCAGTGACCTCACTCAAGACATCACTGATGACATCTCAAATGACATCACTGATGACATCATCCACAGAATCTGGCACACCCACTCACACCCCAATATAACCTTTCATACACCCACTCCAAATTCCACACTACCATTCTCAAAACCATTGATACACCCATACCTGTACTCGCACACCCACTCACTGATTCATAGGTCTACACACACAGCCACTCAGTCACCCATACAGCCACACATACACCAACTCACTCACTAATACAATCACTGATATATCCACTCATACACCCATACAGACAGTCACCCATAGAGCTACTCACACACCTACTCACTCACCCATACAGTCAATCACACAGCGACTTACTCACCTTTACAGTTATACACACACCCACTCACTTATTCATACAGATATTAACACATACTCACTCACCACCTATAGTCACTGACACAAGCACACTCACCGATACAGCCACTCATATATCCACTCATACACCCTTACAGCAACTCACGCACTGTCAGTTACCCATAGAGCTACTCACACACCTAGTCACTCACCCATAGAGTCAATTACACAGCCACTTACTCACCTAAACAGTTAGACACACCCATTTGCATATTCATACAGATACTACCACATACTCACTCACCTATACAGTCACTGACACAAGCACACACTCACCCATACGACCACTCTCACAATCACTCAGTCACACATATAGTCACTCAAATACTCCAACACTCACCTATACTGCCTTTCACATATGGAGTCACTCACCCATATACCACTGACACATCCATACACACAATCAGTCACCTATACAGCCCCTCACAGACGCACTCACTAACCCATACAGCCACTGACTCACCCACTCACTCATGCATGCAGTCAGTCACACCCCCCCACTCACCCACACAGACAACCAATCACCCATACAGGTACTCAGACAACCAATCACCCATCCAGCCACTCACCAACCCATACAGCCACTTAGACACCAACTGACAGACTGATACAGACATTCACAGAACCGAATCACTCACCCATACATTCACTGAGACACCTAATAAGTCACTTATACAGTCAGTCAGGCACCAACTGAATCATCCATACAGGCATTCATACACCCAGTGATTCACCCATACACATTATATATTTAACACTCCTAAACATTTTAAAAACACTCTCAGTCACTGGAAAAGTCATCAGATATATATATATATATATATATATAGTCACTGAAAAAAACCATAGGTTTCAGACACGTTATAGTTAGAAATTAGCATTTAAAAAACCTTTGAAATTCACTGAAAAAACCATAGGTTTCAGGCACGTTATAGTTAGAAATTAGCATTTAAAAAACCTTAGAAATTCACTGAAAAAACCATAGGTTTTAGGGACAGTTATAGTTAGTTGGACATTTCACTCGTACAAAACCAGTGAAATTCCCCCGTTATAGTTAGTTCAGCTAACTATAACTCGCGCCCCGCAATGCACTGCTGATGACGTCACATATTACATCACTCATGACATGGTCAGTGACATCACTGATGACATCACTGATGACATCTCAAATGACATCACTGATGACATCACTGATGACATCATCCAGTGACTGTGTGTTTCTGTAAAGTTTAAATATGTTTAATATATATAGGGAAAGGCGTATTGAAGAATGAGTGGGTGTATAAGTGTCTGAATGGATGATTTAGTAGGTGCGGGACTGACTCTATAAGTGAGTGATTAAACGTATCTTACTGAATGCATGGGTTAGTGACTAAACTGTGTGAATGTCTGTATCAGTCTGTCTGTTGGTGTGTAAGCGGCTGCATGGGTTTGCGAATAGCTACATGAGTGTCTACATGGGTTATTGATTGGTTGTCTGAGTATCTGTATGGGTGCCTGAGTGTTTGTGTGGGTGGGGTGTGTGTGACTCTGTACATAGATGTGTGAGTGGGTGATTCACTGGGTGCATGGTTTCAAGAGTGCATCTGTGATGGACTGTATGGGTGGGTGAGTGTGTGTATGGGTGTGTTAGTGAGTGAATGTATATCTCAGTGGTACATGTGTGAGTAACTACATATGTGAAAGGCAGTATATATGTGTGTTGGAGTATATAAATGGCTATAAGTGAGAGTGTGTGATTGTGAGAGTGGCTGTATGGATGAGTGTGTACTTGTATCAGTGATTGTATAAGAGCATAAGAATGTGCTAGTATTTGAATGAGTAAGTGAGCTGGTGTGTGTATAACTGTATAGGTGAGTAAATGGCAGTGTGATTAATTATTTGCATGACTGACTAGGTGTGTGAGTACCTCTATGGATGAGTGGCGGTGTGTGAGTGTCTATATAGGTGTATGAGTGCATATGATAGTCCTGTACTGAGTGACCGTAAGTATGAGTGACTGTACGGGTGAGTGAGTGGATGTGTGTGTAGACCTAAGAATCAGTGAGTGTGTATGTAGTTATTGGTGTTGGAGTGTCTATGGTTTTGAGAATGGCAGTCTGTAATTTAGAGTGGGTGTATCAAAAGTTATATTAGGGTGTGAGAAGATGCATGAAATTATCACATGGATGATGTCATCAGTGATGTCATCAGTGATGTCATTTGAGATGTCATCAGTGATGTCACTGACCATGTCATGAGTGATGTAATATGTGACGTCATCAGCAGTGCATTGCGGGGCGCGAGTTATAGTTAGCTGAACTAACTATAACGGGGGAATTTCACTGGTTTTGTACGAGTGAAATGTCCAACTAACTATAACTGTCCCTAAAACCTATGGTTTTTTCAGTGAATTTCTAAGGTTTTTTAAATGCTTATTTCTAACTATAACGTGCCTGAAACCTATGGTTTTTTCAGTGAATTTCAAAGGTTTTTTAAATGCTAATTTCTAACTATAACGTGTCTGAAACCTATGGTTTGTTCAATGAATTTCAAAGGTTTTTTAAATGCTAATTTCTAACTATAACGTGTCTGAAACCTATGTTTTTTTCAGTGAATTTCAAAGGTTTTTTAAATGCTAATTTCTAACTATAACGTGCTTGAAACCTATGGTTTTTTAAGTGAATTTCAAAGGTTTTTTAAATGCTAGTTTCTAACTATGCCTACAGAGGTAGGACATGTGAAGAAAGAAGAAAAAACGCACAGAAAGAAGCAAAAGAAATGCAGAAAGAAGCAACAGAAGTCCACACAGACGAAGAAAAGAGCAGGAAGAAGCAAGACATGTGCAGAAAGAACCAACAGAGGAGCAGAAAGAGGCCTTGTTGCAAAATCATCCTGTGCCCACAACTTTTTCAGACGGGTACTGGTGGTAACTGACTCGGACAAACCAGGCCTAGAGCCAGTGCTATGCTAAAAGACACTTATAATACAGTGAAAACACCTACATACACTAGGGAACACTATGCGTTAGGGTACCCCTGTGATTAGCATGACCTCCTCTGTAAGGCCCTAGTACATAATAGGGCAGGGGGATTAAAACTTCCTCTTAAAACGCGCCCCGGGGCGCGTTTGCACAGTGGTGAAGGGAGGGGGGGCCTGAGGTGACATGTGTGCAAACAAGCCCTGTGGCCGTTTTAAGTTGGGAGATTAAGTCCCCTTGAATCCTGAGGGTCCCTGGGGTCCAACTAGCCCACTAAGTACCTCCAGTAAGCGCCCAAGAGCTGCGTTGCACAGAGGTGTAAAAAGGGGCGTGGCCTGGACCACCTCTCTGCAACGCAGCCCTGTGGCGCGCACTGGAGGTACCTGGTGGGCTAGTTGGCCCCCAGGGTCCCTCAGGATTCAAGGGGAATTAATTCCCCAACTTAAAACGCGCCACAGGGCGTGTTTGCACACATGTCACCTGAGGCCCCGCCCCCTCCCTTCACCACTGTGCAAACGCGCCCTGTGGCGTGTTTTAAGTTGGGGTATTAGGTCACCTTGAATCCTGAGGGTCCCTGGGGCCCAACTAGCCCACCAGGTACTTCCAGTAAGCGCCACAGGCCTGCTCCAGGAGGGGGGCCGCGCGGCCCCCCTCCCACCATTGGCAAAGCCCCGGGGAGGTGGTGGTGAATAATAAGAGCCCCGAGGGCTGGCGGTCCCCGGGGCAGCGGGGGGGCCATGTGCCCCCCCCGCAAATTTATTAATGAAAGCCCCGGGGGGTGGCGGTTCCCGGGGCTTGGAGGCCCCCCCACACATAAAAAAACAAAGCCCCGGGGGGTGGCGGTCCCCGGGGCTGTGGGGGGGCCGTGTGCCCCCCGCAAATATTTGTGCGAAGCCCCGGGGGTGGCGGTCCCCGGGGCAATGTGGGGGATTGGGGCCCCCACACATTTTACATGCCCCCGGGACTTGGCCCACCCGGGGCTAATTAATAACGAAGCGCGGAAGCCCGCGCTTTGTTTTTTTTATTTTCGCGGCCGGATCCGCGGATCCTCCGCGCATCTCGGCGGTTTTATATTTAAAAAAATGCTTTTTTGGCTAAATTTTCCTATGGGAATTAACATGGAGAAAACACGTTTTGGGACCCCCCTTTTTTCTCGGCCCCCGCTTGCCGAATCACCCCGACTTTCAGGACAGGAGCTGACCGGAGCGCCCCACTAGTTTTGAAACTTTCGCGATGATTCGCAACCGGCGCCAAAGTTATTGGGAAAAGAATGTTACGAATTTCCTATGGATAATTGGTCCTAACTATAACTATCTACTGGCGACGGCCTGTAGATTATATATATATATATATATATATATATATCTCAAAGCTCCAAAATTCCCATAGGTAAGGACGCACTCGGACAGCAGTGCGCTTTAAAGCATTTAATCAGGTGGGACCGCATTCTGATACAATTACAGCCATGTCGATGTTAGCCTGACGCGTTTCTGAGCTACTACTCTCTTCAGAGGCTCGACAAAAGGTTTGTGCTAGTTTTGACAAACCCACATAATTATAGTTAATTAGGCGCCCTCCGATGGGCTACTCCAATTAGTGCAATGCCTACTGGTCCTTGTAGTGTGTGTCCCAATCCTTTCACCCCAATGGGTGCACTATAATTAAGGCTTTTGCTTTCAAAGCACTACGATGGGCCTCAGAATGCGTGACAGTCGTAGATCCCATTGCCTGCTGTCTCACATAACGGGCTCGGCAAGATTCCAAGCCCCGTGACCCCCAGGGCCGGGCTGCCGCGCATTTAATCACAGCTCCAAAATTCCTGTAGGTAAGGACGCAATGGGATCTACGCCTGTCACGCATTCTGAGGCAGGCAGGGGAAATTAAAGCACCTTCAAGGTGCCTCCAAGCCTTAACTACAGCAATTCACTCCAACACCACTTCTGATCTGGTGTTTTCATGCACAATGGCCGATCTACTGAATTAGGTGCCCCAGAGAGTCTGCCAGGAGAATTGTGTTATGGTGTGCATCTCTACCCTCCTCAGCAGTCTTCCCAACTACCTACGAAGTACAATACAATACATAAAACATTTATAAAGCGCATCAGCTACCTCAAACAGAGGTGTCCCGGCGCTAGCACAGTCAAGCAAGACAAGAGAGGGTGGGGGTTGAATATGGCAGAGGACAAGGCTAGGTACTTTCCTGACTAGCCTAGGCTAAAGAGCCATGTCTTTAAAACTTTCCTGAACTCCTCTTCAAACGGAATTAGTTGAAGTCTATCAGGAAGGGAGTTCCATAATCTGGTTGATACCACTGTAAAGGCCCTGCCCCCAATGCGAGATTTCGCAAATTGAGGAACGCACAGCAGATTCTGTGAATTGGATCTTAAAGAGCGCGTTTGCTGATAAGGGCGGATGCGTTTTTTAATATAGTTGGGGCAGCTGCCTCTCTGGGCCCTGAACGCAATTGTCAGGGCCTTGAATTCTATCCGGTTCACAACCGGCAACCAATGGAGCTGTTTGATATGCGGAGAAATATGTTGTCTAAAAGGCACTCTTCTAATCAATCTCGCAGCCACATTCTGCACCATCTGCAGTCTCTTTATCAGATATGCCGGAAGACCAAGATACAGACTATTAGCATAGTCTAGCCTTGAGGTCACGGTAGCATGAACAACTGATTTCCGACAGCTCTCGGGGAGTAAATACAAGAATTTCCTCAGCCCTTTCAGAAAGCCAAAGCAGGAAGATGTAATAGACCGTATTTGTGTCGCAAAGGTCAGGTCAGAATCCCATTTTACGCCCAGATCTTTCGCTGTAGAAGACGGGCAGGGTGGGGAGCCCATTTCCTCCGGCCACCACAGACCAGGCAACGGTGGAGAGTTCTTGCCAAAGAACAAGACCTCGGTTTTCTCTGCGTTCAGTTTTAGCTTATTATTATTCATCCAGCTGGAGACGTCACACAGGCAGCCCCTAAACCTCGCAAAGGAGTTTGCCGACTGGTCCTTAAAAGAAAACACCAGCTGTGTGTCGTCTGCATAGGAGATAGTTTTGATTCCCCATTTCGAAATCAGCGCACATAGTGGAGCCAGATAGATATTAAAAAGTAGGGGGCTCAGTGCCGAGCCCTGCGGTACCCCACACCAGAGGGGAAAGGGTGCAAAATGACTCTTTGCGTACGGTCGCTAAGATAGGACTTTATCCAGGCGAGTGCCGTCCCCTTCACTCCCGCCCACTTCAGTCTAGCCAGCAATATTGGGTGATCCACCGTATCAAAAGTGGCGGACAAGTCCAACAGTACTAGCATAGCTGAGGCTCCTCCGTCCACCTCCATTCTTATGGATTCGGCAACCTCCAGCAAAGCAGTCTCAGTGCTAAAGCCCGCCCGGAAGCCAGACTGTGTTTCATGTAGAATATCACTGCTGGCGATAAAGTTACTAAGTTGATGTTGGACCAGTTTTTCCAACATCTTTGCCGGTGCCGGGAGAAGAGAAATTGGGCGAAAGTTGTTTAAATCCACCAGGTCAGCATTAGGCTTTTTTAGAAGGGGTAGGAGCATAGCATGTTTCCATGACTCTGGGAAGATACCAGTGGTCAGTGAATTGTTCCATATATGATTGAGGGAAGGATTGAGAGTATAGGCAAGAGCTTCCCACAACTTGGGGGGGCATGGGTCTTCTGGGTACCCTGACTTACATTTCAGAATTCCACGCAAGGATTCCTGAAGTGAAATGGGAAGAAATACAGACAAGGATGCTTCCCCAGCATGGCTATCCTCAACTACAGACTCGGTGGTATCCCGCTTAGACGAGAAGGCATCATATACCTTATGTATTTTATCCTCGAAGAAATCTGACAATTTTGCACATAGTGAAGGTGATGAAGGTATCTTACTTTCTAGCGCTGTGAGTTTTGTGAAGGAGCTGAATATCTTAAATATTTCTTTGCTAGAATTATCTGCCATGTTGATACGCTTCACAAAGTGGTCTCTTCTTGAGACTTTCATGGCCTTGTGAAGGTCTTTTAAGGCTTCCCTATAGGTTCTTTTGGCCATTGGACAGTAAGCTTTCCTCCAAAGACGCTCTTTGCATTTACAGTTGCTCTTGACTATTCTCAGCTCCTCCGTGAACCATGGCGCCGATGGGCCCCAATCACAGTGATGGCAGATTTTGCTGCACTTGTCCACTGCGCTCCCAATGGTCAGGGTACTTGCTGCTCTTGAGGCAATTCACATCTCATTGTGAGGCCTTTAAAACTGCATACCGGTGGCGTGGCTTGGTCGCGGACCAAGATGGCCGCAGTGTAGCAGAGCTCCCGCCTGAGCCCACCAAATCGGGCATTATCCTGAGCCCTAGCGGTGCTATTCCTTGGTATTGGAGCAGAAAAGAGGTACAGAGTCTCGGCGGCATGCACACCGACTCTTCGATCGTTCCCGGGAGCCCTAAAACTACGTCGACGGACAAGCCCGTGGGCGGAGTCTGAGAAGTGCGCAACTGGGCCTGCACTCGCCCTGTCGGCCGAACTGGGACCTGGGCGCCGGGTGAATAAAGGTGCCGCATTGTGAGAGCAGCGGGGTGGGCGTGAGATAAGAGGTGGGCGACACATGGAGATTGCCTCCACTGGATCGGAAGACAAACGCCAGCCAGCGCGCCCGAGCAGAGGCGCGAAGGCAGAGACGTGGGCTCCGTCACACAGCGGTGAAGAAATAAGCGGAGACACTGAAGGGGCCGGCCGAGTGCATAACTTGAAGCGAAGGCCGAGGAAACGGGTCGTGTGCGCGGCCCAGACAGCAAGGAGAGACAGTCCGGACCCCTGCGTGGTGGGCAGCGCTGGGAGAAAGGGACAAACACTGCAAGTGGATAACTGATCCCAAATATACGGGATCTGCACCCCGCATTTAATACACCTGTAGGAACCGGGGAGAACGAGGCGCATGGCAGAGCTCAGCGGTGGCAACAACAGCCAATAACAGAGAGCTTGTGCGTGGCTGGAGGCCTGGGGATGAAGGGGGGTAACGCTTGAAAATAGAAGCTGCAAGGACAACCGCGCTGACCCCCTTGCAGGTAGCGCACAGTGTAATTCAACCGGCAGTGTCCCCCTTCAAGCAGGTTTGGGGGCAGGACACCACTACAAGGATCCTTGAAGGGAAAATGCACGCTGTGCCACTCTGCATCAGGGATACAAGGGCGAAGCAGTGATCAACGGGGGGAGGGAAGTGAACCCTCACCAGAGTGGTGCAAGGCACAGCCCCAACTGAACAAAAGCAGTCAAGGAGGCGGGCCCCCCCCGGCCAGTATCATACCGACCTCGCCGGGAACAGGGACTGAGCGGCAGCGCCCATCCTAAGATAGGGGGGAAAACTGAAGTTTATAAGGAGAACAGGATAATAGCTCAGGAGCCCCCACTGGAAAATAACCGGACGCGAAGCATAAGAAATATGGGAAAGACTAAAGGAACGGGCCCAATCCAATAAAATGGATACCTATGCGATCACTAAACCCGCGGGGCAGGCAAATGAAGACAGAGAGGAGGAGGAACCATCCCTTACAGAGATCATGGCAGCGATACAAGACGTCAAACGCTCCCTAGAACCCAAAATAGACTCGGTCTCTGTGGAGGTCACCCTAATTAGAGCAGACCTTTCAAAACTGAACAAGAAAGTGGCCGCGGCCGAAACAAAAATCACACAACTCCAGTCTAAGATGAAGTGGCTGGAAGGACAGGTGTACACCCTAACGCAACAAGCGACCCAAATGGCGGCACGTCTAGAAGACCAGGAGGGGAGAGCGAGATGAAACATTATACGGGTGGTGGGAGTACCCGAAGGAGAAGAGGGACAAAGAGTCGACTTGTTCCTCGAAGATCTCATCATCAACAAGCTGCAGCCCCAGCGCCTGTCTAATTTCTTCTCAATAGAAAGGGCTCATAGAATGCTGACGCCTCCTCCTAGGCCAGGAGCACCGATAAATCGCCAGAGTATTTTATTTTCGAGATCGAGATGTGATACTCCAAACAGCTAGAGTGAAAGGTGATCTCCCCTACGAGAACTCCATGATAAGGTTCTTTCCAGACTTTACACTTCAAGTGCAGAGGCAAAGAAGGAGTTTCGACCACATAAAAAAAGAGCTACAGTCTAGAGAACTGAAGAACATGATGCTCTTTCCTGCCCGGCTGAGAGTTATAGCAGAGGGGAAATCATGGCACTTCACAACTCCAGAGGAGGCAGGGGAGTGGCTAGAGGGATGGCGTACCACCCGACAGAGACAAGAAAGAAGTGCTGGTCGGGGATCAGGATCAGGCAAAGAGCGGGATATGCCGGCGACCGACCAGGATCAGTGGGTGAATTCGCAAGGAGCACACGGAGCAAGGAAAGTGACGGGGAAGATCCAGGAGGAGGTAAGACTTTAACAATCTGGTCCCCGACCAGGGGGCGCCCGGGAAAGAAGCATGGACCCGTAGAGAATATGGGCACATACTAAGGAACAATTGGACGCAGCCTTTGGGCCAAGACTTTAAGGGACTAATACTTGAACAGGGCTGGGGCAGGGGGAGGCGGGTTGAAACTTACTGTTTGCCGGTCCCGCTTGATCAACCACTCCTTCAAATTAATAGTCAGAACGGTTATGTATGTATCTGGGCGACAGGCGCTCTGCAGGTGGGAGAGTTAGGGATTCCTTAACCTTAGAAGCAGGGTAGCAGGGGGAGGAGATGGGGGGGTAAAGTAGTTGTTAATGTTAGTTTAGAATTGTACAGAAAGAGGGAGAATAGTAGTGCGCCAACATGGGAATCTCATCAGGAGTGGGGAATCCTCACCAGGAACACATATCCAGATGGTCCTCCATAGAAATTCACAGTCCTCGCTCAAGATATGGTCCTGGAACGTAAATGGTTTAAATGGGAAAATTAAAAGAGCAATGGTGTTGCAATTTATTAAATGCAAAGCCCCCGATGTCATCCTTTTACAGGAAAAGCACCTTAGGGGTAACCACTGTAAGGCCTTAGACAAATATGGCTACACCCTTAGGGCACACGCCGGCTACACCTCAGGCTCCAGAGGGTTGGTATCCTGATTAAACGGCATGCCCATTTATAGAACATAAACTGTGGACGGATGATCTGGGCAGATACACAGCCATAAGCGATATGTGGGAAGGGGAACAAATTAACTTCTGTTCGGTTTACTCGCCTCCAGGGTTGCAGTCAGCCATCCTTGATTCACTAGGGAACATGCTGTTACAACTGCCAGAGGGCAGACTGGTGCTGGGGGGGGGACATGAACGATATTATCTCAACCGAACTAGATGTATTAGGTAGGGGTATACGTGGCTCAGGCAGCCCGAGACAACGGGGCCAGTTACAGGGATTCCTCGAGGCCTTGGGACTAGGGGACATTTGGAGGCATCAACACCCCGATAGGAAACAATATACACACCTTTCGGCAGCAACGGGAAGCCTCTCCAGATTATATTATATTATAACACAAATCTCCAGGCTGGGAGCATTTAGGGAGGCTACACACATAGCAAGAGGTATATCCGATCACTCCCCTGTAGAGGTGAGATTGGCAGGCCCGGTAAAAGACTTCGTACTTCCGCCGAGAATTGAACCCTGGTATCTAAAGGACGAAGATTTTAGAGACTGAATGAGGGATGGGGCAGAACACTATTTTGGGGAAAACCGGGGGTCGGTAGAGTCTGCAGTAACCCTTTGGGAGGCCTTTAAAACAGTCATTAGAGGGCAGGGACAGGCCAAAATAGGGGAAATAAAAAAAGAAAAACAGATCAAATGTATTGCCTTGGAAAAAGAAATAATCCGTCTTGAGGCCCAGATAGCTGGAGCAGATCCAGTAGTAGTCAAAGACAGACATCTGATTGGCATCCAACAAAAAGATCTCCGGAACCTGATGGAGGATAGCGCCAGGACGCAAGCACGAGCAACAAAACACAGACTATATGAAGTGGGCAATAAGGCCAACAATTTGCTGGCATGGTTAGACAGAAGACAGATGAGGGGAGGATGGGTCCCGGGCTTACTGTACAAGGACGGGAATACGTATGAAACAGTGGCAGAATAGCGGAGGAATTTGCAAAATACTATGGGGAAATCTACACCTCTCACATTAAACACACAGATGACGATTGCAGAGATTTCCTGCGGGACATCTCTATGCCACGCCTCCGCGAGGCAGACCGATCATTTAGAAGAAGACTTAACGGTAGAGGAAGTTAGCGCAGCGTCCGGACCTGTACAGTCCGGGAAGGCCGCGGGTCCCAATGGTTTGCCAGTTGAATAATATAAAGCAATGCTGGATGTAACAACAGAACATATGCTAAATATGTTTAACCAGGCGTTACAGGAAGGGGTGTTACCAGTGGATCAACGAACAGCAGTAATAACTGTAATACCAAAACCGGGGAAGTGCCCCACTAGTTGCAGTTCCTACAGGCCAATTTCCCTTCTAAATTTCGAAATAAAGGTACTTGCTAAACTCCTAGCCACGAGACTGGCAGGAGTCATAGAGACCCTTATCCACCCAGATCAATCGGGGTTTATGCCGCACAGGGGTACAAGGTTGAACCTGTGTCGGCTTTTTGGAATACTACATATTACCCAGACATACCCCCAGGAGCAGGCTGCACTTTTATCTTTGGACGCCAGTATGGCATTTGACAGTGTTGAGTGGAATCACCTATATGCAGTCTTGGAGCATTGTGGCCTCGGCCCAAAATTTATCAGCTGGGTTAAGCTCCTATATAATCAGCCCCTGGCTAGAGTGAGGGTCACTCTACAGAGAGGAACCAGGCAGGGGTGTCCACTCTCCCCAATTTTATTCGCACTGGCTTTGGAGCCAATGGCGGCATGGGTAAGGCAAGATCCACTGATTTGGGGGATACCAATTGGAGAAGAGTGGGGAGACCGAATATCACTCTATGCAGATGATATTTTGTTGTACGTGAGGAAGCTGAGGCAGTCAACTGAGCGTATACTTCAGATCTTCCGGATATTTGGCGACTACTCGGGATATCGGATTAACTGGGATAAATCCTTACTTTTCCCCCTGGCAGGGGGCCCCCCTAAGGTAACATCCAGGTGCATTGTGCCCATACAGGAGAAAGGCTTCAAATACCTAGGGATCTACATCACTCGAGACCCAGACGAACACTACAACCAGAATTTGGGGCGACAACTAGATAGGCTCATAACTGATGCAAAACATTTGCGCAAGCTCCCATTGACGTTGATGGGACGCGCTGCATTGTTCAAAATGATGGCGCTCCCACGCCTATTATATATGTTACAAAATTCACTGTACCAGGTGCCTCCCTCCTTCTTTCGGAGAGTGGACTCAGAACTTCGGACATTGATATGAAGTGGAGTAGCCCCAAGAATCGCGCTGTGTAAGCTACAAAGGGGGTCTTCGAAGAAGGCCTGGCGGTACCTGATATACGTGGCTACTACTGGGCCTCGCAACTAGTGAACGTGAATGGTTGGATATTCGATGACTGGGACGAACTCGTGTATAGAGTAGACAGGCTGACCATGGGGGCTCGAGGCCCACAGGGGCTACTATACACGAAGCAAATAGACTAATCCCTCCCGACGTATACTAAAACAGTTGGTAAGGTATGGAGGGCGGTCACCAAGTACTTGGGGTGGGAAAAAAAGCTATCAGGGATGACGCCACTGTGGGCTGGTGACCTTCTAGGAGAAGTCAGTAGATTAGATGGCTTCGCCAAATGAGAGCTCTTAGGGCTGGAGATGTCAGGAGAGGAGGGGCATTCATAAAGTTTACAGCTCTACAAAGAGACTATGAGATGGGAAAAGGGGAATGGCTAAAATACATGCAGCTGGGGCATGCGCTACGAAAACCCATTATGGAAGGGGAAGTGTTGGACGCAGCCTCCCCACTAGAAGACAGGATACTGACCGAACAGATCGGGGAAAAAAACATATCCCTATTCTACAAAAAGATAGTCAACAATGCCCCAGACCCCACCAAAACACTTCGGTCTGCATGGGAACAAGATGTAGGCATATTGGAAGAAGAACAATGGGTGGAAATGCTAAAGGGCCCACGAGAGGTGGCGATTCGGGCAAGGTCCCGTTTGATACAACTTAAAGTGCTCCATAGAGTATACTACGCTAGGCCAGCCTTATTTAAAATGGGACGTTGTGAAAATACGAGATGCCATAGGGGATGTGGGGCGGAGGGGTCCTTTTTCCACCTGCTCTGGGAGTGCCCGATTTTCCAGGTATATTGGACAAAGATAGCTCAGAAAATGACGGAAGTAGTGGGCATGGAGGTACCAGGTGAACCGAAATGGCTCCTCCTGATAACGGAGGTGAATGATGACTGGCCACGACATACAAAACAATGGCTGTCACTGGCAGCGGTGGTCGCGAAGCTTAATATCGCAAAAGCATGGGGGGGCGATCACACCCCCTACAGTGGAAGACTGGGAAAATGATATGGATTAATGCTGGCAGGCGGAATTAACAATCTATAAGAGCAGAGGGTGGCCCAAAAAAGGGGAGAAAATCTGGGGGGCATGGCAGACATATCGGGGACTCTAAAAGGGAAAAAAAAACAATGGACCATTCTGTTCACTACTACAAATGACTATCATGTGAGGAAGAAGATGTTATTAACTATAAAATGGGATTGTGGTTGTACTATCTAGGCCCTCTGTATGTACAGAATTTGTATGTTTTAATAAAAAAGAGTTAAAAAACAAAAACTGCATACCTTCACCTGCCGCTCAGATTCTTAGCCAGTCCACAAAAATGCAAAACGGTGAAGAGATGCCACCGAGCACAATCACTAAGTGCTCGGCCCGCACCAAAGCCCACTGTGTCCCACTTCTCCCCAGCCATGCCTCATAATAATTCCTCCGACATTCACACACCAGCCATCTTACTTTGTACTTGCAGATTCATCGTCAGAAGGGATCTATGCAACAAAATGGAACATTGCTTAGTTTCAAGCAGATCCTCCTAAAGAGCAGTTCCAAAGGAGCAGCACTGCTCGCATTGGCAGCGCCTGGTCAAAGTTTTCAGAAACAGTGCAATTTCATCATGAACTGAGCCATTCTGGGACTGAAGCATCCAGAGCTCATTACATGAGACTCATATCAGGTAATGCCCCCACCAGTGACAATTTGCACTTACAGATGGGTTTTGCATATGTAGTGAAAAACATCTTCCTAATGATTATCAGCCTTTGAAGCATTGCTGTTTGAGTCCTAGACTTGCTAAATGGATCTGTCCTAACCGTTCACTGCTGAATATGTGCATTTTTATAATGGGGAGTGGTTTGAGTTGAGAGATGAAGCATGTGAATCCTTATCAATACTGTTAGTGGCCTTTTCAACCCGAATATTTACATAGCCCTGGGGCAGGGAAGGGAATCTTGAAATCTATTTTAACCCTAGTTTCGACCAGCGTAGTTTGACTATTTATGAGGCACGCAGCACAATTTTGAGGCCCCGGGGGTAGGCACTGCAGAGACACAGATCTGAGCACTTTTCCAACTTTTGCTTATAGCAGCCCAAATCATTCAAGAGGTTTATCTTGTCTTCACTCTGATCTAAGTGCAGCTACGGTGCAATGTAGCAGATTCAAGTCAAACTTATCCAACATGCCAAATAGGAACATCCCAATCAAGCTGCATTTCCTGCCATAGCCACGGCTGGCCTGCAGGAACCTAGAGTGGGGCAGAGAATTTCAAGGAGTGAGGACCCCGAAAGAGAACCAAGCAAGAAAGGAAAATGAGATGGCAAGCCAGGACATGAATCATGGAAGGACAAAGATCAAGAATGGGGGGCTACTGCAAGGCATGACAAAGGAATGGATAGGAAAATGGGATGGGAGCGGCTGGAAAGGAAGAGGAACAACAATTTCTAACATTGACACAAAGCGGGCCAGTAATGAGACTGGGGGACCTAGCAAAGCACTTAGAGTGGGGAATAAGATAGGCAAAGGAGCTAAGGTCACATTAGATTTTTGAGAGTGTTAAGCCGGATTTGCAGATGTTGATCCTTTTATTCAAAAGTCAAAAAAAGCTAAAAATCTAATGAATGGAATGTGCATAGGGCATTTAGCAGTAGTTGAAATTAATTCAAGAGTTTCCAGCAATCACTTTTATGCTTTTGAAAGAAGTCTCCAGATAAGGGTGCCGAGCTGAATGTAGCATAGAACCGGTGCTGTGCATCACTGATGAGGTCCAAAGACATCTATTTCCACCAACAGCATGTCTGAAACTTATCAGAACTAAAATGAATCAGTCTATTTCCAAACTCAAATGTCACACATCTGTATCTGGCAGAAAAGGGGAGTCTTCCTGTTGATTTCTTAATTTTAATTAATAGCAAGCAAAAGGATCATACCTGAGTTGGGGTGAATGCTACTTTCTTCAATTTCAGCACCGAGATGATCAATAAAAATGGAAACTGGTTCTTCTTTTTTCAAACGGATGTTGTTCTCATTTTGAAATCCTGTAGAATAAGATAAACTTAAGATTTGTTTCAGAAACGAAATGACGGTGGGGCTCTAAACTTCCAAATGTTTCCTTTCCATTCGATTACAATACTAAATCAATTACTCCTATTGTTCTTTCAGGACATCTTGAAGTGGTTTTGAGTTGGTACTGACAAGTTTCAATATCAGTTAAATAAAAGACCACGATTAAATGCTTACAAATAGAGTGATTTTGACAGGACATGCCTTCAACAGTGAAAACAGTCAAGGCTTTAAAATACAATATTAGGGCCCATTATTTTTTTTTGTAACCCATCCAGCTGTTGTAGGAGGATTCAGACGTTTTAACTTGTCTCACACATACAAATTGAACTTGTGAAAAAAGAGGAGCAATATGTCAGCAGGTCAAATCTCCCTCATAAGGTTCCCGGTTTAGATCAAATATACAAGGAAAAAATGACTTCCAATCAGGAAGCTGCTCGCTCTTATAGTAACTTAGCCAAGCTCTAGCATTCACTTTGAAAAGTAAATATTTTCTCTACCTGAATACTTTGCTGTAAGTTATTGGGCAGATTAATGGTGTTTTTTATATTTTGAACACAAGCAACACTGTGGACACATCACCTGCTCGCGGACGAGGTCTTTGCCTTCTTTCAGAGCCTTTGTGGTTGTCTGGTTTGGGGCGATCCTCTCGGTTTGCCCTGTAAAGTACATAATGGCCTTCTGTTTCATCACCTATATGACAAAAAATATATATTATTTGCAGACTGACCTGAAATTGTTTAATTCACACTTTCAATTCAGTTTTCTATTCAAAGTTCACTCTATCCTACCTTTGGCAGAAAGGTCTAGTTATAATGTAAGTGTACAACTTCAAGTGTTCTGGCATTGGTGAAAGCACCAGTTCATAGCACGTTTCACTCACTTGGAACCATGTGCCTTCTTGTGGGGCGCTGCTCGTCCATGGCCCACAGGTCTTCCTTTTCTTTCTCTCTTAGCGAGCACACAGTTGTGGCAATGAGAGGCCCTGTTAATAAAAATAAATAGAAAACAGCAAATGTTGTTGTCTTTTTCTGTATAGGGCAATTTGCAAAGTAAAGCATTCTCTAAGTGCTTAAAGTGTAGGCAAATCAGAGACAGCCTCTCAAATAAGTTGGTCAACTGGGGATGTTGGGGAACGATCTCTAGGCTCCTGGATCCATGGTCTGCCTTTTTGTAACTAGACCTTCTCCGATCTTTGCTCCTTCACATAGTTTGCTTATGGATTTGCAGGTAAGACATATAGCACACCTGAGATGGTGACAGCTGTAGGCAAGGGTTTCATACAAACACTGCATAAATTGTACTACCCCCCCCCCCCTCTCACTCCTGCTTTAGCATTTCCTCTGATGCATATTGTCAAATATGCAGGGGCCACAGAGTGCTCCATGGACCTACATTTTAATGGGTTGAAATGGCATCCAGAATATCTGGAAGCAGTTACTGGCAACAGGTCTCACTCTCTTCTATGTTTAGATTACTTAACTATTTCCCAATAGTATGTTAAAGCTTTCATTAAGTGTTTTACATCTTTGATGTGTTTTATCTTCCTCCCATTTTCTGGATTAACGAGTAACACCATCTCTAGTTCCAGTTCCGGTTGTGCAACAAGCCCTCTGCCTACAGTATTAATGTCTCTTTCAGGAGGCCTCCAAACATATGTTTAAAAATGCTGTAAACTCACATAATATTTGGTCAAATGGCATTTGTAGGGTCTGTGTGTTCATAAAAACTTGACTTGGAGAGAGGACTTCTGCCCATCACATTTAAATGTTGCCTATAATGTATGGGGGGGTGACTCACCACTACTTATTCATGATTAAACTCTGATATCTTTAAGATATACCACAAGCAAAGAAACACAGGAGAATCATGTCATGGGAAGCCATGTAGGCTGTAGATTTTAAAGCATGTAATTAGATACAGCTTGCACTCAGCCCCATTGGAATTTATGTGATTCTGTGGCCAAAGAGTTTTCTGCATAATTATGGATTTGGCACATTTGCCACATAATTCATTGTCTGTTGCATATGCAGATTTCAATAAAAATATGTTTCCAGCTCAAATGCATTCACATTAGCAGATCTTCCGAGAAGGGTAATGGGTCCTTTTTCATTTGCTAATTACTGTATTTAGCTATTAAACAGGTAATAATAGGGCGTAACTTTTGCCCAAACATAATTAAAGTGTGTTAAATTGGCAAAACAGGCGAACAATATTGCCAGAAAATCTGATGAATTTTACTGAATAATTTGCCTTTTCTAACTGCATAATTTAGTCAACCTTCCCTGCATAAATGGATGCTTTGCTGCCGCATAATTCCAGTGGCGCTGCTTTTACTTACCCAGTGACAGCAGAGCTTGATGAATTTCCTTCATCACATTCCTGTAAAGCACTTTCTGCCATTCGTGTAAAAGCTTCCACTCCTCCTGGGAGAAATAGGCAGAAGCGTCTTGGAAGGCAACCTGTGACATGAAAATAAAATGTTACATCACTTACTCAGCTACAGCACTGAGTGAAATGTAATAGGTGTAGCCAATACGGTAATTTAACATAGAACAGGCATTCCTATATGCCACTCATTGGCGGCCTCTCTTCTCCTTTTCCCCACAACAGCAATGGACGGTCCCATGTCCTGCTTAATCCTTTTAATAGTGGTTCCCAGGGACTGTAAAAATAAAAGTAATGGACCATTCACTTACCTTCTAAAATATCATGCCAGTGTGTACTGCTAGCTTAATTATTAATGAATGTTTAGCAAATGAACTTGTCAGTGCACCGTGCCTAGGGTGAGGCTAGGCATCACCTCCTCATAAAATATGATACTTAAAAGCCCTCATCCATTCTCGCCCTGAGCTCCATCCACCTATCCACCCGTCAGAAAACCCATCAAATCCAACCATCCATCTGCTCAGAGACCCACACACCCAGGCAACCACACTCTGTCTGTTTAATGAGGAAACCTAGACTTCTAATCTGCAGTGACTTGAAAAACATTCAACATGTGGTAAGTGGACTCCCTGTACTTTGTTCACTGCCTTTTCCTATGTTACCCCTCTGGCGGTGTCCCATAGCTCTAGCAGCTGACTGGGGTAGAAAGAGATTCAATTCAAATTTGTAAAGCACAGCTTATGATCCCGGGGGGTATCCAGGTGCTGGGGAAGGGCATGTCAGTCGATCAGCCAGGTCTTGAGTGCTCTTCTGAAATCCACGAGGGTGGTGGAGGTCCGGAGGTGGAGGGGCAGGTCGTTCCAGGACTTGGCAGCGAGGTTGGAAAAGGAACAGCCCACTCCTTGGGCTCGACGGATGCGTGGGACGTGTGCGAGGGCTAGATGGGCTGAGCGGAGTTGTCTGTTGGGCTGGTGGAAGATCAGTCGGTGGTTGATGTAGGCTGGTGCAATGTTGTGAAGGGCCTTGAACACGTGAGTGATTAGTTTGAAGTGGCATCTCCTCTTAATTAGGAGATAGTGTAGGTCTCTGAGGTGTGGGGTTATGCTTGAGCGTTTTCGGAGATGCAGTATGAGTCTTGCTTCTGTGTTTTGGATGGCCTGGAGTGGAGTCAGTAGTAGGTTTCTGATTCCGGCATAGAGTGCGTTGCTGTAGTCCAATCGCCTGGTGATGAGGGCCTGTGCTACTGTTTTCCTGGTGCCGGGTGGGATCCACCTAAAGATCTTACGGAACAACGGAGCATTCGGAGGATATGGAAGCTTGAGGAGGTAACTGTGTTTACCTGGCGCTTCATGGACAGCTCGCTGTCCAGTATGATGCCCAGTTTCCTGGCGTGGGTGGTGGGGGTTGATGCGGGTTCGATGGTGGAGGGCCACCAGGAGTCGTCCTGGGGGGAGGAGGGGGGGTTGACCAAAGAGGAGCACTTCCGGCTTATCCGTGTTCAATTTTAGGCAGTTGGACTTCATCCAGTCTGTGATGTTGGTCATGGCGTTCTGGAAGTCTGCTCTGGTGGTGGAGGTGTCTTTGGTGAAAGAGAGGATGAGTTGGGTGTCGTCAGCGTATGAGATGATATTGAGTCTGAGCCTGAGGACGATGTTGGCCAACAGAGTCACATTGATGTTGAAGCGGGTGAGGCTGAGTGAGGAGCCTTGGGGGATGCCGCAGATGGTGATTTTGGGTTTGGAGATGAACGTGGGAGGCAAATTCTTTGAGTGCGTCATGAGAGAAACGAGATGATGAGTTTGAGTGTGTTGCCGTTGATGCCGATGTGATGTAGTCTGTTGACCAGGATGTGATGGGATACGGTGTCAAAGGCTGCGGAGAGGTCAAAGAGGATGAGGACAGCTGAATCTCCTTGGTCGAGGATGGCCCTGATGTCGTCCGTTGCGGCTATGAGGGCTATTTTGGTGCTGTGGTTTGAGCGGAAGCCTGATTGGGAGGTGTCCTGCAGGTTGTTTCTCTCAAGGTGGTCTGTGACCTGGTAGTTGATGGCTTTCTCAAGGACCTTCGCTGGGAATGGGAGGAGAGAGATGGGGCGGTAGTTCTTAAGGTCTCTGGGGTCTGTGGTGGGTTTCTTTAGTAGAGGTTTTACTTCTGCGTGTTTCCAGGTTTCCGGAAAGGTGGCGGAGTTGATGGCTGAGTTGAGGATGCGTGTGAGTGGAGGGCAGATCTCCCCTCGTCCTAGGTTGAAGGTGTGGGCAGGGGTCCATCAGGGCGCCAGAGTGTATGGAAGTCATGATGGTTGCAGCGGTCTCGGTGTTGAGGTGTGTCCAGTCGGTGAGGTCGTTGTGCAGGGTTTTCAAGGGGGACGTGTGTGGAGTGAGCTCCACGTGTTAAGGGTCGAAATTGTCATAGATGTCTACTATCTTGGTGTGGGAGTAATTAGAAAGGGCTTAACAGGGGTCCTGGGAGGGAGGGTTGTGTTTTCGACAGCCGTTAGGGTGGTAATTCCCTGATGATGTTAAAAGGTTCCTCTGCATGGTTGCTGCGGTTATCGAGGCGAGTGGCCAGGGTGGCTTTTTTGGGTTCTTTGAGTGAGTGGTGATAATGCCTGAGGGCGGATTTTAGCGCTGAGTGGTCTGTAGGGTTTCTGCTGGAACGCCATAGTCATTCTAGTTGTTTGCATTCTCTTTTTGACGCCTGGAGTTCTGGGGTGAACCAAGTGGCGTGTTTGTTGGACCTCTTGGTCTTGGGTTACTTGATGGGGGTGATCCTGCTGTCAGCGCTGGCAGTGATCCAGCCGGAGAAATTTTGGGCGGCCTGGTTCACGTCGTCCGTGGTGTGGAGGGTTGTGGTGCAGAGGGCACTCGTTCATTGGTCTTGCGTAACTTTCTTTCAGCTGCGCTGTGCAGGGCGTGTGATATAGATGCATGTTGGAGTGTTTCTGCGATGGTGAAATGGACGATGCTGTGGTCTGACCAAGTGACTTCTGAGGTGTGGCTGAAACGGATTCTGTCACTGGTGGTGAAGATGGGGGTAGAGGGCGTGTCCGGCGCTGTGGGTGGGGCTCTTAACGATTTGCGTAAGGCTAATGTTGTGCATGTTCTCTAGGAGGTTGGCAGCATGGGTGTCAGGCGGGTCGTCGAGGTGGACGTTGAGGTCCCCCAGGAAGAGGTATTGATTGGATTCAATGGCCAGGGGAGGAGATAATTTCGGCGACGGTGTTGCAGAATGCTGGGCGGGGGCCTGGGAGTCTTTAGGCGAGGGAGCCCCCGACGGTTGTGTTGGCGTTCACGTGCACTTGGAAGTTGAGATGTTCCATAATGGGTGTTGAGGCGTCCTCTGTGGTGGTGAGTCTGATGGAGTCTTTGTGGATGATGGCTATCCCTCCTCCGGGTTTGAGTGGGCGGTCTTTGTGGATCATTTTGTAACTGTTGGAGGTTGCTGATGCTATGTCCGGGGCAGAGGCTTGCTTGAGCCAGGTTTCGGTGATGAAGACTGCTTCTGGTTTGGCGGTGGTGATGGTGTCACAGATTTTCATGGCGTGCTTGCTGAGGGATCTGACGTTGATTAGCATGCATTGTAGCCGGTTCTGGGGTTCGGTGGATGTCTGTGTGGTTTTGGAGGAGCATGCGGTGTTGGGTCCTTCGGGGTTCAGGGATTTGAGTGCGGTGCTGAAGTAGCTGATTCTCTGGTGCGGTCCTAGGGTCCTGGCGCTGGGCGCAGTCCAGGCGTGGATGGGTGCATGAGGGCTTGCCTTTGGTGCACCAACGGCGCGGCCGCAGCGTGCTTCATTTTATGGAGGACGGGCTGGTCAGGGAGGTTGGTGGGCCTGATGGGAGGGCGTGAAAAAGTGTGCGCGTCCGAGCGACGCCGAAGGCTCTGGCGTGGGTCACTAGGCAAAGCTGGTGAACCGCTACACCAGAGTCAGAGATCAGGGGGCAGAAGAATCAGGTTGTTGGGGCTGAAGAAAACAAAACCCGACCGTCAGGCTTGAGGGTGGCGGAGAGCAATCAGGGGAAGTGGGTGTTCGGTCCTGCAGAGAGCAGGAGTGCTCACTGAGGCCGCGCAGCACGCTTCATTTTATGGAGGACGGGCTGGTCAGGGAAGTGGGCGGGGCCTGGTGGGAGGGCGGGAAAAGTGGAGCGTGACCGAGCAAAGCTGAAGGCTCTGGCATGGGTCGCTAGGCAACACCGGCGAACCGCTACACCAGAGTCAGGGATCAGGTGGTAGAAGAATCAGGCTGTTGGGGCAGAAGAAAACAAGATCCAGCAGTCAATCAGGGGAAGTGACTGCTCCGTCCTGCAGAGAGCGAGAGTGCTCCAAGCTGAGTATTCACCAAAGAGCAATAAACTAGAGACCTCTATAAATTCGAGAATCTACACTCAATATCTAGGGGCTGACACCCTGTCGGTGTTAAAAGATGCCACAACCATAGGGATGGAGGGAAGAGTCCATTTTATTTATTGCATTTAAAGTGCACAAGCTGTATACGGAATCATCTCAAGGAGCTGTTGACCAGAAAAGTGAACAAGGACCATCTTCAATAGTGGTCAGAGGAGTGTGCACTGACACAAAGCGGGGTTTGACATTATAGTGATGGTAATCATAGGCAGTAAGGGGATTGTGCATCTGCCTCTATCCCAGGAGGGTACAGGTTTAGGGACTTAGGGACAGAAGAGGTATGTTGGGTGATGCCACAGCGTGGGAGTGTGGCAGTGAGTGGACAACATATTCATCACTTGCCTATATATGTAAATGGAGGCTCTAGCTGTGATGTCAAAGAGAGGCGTTCTAGATTATGGGGATTGGCTGGAGAAGCATCAGCCACCGCTATGGTGTACTCGGTGCATGGTCAGCACTGCAGCATGTTGAGTGTGTGGTGCAGAGTTGTCCGCTTATATCAGGACTATAAATGTAAAGCCGGTGGAATACATACATTGATGAAATTAATATTCAACAGTAAGTACAATTCATTACAAAAATGCCCCAAACTTAAAATTCTCCCCACCTGGAGGCAAATTACCACTGGCAGTAATTGCAGTTATGTGAGCAATTCCATGTTAGAAGAAAAAAATACTTCCCAAAGGTTATAGCATTTACAGTAAAAAAATAAGATAGTCCCTCAACTGATTAGAAAAAGAGTGAAAGCTATAGCCATCTGTGCAGTGTGAAACATTGTTCATGGGTTCTCGCTAAACAGGAAATGATGAAGATTTTATTTCTGCATGGGAGCCTGTCCCCCAGCATTTACATTTGGTTTTTTTTGCCTGGCAGAATTTTTACCACCTTTGAGAGGTAAATGTACCTCCTGGAAGTGTTTGTTTAGATGCTAATTATCCATTCGTGCAGGTGACATTTGTATCACAAGAACTTTGATACTGTAGATCAGCTTGCACGTATGACAGCGGCAGAGAAGAAAAATCAAGACTCCATGCATTTCATGTAATATCTAAAAATCCGGCTATCCTTTGTCACCGAATGACCATTTCACATCTTTCTGCAGTGGACTCTAACATTCACAATATTTATTAATACAAAGAAAGTGTTAACTTTTTCCTAAAGTATCCTGAAATGTGAACAAAGATTGATTTTTATATATGCTGTTAAGTTAAGTAGGTGAGTTAATAAATCTTCTGCAGTGATCTGCCACTAACATGAAGGCCAAATAATTGTATCCCTGTACATCCGCTCAGTCGTTCATCCTTCCAACGTTTTGAAAACGAGTGCAATTGAATTGGACAATGGATTCATCTGCTCCTTTCAACTATGTTAAGCTGCAGAGTTGTGGAAGCAAATGCCCTATATAATTACATATTTGTTCTTATTATTGTTAAGAAACCAATAAAACTACATCCAATTAGTAAAGACTTCAATTTTCCTCCTAGTGCTTAAACCCAGACTAAATTAATTTTGAACCATTATAAATCACGCCGGCACACCTCTCTGATTCTTAGACCTACCCAGTTAAAGGCTGATTGAGTTCATCCGAGTTATTACCTTGTCAGTCACCTTTCATAGAGCTCATCCTTCTTTGGTGTCCTTCTTTCCCTCCTCGTTTACCTCTCATCTCCTAGATTACTCTGACGTGACAGTTTGGTGACATATAAGCGCTTTATAAAGACTCCTCTCATAAATAAATAATACATTCTAGTGTGGTTTAGGTGTGCATCACCGATCCTAACCTTTCATTCCTTCTGAACAACAGGTTGAATGTTTGACTGTCAGGTCAGAGGAGAAATCAAACTGTTCGCTGACCTCCAAGTTAGCAACACTGATTACGTTCGGTGCCACAGATGTCAACTATCCCGAGTGGAAGGGGGTCGAGTCACTTTTGAGTCAGATTTGCTCGTCTGTTTATCTATTTTCAGTAGCTTTTTCTTAAAAATAATCCTGATTCTGGTGTCTATCGTGTGGCGTAGAAATTCTCCCTCTGTCTGTTCTTTTTCTTGGAGGTTCCGAGATGCTGGTGTGCCTCCCGCCTTGCAGATGCAATTACTCACCTCAGCTGACCCCTGCCCGGACATCCCTCTGCACTGCAGCGTGTGAGCTTTCTCTTGAGGGACCTTCAGCAAAGGGTCACAGATCGGGATGTAGGAAAAGTATTGATACTTAGTCTCAACCAGACAAAGAGCTTCCTTTCAGCACTCAATGTGTGCTAGGGCCGATAACTTTCTAGTGCGCGTGCGCTACATCCAAAACAATTAGAGGGCATGCGCAGAGACATCATCCGAGCGCACAGTTAAATAGCTCGACACGCAGCTACGACATGCGTACAGAGCGGGCCCAGGGTAGAGACGCTGATTATCTTAACATAGCTGCACAGTGCGCACTCACAGATGGGAGAGACAACATCTGAGCATGCGTGGTACATACAACATTCATGCAAGACATCAATACGTACCGCAATGATGTCGGATAGTGGCTGCTGCTTGCATAGTGTGCAAAGTTTTATAAAAGCTGACCCCTACACGCCCTCCTCACACACACAAACCATTTAAAGTCTCATACACATAAGGCTATCACCACGGAGTTTATGCGGAGGTGTAATATTCGTGTACGCTTAAACAATGGGCCTCGAGTGGAGTGTCCACAGAGGGAATTCTAGCTCTCCTCCGGGGTGCACAGAACATTGCTGCCTCTCCTCCGGGGTGTTATTGGTATGCACAAGGAAGCAATTCCTTTTTCTCCATGATGTCAGTGAATTTGTCGCAAGATAAATCTATCTTTTTAACAGGGTCTCAACGTGCAAAAGAGCGATATTGTTTCATCTAAGTGTCAATGTATGTGCAAAAGGGAGCTCTTTGTCTCCTCGAGGACTAAGTGTGTACTGTGGACAAAGGAGCGGCGCCTATCCCAAGGAAGCTCTCTCTGCTCTAGACTCCACTGTGCGGAAAGGTCCATTGCCACTCCAAAGTCTGACCGTGTGTGCATAAGGTGCCTATCTCCCCTCCAGAACACCACTGAGCGTGCACTGGGGAAGGGAGTTCTGTTTCCTACTGTGTTCGCCAGATTTAGAAAAGGGAGCAGCGTCTTTTCCCCAGGGTCTGAAACGGAGCGTGCAGAGGAAACTCTCCTGCACGGTCTCACCGAGAAGTGTCTCTGCCACAGGCATGCTCAGTTGTACCCGAACTACAGTAATATAATTTCGAACTTTTCGACTTAGTCGGACCCTGCTGCTCTCTAGCTTCTTAATTTTAGGGCTGCCATTGAGGACTGGCTGGTCTGTGCCTCCACGCTCCTCCACGCTCCTCCTTGTCATCTGCAGAGAAACAATACTTTCACCTGGCAGAATTACAATGGAACTCAAAGAGGATCTATGCCAGCAGGCTTCAGACCAGGTGAGCAGTATCATGGGTCGAATCTCGGCGTTTTAATGAGGGAAGTCGTGGTGTTTTGATATAAACCACAGGTGGTGTGAACTGCCTTGTGATTGGGCCGCCAGCGGGCTACGGATCAGACACCTGCTATGCATGCATGCATGCCAACATTCAAAACAGGAAGGTGGGAGATTTTAAACAAAAACATCAGAGGAATGTATTTTCTCTATTGACTTCGATTGAAGCAGATGCAGTTTCAGGCTGGAGACAGCTTAAAATTAAGCCATTTGTGGCTTAACAAACCGAGAGTCTCCCGCCTAAATAGGGTCTTTCGGCATGTGTGTTTTGTTAACAGAGATTTCTATAGAACTGTGTTGCCATTAGCATGCCTTTGTAGCCATAGCAACCAGGTTATAAGGGCTTGGGTCCACCAATAATGTATGATAAGTGGCCAAGGTTTGGTCTAGGACCGATGTTCATATTGTTTACTGACTGAACGTGTGCGAGTTTCATGTATTGCCAGGTGCCTAGTTTCAGAAAAACAAGACGTGAAAGAGTGACAGCCCTTCGTATGATCAAGTGATATTACTGCACTGATTTTTACTCTACCTATTTTAATAGGACTTAGTCCCTGCTTTCAGGGTTCAAGAGATGACATCTTGGACATCCAGCGCTGGTTGGTTGGTGCTGTACAAAATGAACAAAATGAGTTGTTTTTGAGTTAGGGTGAGTTATTTTATTCAGGGCTTTGTCCATGGACCATCACGCATGCAAGGACATCCCACGGGGCACTTGTTCTCTCACCTCCCTATGAAACTGCTTATATGACCTGAGCTCAAAACGTTGGTGAACGTGGCTCTTATGATTGTATTGCTGTTGGTTCAGTACCTTTTTGCCCTGGCCTGGAATATTCGTCACAGAGAGTTTTAGTTTTCTGTTTGAGTACTATCATCAGTCGTGTTGATATTATTGATATTCTATTTATTTTTGCTATGTGGTTGATAGTTGTGCTTCTCATGTGTGCATCCATAGACCCTTACCAACTGGGGTACACCTAATGGCTCGAACGTGCATCGCTCAATTTGATGAACATGTTTGCAGTAACTGAGACTGTGGTGTCTTGGATACAACAATTTCCCTTTAATACTGGCTAGCTGTTCAGTGTTGGGTGCTGGTGGTTTCATGTGTTTTGTGTTTTCATGGAGAGCAATATTGTTTTATTGACAGTAGTGTTGTGAACTTGGTCAAGTCCAATTTTATGACACCTCTGAGCCTTACTGGATGTGTGTTGTGTTGACTAAAGTGTTCATTTAGTAGTTGTGAAATTGAGCAGTTGTGATTGATTAATAACATGGTTGGTACAGTTGTGAGCTCTGTTCTAATCAGCTATATGTTCAGTTTTCTATCTAACGTGTTCTGTTGGATGTTGACTGTTTTTAGTAGAATGTCCCAGTTGCATCAATGTGTTCACAGATTTATTTATTATCATATGTTCGTTTGTGAGTTTGTTGATACCCAGTTATTTGAGATACCTGCCTTGTGTTGGATGGGTGTGCAAGGTATTGCCAAACATGTTGTGTTGTGTGTTTGTTGATGCTATGTGGATGTTTGCTGTTCTGATATCTGTGGTGTCTTCCACAGCCCGGGAGCATGCAAATTATCACGCCACACATGGAGCTCTGTAACAGACATCTTTATTCGTCTAGGTAGCATCACACACTGCACGCATTGCATGATAACTTATACATCCACACCTTAACACCTCCCAGCAGATTACATCATTTCTGTTTAGAGTCCACCCAGAAACGCAAGGGTCCTAGCGCTCATAGTATCAAGACACTACATCTCCCCCTTTGTTAAATAAAAAGTACAGACAGCATTAGCATCATAGTTCCTCAATGAGTCGTTGAGGCGCTCGCACTGGTCTGCCAGATCGGGTGGATGAGGTAGTTGAGGTGCACCAATGACATAGGCTCAGGTGCTTGATCTGGACATTTAGGCGTGGTCTCCTCACTCGTGACCTAGGAGCTGACGAACATCGAGGTAGGTTTTTAAAGTGACAAGTCCCATGTGATGCACTTTCTTGGACGATGCACTGTCACCATGTGTCCTTTACACTTTGCAACCCTCAAAGCGTCGACAGAAAACTGAGTGTCCGTTTCCATTTCTGTTTGACCAGTACCCAGTCATCAAAGAATGTTTCCTGGCACGTCGGCGCTGATCAGCATATGTTTTCATTTTCCACTTTTGAGAGATGTCTGTGACATGAACCTTATGGGCATTCATCGATCAGTCCGATGTCCATTGTGGTAGTTTGGTTCCAATGGCTCTCCCAAATAGCAGGGAGGCAGGTCTCTCACCAGTTGTGGAGTGAGTAGTTGATCGATAGGCATGAAGGGCTTGACACATGGCTTGGTTTAGATCGATTCCCTCCATAGATGCTCACTGAATTGCTCTCTTGAGGGTGCCCATTAGTCATTCAACAACACCATTGGCTTGGGGCCAGAGGGATATACTCTTTTGATTCTTGTCATTAAGTCAAACAAGAAACTCCTTGAATTCTTTGCTATTGAAAGGCAGGCCAATATCAGATTTGAGAATAGGGGGGATGCCCCTTGCTGCCAAGAATTCATCAAGCCGCTTGATGACTTTGTCGTTGTTTGTTGACCATAAGTCTTCCACCAGAGGAAAATGCAAATATTCATCAGTGACTACCATGAGATGATGTTCATTTCCTAGAGGCCCAAAGAAATCATCTGCAAATCTCTACCAGGCATGCGCAGGAAGGTCAGACATTGTCAGTGGATAATGCGTCACCTTGGGGGATAGACAGTTACAAAGGTGGCATGCTTTCAACCCTTTCTCAACTCATTCATTTGGGTGAGGGAATCCCACACGGTCTCTCAGGTCTCTTTTGGTGGCTACAATGCCACAATGTCCTTAATGGGCTAGCTCAATTGCTTTCTCAGGCTCTCAGGTATGACGATTCTCGAGCCTCTCGATATGATAATCTCTCGGGTGACGGATAGCTCATCCTGCATATTTTTGAATTTTTGGAATTCAACATCATCAGCGAAGGGTCGAATACTTTTCTTCCAATATTGCATTGTAATGATGTTTTTGAAGATGAGCATGTCTTTATCTGTGTTGGTAGCAGCAATAATATGTTCAATGGATAGAGCTGCTGGCGTGCTGGACATCACAATGAAGTTGAGATACTCTTCAGTCACTTTGGATGTCGAACTGTTATGATGTAGTGGCTCTTGTGAAAAGTAATCTGCTGGTTTTGGTCTTTCCCCGGCTTGTGTACACTCACGTACCCCCACCTCTCGATGCAAAGGGGCATCTGAGCTTTTGGTTTTCCAAAGATGGTTAGCAACGTTTCCCATATAAAAGCACACAAAAATGTGTGCAGGCCCACACTACAGCCAAACTCTCCTTCTCTGGTTGAGAGTAGGCACGTTCTGCTTCAGACAGGCCTCTACTGGCATAGGCCACAATGTGTCTCTGGGCATTCGAATGGCCATTGTGTTGAGCAAGGATTGCCCCCAGCCCCACCGGGCTCACATCTACTGAGATCTCAGTATGTAACTTGGGGTCAAAATAGGCCATTTCAGTTGCATTCTCAATCGCATGTTTTATTTCTTTGAAACTTTGGTCGCATTCAGGAGACCACTGGAATGGGACATTCCGCTTTGTTAAGTCTCTCAATGGGGCACTCACTGTAGCAAAGTCACAAATGTATCTTGAGCAATAACCTGCCGTGCCTAAGAAGGATTGCAGCGTGGCTATGTCTTGTGGGGGGTCAGACAGATGACAGTGCTTGCACCTTATCAGGGTCAGGAGTCATTACCCCATCAGAGAATTTGTGCCCAAAGAATTTAAGTTTGGTTTTGTGAAACTCACATTTTGCTGCATTCAGAGGGAGGATTGCATCAGCAAGTAACTGGCACACTTGTGTAAGAGCCTTGTCATGCTCCTTTTGGGTTGTCTCAAATACAAGTATGTCATCACTGTAATTGAAAGCATGTGTAAGAGGGGAATTACTCAGCTAATAAAATCCTGAAATATCTCCGCAGCCGAAGATACTCCAAAACTCAGTCTTTTGTCTCTAGACAAACCAACATGAGTCGAAAAAGTAGTAATGTACCTACAGTTCTCTTCCAGCTCGAGTTGATGGTGTCCTTCGTTCAGGGCAAGACGGGAGAAGACTTTGGCTCTGTTCAGCTGCATGATTATGTCTGCTATGTGGGGACCAGGATGTCTTTCTCTCTCGATTGCTTTGTTGGCCTGGCGCATATCAACACAAATGCGCACTACACCTCCACTGTCCTTTTTTGGCACCACAACTATGGGCGAAACCCACAGCGTAGGACCGGTGGAGCATTCAATAACGTCATACTTCAACAGCTCTGCCAAGTGCCACGCATGAGGCATTAGACTAACGCATTTCAGTGTGGTGGTCCGCATCACAGCACTGAAATGCTTAGTCACGCATATTAGTGCCTGTGCCTGTCAATTGCTGCGACCCGAGCACTGGCTGCTAATGATTATAATAACACAAAGTACATCGAGTGGCACAGGCGCGAGGTGTGTGCTGCTCGCAGAATTATTGGGGACTGCTGTCTGAGCTGCTTAATACTTTGGCAAAGGGCTATGAAGCCGGAAGGGCGCTGATGGCGCATTAGTGCAATGACTCCTTAGCGCTTTCTGGCCTTGCTGGGCTTGTCTTTCTTTATCTCCTCCTCCGAGCTCTGGCGGGGACCAACTTTAATAATATGTCCCACCCACCACGTTCCTGAACGATAAAGGTAACATTTTCTGAGCCTCAGCCCACAGGTCACCCACGAAACATGCGTGGAAACCGGCAGGCCCAACCCGCTACTGGTAAAGTAGCTCCTTCTCCACGCATGGCCATAGAGGTCGCGCTCACTGTCACCGAGGCTGGCAGGATGTTTTGGCAACTCCTGCAGCGCCCGCCTCAACTGCCCTTCCCTCCCAGGCCGATTGCCTTTGATCAGGCACCCTGGCTAGATAGATTGAAAATATTCACCTGCCCTCCACGTGGGGACTGAGGGGACATATACTTGAACCAAGGCAGGGTGCTTCTGAAGCGCCTGGAGCAGCAGGCTCTGCCTGCCTAGCAGCTCCTCCCTGACCCTAGGGAGTCATGCGCAGATTGACCGCCCCCCTTCTCGGGCCTCAGGCCCCTTTGAAAATGAAGGTCCGGTTCCAGGTCGACTGATTTACAGCAGCGCTCAACGAGAGAGAGTCTTCTGGGCTGTCTACAGGGTGCCAAACACCATTAAACCACCTCCACGGAGTCACAGCCTGGAGTTGACACTTGTAAGTGTGTATATCAGTACTTCCTCAACTGGTATTCGTTTCTGTTGGCTTTCGGCCTTGTGGCAAAATATACACGTAATGAGAGCTATTTTCATGTTCAGATGAATTGGGTTCCATGTTATTATGCTTATCGTAGTAGCAGTGGGCTGCATCAATATCTGTTGTGTTCTAATTTGAGGCAGTTTCCACATTTCAGGCGGGAGATAGCCAAAATAAAGCCATTTTTGGCTTTAATAATCGGGAGCCTCCCACCTGAATCGGGTCTGTTGGCATGTACGAATCATCTTAATTTATTTTTAGCATGGCTTTTCTGTCTTTCAATACTTTATCAGTCAGTGATCATTAATGCAGCTCGAACACATTTTTAAAAGCTTTCTGCTTATACTTACAGTTAAAGAGTGTACAAATAAGGGGGAAAAATACTGGCGTATGGTGATGACTTTACTTTTTGTTGGCTGTTTAATGAGATGGCATGAAATATGCATAACGTTACTGGAGAGTACTATGCTCAATGACTCATAAAACGGTTCTTACAGTCATGTATCTATAGCGTAAAAGAACTATGGTCATATTTATGACGTTGCTTACTACCCATTCACCATTATATGTTTACTTACATGTTCTGTCGTAAGAGCCCTTCTTCCTATGTAAAGAAATCCTGCCCACTCACATTAATTTCTACATTGAGATGTTCACTGTGCCATGGTCCTTGTGATATCCCGTCCGCCTCATCACTTTTCCCATACAAGATGGACATGGGCATATATTTGTTATGATGCACGCCTGTTTAGCTTACCTACATACATGTGTTTGAACACATGATTCTAAAGACCATCTCATTGCTCAATGGGTGTAATTTCTGATATTTAAATGTTTCCCGTGTCTTCATTGCTTGATTTTGCTCGCGAGAAAGTGTCACTCATAGTCGTTGAAATGTCACTCATAATTACACTGAAATTATGAAAATGTCACACATTGCAATCTGAAACCTTGGCAGCTATGCTTCAACAGTGTTTCTAGTTCTTTCTCAACAGCTTCTTGCAAGTGAAAAGTGACTCTGCAGTGCCGTTGGGCAACACGGCGATGTCCTCATTAAAATGAAGTTGCACTTTCATTTTTCTTGAGTCTTCCTGGACCATGAAAGAACGACGGGAACTGACTCACAATTTCTGACTAAGCACAGATGTTGTAGTTGAGAGATTTCAGTCCATGTCAACAGCAGTTGCAAAGCTAATTAGGCACGCACCAGGTGAAGTTCCCTGAAGGACATGAATTGGGACTTGCACTGACATCGTTTTATGTCGCATAGTTGCTGTAAATGACCCATGACTCTGTAACAGTTTAGAAGCAGCCCACGTGTATACCTTTGTCTTTGACGAAGTAAAGCGTGGCACAGGAGATAGGCTGTTGAACTTTTCTACTGGTATGATGTTAATCGACGCACCACTGTCTGTAATGAAGGTTATGGGATGACCATTCACCTTTAATGTAATTTTAGGAAAGTGTCCAAATAAATTGTGCCGCTTCGTTTAGTGATTCTTCTTTGACTTTTGATCTTCTTTTCAAGCAGCTAATCCTACATGTGCATGTTGTTCCTTAGTCAATATCAACAACGCACATCCGTCTTCTTCGCTAGCGCTTGATAATGACATTGAAGAGCCATTATATGATGAACATGACGATGATCAACTGTGCTTGGTTTCTATTTGTCGTAACTGATGTTGCCTTTTGGCCTTGTGGGCATGGCGAGAATGCTTCTGGAACCTTCTGGCATCCATTTTCTCTTCTCGCTGTGACGCATTTGGTTTCTCTTTCGCTTTGCAGACCGCTATGAAGTGGTTTCCTCTTCCGCAGCGTTTGCATATCTGGCTGGACATTTACCTTCATGGGGAAATGACTATCCACATTGGAAGCATAATTCTTTCTTCTTTGGAGGCTTCGACGTGTGTGCATCTATTTTGTGCTTATGCTTGCTTTTCATGATCAACGCTGATTCATTACATGCTGTTCCTTCTTCCAGATTATCAGCTTGTTGATCTGCTCGTTCTTCTGCTTTTGCAGCCATTAGCATCTTTTCTAAACTGAGTCTCTCTCTCAGGATGCGTCTTCTAAAAGCGTCGGAAAGACAACCATCAAAGACTCTGAGGCGCATGGCTTCTTCATCATCGAAGTCACAGAACGTACAGTGTTTGATAAGTGCATCCAGTCTCTCAACAAACTCATCCATCGTTTGACCAGTCTGTTGTCGTGCTTGGTTGAAAATGTACCTTTTCATAGTTGACATTCGACATCGGATTGAACTTGGCTACCAACGCTTCTTTTAACTTTTGGTACAACGTTGCATCAGTTTGTGAGACTTTATTGAGCACTTCTTTCACTCAATCACCAGCAAGGTTTTTCAAATATTTAATGATTTTCTTATCTTCTTCTTCTTCTACTAGCGCATCTATGAAATCATCAAACGTTTCAATCCTTGTAGTCCACCTGACGCCAAAGTTCTGTTTCCTCTCTGTGTTAAAAGGTGGTGGTGGCTTCAGGAATGTAGTCACAATATATTTCGCGCTGCATTCTACTGCCATTGAGAGTATATGCTTTTCAGGCAGCGTTCGATGCACAGAATGCCACCTGCAACTGCTGTGCACATAGGCCTTGCGCCTGAGCCCGGGTCATCACTTCCTATTCGAGGTCGTGTAGCGCTTTAATCGCCTGTGCTGGTAAGTTTCTGTTTTCGTACCTGGTCGTCACTGCCTTTAGTGTTTGCTTTGTATGGATGATGGCTTTGTGTTTTGGCACGGCGCAGTCTCTCTTCTTTCAGCCTTACCCACGGGTTCTGGTGGGATTTTCGAACGTGCTCCTCTAGAAAGCCTTCATCTTCTTCGATGGCTGTGTATGGGCTGGAGCGGGGCTTTGATTCCACATACGCCAACTGCAGACTGCTTTGCATTGATTTGGGGCACACGTGGCATGCAAGAGCAGTTTGTTGTACCTTTGCAAACTCGCAGGGAGAGCAGCCTTGTTTCTTCAGGGCACATATCCCACCTTTGTCGCCAGTTGTTACATCTTCCCCAGCCCAAGAGCATGTAAATGAACACGCCACACACAGAGCTCTGTAACAGAGGTTCTTTATTCTTCTATGTACGATCACACACAGCACGCATTGCGGCATAGCTTTTATAACCACACCTTAACACCTCCTAGCAGAGTATTAAATAAACTCTTTTTTAGAATCCTCCCAGAATGGCAAGGGTCCTAGCCCTCATAGTATCAAGACACTACAATATCCACCTATATGCTGTATTTCAACTGCGCCAGATGCATTCTTGGTGTTCTGTGTAATGTTTACTGTTGGATGAGTTGTGCAGTTATGCAGATGTTCTGCTCACCCTCATGTTTCAGTCACACTTTACAAGGCTGCTTTTCCACTTTCTGCCTTGTTTATTCTATGTATATGTTTTCAGTATGCACTTATGTTGTACACTTTGCCTGAGCTCTCTGAACAGGAGGCATTTTTTGGACTGATGTAGGCAATATGTACCACTGGAAGTATAGCTTTCTGAACAGGTTTACTGCGGATAACATGCCGCATCACTTTGGCAGTCTCTTTCCAAAGCATTTAATTAACCATATTCTGATGCTGGGGACAATTTGAAGAAGTAAAAATATAACTGGCCCACCCAAACCAAGGGCATTCCCGTGAAAGTATCTTAGAAATACTTGCAGTAATGCTGTGCTATAAAAATATTTTGTTACTGTCCCTGATTTCGGCACAGATGCCCTAAAGGGCGTGAAAAGAAAATTACAGAGAGCAAAGAGGAATGCCTAGTGCTTTAAACGGACCGCTTCTCACAGGTACTGAGTACCTGCACTTCTTTAATTTGAGAGGGACACTACTTGCACTTCTCAGCGGGGGTTTGGTATTTTTAATGGTAGATTACCAACACTTCTCAATAGCATACAGCTACTCTTGGCCAGTGAGTACCTACACTTGTATAATTCCATTTCAACCACTGGGAACGCCTCATATGGAAGACTACTTCTGGAAAGGCTCGTTTGCCTGGATAGGTAGTGCTTAAGCATGTATTCACAAGATGAATATGTTAGGGAGGAAGAGGTTTTAAGATGATGAAAGATTCAAGCTGAAAAATGTATCTTGCACAACAAAATTGAGAACATACTAATGCATTAAAAACCGTGGTATTTGCATTAAAAACTTAAAGTAAAAAGGGTAAAGCATAATTAACTGAGACATCTGGATTTAGGTGTGATAAACTCAGACAGAGACAGAGTGAAAACGATTTACTAAGTGTGACTCAAATCGGAATATTGACCAAAATGATAGAAAAACAGTTGAGTGACAGAGATTGAGAGGCTGATATAGAGGAATATTGACAGGTAAAGGCACTGAATTGAACGCAGCAACACAGAACCTGAAATAAAGAGAGGGAGAGAGGACTGGGCGTGAGAGAGAAAAGTAGACTGAATCTTAGGTTGGGAGACAGAGAGAAATGTGAGACAGACATAAATACCAACCTAATCCTGCACTTCGGATCAACATGGCCCCACCCTTGAATTGTCAACCTGAATGAGCAGATTTGGACTCACAAGTTAAGAAACTTATACCTCATCAGCTGCTTTAAAAAACAAGCATTTGCAATGCAATAGGTCTCGCATTTACGAGAAAGGGGTGCGGCCTTCATTCACGTAAAAGTGCGGCATGGGGACTTTGACAACAAAAAATATATTTGCAATGCAATAGGTCTCGCATTTGCGAGATTTTAAGCTATTGGCATTTACAATGCCAATAGCTCAAACTCTCCTAAATGCGAGATCTATGGCATTGCAAAGAAGCGGCCGCCATTGTTCTGGCTGCTTTGAAAGCTCGCATGGTGCACTGAATGTAAGGAAAGTACGCCGTGCCTACAGTAGGGCAAAATCCATTAAAGAAAATAGTGCTTATGGACGAAATAAAACATACCGTGTAGCAAAAGAAGTGAAAGGGCCAGTCCTCATGGGAGGTTTCAAATGAAGACAAAGCGGTACTAAGGAGGGACTAATAAGGCGATTATGGAATCAGAAGCCATCATTTACAAAGGACAACAACACAAGCCAATGAAAGATATGGGCTGAGAGTGGGCGGAGCTTCAAATCCCTAAATGAATACAGCTCGCCTCGCAGAGCAGCGCGTACACTGCCCTGGCTCGACTTAATAATGTAAAAAATGCACGGCGTGCACCCTTGCATGAACTGATTGTAGGGAAGTACATTAGTGTAAAAAACGCTGATAACACTGGCTACTCATCTGGCACTCAATGCTGGTAAGTTATGCATGGGCGTCGATTCACCAGAATGACAAAGGTAGCGGAAGTGATCTTACCTTAATGACATCATAGGAAGTGACATCATATGACGTCTGACCCTGAGTTTTTCAAGAAAAGCGTAACACAAGACCTGACATCACAACAATTGAGGACTTGCCTTGGATAGTATCACAAAGTAACGCAAAGTTGCACTATGTGCTGCTTTGTATTATTTTGTATTAAGGCAGCGTTCCATGGAATAGTGCATGGGCATTCCCATACAACCACCCATGGGTTTTGATGCATATCTCTATCTACAAACATGGTGGACAGGAATTTGTACCAAAATGTTATGCCTTTCCAAAGCAGGCGTAACGAGGAGAAATATTTTTATTTCTTGTTTTTCCAACTTTGCATGCGTGCTCCATTGTACAGTTTACATACAAAGTGGGAAAAGCCTTAAAGCATAGTTTTTGTACTGGAGGGGACCCCTTCCTGTACAAAACCTATGCTTCAGAGAATGTACACACCTTGCCCTCTGGCACAAGGGAATGTGCTTTGGTGCATGGCTGCCAAAAGTACGCCAGCTGACTGGGACAGAAAAAATGCACTTTAGCGCATTAGATATGGCATATTTTTCTCTCCCCCATTGATGCAAGGGAGCGCAGCAACTTTGGTGCAGCATTGCCATGTGTCAAAGAATAGTAAATCTGGGCCTCAATCTCACACAATCTCGCTCGCTACCTGTCACTAAATACTCACTCACTCACTTATGCTTACACATACAGAAACATTTTCTTACACACATGCATGCTCTCTCTCACTTGCATATGCTCTCACCCTCAAGCACGCATACAACATGCATTTCAAGCCATTTTTTACTTACCACAACTCCTACCATGGATCATAAGAGTGCTCCATGTTTTATTAGATTAATGGTGAAAAATAGAATATTATTCACTATTACTATAATGAAAAATAGGCAGACAATAAGGAATGCAGAGACCCCACCTCTGTGTTCTTGGCATTGAATTTGCGACCTGTGGGCCAAGAGTTGCAAAGGCTGTGCCAAAGACTGCAAGGGGCAAGCCAGGGGTCGCAACTGCGACCCCTGGTGACCCTTAAATGACGTCCATGAAGTTATGGTCAGACAGTCCATAATATTATCGCTCTCATACACAATCCCCGGCTGCCACAATAATGCTGTTACATCAGCAGTTGCTACACAAATTTTTCCAATAGCAACATTTACACCAATGTAAAGATCATGATTTAAGCTAATCATAACAACTAGTCAGCATTCAAACAAACAATAATCTGTCCAGGTGCTGAAAAATCAACAACCTGTGCCCACAAAGAGTTCGGGCTGGACTGTTCCCATGAGGCACAGGGTCAAGACTGATTTGCATATGGCCAGGTCTAAACTGGGGTGGCATGGTGAGCAAAAGAATGATGGATTTAACCCAGAGCACTTGACTGGGGGTGAATGTTTTGATTTGTTCTGCATTCCGTCCATCAATTGTGTGTCTTTTGCTTTCTCGCCCTAAGTGCGCCGGGTATGCCCAGACGTGGGTCCTGGGCTCACTGTGCCATTGGAATCAAGCTATCCTGGCTGATGAGGGGTGAAACCCCGAAACCGGTCCTAGGATGCTTGTTTCCGGTCCAGGGAGGACTTGGCTTGGCAGTTCGGGCTGGACTGTTCCCATGAGGCACAGGGTCAAGACTGATTTGCATATGGCCAGGTCTAAACTGGGGTTATGGTGAGCAAAAGAATGATGGATTTAACCCAGATCACTTGACTGGGGGTGAATGTTTTGATTTGTTCTGCATTCTGTCCATCAATTGTGTGTCTTTCACAAAGAGTAACAGGCTTCCTTCATCTTATCCCCACTAAGCAATTAGCCCAACAGACTCCTTACATATACACCCCCTTCTTTGTAACCAGCCACACTGGAGAAGCAAGACATCAATTATGCATCCAACTACTGGGTGCCTAAACAGTTTATAATGGTAGCAGCTTATAACATCCAAGAGACTGCCCAGTTTGTGACCTATGGCCATCCTGACTGAGAGCCTTAGACTAGGATCTGGTGATTCTAGCTATTAGGGTGACCCTCCAGGAAGCTCCTGAGTTGATTCAAGCATTAGACCCACTTATGTGAAACTTGTTACTAGATCACACACCCTTCTCACATGGCCATGGTGTCAAACTGGTTTACCATTTAATCAAAAAGTATTTGTATAGCGCTACTAATAACTACTGAGGGTATCCAGGCACTAGGTTGCTGGGCTCAGTCGAAAAGCCAGGTCTTGAGTCTCTTCCTGAATTCCGCCAGTGAGGGTGATGTCCAGAGGTGGAGGGGAAGGCCGTTCCAGGGCTTGGCTGCGAGGTAGGAGAAGGAACGGCCTCCGCTTTGGCTTTGGCGGATGCACAGTGTCTTTGTGAGGGCAGCAGAGCGAAGGTCTCTGGATGGTTGGTGAAAGTTCAGGCAGTGGTTGATGTATGCTGGCCTTAGGTCGTAGAGGGCTTTGTAGTCATGTGTCAATATCTTGAATTGGCATCTTTCCTGAACGTGGAGCCAGTGGAGGTTCCTAAGGTGTGGGGTGATGTGGGTCCATTTGGGCAGGTCGACAATGAGTCTGGCTGCTGAGTTCTGTATCATCTGTAGTCTTCTCATGAGTTTGGTGGCGGTTCCTGCATACAGGGCATTGCCGTAGTCCAGTCGGCTGGTGACTAGGGCTTGAGTGACGGTTTCCCTCGTGCAAATGGGGAGCCATTTGAAAATTCTTCGGAGTATGTGGAGAGTATGGAAGCAGGCTGAGGAAAGTGCGTTGATCTGTCACTTCATGGTGAACTTGCTGTCCAGGATGATGTTGAGGTTGCGGGCGTGGTCTGTCAGTGTGGGAGTGGGACAGAGTTCAGCGGGCCACCAGGTGTCATTCCAGGGTGAGGCGGTGTTGCCAAAGATCAGCACTTCGGTCTAATCAGTGTTGAGCTTCAGACAGTTGGTCTTAATCCAGTCGGCGACGTTCCTCATGCAGTTGTGGAAGTTGGTCTTCGTGGTGGTGTGATCTGCTGAGAGCGAGAGGATGAGCTGGGTGTCGTCGGCGTAGGATATGATGTTGAGGCCTGGGTTCTGACGATGTTGGCTAGAGGTGTCATGTGGGTGTTGAAGAGGGTGGGGCTGAGGGATAAACCTTGAGGACACCGCAGATGGTGCCCTTGGGTTCTGAGGTGAAGGGAGGTAGGAGGATTCTCGGAGTTTGTCCTGTGAGGAACAATGCGATCAATCTGAGGTCGTCTCCCTGAATCCCGATGTGGTTCAGTCTCATGATGAGTGTGTGGTGGGATACGGTGTCGAGTGGAGCGTAGAGGTCGAGGAGGATATGGGCCGCCGATTCTCTTCTAACCAGGAGAGTGCGGTCATCAGTGGCGGCGACCAGGGTGGTCTCGGTGCTGTGGTTGGCGTGGAAACTGTATTTGGAGACGTCAAGAAGGTTGTTTCTCTCCAGGTGTTCTGTGAGCTGCTGGTTGATGGCCTTCTCAAGGACTTTGGCAGGCAAGGGAGCAGCAAGATGGGGCGGTAGTGCTGGAGTTCGCTGGGGTCAGCGGAGGGTTTCTTGAGGAGAGATCTGACTTCTGCGTGTTTCCATTTGTCGGGAATGTGGCTGTGGCGATGGATGCGTTGAGGATGGTGCTGAGTTGGCAGCTGATATCCTTGCCTCCAAGGTTGAATAGGTGGTGGGGCAGGGGTCCGTAGGTGCTACCAGGTGGATGGAGTTCATGATTGCTGTGGTGTTCTGTGTGGTCCCATGCTGTGAGTGGCTGATCAGGGGAGGCTTCCATTGGAGTAAGGAGGATGTGGAGGTCAGTGGGTTGGGGCTCGAAGTTCTTGTTGATGGTGGAAATCTTGTTGTAGAAATGGTCCACAAGACTGCCGCAGAGTTCCTGTGAGGGAGGAATTGTGTCCTCGGTGGCCGTAGGGCAGGAGAACTCGCTGACGATGCTGAAGAGTTCCTTGGTGTGGATGGTGCTTGCTGCGATGCGGTGTGCTAAGGCGTCTTTTTTTGCGTCTTTGATGCGTTGGGGGTATTTATTGAGGACCGACTTAAAGGTGGCTCGGTCTGTGGTGTCTCTGCAGGTGCACCATCTTCTCTCCAGTTGTTTGCAGCAGTGTTTCATTGTCCTGAGTTCTGGTGTGTACCAGTGGACTTGTTTGGTGGATCTGCGGGTCTTGGCTTGTTTGATGGGGGTGACTCCGTTGGTGTCGTTGGTGATCCAGGTGGTGTAGTTCTGGACTGCTTGTTCCAGGTTGGTTGCGGGGGCAGTCTTGGTGGTTTTGAGGGCGTCCAGCTCTTGGGTCTGTGTAACCTTGATCCAGCTACAGAAGGAGGTGTTCGGGTGGCTGGTGGCAGTGCATGGTGATCCTGAGATGGTGAAGTGGATGATGGAGTGGTCGAACCAGGGGAGTTCTGTGGCATGGCTGCATTTGACTGGCAATGAAAATCGGGTCCAGTGTGTGTCTACTCTGTCTGTGGGGTCGGTGGCCAGCTGGGTGAGGCTGATGTTGCCCATGCGTTCCAGGAGGTTAGCGGAGTGATTGTCTGTGGGGCTGTCCAAGTGGAAGTTGAGGTCTCTGAGGAAAATGTAGTGCTTGGACTTGACTGCTAGTGGGGTGATGAAGTCGGTGTTGGCATCGCATAAGCCAGTGCGTGGTCGTGGTAGTCTGTAGGTGAGGGTGCCTCTCATGGTCATTCTGTTGTCGGTGTGGAGTTGGAAGTTGAAGTGTTCCATGATCGTTGTGGTGTCGTCTTCGGGCGTGGTGCAGCGGATTGTTTCTTTTTGGATGATGGCGATGCATCCTCCATGTTTGTTGGTGCGTCTTGGTGTGTCATCTTGTGCGGTTGGGTGTTGTGGTGGCAATGGCGGGGCAGAGGAGGGGTTGAGCCAGGTCTCTGTGATGAAGATCGCATCGGAGGTAAGGGTGGAGATGGTGTCCCAGACTCCGGCGGTGTGTTTGCAGAGAGATCGGTCGGTGAGCAGTAGGCATCATGGTGGTTCTGGTGCGGTCGGCGAAGTGGGAGTGGCGCTGGTTTCCGTAAGGGCGGTAGGTCCTGAGTTGCAGGTGAAGGGACAGCGGTAGCAGGTGAATTGTCCTGCCATTGAATGAGGAGATGCGAGGCAGCAGTTGATGTGGCATCCGGGGTCCAGGTCTCGGAGTTGTGCAGAGAAGTATCTGTGGGTGGCTGGAGGACCAGGGTTCCTGGCGCTGGGTGTGGTCCAGATGTGGATGGGCACAGATGGGCTTGCCTTTGGTGCACCCACTGGGCGCCAACTGCGTGGCTGTGTTGTGACCTCCATTAAGTAGGTCCTGGGAGGGGGGGTGGGGCTCTGGGAGGCTGGATAGCAAAAGGTGGGAAAAGGCACAGGCGAGAAGGAGCGAGCGACTCCTAAACGGCGCGATGCTAAATGAAATGCAACAAAGGGAGAGCAAAAGCAATTCAAGCTAAAGTTAATTTGGAAAAGGGCATGGCAATTATGCCATGCCCTTGAATTGCAACACTGCCTTCCCATACAACTCACTCCCCACAAATCAGTGTAGATGGTGTTCCATTGATGGCTACATGATGTTACCCAAGATCGCCTCTGCTTCTCCATGCACCCCCTGGGCTCTGCTGAGATGATTCTGTTCATCATCCGGCCAACATTTTTATTTCTGGTAAAATAATATCTTTTTCCTGCAAGATTTTCTTCCTGCATACTTTTTCTGATACCCCAGTGATCCTCAAATAAGTCATTGACTTTTGGCCAATCGTCTGGTAGTTAGAAGTTAATTTCAACAGAGCATAGTTCAGGTTTAAAACATTTTGCTTGAGGGGTTGATCTGTTTTTTTTTTTTGCATATCTTAAAAAAAGATATCATGTTAGTCATCTGGATTTTTTCCTTCTTATAAGGTTAAACTCCTCAAAGTCATTAAAATAAAAGGTCAATTGTGAAACAATTAGACAACTGTTCTGTAGAGACATATTTGTAAAGAGTGACAATGAAGCCACTGTATTTGCAGAGACATATTTCTTACACATTTACATGATCACAAAGATAGGTAGTGGTCCACCTGAATGTCGATTCTGGAATGTCGTTGGGCAGTTATATCATTTCTAAAATGTCATGGTATACAAAATATTGTAGGACATGATATTAAAGGTAAGAACTTTTTTTTACTTCTTAAAAACATTGGTTGTTATTGTTTACGTTAGTATCATTATATATATTGTATTTTTTTTGTTTTTAATTTTAAGTGTAATGTTTATTACATTTTATTTTTAGTGTAATACATAATATTTGAAGTGTTACTGTAAGTATTTTTTTATTGTTTGTATTTATTTTTATGTTTTTAATTATATTTTATAATATTTTATAATATTTTTAATTGTTAAATATATTAAATTAATTTAACTTGTTTAAATCAATATTAATATATTATTTATTTTTAATGGTTTTAAAATCAATGTATAAAAAGTCTAAGTTAAATTTTTAATAATTGATGTAGTAATTATTTTTTTAATGTGCTGTTTTAATGGGTTGTTGCATAACAGGCGGTGTTTAAAAAATATATTAATAATATGCATATGTTATTATTTATTCATTACTTTAATAATTGTAATAATATAAATAGATAGTTCGGAGTCTCATTTCACCAAACTGCCCCACCAATTATCGTTGGCGGGGCGCTGGGAAGGCTCATTACTATTTCGCTTTAGTGCAGATACAGTAAAATTTCTGTTGTGTTTTCTGCTAGGATTTACGAAAAATTTAGATGACACACCTTGCCCTTGTGATGGCAAATCTGGGCAATCCATGCTGCACATTGTACTTTTTTGTACATTTTATGGGATATATAACAAACATTTTTAACCCCGCTTTTAAGAAAGAAAATGTTGTGATAACAGGCACTTTAGATCAACTTTTATTCTCTTATTACAATTATCTGATAATGAAATTATTATGTATGTTGGATCTTTCTTGAAGTCTGCTGTAAAGGCCCTCAGTACAATGCTTTCATAATCATGTTGCTAATTCTGACTTATTGTAAGTATGCAGTCTGATTGCTGCTATGTAAATTCTTTTAATTGAATTTTTATGTGTTTGATGTGCTTGTAATCGTTTTGGATTGCTCTGCAACTTTTATGGATGTTCATTTCATCCGAATAAAGAATTTCTGATTTCTGAAATAGTTTAATTTATATATTTTTTTATCTTTAATAGGTTGTTGGGAATGTAAATTTCATAAAAGCTAAGTAATTCCTTGGTTATCTAAACTCACAGATGCACACAATTTCACATCCTATCCAAAAGAGATTTATATTTACAAAGCCACAAATAAGACAAATAAAGAATGAAAGCCCAAACAATAAACTCAAAATGAATATCAAAGGTAGAAGTCAATACAGATAATATTTATTAAAAGATTATGCAAATCAAGATAAAAATATCATAGAGTCAAAGTTAAAAACATGGTGTATCAAATCGATATTATATAAAACATACAATCAAAAAGGCAAGTTCATACACTATTGTTGCCTTGCTGGATGATAAGGGACAAACGGCCAATATCAATCCTAACAATCAACCCCCCGAGAGAAGAACAACAGACAATACAATTTGTCATAAATTGTGACACATCCGTAAAGAAAAACAAACTGTTGACTGGAGCCCGATACACGCTCGTCTTGATGTATCTGTTGAACCAGTCAACTACCGAATTGTGTCAAATAGCTGCGTCAACGCGTTTCGATGGCACGCATATATTTACACCATCTTTATCAAGACTATCTTATAGTTCTCTCGATTGGAAATTCTCACAATAGCCCATAAACCAAGACCATATAAGATAAGGGGAATACTGATTTTAGTCCAAAGCTTATTCTGTTGCTAGATGGAATTCCTCACAGAAGGGGCTTTTATACCTCCACCTCCTGTATCTAGTTGTAAGACACTCGCTTTATACAAGGTACTTCATCGTTTAAAAGGTAATCATAAATTCTGTAACACCTTTATAACATTTTGGAGAGGTCTGATAAAATATAAAGCTGCCTCCTCTCACCCTTCACGATCGGCGGTGATCGGAGTCGTGGCTACCCGACTCTAGAAGGACCCTTTGCCGGTGGTGAAGGGGGGAACGGCGCAGCGCCCGAGACGACCGGACAGCATACGTCGCCCGCCCAGCTTCACGGTGAGGGGGGGCGAGAGGCGCAACTGCTACACTTTTCGCCAGTCTGTCGGGAGGCCGGGAACGGTTTTAATTGCGGGCGAATTCCCACTCGACCATCACCTAAAGGGATCCTGATTGTAAAGAGCGGGAGTGGCGGCCCTGCGCTCTGCTGGCTGGTCCTACGTGCTGTGCCCTGGGAGCTGCCTGAATTTCCCACACCCTGACTCCGTGGGGACCCCGTCCTGGGGTCAGAACTCGGTGAGGGGAGTGGATTTGCCCCCACAGTCGTCGGATTGATGTTGCTGTGCTTCGGGGGCTCACCCACCTGAAGGTGACGCGCCCTGGGGACCTAATCCTCGGCCATTGCGGCCATACTCCCCTGCGACATACTGGGACCCGGGCGGTCTGGATCGCCTACCTTTGCCGAGCTGGTGCTCCCTGGCCTCCCGGTGAAGACCTTCTCGGCGCGAAGATCGACGCGCGGTCTCCCGTGGGGCGAAGTCCTCCCCCCCCCACCCCCCCCCCAGGCTGGCGAAGTGAACCGGACTGGTGCAGGTTTTCAGAGCACGGGGTGGTGTGGACCACATACGGTTGCGAGCCCGGCAGACATTGGTATAAGCCATAGAGGGTGAAGATGGCCCTGATCCCCCGCTTGAGGTATAGATATTGAGTTACGCAGAAGCACCACACACCGAAGACAGAATTGCTCACCGTCGGAGGCGTTGACTCTGGGTCGTCGGCCGTCGAAGCGGAGGGGGACTGCCGTGGGGGACTGGAAGCGCCCTCGGCCTGACGCCGGTGGTCCTTTGCCCGGCGGACTCCTTTCGGGAGCAGAAGGGGATTGAGCCTGTGTCGCGTTACCCTACCGCCTGCGGCGCGGCGAGACGGCCCCTGGTGCTGCGGGGTGCTGGAGAGGCGGCCTCGATCCCAGTGTTCCAGTGCCTGAGGGCCATCGGGATTGTCGTTGGAGCGGTGGCCTCACGAAGGGGCCAACGGGGTACACCCCGCTGGTGGTGAAGAACGAGGGCCTGCCCCCTGGACCATACACCCCTGAGCTGGAGCTTATGATGGCCAAAGATAAGGACCTTAAACAGTCTCGGCAGGGTAAGATGGACCGATACGCAAAAGTGTTACCAGGCCCGATGGGTGGAAGGAGGTCCCGCTCCTCCCTCGGACACCACCACTATCCTGCAAGCCATCCGTGAGTCCAGGGAGAGTCTAGAGGAGAAAGTGGCGGAGGTGCGATCGGAGGTCACCCTGCTGCGCCACGATCTCCATAAGGTCTCGGACCGGGTGACTGAAGCCGAGCGTCGTATCTCGGAGCTTGAAGATGCCTCCCATGCCACACGGAGGGATGTATCAGGGCTCCTAGCATCTATGGCGGAGGTGGCATGGCGAGTCAACGATGCGGAAAACAGGGCCAGAAGGAACAATCTTAGATTTGTTGGCTTTCCGGAAAAGGCGGAGGGATCTGATCCCGGACACTTTCTACTGACCTTTCTGAAAAATACCCTACCGCAGGCGCCATTCTCGATGTGTTTTGTGATAGAACGAGCCCACAGGATGCCAAACTTTGCACCCCCACCGGGAGCCCCACCTCGTCCCCTGATAGCACGCTTTCTGAACTTCCACGATAGGGACTTAATACTGCGGGAAATCCGGAAACAGGGTGAAATTCGCTATGAGAACACCCGGGTGATGGTCTTTCCAGATTATTCCCGAGATGTACAGAAGCAGAGGCGGTCTTTTGATCAGGTGAAGGTTAAATTGCGTGCAATGGGGCTCCAGTATATGCTACTCTTCCCAGCTAAACTGAAAGTTCTGTTCCAAGGCTCCTCCATGTTCTTCCAAACTACTGAAGAGGCTTGGTCCTGGATTGAGGAGCGCCCACAACTCAAGAAGGGGACACCGAGTGGCCCCACTTCGGCTCCAGTGAAACGAGGGGGCATGTCCCAGGTCCGGCCCAGGGAAAAACGTTGGCGGAGAGGGACGAGAGTACGTGGCTCGGCGGGGGGCACTCCGGGACGAGTGTTGAGATCCAGGGACACGGACGGGCCCCTATCGGAGTCAGGAGAAGATACGGCTCGGTCACGTTCTGTGCATTCTGTGGCTAGATCAGACGACACCGGACAGGTTGAAAACTCTGAGAGTGAGGAATTAGAAGAGGGGCAGACTAACCACCCATTGCTGCAAAGCATTCAGAGGTTGGAATCAACAGACCAGAACCCCCAGGCTCCAGACGAAACGAATCACCAGCCCTCTGGCAATGGCGATGGGGATTGAGAACAGAGGCCGGCTGGCCCCCCAACAAACAGTAAGACTTTCCCGAGGATCGCTACACACCTAGTGACTGTAACTTGAACGAGGAAAGCGCTCCTAGTGAGCTCAGTGTGATAGTCTTGCTCCGTTAAATTGTGTGGGGGGTGGGGGGGTGACAGATCTCTTAACTAGATCACCCGTACCACAGTTGTCATGTTGACGAGTTGGGGGGCCGTGGGGGTGTCTGAAGAGTGTTGGGTGGGGGGTGGGCGGGTCGCAGAACTACATATTTTTTTGAGATTGTTCGATGGAAATGGAGATCGTTTAAACCAAAACTGTGCTTTGAGTGATGCAATGCGGGACGAGAGAGGGGGGGAGTGGGGCGGGTTACCACCACAGGGCTGGGCCGGGACTGAACCCTTATATGACGTATGATGGCAGACGATAGTTATACCACAATGACATGGAATGTTAATGGATTAGGCAACAAAGTTGAGCGGGGTTTGGTGTCCCGGTATCTTAAGAGACATAAACCTGACGTTGTATTCCTACAGGAAACACATTTAATGGGATCGGGCTGCTCCTTTTTAGGTCGGGGCCAATACACCACTTTAGCCCATGCGGGGTTCACCAGGGGTTCACGGGGAGTGGCAATCCTTATCAAAAATCCCCCCTTTCGCGTTACGCAGCAGTGGGTGGACACTGAAGGGACATATATGGCGGTACGAGGGGTCTGGAGACATAGGACTTTCCTCCTTGTGAGCGTCTATGCACCTCCTCGCTTTCAACAACGCACACTAGACTGCATAACTACGCTCCTTTTACAATCTGGCCCAGCCATACATATACTGGGGGGGGGATTTCAACGATGTCATTGATCCCGTGTTAGATCGCACACGACTTCGAGCGGGGGGCCCCGAGACCACACCCCTGGCCTGATTTCTAGATACTCTGGGACTATCTGACCTGTGGCGGGGACACCATCCACGCCGAAGAGCGTACTCCTATTTCTCGGGGGCCCACAGAGTATTCTCCCGCCTGGATTATCTCTTTGCCCCAGCGGGAGACATACAACAGATTGATACGATAGAATATTTGGCCAGGGGCATATCTGATCACTCTCCCCTGTTGCTGAAGGTGGGTGGGAGACCTGTTCATCATACACCACAATGGAGATTGAATGCATGGGCACTGCGAGATGAGGCAATTGCAGAGGAGCTTCCGATAGACTCCGAGCTCTACTTTAGTGAAAACGAGGGCTCAGTTACGTCTGCGGTGGTACTATGGGAAGCCTATAAACCGGTTCTACGAGATAGAGCACAAAATATAATTGCCCGTAAAAAGAAAAAAGAGGCCGAAGATATTGAGAAATTGAAACGTAGGCTTTTAGATCTGGAGGGTAATGACCCGACTGCAATGCCCGAACATACCCAACGCCAACTTGAAATAACCAGGCGGGAATACCTTGCGACTAATGAAGTAAGAGCACACCAATTAGCAACCCAACACAAACTTTACGAAACAGGGGATAGGGCCGGAAAACTGCTGTCGTGGTTGGGACGGAAGGAACTAGAATCACGCTGGGTACAGTCCATTACGGAACGGGATGTCACCTACACCACCCCTGAAGCCATAGCTGGAGCCTTTGCAAGATACTATACTACATTGTATACAGCTCACACCCAGGCGGACGAATCACAGATACGTAGATACCTTGAGGGCATTGAGTTGCCCTCCTTAACACAGGACGAAGCAGACAGCCTAGAGGGTGATCTGACACTAGCGGAAGTGACGGAGGCCATTGGTCGACAGAAACCAGGCAAGACTCCAGGGCCCAACGGTCTTCCGGGGGAAATTTTTAAATTGAATAGTGCGTTGCTGGCGCCGCATCTCCTCAAAATGTTCCGAGAAGCCAAGGAGCAGGGGATCCTCCCACGAGACCTTCGGCTGGCCACGGTGGTGGTCATACATAAGGCGGGGAAACCTGCAGAGGACTGCGGATCCTACCGCCCCATATCCCTCCTTAATATTGAAACGAAGATTCTGGCTACAATCTTAGCGAAACAACTCCTAACCGTGATTCTCTCCCTGGTCCACATGGATCAGTCGGGGTTCATGCCGAAGCGCGCCACCCGTTTTAACCTGCGGCGTCTTGCCAACTGGATTGACACGGTACAGGGTCGGGACTGCCCCCACTTGCTTCTCTCGCTTGACGCGGAGAAAGCATTTGACACGATACACTGGTCTTTTATGTGGTGTACCCTGGAGGCGATGGGCTTCGGCCCCGTCTTCCGAGCATGGCTAGCGTTATTATACAATAAGCCGGAGGCAAGGGTTCGTGTCAACGGCACTCTCTCAGATAGCTGGCCAATACAGCGCGGCACACGACAAGGCTGCCCCCTATCCCCACTCTTGTTCGCCCTCATATTGGAACCGCTGGCTTGCGTGATCCGAATCTGGCCGGGGCTGAGGTGCTTTCTAAAGGATTCATGCCTTTACGATGCAGAACGCATATCTTTATATGCGGATGACATACTGTTATACATCACGCAACCGGACGAGACACTCCCCCGCATATTACAAGTGTTCGAAGAGTATGGTTCCTACGCGGGCTACAAGATAAACTGGAATAAATCCATCCTTTATCCGGTGAGTGGCGAGACAGATCCCCAGACCTACCCGAACTGTCTGAAGATGACTACGGAGGGGTTTCTTTATCTTGGGCTCTATGTCACCACCGATCCAGAGGTCCGGTTAGACCGTAATATCAGGCGTGTACTGGGAAAATTTCAGGCAGATGTGAAAAGGTGGAGGGCGCTTCCTTTAACCATCATGGGTAGAGCCGCCATGTACAAAATGGTGACACTGCCCCAATTCCTTTATGTGTTGCAAAACACATATCACAAAATACCGGATACTATCTTTGCCGCTATAGACAATGAGTTGCGTCTCCTGTTATGGGACGGGGCCCACCCACGCATAGCCCTGCGAACCTTGCAGCGTAATGCATATAATGGTGGATTGGCCCTACCGGACATTAGAGCATACGATAGAGCAGCACACCTTATTGTTCTCAATGAATGGAATCACGCACCCGCCGACCACCCCACATACAGACTGGAAAGGCTTCAATTCCAGACACGTTCTTACGTACACTACCTATACTGGGGTCCCGGGGTCACACGCCTCCTTCCAGCAACCCAACGAGTGATAGCGGCATGGAAGGGTGCAGAAAAACAGATGAAATGGGAGGGGAAACCCACACGAGAGACCCCTCTGTGGGAAGGTGCCCGATTGACCGAGATCAGGAAACTAAGAGGATTTAGACAATGGGACCTTATAGGTATCTCCAAAATAGGGGACCTACTGGAGGGGGGCTCCCTAGCCTCCTTCTCAGTCCTGCAGGCTAGATACCAGCTTCATGACTCCCAAGCGTACGCATATCTGCGTCTTAAACATGCCTGGCAGGCACAAGAGCTGGTGGACGTGAAGCTGCCCGAGTACGCCCCGCTAGAAGGCAGGCTCTTGCAGGAAGAGCTCTCAACCCAGGCGATATCCCTGACGTACAAAACACAAATAAATAACGTCCCGGACAACCTTGGCCCCTTGCGCGCCAAGTGGGAACTCACCACTGGTCCCCGGGAGGACATAGATTGGGAGGCGGCCCTCATGCACCCGCGCGAAGTAGCGATCAGGCTGCGGCTGCGCCTCATACAGTACAAGATCCTTCATAGATCCTATCTTGACAGGACACGCTTACACAAGATGGGAAGAGCTGAAGACCCAAATTGCCTCAGATGCCACGTTGAACGTGGTACTTACATACATACCCTGTGGGAATGTAGACATATCCACACCTATTGGTTCGCGATCCGCGAAGAACTGAACAATGTATTAGACTCCCAGCTAGAGTTAGATGCAAAATTCTTTCTATTAGGAGTCCCTACAGATGTTGACCTGCCGAGACACAGGCTCCTCCTGGCTAATCTGGGGTTAGTAGTGGCCAAGAGAGATATAGCCAAACATTGGGGAGCCCAACAACTTCCCACACTAGCGGAATGGAAGGCCAACATGGACCTGTATATGGGGGCGGAGAGGGTAGTCTACAAGGCGAGGGGCTGTCCACGTAAATTTCAGAAAATATGGAAGCCCTGGATAAAATACTACAAATTAGAGTTGGATGTGGAAGGGGGAAGCCCCGACCCGATGGATGGCAGGTCGGAACCAGGTACCCAACAGCAGTGATGCCTAGCCCATGCCTGAACGAGAGGACTGTAAGAGACCTATCCAAATGCTTATTTACTGATGTGTTTGTTGTGGCTCGCTTTGTCCCCTTGGTGGATCTACTGCACGTCACCTCGCCCATATATGTAACTCCTCATTTGACCTTGACCGCACTCCATGTATCAATGACTCCTTTTCCAAGGTTTATGTGTTATGTTTCATTTTATAAAATGCAAATAAAAATATATATATTTTTTTTAAAAGAGTACCCTATTTCCTTTGGTTCAACAAAGGGGTCCCTCTCTTCTTTTGCAGGGACTGTAAATTTCTACATTTATTTAATTACATACTTGAATAATTTAATAAATTTGTAAATTACAAGTATAGTTAAATGAGTTTGGATTAGTAACAATATAATGGTGTGTTTTTGTATTATTATAAAAATATTTCTTTTTGAATACTTTTAAGAAGTTATTTTATATCATTTTTAAATGAATACATTGTAATGAATTTAGCCTATAAATAATTGGGTGTTTGATTTCAAGCAGTGATGTGTTTTTTGTTATTTATAATAAAAATAAATATTGTATGTTTTTATAAGTTTGTGAATTAAAATATTATTTATTATGTTTCATCTTCGATTAAGCAGATTAGATCATTAATATAAAATTAAGATTGTTCTAATTTCATGGGAAGTAAGTGTGAAGAAATTATAAAAAATAGGAGAAATTTTATTTTTAAAATTATATAATAAATATTAATGTATTATTTGTTTTTAAACTTTAAGTTAAAATTTTAATATTATTTAAATTAAAACATTTTATAACTGTTATATTTTTAATAAATATTTTGATTTTTGTAATGTTTAAATTAGAATATTTATATGGGCAAATTGCTTTATAAAATTCCAATATGAATTATTTTTCAATAATGTAAAAGATACTTTAGCAATGAACACTTGAAAAAATGAAAGATAGATTTTTTTTTTAGTCCTCATATGCAACAAGAGGCAGGATGTACACTACGAAGGCCAAACACAGCCCAACCCTTTGAGGGCTATGACCTCCTATATCGAGCATCGTTCAACATTTTAGTGGAAGGTTTGCGGGAGCCACCGCTCAACTCCTCTTATGTTGAGGTTTGTCTTTAATCCTTAGACCGCTAGTACAAACCACCCGCCAGATTAGGAGTTTTCTCCTGTCTGGCGTGCGGTTCTTTGGCGTTCCCAGGTTGGTGCCTATGAAATAGGCACCACAGTGGGAATGTCAAAGGCAGTACCTGCACCCCATGGACTGCTGCAGTCCATGCTGTGCAGGTACTGGTGTGCATGCACACAGGGGGGCACACATGTTGTGCCCCCCTGTGTGCATCCATTTGGCGTGAGGCACCAGTGGGCCCTGTAGGTCCCCCTTTTCTCACAGCCGCACTTTTCATGGCGGTCGTACCACCATGAAAAGAGTGGCGGTGAGGAAACTCATAATATGCTCAGCTGGGCCACAGCTGCCCCGCCAAGAATATTGTGGCCTCAATACCGCCACGCCACCTCCAGGGATCTCTGATCCCTGGCAGTTGCGGTGGTCCCAAGGCGGCCCGAATTGCCCTGGTCATAATGAGGCGGTCAGAAGACCGGCACCACTGGTCCCCGCGAGTCTGGCGGTCCATGGACCGCCAGACTTGTAATTTTGTAAACACTGTTATTTTCCCGGGGATTTTCATTCTGGATCCATGTCACTGTAGTATGGGATTCCCAAAATCCTTCTGACTTGGATCCATACTTTGCATGCCGCACTTAGCACTCTGAATCTAATCTTTTGAAAAAAAGTTGTGTTTCCAAATTTAAAGAGATAAAAATTACCTTTCTCTGGGAGATCTTTTGTTGATGCTTGGTAGCGTGGGACATCCGTTGATAGCCATTTGTCAGTAATGGCCTAACATTCTTCAGTTGGAAGGCCCAGCAGTATAACTGAAACTCTGGAAAGGCTATGCCTCCATCTGTTTTCTTTTTGCTAGTTTTTTCCAAGCAATTCTCTTGCTTTTATTAGCCCAGATTAAACTACCCAGTTTCCCCTGTAGTTTTTTAAACCCCTCTGCCCTGAAGTGTAAAGGTAATGCATTGAAAATAAAGGTACATTTTGGAAAGATCATCATTTCAATTAGGTTCATTTTTCCTAAATTAGAAAGGGGAAGATAGGCCGCATAAATGCTGAAGTTTCTTAGTTTCAGACATACGTCTATTGAAATGTATTTGTGCCATGTTATCCAGATCTTTCACCACTTGTAGTCCTAAGTACGCAATTTCTTTTTTTCTAATGGATTATCAGCAGAACTGTTTCAAGTCATAAGTTCTGTTTTATCTTTGTTTACTAGGTAACCCGAGACTTTTCCAAAGTCATTTAGAATATTTAAAATTATGGAAACGGAGCCCTTAAAATATCATGTGTAAATCATCAGACCATGCTATAAATATAATTATTGTGTGTTTGATATTTTATTAGTTAAATTATAGACACTCAAATTAAACAGTTTTTTTCACAATGGGTTTTGGGTTGTACTTATAGTAGTAATTGTAAAATCACCAAAATTAAATACTTTCCCCAGTGGCAGTAGGGTTTTGCTGTTAGAAAAGTAAATCTGCACTTCCCAAAATCAAACACTTTGTCCAGTGAGTGAGGGCTTGCAGTTACAATAGTAAATCTACACTCGCTGAAATGTAACATTTTCCTCAATGATAGTAGACATGGGCTAGAATTGTGAGCCTGCACAACTCAAATACAATACACTTTCCTGAATGGGCATGGGTTTGGAGTTAGAATAGTAAATATGTTTTCTATGGATTCTTTTCTTGAGCTGAGATTACATTATTGCATTTTTGGGGGATTGCTTTTAGTTTGGAATTCTGTGTCAGGACCCGGAGGCGAGGATTATGCCAACACTTTCTTCAATTTTATTAAGAGCAGCCGTTTTATCACCAACAATAAACTACATTTCCCATCATTCCAAGGTAAATGAGAAATCACTACACAATAGTCAGACCCCCCAGGATATTGAGGCATGGATTAGCAAATTTAGCGGCACAAATATGGAAATTTAGCGGCACAAATATGGAAATTTTGCGGCATTTTTGCGGCACTTTATTTTACTCATAATCATTCATTTTCAGCCTTAAATCAATGGAAACTGTTTTAGCAGAGTATTCCACTTTGAATAGGCAACCTGGGATATGGAACAGAGGAAGCAGCCCACAGGTGAAGGCTGTTATCCCTTGGAAATGCAATCCTCCATTTGCTTTAGTATAGGTTCTGAGAAGCCCATCAAAGATGGCCTGGTAGCATCCCATAGTAAATGGCATTCTAGAACCTACCTTAGTGTATGCTCTGGGGGTCCAGATTGGAGGGACAGGGAGATACCCAAAGAAATTGAAATTATGCAACCAGTCACAGTATATGACCTGTGGAATCCACTTAGGAGCAGCAGAGGAGAAACTCATAATAAAGGAACTATACAACCGTGCAATACTTCAAGGCAAATCGCGAAATCCTGGAGGGTCTGGCTAGGGCTCCGACCGTTTATGTTTTCACGGGTGAAGGGGGCGGGGGGCACAACGTTATAACATTTGCAATGTAATAGGACTCGCATTTACGCGCGTCCAAGCTATTGACATTGTAATGACAATGCCATTTATTTATGTTTTAAAAACCAAAACATAAATAAAGGCATTGTCATTTACAATGCCAATAGCTCAAACTTGCGTAAATGCGAGACCGATTGCATTGCAAATGCTTGTTTTTTTACTATTCTGCTAGGGTGACAGACATTTACACAGGACATGTATGGATGGATTTTGCTGCTGCTCTGTCCTCTCTCCACCACTTCCTTGCCGCCTGACAGTTTCCAGAGTGTGACTTCTTTTCACCTGATTTGCCCCATTGGGTTCACTGCCTGCCCGCTAAGTGTCCTGTTCTGGCCCCTTGTCTCCAAGGTACCCATCACCTTCTGGAAAATGTCCTCCTCTCTCTTGATTTCTACCCGCGCCAGGTTCTGCCCTAAGGTGCTCGCTGCCATCCCACTCCTTCCTGCCTTTGTCCTCATCTCATCTTCTTGTGCTGCCTTTTGCGCCATGATGCCCGACACCTTTCGTCCGCCTGGCCCTTACTTGTGCCAACTCTGTTACCAGGAAGCTTGCTGTCTGCCCTTCTCTCGCCTGCCACCTACATTTGTCATGTTGCCATTACCATACCAGTTCCTTCACTGGGTTTAGCTCCCAAGATGTCCTCTTTCTGCCCGAGTTTGCTATGATAAAGGCACCCTCTTAAAATGTGGAAGAAGCGTCTCCCCATGAAACTTAGTCACCAGCAGTTACTGTCTAATTGTGCGCATTGCCGATTTCGCGGGCACTTTTGTAAAAATTGAGGCATTTTTACAAAAGTGCCGATTTCGCGGCAAACCGCGAAATCGCGAAATCGCGAAATCCTGGAGGGTCTGCCAATTATAGCTCAGTACGGCCCTTTTCCGCCACTGTCTGCCTGCCTTCCTCCTCTTTCTTTATTGCTGCAGCCGAAGATAAGTCAGGGACTTCGGTCTCGCTTTTATTTCTCTAATGTAGTTCTGTTGTCTTCGCATTGTTGGATTTGGATTATTGTTCAGTCTTTCCTCCCTTGTGTTAAGGGTCCTTTTCTGAGGCCGCGGGAACACTCTGTCGCTCCTTCGCTGCCGCTCATTACTATTCACCGCTCGGGGGAGCCGCAGGGGCTGACGTGTGGCAGTCCTCTGACCGCTAGAGGGCGCACGTTCGTGCCACAAATCAAGCAAGCGCTTTATCTGACTCCGACATGATCGGGCAATGCAGTTGTGACTAAAGGCTTACAGTAAGGCAAATCATTGAACATCCCCCTTGTGGTCTGTACTGGACTCGTGTCCCCTGTTTTATATGCAGGACTCGTGTCCAACGGCACCACTACAAACGCCCAATGGGGTCACTACTCACTCATTAAGCCTATGGCAAGTCCACATTTTATGATACAGGACACCGACCCAGGCTGTATTAGTTGACCAGTGTAACCAAGGCCGCATTGTGTCTTGAAGGTGCTGCTTGCTACCCCCAAACTGCCTGGGTTAACCCCAGCCCATATACCCTCTATATCCACGCTTCCCTAGTGAGCTACTTACCTCCATCACGATTATAGTGGAGCAGTATGATGACACTTATGCAGAGGAAGAGGAGGTAGCCTACTTTCCTGGTGTCAGATGAGTTTTGTGACACAGTAGATTGCTCAAATCATAGGGCGGTCTCAGACGCAATTGCGCCTTACGAGAAGAAATTGCTCGAATAAGCACAAAAGTGCTTCTAACCCCTCCCTTCGAGGGAAGACCTACCTGGGCCCTTGTCCCCCTACCTCCTAGGCTACCCGCGCTCCCTGAGAATCTGCTTAAGCGCTCCCCGGGGGTGGACCTGGATGCTTTTGCTAGGCTAAGAAGGCCTTTATGGGCCATGCCTTATCCCTGAGCCCGAGGGGAATTCCCAGGTACTACCTTCCGCCCCCCCTCCCCCCCCCCTTCTTCTCCACTGGCCTCTGACAGTTCCCCAGCGGGATCAGTTGGCGAGTCAGATCAGGAGCAGCCTTGGAGGCCACAGAGCACTCCCTTGTGGGCAGACTTCCCCACAGGCACCCCTGAGTGTGCGGAGTCTGACATGTTGAATCCTGAGGCACTTATGCACCCCGATCAGCCCTGAAAGTCACCACCTATGTGGCTGGGTGGCTACGTAAACCCTTAGATCAAGATATCCGGAACCTCCTACGGGCCAAGTGGTCCAGACCTTCACTGGAAGGTAAAGTTGCAGCTACGCCAGAGATAGACCCCAAAATGGCCACATTCCTGGCTAAATAGGTAAGAGACCCCGAAAAAGGGCATTGACTGCTCCTGGTGGTCATGCCAAGATAAGCTGTTAGACCTGACTTAGCCATTGACAAAAATTCTTGACATGACTGATGACGTGAAAAAATCAGGCGCCTTAATTCCCGCAAGATACTCTCTAGTTGGGCCCAACAGGCAGTGGTGTTCTTGGGAAAGGCGAGCTGCGCCATATCTACCAAGAGGCGCCGATCTCTCCTCATTTAGATTGAATCTAAGTAAGGGGATCTGGCAACCTCTGAGGTAGGGCTGGTTGCGCACAGCAGGCTCTTTGGTGAGCCATTCATGAAGGAGCTCGGGAAGTTTGTCTCCAAATTTAATTAGCTTGATAAAGCACAATCCTCAATCAAGCGCATCTTTACCCCCTGGTTTTCGCTGGGGCCGATCATTTACAGGGGGCGCTCGGCCGGCTGCCCCCAGACACAAGGCCCTGGCAGAGGTCAGTCATCCAGAAGAGGCCAGTACCCCAGCAGATTCAGGGGATTCTACCCTACAAAGGGATATCCGAGGCACAATGGTTCCCGAGGCGGTTCCTGTGGAGGAGGCCCCTCCACCAACTCCCATGGTGAGTCTACAATTGGTTTCTCACAAATGCTTAGGGGGCAGTTGGCAAATTTCATACATGTCTGGAGGACTCTTACTACCGACGCATGGGTTCTGCAGACAGTGCAGTTACCTATATGTAATAAAATGGGAGTTTAAGGCTTGGCAAGTAGTTTTAAATGCCAAGGCGAAGTGGCAGTAAACTGCATACACAAGTACTGCAGTGGCAGGCCTGAGACCAGTTTGAAAGGCTACTTCTGTGGGTGGCACAATTAGTGCCGCAGCCCACTAGTAGCATTTAACTTACAGGCCCGGGTATATGGTATACCACCTTACAAGGGACTTACAAGTAAATTAAATATGTCAATCAGGTATACACCAATTACACACATGTTTAGGGAAGAAGCACATGCACTGTAGCACTGATTAGTAGTGGTAAAGTGCTCAGAGACTTAAGGCCAACAAAAAGATACAGCAAACCTTGGAGGTAAAAAGCAAAAACACTGGGGGAAGACCACCCTAAGGATGCAAGGTCTAACACTGCTGCTGAAGATAATAAATGTAATTAATTTGGCACAGCAGGGTGACATAAGGCCTAGGCTCTGATCCTGAGCTGAGCCAGAGAAATATGACAACCCTGCATGACCCATAAGCTGTACAGATATCTTCTTGGAACTGGAAAATGTTTGCTTCAAGGGATTTAACCAGTAGACAGAGGGCGAACGACGTGGCCAAGCTGCAACAATACAAACACGTGGATTTAGTTTCTGAAACCCTCACCTCACAGACCAAGAATATCTTGGGTCAAATCTGCCCGGCTACATTAAAATGAAATTCTTAAGAATTAGACTGTTCTATATTCCCATTTATGAATTTGAGGGGAAATGGAATCCAGCGATTAAAGAAAAATCTGCCTGTCGACTCTGTGGATTCACAGCTCAAACCCTTTTGCACATTTTATATTTTTGCCCCAAACTTTTGTATCTAAGAAAAATGTACTTACGAACGATTTTTAACAAGGCAAAAATAAGATCTACTCTAGAGGCTGTTGGATATTGCTTTAGAATCAAAGATAATAGTGCAATTATAAGACTAATGCAATTTATAGATGAAGTGTACAAAGTGTTAGTCTCTTGAGTTTAGCAAATTTGTATCATACATCTTAACTTCTATATGGACAGTACTTTTTAATTATTATTTTTATTCAACATTTATGCTGATTGTGATATACTGGTTTTATTGTAATCTTTGGATTAATACAAAAAATTTCTTGTTTACTAGAACTCTCATATTTGGGTTTGGCATTCTGATTTCATCCCAATTTGATACGTCACTGGTCTCTGTAAGGCCAAAGGGAACCGGAGCTGCACTCTAAGGAAGACTTCCTCATAGGTGTATAATGGAGTGTCACTGCAGACAAGACAGTAAACCACTCTGACTTTCCCTATGAGTGTACACAAACATTATGAGGCCTACCCCAGGTCAATATCCAATCCTGCAGAGTCCCCCCTGCACCAGGCTACCCGTGTGCAGTTACCAGACTGAGCATGACCGGAGTCTCACACGTGCAGCCCCGACAAGTGTGCACGTTTTCATGTGTAAGAAGCCAGGTGCCCATTACCCTTGCTACGTCACAGGGGCTGCACGTCTTAAAAGGCAGACACAGGCGGAAAACACTCACTGTCCATTTACCATGTGTTTACCGTGGGTGAGGCACCAGTGGTGGGGCTCACCCACAATAAAAAGATCATATACCAGGAGGTCAAAAATCAAAAAATCCGGGTGGATTTGATGGGCAGGACCTGACACCTTACACGCAGGTATCCGGTTTGACAACTAATTTTAATGTTAATTTTGTAAAATCACGAAAAGCAGGAGCGTTTGCACTAACGCGGAATGTAAACAAATGCTCCAGCTGTTTGGTCGTCCGCAGAAGCCTGGGGTTTAGATTTCCAGCAGCCTGTCCCTCCTTTGCTCCATAAATGTTGCTTTTGAGTGCCAAGGCAAGGGGTTTCATGCAGTGTGTGGAACGCAGGAGGTTAAACTTAGCCAACCTGATAAAGTCTGCTCTTTAGTCAACCTCTGCAAATATATATCCATTGCAGTGATTTTACAGAGGAGCTGGGGGGTGGAGCAACACCGTGAGTCAAAGAGCAATTCAACTCATCTATTCAAAAGGATGGTGAAGAAGCTATGCTACAAAACTGACTAACCCAAGAAGGAGAAAGAAAGCCATTGAAAAAGAAGCAAGCCCATGAGATTGTCAAGAAAGTCAACCAGCGATAGGCAATGGTCCAAAGTCCAGTGTAAGTATTGGTATTGTACATCAAAAGTCTCTGACAATAGACAGCTAAGAACTGTCTGTAGGAAAGAACTAATAAGTGAAAACGAACAAACAATATTGAAATGCAAAAGAAATGGAAGCAGAATTATGAGTAAGCTCTCCTGTGGATTTTGGTTTCAACAATCAAAAATTAGTGCAGCGCGAGGGACCTTTTAGCTTTTAATGCTAGCACCAACATTTAGTGAATAAAACAAAGATATAAAATGGCAAAATATTCAAATTATTCAAAATAATTAGAAAATATGGCTTAATTAAAACAATAATTGCTTGGTATTCTGTAATAAGGATGTGAATATTAGCTCTCTTGAAATTTGTTTTGGGAAATCAAATTATATGTCAAGATGTTTTAACTAATCAGCAGTCCAAGATGGGATTTAAAAGGTTTATGAGTTTGATAAAATACATCATTTGTCGAAATTTCAACAGCTCTGGGTTTCAATGTAGTTCAGTATGCATTTTTTAAGTATATTTTCCTTATCTTTATTAAACTATTTTCTTTGTGAACAGCTCCGAAGATCTGCAAATCACGTTTTTCTTCATAGATATCCTTATCTATATATTTCACAGCTATGTATTTACATATTTATACTGCTGCCCAATATGGCTGTTCACCTATTTCTGATAGCATCCTTATAGTTCATATATTCATTTATTCGTTTATATGATTGGCGCATTGTGAAAAACATAGTGGCTTTAGAATGTAAGTGATTTCTCATGTTCCTCTTCCCACCTGCCATAATAAATCACATGGCTGATTTTTCCCAAAACAAATTGTTTGAATGATATAAATTGATTATTGATACCACCTAGGGGAGAGAGGGCAGGACTTCGATTCCAGGAAAATCAGAGAGCATAACAGTTCTTCATAGAAGGGCACCAAGACTATTGTCTCAGAAAACTGATGTTACAAAGATATTATTTGCCCTTAACTCAGACAGGGTGTGAGAGGCTGGCCTGGTATATGATGTCCACTAATGTAAGTGGGCACCTTGCACCAGTCCAGACAACCCTTATGGTGATTTAGGAGGTCTCAGACAACCTTAGAAAGCTTTCCAAGTGGTAGCTGTGGAGAGCAGCCTTCAGGCTTAGTCTTGAAGGAGTGTAAAGCAGCTTGTTTTACCAGAATCCAATCTTATAGTATAGATTAAATGAAAAGGAACCACACAAAGTATGTATACAAATATGTATTTATTATATAACAGTCTCTAGTACGTTACAGTATCTCCTACACGGAGATAGACACAAAGCACAATACTTTAGCAAAGAAATCACAGTAAATAGCACTAATACACAGTGGGCCCCAGGGGGACCAAACCATATACTAAGAAAGTGGTATAAGAATGACGACTCGAGTCAGGACAATGTCGAGAGGATGTAGAATTGCTGGGGACCCACAGAACCAGCCAAGGTAAGTACCCCACGGAGAGCGTGTGCAGTGTGTGAACATGACCGCGTGCTCTGTACAAGTCTATGTGCAAGTTGCGGTTGGAATTTTAAAAATTAGGGACCCTTCCCAGTGGACCCTGAAGAAAACCCGTGGAAGACAGAAGGTTGGAGAGCCACCCCACCCGTGGATTCCGTGGTACCCAAGTTACCTATCCCAGGGGAGCCGGGTGCATAAGTGTGAAGTGGCGTCGGAAACTGCTGTCGAACCCAATGGAGGACTTCAGGAAAGTGCCACTGCTGGAAGAGGAGAAAGTGTACGGAGGAATCCAAACGTGGATTCTTGACGAGGAGTAACTGAAAGCAGAGGGGACAGAGTCTATGTCACTCAGGGGTGACCAGGAGACTTGGAAGACGAATGCCCTCCGATGTCGAGTGCTTCAGGAAGGATGACGGTGACATTGACTCTGCAGCTGCGAGGACCAGGCGACGCTGAGGATGACCAGGACCTGGATACAAGCTGTCCCATGAAGGATGTAGAGTGCTGAGGGGTCGGTGTCCAGTGGGAGCACCAACAAGCCTTGGCAAATGCAACCCACGCAGGAAGTCAAGAAGGTGCACTGTTGGGACCAGCAAGGTCCAGGAGACTCACCACAAGCAGGGGAGTCAGGGCAGGCCCTGAGCAATTGGGGGAGCCCAAAAGAAACAAGTGTGACCCTCCAGTGGAACCACAGGCCGGAGGCACTGGAGTCGCGAGAGGACCTCAAGCAGCTCACCAAAAGATGCAGGCCACAATGCACACGATGCAGTGTGGCCGAAGATTCTGGTAACTGGAGGTGCTCGAGGTTGGGGCTACTTGGAGCCCGAAGATCTTCTTGCAAAGATGTCAAGCCTTTGCAACTCCAAAGGGATGCGGTACCCAGAGGTTCGGTTCTTGCAACCCCCACAAGGACTACTGGCCTCAAATTTGGTGAGAGGGTAGAGCAGGCCTCGGGAGCTGAGGAAAACCACCACCTGTGTTGCAGGGCCCACGGAGTCCGGAGGAGCTTGGGATCTACAGACCGGTCATCTTCTTTGCGGTGCCTGCGAATGCAGGGGAGTGACTCTTTCACTCCAAGGGAGATTACTTCAGTTGTCCTTGATGCTTCACAGGCCTTGGAAGGTTCCTGTATGATGCACAGGCACATACGATGCAGCAGACTGGAAGGGAGATGAAGTCGGGCCCAAACGAAGTCCAGAGTGCCCAGACCGTAGAAGTGCAGTGGTTTCAGTTCTGAATCTTATCCCACGACGAATCTAGGGACCTACACCCAGGTAAGCCCTTAAGTACCCTAAGGAAGGGGTTGGGAAGATTCAGGGGACCCTCCCAGGGGAGGGTCTGGACATGGGGGAGGTTACTCCCATGTCCTTTGTACAGTTTCGCGCCAGCGCGGGAGCCAACAGCTCCCAGGACTGGTTTGAACTGGACTATGCACAGGGACACCAGATGTGCCCCTCATGCAGACTTTCAGGCGCTGGCAAGCGCACCCACCCAGCCCTAATACACTAAATCCTGTCTGGGAGGTGGTCACACCTCCCTGTGACAGAATGCCTATTGTGCTGCCTTCCCCTGCTCGAGCTTGGCTCAGCAGCAGGAGGGCAGAAATGTGTCTCTGGTCGGAAGCAAGCATTTTGTGTTGTCCGGGACTAGAAGGCTGGTACCGGGAACACTGAGAGCCTAACGGAGGGCTCTCCCGGTGCTTGGAATCATACCTCCCACACCGTGTACTGTGTGGGTGTATGATTCCAACATGTTTGATACCAAACATGATCGGATTCGTGTCAGCCGTTTTCGAGATGGTCATCGCGTGATTACGCGATGCGCCTTTATATAGTATATGGCTGCTTCACTGACAACCCAAGAGAATGGACTTCGTAGGCTGCAGGGGTGTCCTGCTCTTGCAGGGGCACTTATAGGGGTGACTTATAGGTTTTAAGTGCAGTGACTCTTAGATATAGTAAACCTATATCTTTCGTAAGTGGTGCATGCCCCAACTTACACAGGCTGCAATTGCAGGCCTGTAGTTCCATTTTGAATGGTCCCTCATGGGTGGCATAATGCATGCTTCAGCCCATGGGAGACCTCTGGGGTACCTATGCTATGGGTACATGGGTACCATATACTAGGGTCTGACAAGGGTACCACAGTATCCAATCTGGGATGTACCTAGGTACTGAACACAACACTTTAGGGAGAAAGCAGATAGACTGGGGCCCTGATTAGCAGGATCCTAGTCAGACTAGTCAAAAACAGCACCACATCAAGCAAAAATTGGGGGTAACCATAAGAAGCAGAACCTACTTTCCTACACAACCCCCCCAAATGTAAGGAGATGAGACTAACCTTGCCCAGTTGACCAGTTGAGTCTTCATTTTCTAAGTGGAAATATCTGGAGAGTCCATCTGCATTGGCAGGTCTATGTTCCACTGCATAGTCCATCCTCTGTAGGGAAATGGACCACCTCAAAAGTTTGGGGTTTTCACCCTTCATCTGTTTTAGCCATAAGAGGGGCTTATGATCTGTCTGAACAATGAAGTGAGTGTCAAACAAGTATGGCCTCAGCTTCTTCAGGGCCAAGACCACAGCAAAGGCTTCCCTCTCTATAGCTGACCAATGTTTCTCTCTGGGGGTCAACCTTCTGCTAATAAAAGCTACTGGTTGATCCTGACCCTCTGCATTAAGTTGTGACAACACAGCCCCTACCCCCAACTCAGATGCATCTGTTTGGACAATAAATTGCTTGGAGTGGTCAGGACTCTGCAGAATGGGAGCAGTGCACATGGCCTGCTTGAGATCATCAAATGCCTTCTGACAGCTAGCTGTCCACTGAACGTTCTTGGGCATTTTCTTGGAGGTGAGATCATTCAAGGGAGTCACTATGGACCCATATCCTTTTACAAATCTCCTGTAATACCCAGTCAGGCCCAAGAAAGCTCTGACCTGTGTCTGGGTAGTTAGAGCAACCCAGTCCATTATGGTCTGGATTTTGTTCTGAAGTGGTTGAACCTGGCCTCCACCCACAAGGTGGCCCAGGTACACAACCTTAATCTGCCTTATCTGGCACTTAGTAGCGTTGATAGTGAGGCCTGCTTTCTGCAGAGCCTCCAAAACATTCTTCAGGTGCAGGGATGTGGAATTTCTATAGCCCGACGCCCAGGACATATTGTTTAGGGTCAAGGGCAACAAGTTTTCATGTGTATTTTGTCCTTGGGACAAGTAGGCCCAACCCCCTGCAGCACAAACCCTTTGGCTGCCAGTTTGAGGTACCACATTATGGATCAGGGAAGGGCACTGTCTGCAGTTAAGGTAATATTTTTGTCCATGTGTTAATGCTGTTCAAACTTGTATTTATGGTTCATTAATTTAAGGCCTTTTTTGTTAGGGTGAGCGCTCTAAGTAAATGTTGTAAGCTCTGACGGCACTACTGACAGCGGTTCCAGTATAAAAATGTGAACACACGTTTTCAAAGTTTAGCAGTATGAGGCTATGTATAATGCTCCCAGAATGCTTGAAAGCAAGATTGATGATTCTTTGCTTTCAAAATCAAATGTTGATAAAAAAAATGAAAGCAGGAAAAAAAACATTTCGCTAAACTACTGTAAAATTTTAGGTACCATTTCTTTGCAGCATCATTTAGTAACATGTGTTGATGCATGCTAGTGTTTCCTAAAAATATTTATAATGCAAAATCAGAGTAACCAGTTTCAATAAGATTATGGGAAACAAAAATAAACGAGCATTGGCAAAGCCAGTAGGTCTGAAATTGGTGGTCAGCTTTTTAGTTTTGTCAATGTATGACTTGTTTTGGCATGGTTTTGTAAACCCTTGTTGGTTTGGGAGCTGCCGGGCCCTCACCATTATAACAAACATTGTCAAAAGCAAAAATTGTTTTTGGTCTCAAAAAGCACACAATGCCACAGTAGTTACTGGCACTGAACAAAACTACTTTGTGTGCCGATATGCTCCTTGTGAACGAGCAGAATGCTGTCACTCACAGTGAAGCCAGCCGATACAGAGAGAGAGAGAGACAGAATTTTAATAAGCAAAAGGTCATGGTCAACGCCAAACCAAATTACGGGCCCAATTATTAAAGAAAGTCTCAAAGGTGCACCCATGGCATATGTCCTTGTATTAAGTGCAGCTATACGGCTTTCATGAATTCCCAAGAATTTACAGAAGTAGGGCAAGAAATAGTACTCCTAGAAAATATTTGTGAGCTGCATTTTAGCATGAGCAAATATGCATGTGTAGATTTGCTCATGCGAAAATCTGAGTGTTTGCAAGTTCACTTTCCCTCCAACCACTTTTTTCCCAACTCTGGAAAAAGGTTTACATCTGCCATTGTCAGGAGTAAATTTCCAACATTTCTCAGTATGAGGAAAAGATTAGAGAAGAGTGGTTGAAAACCCTTAAAACATGCAAGTTAGTAGGTTTGCACAGACTCAAAAGGGCATTCAAACCCTGGAACTATTGCTTATCACTAATTTCAGCCCCAGCATGTAGATCTGCGGAAATGTGGCAACATAAGGGGATTTCAAGTATTCAAACACTACTATGGTATGAGCCCTGGCATAATCATGGAGGCTATATCAGAGCTCTTATATAATGAGATTGCTGCCATAATTTGTTGCCGCACTACATGACACCAAAGGGACAAGTGGATTTTGTTACAGGACAAGTAGATTTATGAAGCAACCTGTCCCATGGACAAGTAGATATTTTATTAAATTCCACACCCCTGAGGTGGACCAGGTGATCCTCCCAGGTGGAGCTAAAGACAGCTATATCATCAAGATATGCTGCACTATAGGCTTCCAGACATGTGAGAACTTTGTTCACCAGCCTTTGGAATGTGGCAGGTGCATTCTTCAAACCAAAGGGCAGCACAATAAATTGATAATGCCCACTAGGGGTTGAAAATGCTGTTTTGCGTTTGGCATCCTCAGCTAGTCTGATTTGCCAATAGCCAGCAGTTAGGTCAAATGTGCTCAAGAACTTGGCTGAGGCCAAAGTGTCAATAAGCTCATCTGCCCTAGGAATTGGATGATCATCAGTCCTAGTGACTGCATTGAGTCCCCTGTAGTCAATACAAAACCTCATCTCTCTCCTACCACCCTGGGGGTGAGGTTTTGGTACCAAGACCACTGGACTAGCCCAAGGGCTATCTGAGGGCTCAATTCCTCCCAACTCCAGCATCTTTTGGACCTCTGTCCTGATGCAATTTCTGACATGGTCAGGCTGCCTGTAGATTTTATTCTTGACAGGTACTCTCACCTGTGTCCACTTCAAGGGTACACCAGGTGGTTTGACTGGGTGTCAAAGAAAACATATGCCTATAATGATTAGTGACCTTCCTGCACTCAATCTGCTGTTGGTCAGTGAGGCTGCCTGCCAAGGCTACACCATCAACTGACCCATCATCAGGGTTTTGTGAGAGGAGATCAGGGAGAGGGTCACTCTCTTCCTCCTGTCCCTCATCAGTTGCCATGAGCAAGCTCATGTCAGCCCTGTCTAGAAAAGGTTTGAGCCTGTTCACATGGAGCACCCTGTGGAGGCTCCTGGGAGTGCCAAGGTCCACCAGATAGGTGACCTCACCTTTTTGCTCAATGATAGTGTGGGGTCCACTCCATTTATCTTGGAGAGCTGCTGGGGCCACAGGCTCCAACACCCACACCTTCTGGCCTGGCTGGTAAACAGCCAGGACAGCCTTTTGGTCATGCCAAGGTTTTTGCAATTCTTGATTGGCCTCCAGTTTTTTAATCGCCTTCTTCATGTACTCAGCCATCCTGGAGCGGAGACCAAGTACATAGTCTACTATGTCTTGTTTGGGAGGTTTGAGAGGTAACTCCCATCCCTCCTTCACCAAACACAAGGGACCCCTAACTGGATGCCCAAACAGAAGTTCAAAAGGGCTGTAGCCAACCCCCTTCTGAGGGACCTCACTGTAGGCAAAGAGAAGGCAGGGTAGAAGAACATCCCATTTTCGCCTAAGCTTTTCTGGGAGGCCCATGATCATGCCCTTGAGGGTTTTGCTGATTCTCTCAACTAACCCATTGCATTAAGGATGGTAGGGGGTGGTGAATTTGTAATTTACACCACACTCCTTCCACATTGCAGTGATATAACTTGACATGAAGTTTGTACCTCTGTCAGTTAAAACCTCCTTAGGGAAGCCCACCCTGGAAAAAAATCCCATGAGGGCCCTTGCCACCACAGGAGCTGTAGTGGTCCTAAGGGGAATGACTTCTGGGTACCTAGTGGCATGGTCCACCACCACTAGGATATAACTGTGCCCAGAGGCTGTAGGAGGGTTCATGGGACCAATTATGTCAATCCCAACCCTCTCAAAGGGAACCCCCACCATAGGAAGTGGCATCAGGTGGGCCTTTGTGGGGCTACCTGCCTTACCACTGGCTTGGCAAGTGGCACAGGAGCGACAAAACTCCTTGGTGTCTTCAGACATGTGAGGTCAGTGAAAGTGAGGGACAAGCCTGTTCCAAGTCTTACTTTGGCCTAGGTGTCCTGCCAGGGGAATGTCATGTGCTAGGGTGAGTAAGAAGCCCCTAAACTTCAGAGGTATAACCAACCTCCTGGTAGCACCAGGCTTGGGGTCTCTACCCTCTGGATAAAGGAGTCCCTCATCCCTTTAAATCCTGTGGTACCCACTGGCATTCCCGCAGCCTCAGCAGTAGCTTGCTGTCTGAGGGGTTCAAGAGAGGGGCAGGTTTGCTGCTCCAAACTCAAGTCTGCCCTGGAAAGCCCCCCTGTCCCCGAGAACTCAACCTGATCAGGCTCAAGCTCATCTGGGACAGTTCCTTCACAAGGACTGAGATCATCTCCCTCAAGAGACTGATCCTCACTCTGAGTCTGGGGGGAAGACACAGCCTTACCCCTCCTGCTCCTTCTCTTGGAAGGCACCTGGTCCATTGTTCCAGGATCCATGGCCTGTTCAGTGGATGTCAGTTTGGCTTGTGACCTAGTCACAGCAAACACATCTGCAGAGATGCCCAACATTGCTGCATGAGTCCTAAATTCAACCTCAGCCCAGGCTGAAGTTTCCAAATCATTGCCCAACAAACAATCTACTGGTAGGTCTGAACTTACCACAACCTTCTTAGGGCCAGTTACCCCTCCCCAGCTGAAATTAACAACTGCCAAGAAATGATCAGTCCTGACATTGTTTGCATTGGTCACTTGGTACATTTCACCAAGTATGATCTGTCCAGGAGACACAAGTTTTTCTGTCACCATGGTGACACTGGCCCCTGTGTCCCTGTATGCCATTGACTTTGTTCCATTGATCAAACGTTGTTGTCTGTACTTGCCCAGGTTACTGGGACTGACAAGTAAGGTGGCAATATCTATGCCACCATCACAGACTAAAACAGCCTGAGCTGGAGTTCTGACTAAGCCAGAACCCACCTCAGATCCCAAGGTTAACCCCACTAATCCCTTGTTCCCTGTACCACCGCTTGTACTTGTGCTAGGGGGAGCAATTGCCTTAGGGGCAGTGGTGGTAGGAGTAGTTTCCTTGGCCTTTGGACAATCTGCCTCTCTTGTCCAATGGGTTTTCTGTTTACAGAGATAGCACCAAGGTTTCCTTTTGCCTTTTCCCTTGTTGGATTGTGACTCCCTCTTCCCCCCCCCCCCACCCCCCAGACGCAGGTTTTTGGGGCGCTGATGAAGACTCTTTGTCTTTACCCTTGTCCCCACCTTTATCTTGAGCTTTTGAAGAATCTTGCTTCTTCTGGTCACCACTATTGTTCTGGTTTTTCTGCTTCACCCTGGTCCTCACCCATTTATCTGCCTTCTTTCCCAATTCTTGGGGAGAAGTCAGATCTGAGTCCACCAGGTACTGATGCAGTAGCTGATTTTGGCAATTATTAAGGATCTGCTCCCTCATAATCAAATTGTACAATCCATCAAAATCATGCACTTTGCTGCCAAGCAACCAACATTCCAGAGCCTTAATAGCACTATCCACAAAGTCTACCCAGTCCTGATTCTGTGGTATCTCTGAACTTAATCCTTCCTGTATTGTTCAGGGGTTAAGCTAAACCCATCAATGAGAGCACTCTTCAAAACTGAGTAATTGTCAGCATCCTCTTCTCTAACAGTGAGGAGCTTATCTCTACCTTTGTCGGCAAAGGAGAGCCACAAGATAGATGCCCACTGCTCTTGAGGGACCCTCTTAACTTTACAGGGCCCTCTCTTAAGCAGTTATCCATTTGTGGATGTCATCCCTAACATGGTATGGAGGGACAATCTTGCTCAGGTTCCTAATGTCAAAGGAATGTTTCTTACTTCTAGGGACACTGTTGCTGCCATCATGGGACTCTAGTCCCAATTTCTTCCTTGCCTTCTGGACTTCTAGGGACTCTGTCAAGGGCCAACTGCTCTTTCCAGAGCCTAAGCCTAGCTTTCTCAAGTTCAAGCATTTGGTACTCCCTATCCAAAGAGTTCCCGCCTTTACTAGAAATGGAGGTCCCTACTGACTGTCTAGAAGTATTGGATTCTGCAGAGGAGGATCTAGGCCTCCTTGGTCTACTCTGCACATTCCCAGGAGGATCAAAGAGGGCATCCTCTTGTCCCTCTGTGTTCTTCTCTGGGAGGTCTGAATTGTCCAGGTGGGAGCCATCAGGCTCCACCTGGTCAGGGTTTGATTCTAGGTCAAATAGGGGTTCCCCTCCTGCCCTGTCTTCATTCCCTGGCCCACCCACTCTGTCCTGTTCATCTGACCCAGAGGCTTTCCTCAGGTCATCCAACAGTAACACCTCTACAAGGCGTTGAGTGTTGGCACTTCTCCCCATCTTCAGCTTTCTAGATGCACACAGTGCTTTCAGTTATTGGAATGAAAGTTCACTGTATCTATTAGGCAGAGAGCCACTGGCATCTCCTTTAGTAAACATACTAAGTGAGGTGTGGTGTTGCACCTACCTAACCTTGTGGGAACTAAACTCTCTGAGGTTGGAGAAAGGGTGTGCTAGACCCCTGACTTACCCAACCCTAAGTTCAGTAGAACTTACTATTCTAAGCTTTTATTTATATGTGCCTAGTACTAGTGGTTTTTCAGTTAATCAATACAAAGATTTATCTGGTATAACAGTGCAGGCTTGAATCCCAACCGCTGCACACCAATGTGAGAGGCTGGCCTGGTATATGATGTCCTCTAATGTAAGTGGGCACCTTGCACCAGTCCAGTGTAAAGCAGCTTGTTTTACCAGAATGCAATCTTATAGTATAGATTAAATGAAAAGGAACCACACAAAGTATGTATAACAAGCATTGGCATAGCCAATAGGTCTCGCCTTTGGGGCCTTTTAAGTGTTTAGGTAGAGCTATTGACTTTGCCAATGTGTTTAAGCTGTGCTGTAGAGAAGTGTGGCTGCTGTGCAGCATGCTGAAAAGTTGTAATAAAAAAGTGTCAGAAGCATTTTTGTTACCTTATATATGACCAAGAAGGCCAAGAGTCTGTGAGAGAGAGTCTGTAAGAGAGAGTCTGTAAGAGAGAGTCTGTAAGAGAGAGTCTGTGAGAGAGAGTCTGTGAGAGAGAGTCTGTGAGAGAGAGTCTGTGAGAGTCTGAGAGAGTCTGAGAGAGTGTCTGTGAGAGAGTGTCTGTGAGTCTGTAAGAGAGTGTCTGTGAGAGTCTGTGAGAGTGTGAGAGTCTGAGAGAGTGTCTGTGAGAGTGTGAGTCTGTAAGAGAGTGTCTGTGAGAGTGTGAGAGTCTGTAAGAGAGTGTCTGTGAGAGTGTCTGTGAGAGTGTCTGTGAGAGAGTGTCTGTGAGAGAGTGTCTGTGAGAGAGTGTGAGAGTGTCTGTGAGAGAGTGTCTGTGAGAGAGTGTCTGTGAGAGAGTGTCTGTGAGAGAGTGTCTGTGAGAGAGTGTCTGTGTGAGAGTCTGTGTGAGAGTCTGTGAGAGTGTCTGTGAGAGTCTGTGAGAGAGTGTCTGTGAGAGTCTGTGAGAGAGTGTCTGTGAGTCTGTAAGAGAGTGTCTGTGAGAGTCTGTGAGAGAGAGTCTGTGAGAGTCTGTGAGAGAGTGTCTGTGAGAGTGTGAGAGTCTGTAAGAGAGTGTCTGTGAGAGTCTGTAAGAGAGTGTCTGTGAGAGTGTGAGAGTCTGTGAGAGTGTCTGTGAGAGAGTGAGAGAGTGTCTGTGAGTGTGAGAGTGTCTGAGAGAGTGTCTGAGAGAGTGTCTGAGAGAGTGTCTGAGAGAGTGTCTGTGAGAGAGTCTGTGTGAGAGTCTGTGAGAGTGTCTGTGAGAGTGTCTGTGAGAGAGTGTCTGTGAGAGAGTGTCTGTGAGAGTCTGTGAGAGAGTGTCTGTGAGAGAGTGTCTGTGAGAGAGTGTCTATGAGAGAGTCTCTGTGAGAGAGTGTCTGTGAGAGTCTGTGAGAGAGTGTCTGTGATAGAGTGTCTGTGAGTCTGTAAGAGAGTGTCTGAGAGTGTCTGTGAGAGTCTGTGAGAGTGTGAGAGTCTGTGAGAGAGTGTCTGTGAGAGAGGGTCTGTGAGTCCAGCTCTACCAGTAAAACAGAAGCGCGAGACGGTGTGCAGTCAGCTGAGTTTTCTCCATCTTATAGTCCACTATTGTTTTCGTATCCATCTGTTGAAAATGTCATAATTTGGTTTATAAGGCTGGCTAGTTTTTCAATATTGCATAGCCTAATATAAACGCTGAAAGGAAAAATAAACAGTTTCGACTAAGCGTCATTTGGCAAACACAGCATCATGTGTTTCTTAAAATAAAGCAGTCTAGGCGCTTTCAGTCACTAATTTACATTTAAACAATGTCCTTAAAAAGAACACATGATTATTGGAATGTTATGTATTTTACACAGCGCTTTGTATCTTGCATCTGTCACTGTGAGCTTCACAAAACTGCAGATTGTGGGTCACTGTCATCCAATAGACTCCTTTTATAGTCCTTGAAATTATTTTGCATTTTAACTGGTGATAAAACGCCGATGTTTGCTGCAAGATCTTATACCGCTCGCCAGAAACAGCGCCTTAAAAGCAGGCACTGAGTCACGGCGCTGTGAATCTTTTTGCCAACAGTTTTACTATGTGTCATTTTGTTTCTAGAGAGAGTTTGTCGCTGTTCTCCAACTACATATAATGTAGTCAGCTCCTGTCTGTATTCTGACGAGACACTCTATGAAAATTAGGAGTTCCTTAGCCATGAGGCAACTGACAGAAAACATGTCTTAATGTGCTGAGTCTCATTGTAAATTGCAAGTGCAAAGATCACCACAGTTTCTTTTAACAATCTGCCTGCAGATTAACACAACTAACAGAAGCGGAAGCAAGCACATTTAGTGGATAACGTGTGTCAATTATATAAACAACCCGTGCATTCAACAGTGTTAACAAATAAGTTAAAAGCGTCGTGGTCTCACATGATCTATTTATTTTTCAGTTCTACCGTACCCACGAACCTTTTTTCTTTTTATTAGAAGTTGACATTGGAGGTGACAGAAAAAGCAGCTCGTAAGATTTTCAAATGAAATAGGCGCCACAGACTGAAAGTGAGTGAAGTCAATGCCTCTCCATAAAATTATAAAGGCAGGAGCAGACGAAAGAAATAAGCAACAGCTCGGGAGGGGGGAAGAACAGAGGCAAGAAGCAACAGAGGGGAAGGGGAGGGTCGAGGGATAGATAAACAAGCACCAGAAAATGTCTACTGTCTGAGGCGGCATTGGCTTAGTCGGAAGTGAATTGCTGCTTGAAGAATTCACATCAGATGCTTCCGAAGTTAAGAATAACAAGCTAACGAGGAGGGAGGGGGAGAAGGGAGGGGGTTGAAGGGAGGGGGGTAGTGAGAGCAGACAGCAAGGTGGTGGAGGAGCATGATTCACGCGCCGGAAGGCTTAATGAGCCATGACAGAAGCGCGTAACCGCACACTGTATGCCACGGAAAAAGCTGTGGTCGCACTTTTAAAACCCCTCAACTAAATGTCTCGCCAGACCAGCGCAAGCGCTGGATCAGGGCGAGACCTAAAAATATGTATTTATTATATAACACTCTCTAGTACGTTACAGTATCTCCTACATGGAGATAGTCACAACGCACACAATACTTTAGCAAAGAAATCACAGTAAATAGCACTAATACATAGTGGGCCCCAGGGGGGGACCAAACCATATACTAAGAAAGTGGTATAAGTACCACGACTCGAGTCAGGACAATGTCGAGAGGATGTAGAATTTCTGGGGACCCACAGAACCACCCAAGGTAAGTAGATAGGGACCCCATGGAGAGCGTGTGCAGTGTGTGAACATGACCACGTGCTCCGTACAAGTCTATGTGCAAGTCGCGGTTGGAATTTTAAAGATTAGGGACCCTTCCCAGTGGACCCTGAAGAAGCCTCGTGGATGACAGAAGGTTGGAGAGCCACCCCACCCGTGGATACCGTGGTACCCAAGTTACCCATCCCAGGGGAGCCGGGTGCATAGGTGTGAAGTGGCGTCGGAAACCGCAGTCGAACCCAATGGAGGACTTCAGGAAAGAGCCTCTGGTGGAAGAGGAGAAAGTGTCCGGATGAATCCAAACGTGGATTCTTGACGAGGAGTAACTGAAAGCAGAGAGGACAGAGTCTATGTCACTCAGGGGTGACCAGGAGACTTGGAAGACGAATGCCCTCTGATGTCGGGTGCTTTAGGAAGGATGACGGGGACCTTGACTCTGCAGCTGCGAGGACCAGGCGATGCTGAGGATGGCCAGGACCCGGATACGAGCTGTCCCACGAAGGATTTTGAGGGCTGAGGGGTTGGTGTCCGGCGGGAGCACCAACAAGCCTTGGCAAATGCAACCCACGCAGCAAGTCAAGAAGGTGCACAGTTGGGACCAGCAAGGTCCAGGAGACTCACCACAAGCAGGGGAGTCAGGGCAGGCCCGAGCACTCAGGAGAGCCCAAAAGAAACAAGTGTGACCCTCAAGTGGACCCACAGGCCGGAGGCACTGGATTCGCGAGAGGACCTCAAGCAGCTCACCAAGAGATGCAGGCCACGATGCACACGATGTGGTGTGGCTGAAGATTCTGGTCACTGGAGGTGCTCGAGTTTGGGGCTACTAGGAGCCCGAAGATCTTCTTGCAAAGATGTCAACAAGCCTTTGCAACTGCAAAGGGACGCAGTACCCAGGGTTTCGGTTATTGCAACCCCCACAAGGACTACTGGCCTCAAACTTGGTGAGAGGGTAGAGCAGGCCTCGGGAGCTGAGGAAAACCACCACCGGTCTTGCAGAGCCCAAGGAGTCCAGAGGAGCTCGAGATCTGCAGACTGGTCGTCTTCGTTGCGGTGACTGCGAATGCAGGGGAGTGACTCCTTCACTCCAAGGGAGATTACTTTGATTGTCCTTAATGCTTCACAGGCCTTGGAAGGTTCCTGTATGATGCACAGGCACAGACGATGCAGCAGACTGGAAGGGAAATGAAGTCCGGCCCAAACGAAGTCCAGCAAAGTCCAGAGTGCCCAGACCGTAGAAGTGCAGTGGTTTCAGTTCTGAATCTTATCCCACGACGAATCTAGGGGCCTACACCCAGGTAAGCCCTTAAGTACCCTAAGGAAGGGGTTGGGAAGATTCAGGGGACTTTCCCAGGGGAGAGTCTGGACATGGGGGAGATTACTCCCATGTCCTTTGTCCAGTTTCGCGCCAGAGCGGGAGCCAACGGCTCCCAGGATTGGTTTGAACTGGACTATGCACAGGGACACCAAATGTGCCCCTCATGCAGACTTTCAGGCGCTGGCAAGCGCACCCACCCAGCCCTAATACACTAAATCCTATCTGGGAGGTGGTCACACCTCCCTGTGACAGGATGCCTATTGTGCTGCCTTCCCCTGCTCGAGCTTGGCTCGGCAGCAGGAGGGCAGAAATGTGTCTCTGGTCGGCAGCAACCATTTTGTGCTGTCCGGGACTAGAAGGCTTGTACCGGGAACACTGAGAGCTTAACGGGGGGCTCTCCTGGTGCTTGGAATCATATCTCCCACACCGTTTACGGTGGAGGTATGATTCCAACATGTTTGATACCAAACATGATAGGATTCGTGACAGCCCTTTTCATGCGATTACGCGATGCCCCTCTATATAGTATATGGCTGCTTCACTGACAACCCGGGAGAATGGACTCCGTAGGCTGCAGGGGTGTCCTGCTCATGCATAGGCACCCTCTCACTTAGAACCAAGCACCCTGCCCTCAGGATTGTAAAGGCCTGCTATGGGGTGACTTATAGGTTTTAAGTGCAGTGGCCCTTAGATATAGAAAACCTATATCTTAAGTGGTGCATGCACCAACTTACACAGGCTGCAATGGCAGTCTTGTAGTTCCATTTTGAATGGTCCCTCATGGGTGGCATAATGCATGCTTCAGCCCATGGGAGACCTCTGGGGTACCTATGCCATGGGTACATGGGTACCATATACTAGGGTCTGACAAGGGCACTCCAGTATCCAATATCGGATGTACCTAGGTACTGAACACAACAGTTTAGGGAGAAAGCAGATAGACTGGGTCCTGATTAGCAGGATCCCAGTCAGACTATTCAAAAAGCATCACATCAAGCAAAAAGTGGGGGTAACCATAAGAAGCAGATCCTACTTTCCTACACAGGGCAAGTACTGGAAAATTAATTACTTGTAGGTAGTTAGACAAGTGCAATAACTATGCCTAAATACTGAACTTTCATAACCTGGAAATTGTTAACGCAATGCTTAGGCATGTAGAGTTCCTTAAAAATGTACCTTGTAATATGTTGTCTGTTTTCAGAATTTTTACATTTTATGCTTTTGCTTTGCTACAATTGTTTTACTAGTTGCCTTTCAATAAAGCATTAAAAATAATGCAGATTACTTGTGTGTGTACGCTTGGGGAGAAAGGGTGCCAGAACTCCCAACAATGATTCAAAATGCCTGGCAGCCTCTGGCACGTAGGTCATAGCACATGCCTAACATGCATTCTCTCCAAGTAACGTGCAAGCACTGTGTCAGCTATAACTTGTATGTTCTCCCTGCTCAAGCTGGTAAGTTGGTACTTACCTGGGCTTGCCTAAGGGCCGAGGGAGATCTACTGGGCTATAGTCCTGGTAAAGCCCTCATAACATAGCGGAAAAAATTAGGCGAGTGTGGATGGTTTTCTTTCTAGCCATTGCAGGTGTCTTCTCTGATATTCCTAATTACATAGTAAAAGACTCTAAGCACATCAAGGGAAAACTCATTTTAGTCTTTATTGATAAAGGCTTTAGGGCCAGATCTACGACCGTTTTTTGCAAACGTAAAAGGGAAATCAACCCGTTTGCGACCGCAAAAAACGCTATTTTGCGAGTAACTGACTCGCAAAATAGCGTTTGCGACTTGCTATTAGGAAGGGGCGTGCCAAGGGCGTCCCTTCCTAATAGCGAGTCCAAATGGCATGTATCATTGTTTTGCAAAACACTCGCAGTTTAACACCTACTTCAAGTAGGTGGTAAACCACTCGCAAACAGGAAGGGTCCCCAGGGGACCCCTTACCCTTTGTGAGTGTTTGCCAAAATATTTTTTAAGAGCAGGCAGTGGTGCCAGGGACCACTACGTGCCCTTAAAAAATTAAACTGGAAAGTTTCCGTTTTCTTTTTTAAATGCATCCTGTTTTCCTTTAAGGAAAACGGGCTGCATTTTTTAATAAAACTGCTTTATTTAAAAAGCAGTCACAGACATGGTGGTCTGCTGACCCCAGAAGGCCACCATCCCTGGGAGTGCTAGCCATTCCCAATGGGGTCGCAAATTGCGTTTGCCTCATGAATATTGATGAGGCATGCAATTTGAGACCCCATTGGGAATCGCAAACAGTGTCTGACACAATGTTGTACATTCACTTTAGCGAGTCGCAATTCGACGCAATTTGCGACTCGCTAAAGTGAATGGTTTTACATATGGCCCTTAATCTCTAAATGCCAGTGCACCTCATGTGCAAGCCAGTAACACCCTGTCTGTTGGCACAGATCACGATGGAGTGTGCGTTTTATTCCTGCTGAACTCTAGATTTCTGGTGGGGGTCTTTCTGAAAAGAGTACTGTCCCCTCTGCTTGCACCTCCTGAAGGCACTGTGCCACTAACTGTTCAGTCATTACTGGTATCTCCAGGCTACAGACCTCATTTTATATATCTGCCCCTGTTCTGTTGGATTCTAATTTGAGCCACCTTGCAAAAGGCATAGTTGGTCGATCACCACTAGAACCACTGAGCGCCAATCCTTCATCAACTTGTCACTTCCCACCCACTTTGGCTCAATGACTTTTGTGACACTCACCACATGTTGTTCTCTCACCTATTTTGTTCCCTAAACTCGCTCCCCTGTTTCCATCCTTTTCCCTCCTGTTACTCTCTTTTTAACGTCTGTATCCATGGGCTGAAGTCTAAGGTAATGACTGTATTGTGGGACAGTGAGGCAAATAAATTGTCCTGGCCAGCTTGCCAGACAGCCCTAAGTCTCTATGAGTCAATGTAGGAAATATGGCCACTGTCGGGAGCAAGTGAGGCACACATGACCAGCCTCTTTTACTGCAGGAACTGCACTACCGGCCTTTCCTTCTTCTTTCGTACACTTGTTGGAACCACCCAAACAGATGACGTGATATCACTCGTGCAAGGCGTTTCCAGTGGCAATGGTGATTCCCACGTCAGCGTGTCAGTTCTAAGTGAGTTTTGTACCATTGCTGAAATTGGTGTAATTTTTTTTTCCAGGCACCGACTTCTTTCCATGAAATTGCAGCCCGGTTCACCCAGGATGAATGGAAGCTTTTGCGCCAGTGGCAGACCGACCTCTACAAGAATGTAATGACAGAGATCCAGCAAGCCGTCACTTCTCTGGGTAATGTTTTGCCCCATTCATTTAAAGGGATTCTATAAAGCCCATTGTATGGTTCCTGCTCAAGGGCTCAGATTCATTTGTATTTAAAGTTTGATGAGTGCCAAAGAAGTGTAATTCCTAATAATGTTCAATCTTTCGGTCAACATTCATCTATTCCCTGGATAAAATAGGAAAATGTACATGTGCATGGGCTGCAGTTACACTGCAATTGTTAGTCGATACATGATCTTGTTTATTCTAGGCGACAAAACAAACAGCAATATGATGCTCTTTGAGGTAATGTTATTGCTTCATAAGAGCAGTGAACATTAGTCTTTCAAGTTAAGAAAACGTCCCCTTGCTACACTCCAACATAGAGCCTGCTCTGCATTGAGCAAGTGTACCTAACACTGCAAGCTCAACCAGTGCTTGGACTCTCTCCTGAGAATACAAGAATGGTGTCTTTTAAGGCCTGCTCTGATGCTTGTAAACCAGACTGGCCCTCAGACATGAGCAAAGGGATTATATCCCTGTCTTTGAAATTACTTCTCTGCACCTTTTTTTACTGAAGACCTGAGTGTCAGGTCCTTAGTGCTGGCCGTTATTTTTACCGGCACCACAGGCCCACACTCCTACCATCTCCTTTCATTCTGCACATCATGTCAAATCCCTAAACTTAGGTTTTTATATCATGGCTAAATAAGCCTAAGTGGGTTGAGAAAGTAGCAGTGTAACATTATTGTTCATCTAATTGCAACTGATAATATCTCATGGAACATTCAATTTCATGAATGTTGTGGCTACATTTAAACAATCTACCCCTATCTCCAAGTAACTTTTCAGGATGTTGTTCCCTTTCAATGGCAGCCTTAGGAATTGTCATATCTACACAGATGCATACCTTGTTATCTTCCCTTTTTGGCACTGCCACAAATGGGGTCACCCAAGTGGTTAAGAGATTGGACCATTTACTATTTATTATATTTTTTTCTGCCACCCTGAATGATTCCTGTAACAAGATTAATAGCCTCATTAATATGCAGCGTTTCTTGAGTGTTTTGTAGTTTACCAAGTGCTTTGAAAAATGGGGGAACTTAACAAAAAATTTGATGATCTGATCTTCCACTGAAAGCCATCACAACTACAACCCATTAATTGTGCTGTTTTATTACTTAGGAGGCATAGTGCATTGTGCGTCTCCCTTTAAAACATGAACATCTTCTTTAATTAATATAGGCCCATATGCAACAGTTACTTGAAATTTGCAGAGACTTGTCACTGATCTCCTAGCTCCCTGTAAGAAAGTGGATTATTTTTTGGGGTGGGTGACTAACCACCTCAAGGAACAATCAGAAGCCTTGTCAGAGTGAACCCTCAAAATCACTAAATTAGCATGAGCTCAAACCTCTTGTAGCTATGGAACCCGATCAGACAGGTTAACTAAGGGAAATATGAAAGTATTTATGCAGTACCAAAACCAAAATAAAGTCGAAATGCAATGCTATAAAAATCCCAAACCGAATATATAAAATAAAGTCATCTTTAATACACAAAATGACACAAAAATCTAATAAGGGGAATTAGAGATATGATTTTTTTAAATATTAAGTAGGAATTGCCCCAAGAAGCATAAAATGCCAATGATAGTCAGTGGTTATGCCCCAAGGAGGTAAACGTTCCCAGACCAACCCTACCCACTTTGGACATTTTCAAGATGGTTGAAGTCTTCGGAACTATGGTAATCTTAGTGTCCTCCCACATCTAGCACTAAAATCTAGTTTGGGGCAATTAATGCACCCCGATTAAACCCAGAGATAGAAGTTTGGTAGGACAAACTAGGGTTTTCAAACACAGTGGATACACAAGAATTAATTTGGCATCTCGTTTTTGCCCTTTGAAGTGCACCCTAATTGTTATATGTAACATGCAATCACTGGATTTGCTCCTTCCTGACAGGCCGCACCCAGTTGGTCAGCCTGGTCCCCTTAACTTTGGACACCGTCAACCTCATCTATGGAATTCCACAAGGATCCTCACTCAGCCCCCACCTTGTTCAACGCGTACATGACCCCACTCTCCAGCATCATGTGCGCCCACACATCAACATAATATCCTACGCTGAAGACATCCTGCTCATACCCTCCCTCTCCAGCAAGACGCCAAACACCCAGATCAATCTATAAACCTGCATGACTGAAGTAGCCAGATGGATGAAAAACAACTGCCTCCAGTTCAACACAGACATGACGGAAGTGATCTACGGCAAAGACACCTCTCTCTGGGACTTCACCTAGTGGCCTGCTGATCTCGGACCCACACCTCTTCTGGCAACACGCGCAAAGAACCTTGGATTAGTAACGAAAACCAACTCACCATGACCGGCCAAATGAATGCAGTCTTCATCTCCTGTTTCCATACACTTAAGATGTTCAAGAAGATCTTTAAATGGCTCCCCACAAACACTTGCAGAACCGTCACCCAAGCCCTGATCACCAGCAAGCTGGACCAATATGGTAACTCATTTTATGCCGGAATCCACAATCAACTGACCAGAAGACTCCAGACCGTACAAAACTCAGTCGCCAGCGTCGTCCTCTACCTCCCATTACATACTTGCATCAGCTTGCACCTCAAAGACCTCCATTGGCTCCCAATACATGAACGAGCACTCTTCAAACTCATGCACACGTGCAAAGCCTTACAAAACATTTGCCCACGTACCTCAACAACTACATACACTTCCACAAACCTACTAGACACCTCTGCTCAGCCGAACTTCAACTCGCACACTCCCGCCACAGAACCAGTGGTGGTGCCTTCACCTCCATCATTCCTAAAGCCTGGAAATACCTGCCCCTGCATATCAAACTGCCTCCTCAGTTCTTGAAATCTACAAAAAGTGACAAACTGGCTCTGCACCTAGGCCTGGCTCGGCCCATACTGCTCTTGCTTCAGTGCCAGAATACCCTTCCCGGTGAGTCATGTGCTATAAAAATACACATAACAACTTGTAAAACCCCAGCAGATCTATCAAGCAGGGTTTGACATTCAAGCAGGATGTGACACTGTAATTTCAAAATGATGCTCACTGTGATTGGAGCCTACCTGACTGGGGGGACAAAGGAAGGGCCCTGCTCAGGTGACAGCTAACATTTGCTTATAACAAGGGAGGTCTCTTTGAAGTGTGCCCCAAATGTTATATATAAAGCCCCAGAAGTCCTGTCAATCAGGAATTGACATTTAAGCAGTATTTGATAGTGTAATGTCATAAAGGATGCTCACAGACCCACCCTGCATATTCTATTCTATCAGGTTCAGAGGGGAAACCACTGCCCATTTATGTCAACCTATTGTTTGCTCTTGGGAGGCATTTCACACCTATTCAAATGTTAATTACTGGCTGGCAGAAATGGAACAGCAAATGCAAATGGGTCTCCACAGGTCTTTAGGCAGGGAAAAGGTAAGTAATTTTCCTTGATATTTATCAAACATCCGACATCACCATTGAATTGGAATTTAATTATTATTAAAAATAGTTGTTTAATTATTTTTCTAGCTGTTTCGTAACCGGAATTAGCATTATTTGGTATAATAATGTAACCCAGATTTTTCCTATGGAACAGCCAGCCTTGCTATAGGGAAAATAGCTTTAGGTGCTTTTTCACTTGAAGGACATGTTTAACATGAAATTCCTACATGCCCTACTTGTAAACATCATGCACCCTGCCTTATCAGCAATAAGACCATATAAGGGTGACTTATAAATATTTAAAAGAAGGCTTTGATCTATCAAAAGCAGTTATTTTGACAGGTCAAATTTGCAGTCTAAAACTGCAACATCCAGGCTACAAATGGTAGGTCTGCAGTCATGTTTGCACTGTCACTGTGGTGGATGGTACAATGGGTGCTGGGTATCCTTTGTAAAAAATATACTAGGGGCTTGCTAGTAATTTACATAAACCAATCAGGTGAGCACCAATTTCATTATGTTTAAAGGGGGAGCACAGGCACTTTATCTCTGGTTAGCAGGGGTTAAGTGCACAGAGTTCTACAGCCAACAAAAACAGTCAAGGCAAAAATGTGGGGCTACACCACGCAAATAATGATCAATTCTTACACTCTCCTTTGAAATATATCCATATGTGAAGGTGCCAGTGTTGACTAGACAGACATCTTTTCATATACTCAGCTGCGCAAATAGGGCCTGATTACGATGTTGGTCGGAAAGCCTCCGACCGCTGGTCGAAAGCCTTCCGACCGACATGGTAGGTTTAAAGTCCAACTGCCGTATTATGATGAGAGCGGTCGGAGTTTAAACCGGCCGGGGAATCCGACGCCGTTCCGTCAATCGGAAAGCCCTCATAATCCCTTATGGGCAGCGTTTCAATCTGTCGGGATTATGATGTCGGTTTCCAACAGCCAACCCATGTCTGCCTTTCCGACATGGATTCGCTGTCGGAAGCTGACTTTGGGGGCCCCTAGCAGGGCCCCCTTTCCCCCTGACCCTCTGCATTTGGCCCTGCAGGGCATCTATGGTGCCCCCCCAAACACATCCCTGCACCACGTGGCAGGCTCCGTCAGGGGCCTGCCACACGGTGCAGGAATGTTTAAAAACTTCCACCATGTGCGGTCGCATCCTAATTGCGTGGTCGGAACCGCCGACCTATGGTCGGTCGGTCCCTTCCGCCGAAACGGTGTCGTTCGGAGGCAACCCCCGACAAACATTGTAATTAGGCCCAAAATGTTACAGTCGCCGAGTGGCCTACTTTTTGTGCATTTGATGCGGTCTACTTTATTTTCTGTTGCTGTAGTCAGTTTATTTGTTCATGCACTTCTGTGAGATTATAATTTGTGTTCCTTCAATCATATGGAATTCACAATGATGCTTCTTAGTGGTGATTAATCAGATGTTCCATTTTTATCCTGTGTTTCAGTTTGACTTGCATATCTGTTTACTTTGCCTTGCGTACCCTTGCAAAAATATTTTCTTTACTATATTTACTGTATCATTGATAGATAGCAGGGCTTGTTCCGATATGTAGAAATGATAAACTTCACCTGTAATAAGTCTTGTCATTTTTATTCTCTTCTCTTTTATTATTCATAAACTCTTTTGAGCTTGTTCAGGTGCTTTGTTACGGCCAGCTTTCATGTCATTTGTCTGAGTTTCTGCTCTTGCTTATTTGCGACCCAATTGGTGCATTACTGATTATTTAAATTTTCTTTCAGTATTTTGTTCTCAATACTATTGAGTGATAATCTTAGAATGGGAAGAGAAATTGTTTCTTCATTATTGAACTTATGAAATTTACAATGTGGGGCTAATTTTGTGAGTCAAGCTGCAAAATCACCCATTGACTTATCTATTTCTTGACATGCTGTATTAAATGTGTAATGTTCAAAACCAATGTTGTGTTGAGGGTCAAAGCGTTAATTTAATAATTTTAACATGGCTTTGGTAAATTTCAGTTTGTCCTGCTCGCAATGTCTTAAGTAAATCCTTCACTTCATCTCACACTAAATTGAGCACTACATCTCTGCTTGCTCATCTGATCTGTGTGGTTTTTGCATGTCGCCTAGATGTCCCCAGGTGTTTCTTCTTAGTCTTTCTGTGCAAAGCTTTGCCCGAACGTGTGCCTCACCTCTCGGAAAACACTCCCTCTTTGTGGGGGTTTTTTTTTCTGACCTTTTCTGTTTGCAGCTGCTCCTACTTCCTACTTTCTACTTCAGTGTGTCACCTTCCTTCACACACCCTCTCCTGATTCCAGTAAACGGATGTCCTTCCTTGTTGCCTTTAGTAAGCATGGCTTTGTTTGTCTTTCCACAGTACCTTAGAGTAGTTTTCCTGGTTAGCAGTTCTCTATTCTTTTGAGTTTAATCCTAATCACGAACTGTCAGGTTGTAAATTGATTTACAACAAGGAATATATGAATGAGATATAGTAATTGCTTCATTTATTTTCTCTGATGCTGTTGCATACCTTAAATGTAACCCTCAGGTTTCAACTACTACCAAAAGCGTTGTCCTAAATACAGAGGCCTAAATGAGTCATAACATTTTAAGGGCACAACAGGCACCTCCATGACCTCCTGGAGCATGATCAATTGAGAAAAATGTTGAAAACGTCAAGGGTCTAGCTGAAATTTGCAGATTGTGGGATTGACTCTGTCTTAAGAATTGATTCTCTGGCAAGTCAAAGATCCAGGCCATTAAGTCGGCATTGTTTCTGTAAAATATGTTGTAAGATAGTAGCATAGAGCTTATAGCAGCTACAAATCCAATTGTGAAGGACAGTACGGACGAGTTTGTCACTTGTGAAGGCGTAAGATCTGCAATTGCACTGAGAGGCAGAAGCTTGGAGGTGCCCAACTTGCAAGACTGACAGCAGGAGGAAATTACTGATGCTATGGTAAGCAAAATCAGGATCACACTCAGAACCCAGACGGACATGACACACCGGAACCTACAAAACGTTATGTTAGAAATCAAAAATATACTACTACTCTCTGAACATTCTCTCTCTAAAATTGAACATCTTCAACTATCTTTAACCGCAGCCAACTGCCACATTCACTCCATCCCCCTTCCTCTGTCAAAACGGACATACAGTACACGCAAACACTACAACTACTTAACTGACTCTGAAATCCAAACCTTACTACTATCCTACAAGTCTACTCCTTGTCCCCTCACTAATAAGGATGAGTTCTCCATTCTCCCAGTCCCCATTAATCCGAACAGAAACCCCCAGCCGAATAACAGAAAGATAAACCTAACAACCTACAAAAGAGTAACCTTCACCCCCGATACTCATGACCTTACTCTCGGGAACGTATCGACTCAGTTCTCCTGCCTCCTACTCAACTGCCGATCTGCCATGAAACACGCCACTGACATCCCAGACCTCATTCTGAACCATAAAGTAGACATAACCATCCTAACGGGATCATGGCTTACCAAATCATCCTTGCCATGCCTAGACATCCTTGTCCCCCCTGACTACAACATTATAAGAATAGACAGACTACATAAAACGGGTGGAGGTATCGCTGTTATTCACCGATCCAACATCCCTAGCTCGAAGTTTCACGCCGAACCCCTTGAATCCTGCGAATACCTGGGGCTCTCCATAAAATCTTCAGATAACCATCCCTATAAACTACATATATTTTACCACCCACCAGGTCAAAACGCCTTATTCATTGACCAACTAATGGAAATCATTACTACAAACTCTACCCCTCACTCTAATGACTTATTCCTAGGGGACTTCAATCTTCACTGGGACGACCTCCTTGATAAACAGGTCAATGCTGTCAAAATCTTCCTAGCAGACCATTCCCTGATCCAAGCCTGCTCACTACCAACTCACTCCAAAGGTGCTACTCTGGACTGGATCATCTCCAAAGAAAAACTAGTTGAATCTATCTCGATCATCCTGTGCGATTGGTCAGACCATCATATTATCACCTTCCAAATACCCGCCACAAAAAGAACACCCTCTACACACCAACTCATGCCCCGACAGTTGATCAGAGACACTAAAAACCTGAACTGGGATAATCTAGCTTGCTACTGCGAGAAAGAACTCCTTCCTCCTAATAACTTATCTGATGTCAATGAACTCACGTATCATTACAACTCCACGATGACCAAACTAATTGACCACCTAGCCCCACCTAAACTCAAAAGAATTCCGAACAAAGACAAAAACCTGTGGTTCAACGAAGCCCTTAATAAAGAAAGGCGCAAGCTGAGACTAACTGAATGGATATGGAGACAACATCCCTCCTCCCCTCATCTCAAACTGCTAAGAAAATCCAGAAACTCCTACAACAAACGTATCCTAAAATCTAAAAAAGACTTCTTTCGATCGGAACTTGACAATGCTAAAAACAGACCGAAGAAACTATTCGACATTTTAAAACAACAATCACACAAACTGGCCAAATCTGCACTCTTGACCTCAAAATCGCAGCTAAGCAGTGAAGAATTTTCTTCCTTCTTCACAGCCAAAGCTAACGCATTACAGAATGAGCTTCAGACGGCAGCACTCAACTCAGCTACTCCACAGAAACATCAAGCCGATGATCTAATCCAACCCACCCTGCCATCGCCCAAAAATAACGCTCTATGGTCATCCTTTAAGCTTTACGATCTCAATGATATTTCAAAAACTTTATCGACTATCATACCCAACAACCACTTCAATGACCCTCTCTCCTCTAATTGCCTATCTCCTATCTACCACATCATCACCCCTCTCTGGACCAAAATCATCAATGCCTCGCTCTCGCAAGGGTCCATCCCGAATTGCCTAAAAATTGGTCAAGTCACCCCCATACTGAAAAAACCCTCAGATAACCCCTCTGACCCAAATAATTTCTGACCAATAACCAACATTCCCATGCTAGCCAAGGTCTTGGAAAAATGTGTTCCACAGCAATTAAACCAACACATCACAAATTTCAAGCTTCTGGACGACTGCCAATCTGGATTTAGACCTAGACACAGCACCGAAACGGCTATTCTACACATTGTAGACGACGCCCTACTCGCACTCGACCGGAATGAAACTTGTCTGCTAGTGCTGCTCGACCTCTTGTCCGCCTTCGATACGGTTAATCATTGCAAAATTCTAGAGGGGCTAGAAAACAGGATGGGACTATCAGGCACAGTCCTTCAATGGTTCAAATCCTTCTTGGAAACCAGGACGCAAAGGTTTATGGTGAACAAGAATCTATCTCCTCCATCTCCTAATCTTTTAGGAGTACCACAAGGCTCTACCTTATCCCCTGCGCTATTCAACCTCTACGTCGAACCCCTAACTGATTTACTACAACAGTCGCATATCTCCTTCCATATGTACGCAGATGACACACAGTTGAACATCAAGGTCACATCCCTTGAAGAGATCAAGTTGATGAATCATGCTCTTGAAAAGACAGTCCACTGGCTAACCACCAACCACCTTAAGCTAAACTCGCAAAAAACTGAATTCCTTCTAATTTCCCCCCCCAAAAAAATCTACGACGTTGATGGACTGGACCAAGATGATCACTGCTCTAAACTGTACCCCAATCCTAGTGGACTCCAACAAATCACTTGGAATCACGCTGGATAAGAACTTAAACAAGCAAGCACACATCAACATGCTAGCTAAAAATGCCAGTTTTCACCTCAGCTGTCTCAGAAAAATGAAACCTTTCATCCAGACCCCGGATCTCAACACTGCCGTTCAGGCGTTATTCATCTTGAGGCTGGAATACGGATGTACAACACTATCGGGTCTTCCCAAGATCTCCACAGCCCCTTAAAAAGCTTGCCTCCACGCAGTCGCAAGACTCTTAACAGGTTCTAGAAAATTCGACCACATTTCGCCACACCTGAAAGCACTCAACTGGCTGCCCTACGAAGCGAGAATACAGCTAAAGATGGCCTGCATCACTCATAAAGCCTTACACTACAGGACACCCCAATACCTAGCCCAGAAACTTACGCTATCGGGTGATAACAGACTCACTAGGAGCTCCGACAATCTGCTCCTAAAACCTTCCTGCTTCAGCAAGAAAAAAACATTTGATAGAGCATTCTCCGGAGCTGCACCAAGAATTTGGAAGTCTCTCCCCCCGAGCATCAGAATAATCTCTTCTACCTCAACATTCAAAACGGAAACTAAAACCTTTCTGATGAGCAATTTTCTCCCGTAAATCCTTAGCATCCCCCACCCACCTTGACCCAGTAAACTTCAACTGATTTCCTCTCAACTTGCCCCTCTCTTGAATGACTCACCATACTTCTTCATTCACTGTTTCCTGAGGAAGTTCTAACATCGTGTACATCTCTATTTACTTCTTACCTAGCCCGGTATTTCTTAACTCATCTCTATGATTCCTTGTGTAGACTGCCTGACAAATAAGATTTGACTGTACTGAAATTTGCATTAATGCCCGGAACTGAAGTACCATGTCTTCTTAACATGTCTTTATCGTATTGTACCTATCCATTCTTCATATGTTCATGATTTCATTCTATCTAGGACCCTACTAAACTGTCTTGAATCTGTTTTACTCTTTACTGTTAAGCGCTCTGTTACCCTATGTTGGGTCTTGTTCGCGCTATACAAAACTCCAAAAATGAAATAAAAAATAAAATAAATAAATAAATAGTGGAGTAGAAAGAGGTTATCGGATAGTGGGATATTGCCGAGGCTGTGTGGAATAAAAAATTGACTGATATGACGTAAGTGAAAACCTGTCATCATCATCATCAAACTGTTTATTTCAAGCCAAACTCATAAAACACAACATGCACGTAATATTGCAATAATCATCAATTACATAATTGCTATATACTTTAAAATACTTATCAAATACATGAATTCACGATAAATTGAAGTGATTAATAAAGCAGCTAAAAATAAGTTATGTACAAAATGGAATTTGCAATCAATGTTACTACCAGATGGAGAACATGATATAAATAGCGCAGCACCTTATGATAATTGATTAAAATCCTACCCTACTTTCTTCTTAGCCGTACACTGTGCAAAAATCTACTCAGGCAGAATAAAAGATCTGAAGAGTCCATCTGAATGATCCGTAATGCCTCCTAGTATGACCTGAGGCTCTGATTAATACAAAGAGATAAAATCCATCTTCTTCGGGCAATGTGATAAGCTGCAAAAAAGAAACTGACATGAGGCACTGATTCTCGTGTGCAACTGTCACACATAGTACAAACAGTATTGACAGAATTACTGTTGGACCATCTAGTAGTATAGCCCTTCATTTTTTAAGTGCTGTAGCAAAACTTCAAGTCTAAGTATTTTGCTCTGATACGATCTAAATAAATTTCAAATACAGGAACAGGTTTGGACAGTAAGAACTTATCAGACAAAGTGCCCTTATGGGATTCTGAATACATATTATATAGTCCCAGTTGACCCTCTTGAGAATATCTTTAGACGCCAGTTGCAATAATTGGGGCTTGTCCCTTAAATACAACACGCGCAAGATACCAAACAGTTTCTTCACATGTCTAAACCACATGAAGGAATGAGAGTCCAATGGTCTCAATATTTGTTCTATGCCCTTTCTGTAGACATGCAACTCAGGAGTTGCCGAAAGACTAATGCGGTACAGTAGGAGTCCGAAGAACTGCCAATTTTAACCCCAAATCATAATATATATGGGTACTCATTGGCAGCACAAGCAGTTATCTAAAGAAGGACTTTTCACCCGAGACTAAACTGGTGGAACATTCTGAGCCCCATATTTCCACCCTATAAAGTGCGGCTGATTGAGACTTTGCCTCATACACCTCTAAGGCTGGGGATACTGCTCTGGAGTTCAAACCTTTCTCTAGCTGGTACTTATGGTCATTAAATAGCACTAATTTAATTAAGGCACTTTGTAACGTTTGTAGTATAACTACCTTGAAGTTATAAGAGGCCTGGGACCCAGAATAACAGCAACTGTAATCATTCCAATACTTACTAGGGCAACTACAATTCCCAAGAGTTAATGAGAAGGAAAAAGTCAGTAAAATGAAACAGTAAACCACCTACTCCCAAATCTGTATTATTGCCTACAAAGATCGGTTTCTTCCATTTGGGTCTTCTTTCTTTACTGCTCCCTAGAGCAGGTGTGTATAACACTTTTTCTTCTGGTTTATAATAACCATTTTATAGGAACTGTGTTATAATGTATCCAATAACTTCTCTTAAGTCCGATTTGGTAAATAGTAGGTATTTATTTGAGTGCGAGTAACATGCTGGTAATCCCTCTCCAGCCAGCGATAACTGACCTTCCAGGAATGCTCGTACATAACACCTGGAACACTACAAACATGCCATGACAACCATGGAACAATTCACTTAAAGGTATAGGCAGTGCGATATAAATATATACTGCAATGCCTATGTGAATACAACACATCATCTTCCCTTAAATGATACAAAAATGAAACGGAGCAAAAAACAAGAAAATAAATTAAAAAAAACATAAGTGGTCACGTAAGTAATAATGTAATGAGATTAGAAGTCACAAATGATCACATAAGTAATAATGTAATGAGATTAGAAGTCACCACATATGTAATCCTGCAAATATCTGGGTGGGCATCTAGGTCTATGCATAGTGAGTCTAGGTCTATGCGCAGCAATGCTATCGCCAGTGTCTCCGATACTTTCATCACTTGTCCTTGAAGGAATATTAACAAATTCTTCATCGCTCATGAATAAATGAGGGTTACAATTATCAATTCTTTCTTTTCCACCACTTTCTCTGCCATTTTTCTTTTTATAAAGAGCCACCCTTCTTAGGTTCCAGCTTTCACCATTGTATAGAGTAATGAAATCTTTATAAACAGATTTCACCTTGTATGGACCCCGAAACTTTGTAAGACCACCACTCACCCTACCCGATTTGACCTTAACAAAGTCGTTGGTTTCTATGTTCCCTTTACATGCGATAGGTTCACTATGCTCTTCGCTCACCTTAGGATTATCCATGCCTACAAACACCTTCATCCAGGCAGGAATTAACTTTGTGCTTGCAGAACGTCCTCTCATCACAAGAAAAGGAACCCTTCCCGAAACCGTATTTTCTGTTGTGCGATAGGCCCATACCAAGTCATTTACAACTTGTTTGACATCTCTTTTGCTAGTGATAGCCATCTGTATGACTCCTTTTATCATGCGGTTAGCCCTTTCTACAATTCCGTTTCCCTGTGGGTTATAGAGTGTTGTTCTACTATGTACAATACCACATGATTTAAGATAATCAGTCATTTCCTTAGAAACTAACTGTGTACCGTTATCTGTAATCAATTTCACAGGATATCCCTCTTCCCTAAAAACTTCTTCAAGAATTTGTATAGTCTTCTTCGTGGTAATCTCACTCATGAATTTCACTACCAACCATTTTGACATGACATCTACCATAACTAAACCAAACCTGGAATCCATCCCTAAACAAGATAATGGTCCTATAAAATCTAGACACACTGTATGCCAAGGCAAACCAGGATTTTCAATGGTACCCATTTCCAACTGGTTTCCAACCTTAAGCCTCTTTTCACTCTCCATACAATCGGTACATCTCTCCACCCATTCAGACACTTGCTGGTCCATTGTCGGCCACCAAAAATGTTCCCTTAACCTTTTCTTGGTGAGCGATTGTCCCATATGACCCTCATGAGCCAACTTAAACAATTTATATCTTAAGTCCTGTGGAGGGACAAATTTATCATCTTTCATGATAACATTTCCTTCCTCATCAGAAATAGATAAGTCGTCTAAAACTTTTCCAAAAGGTCTCACTTCAATGGGTAAAGAACTTTCACGTCTACCACCTTTAACTATTAACTCCTTAACAAATCATAGTGCCTCATCCTTACCCATACTCTCATTCCACATAATTTTGTCCACTGCCCCATTACATGCTTCTACTACTTCTTCCACTAAAGCAACTGCTCCTTCACCATTGAAAGCTTCCACCTGCACTTTATCCACCTCATACCATGGTAAAGGTAGTCTTGATAAACCATCTGCTTGGCAATTTTTCCATCCCGCAATATATTCTATTTTGTACATGAATTCTTGCAAACGTGCGGCCAGTCTTGCAAGTCTTGCTGATCCTTTTCCAGCCCCACCTGGAGATAAAAATGTTATTAAGGGTTTATGGTCAGTGCGTAAATTGAATTGAAATCCCCATAAATACATGCGGAAGTACTCAGTGGCCCATGCTGCAGCCAAAGCTTCCCGCTCTATCACCGAGTAGTTCCTCTCAGAAACAGTAAGAGATCTTGAAGCAAAGGCAACGGTCCTCAACCCCTCCCTATGTATCTGTTCTAAAACTGCACCTAAGCCAGCTGCACTAGCGTCCACAGTGAGGAGTCATACAGATGGCTATCACTAGCACAAGAGATGTCAAACAAGTTGTAAATGACTTGGTATGGGCCTATCGCACAACAGAAAATACGGTTTCGGGAAGGGTTCCTTTTCTTTTGTTCTACCTTGCTCTCCGTTTCTGTTAAGTTTACACTGCTTCTCACGTTGCGTGAATCTATCCGATTTCACGATGTTTCTTCCTCCCTTTTCTCAAATGGCCTCCCCAGTCGTCATGACGCTGCACAGCCTCTTACTTTGCTCACGCAGTCTCCACGTCTCCAGCGCTCTGTGTGGTCCACAACAGCTGACGTCACACGCATACGTTCGAGCTTATCGCCACAACAATAGATGTAGAACAGCAGCTGTCAGGCTCCGAACGCGCAGCTCGCGCCGAGGCAGGTAACTGACTTGAAGTCTTCAAACTTGAATTAAGCTTGAAATCCGTTCCCCTGCGCTGTGTTCAATAACACTGGAAACGCTTGCATATGTTGCTCCAACGCACAGTCCATACGGTGCCTACAGCATTTCATTTAAACTGCAATGTCACTTTCAAAATGTCGCTGTAACACTTCTTCACTCGTTTTTTCTAAACAAGACACAACTACTTCACGCCTCCATATCGTGCACGCATTCGCTGTAGGATCGGGCAGGGATCTCTTTTTTTCCTTACTTTTCCTTTTAATCCTTACTTCACTGTCCTTATCCTTGGCCAAGTTGTCTTGCGTGTCGTAGTGGGTTCTCGAAATTCCAGCGTGGTTACGATCGCTCAACACTCCGCTGGCCAATCGTCGCCAATTGTTATAATGTATCCAATAACTTCTCTTAAGTCCGATTTGGTAAATAGTAGGTATTTATTTGAGTGCGAGTAACACGCTGGTAATCCCTCTCCAGCCAGCGATAACTGACCTTCCAGGAATGCTCGTACGTAACACCTGGAACATTACAAACATGCCATGACAACCATGGAACAATTCACTTAAAGGTATAGGCAGTGCGATATAAATATATACCGCAATGCCTATGTGAATACAACAAACTGCTGTTGTCTGGTTTGGTCATTGGTGGCACTTCAGGAATTTGTTTCCTTGTAAGCTGTAGGGCCATTACTGTGGCTTAAGTGATTCAGGATGTATCCATCCTCTTTTGTATGGTCTTTAAAGATTAAATCAGACACCTTATTGAGTAATACATTAATTTATTGCACATTGAAGTCCTTATTGAGCCTTTTTAATACGTTCTTTTTCATCCTCTTTTCGACACCCTGTCACTTGCATGTTCGCTGGTTTAAAAGTGCTGGGTCCTTATTGGGTAACAGAGGTCCGCTGTCATTTTATGCCAGGCTTCTGTACCGACCTGGAACATGTGCAAGAAGTCTTATCACCATCTGATAATTGTTCATGAGATGGTGCATGCACATATTTTATTCTGCCCAGCTTTGGCATTGGCATGGTCACAGCAAATATTTTATGACCGGTTAGGCCAGTGGTTCCCAAACTGTGCGCCGCGGCACCCCGGTGCGCCGTCATGAGTAGCCAGGGGCGCCGCGCTCACGTTAGGTGGAAAATGAAGTTTATTGCAGCTGCAGCGCAAAATACGTGCCACCTGCATAATCCGGGAACATGGTTTGGCCCAAGAGTGCACATACGTACTACGTAGGTACGTGCTTTCACAGGCATAGTAGTCTCCATTACTGGCATACGCAGCTCGCCTTCAGACATCAGGGGACCCAGTCAAGATGAATGTTCGTTTTGGGACACGGTCAGGGGCCAACAATACATTTATCCAAATCTACATTCAGAGACCTGTCAAACTGAATGTTCCTTCTGGGCCAGAACAAAAGGTGAACCAGCCATCAGGGCAATCTTCCCAGCGGACACCAACTGCTGTCGCTCGCTCAGAACGGTCACAAGTTTGTTAAAATAGCGAGACGGTCTCCTACCGTCTGATTGGCCGCGAGTGAACTGCTCAAGTGACTGATCGGTGCGAGAAACGCAGAGTTAGCTTTTATGCTGTAAACCTCCTGTGAGCAAAGGAGCTGTTCCAGGTAACTCCACCGCGACCTCACCCCTTCCGTATAAGAGGGGGAGGTTTGGTGCCCCGGTGTCCTGGCTGTGCGCACACCAGCCCAGGCCGGTATTGGTGATTCGTCATCATCACCTTTCCTCATGATGGCAGGTGAGTGAACACGCACACGGTGATGCACGCTCCTATGAGGCAGCAGCTTCTTAAAGTCCAAACAAAGTGGCAAAGCTCGGAGGGTGTCCTCGTCCACTTTGGAGGGCCATGGTCAGAGTTTACCAGAATGACCATCTCTTTGGCTCTTTTATCGTACCACAAGTGTCTGCTTTCAGGATTTTTTTCTTTATCTAAAGCACTCCATGAGAATGCCTGTTTCCCCTGTTCCCTGTGTTTTTGCCACATTTAAATAAATGTGGCAAAAACACAGGAAACAGGGGAAACAGGCATTCTCATGGAGTGCTTTTAGATAAAGAAAAAAATCCTGAAAGCAGACACTTGTGGTACGATAAAAAGAGCCAAAGAGATGGTAAACAGGCTATGTTTGACTGGGACAAAGACTAGATGTGCAGCGCTGTATTTTCAGCATTTGCATGCGTTTATGTGTGAATGGTAGTGTATCTGTGTGTGCTCTCTTGTGTTTGCTTCGATGACTTGAATGTGCTACAGCTTGTCTCTGGTCTGCTGTATTTGCAGCATTGGTGCATGCAGGCATGTGTGAGCTCTGTTATATGTGCTGTATTGGCATGTTTGTGCTCCGTTTAAATTTGCTGCACATGCCCAGGAAGTACTCCCGAGGTCGGGCTTACCCCCCCCCCCCACCCCCCCCACCCGCCCACCGGTAAAAAAATGGTGGGGAGCCACGGCCAACTGGCAATTAGGTCAAGGGAGCCACAGGTCAAAAAAGTTTGGGAACCACTGGGTTAGGCAGTAGCACGCACCCTTTAACTTTAACTAGGTTATGGTGCTGAGGCATTAGTGCAAACAGCGCTGTGATTAACCACGAAAACCATTATAATTTACCAACAATATTTCAGACAATGTTCGTATCCTTTTGTTTTTACATTTCAAGTTTATCTGTATCTATAATAACTACTTCATCTGCTGTGTCCCTCAACTATTTTTGTGCCTAATATTCTTCGCTATACATTTTTAAAATTGTTCCCTTTGTTAGTCGAGATAAAGCAAGCTTCAAACCACTTAAATTTGAAAAGGTCTATATGGCATCTTCTTTCAAGTGATCATTCAAGGAAATTTCAGATAATTAGTTATAAATGGTTTCTGCTGGATCAAGTTGTGAGATTTTGGTTTTAAGGGATTACTTTGGATAAGCAAAGTAAATAATTCTTGTGGTTAGATAAAAATGCCATCTTAAACCACCAGACCTCGTTAGACACCTACAACCAGCTGTAACAAGCAGCTGGTACTTTCAACACAATAGATGAATACATTTACCAAAACCCCTGGGCTGTGGAATCCAGTGGAAACCATTTTAAACTGAAATTTCATCTGAGGATTTTGAGCAACAGATATTTCAAATAAAAGGACTACACTATATGAAAGATTTTTTTTTTATTCGTTTTGTTGCACTTCTGCGTAAAGCAAGTAAATTGAAACTTAGAGCGGTGACCTCTCACTGCTGATAATAAACGTTTCTTGAAATCTTATCCCTAACAGCCAAACAAATTGGTGTCATTCCTTTGAAATGCTTTGATGAGGTTCAATAATCACTACCTAGACGACTGTTCAGCTAAAGAAAGCATGCTGCACCACAATCAGCTTCTTCGGACGTTTGGAGTACTGAATCTGGTGACGCTGCCCGGGCTAAATGCAAGCAACACTTATCAAAGCTTTACTGTGGAGTTAGGTCTTACCACTTTGAGACAGTCGGAATGATTCACATAGAAAATATTAAACCTATACCTGGACGTCTACATCTGTAAATCTACATCCTCTGCACGAGTGTAGATTTACGACTTTTGACTGTTCACAAAACTTCCCATTAGTAGATCTGGAAAGCTGTGTCAGTGGCAGGGTTCCCAACATATTCCTGGAAAGTCATGTAACATTGTTGTCTTTGGGCATTTCCCCAATCTGGTAATGTACGCATAGTACAATTGTTGCTAAGGGGGAAAAACTATACTTCTGTGCAAGCTCACACATTTAAAGTATAAATATAAATAAATATATATATATATATATATATATATATATATATATATTTTCCTCTATAAGGGAAACATGGCTCTCTAAGGGGACACCCTTACAGAAAGTGTGGGGGTGTTATGCTCCCCTTCCCACACTGGAAAGGGATTTACTCTAGGCCTTGTCTGATATAAATCTCTGACCATTTCCAGGGTGTCAGAGAGGAGTTTGTGGTCTTTCTCAAATTGTCAAGATAAAACATGCCTTGATCTGCCCATTCCCCACCCCTTGCATGAGATTTAGACATGCGATATTACATGACCGTGGGGTAATAGTCCACAGGAGTAAATGGATCTATGCCTACAGGGTCACCCTTCGTGTATGCCTTACAGGAGGAGATTCAGCCACCTCTGCGGCCTGCCCTGACAACGCAGCTCTGCGCCCCATGTAAATATTGCCAGTCCAGGCGTGTGCTCTGCGCTGGTTCCCTGTCCCTCTCTGTCCTTTAAATGAAATCTCTGTCCTGCTGTCCACTGCTATACTGCCGCTCACTCTCTCCTCTTGTAAATTATGTATCTGTCCTATTGTGTGTGCTCATACTAGTGTGCTTTCTCTGTCCCTGCATACATGATAACACTGTCCTATAGGTGCTCGTATTTTGCCCTTCTCCCTCCCCTTTGTCAATGTTATACCGTGCTGTTATGTGCCGGACAGTGCTGCGCTGTCTCTGAACCTCTGAAAATATAGTTTAGTCTACATCTGACACCTGCTTGTAGTTCAGTCATAAAACTCCCTGCCTGAAAAGGTGACATTCAGTTTACGTAAGTAAATACTGTGCGCTATACGATTCTGGGAGTAAATGACAAAATAACAGCTGTCATCCAGCTAGAAGAATTCTTCTGACACGTCATTGCTGAAAGTGATGTTGTAAACACACTACTCTCTGTGGACGATGTTGGCTATCTGGCTCACGTGTTGGGGAGTTTATTGGCTTTTTCTAATCTTGACACCACCATCATTTCTTACCGGAAGGATTTTCTAATCTAATGCCATAGTGATTTTTGTCTCATTTCTTCTTGGAACCAGCAATCCTTGTGTTTTGGGTTAATACTTCGATAGATTTGGCTAGTTCCAGTTTCTTCCTTGCCAGTGTTTTTTGTGACTTTCTGTAGGACAGTAGGTGTGTTTCTGATGTATTTTTTCCTTTTACCCTTAACTGCAGGACCCCTGATCGCCAACACTGTCTTTGCCCTGAGACCTGAAAAAAATGAAGAGCTGTCCCTCACGGATTGCCAGGACTTTGAGCCAAGGCACAACGTTCACCTTTCTCCAGGTGAGCAACACGTGCCAAGTCTGAGACACCACCTGCAGTTACACATTGCGCAAACACACACCAGCAGAGGTACACACCGGAATAGACAGATGCTGCTTGTGCGCATGCACCCCTGCTTTGCGTAATTGTGCAAACTAGCAAGGGTTGCAATGCTGTCCTTTGTCAACTTCTAGTTTCATAAATTGCCAGATTACTTCCAGGTGCCTAGTGTGTAATCTAGAGGGCCTATGGATTATAAATATTAGGAAACTGAATTCATGAGAGCTCCACTGAAAACAATTGTGCAACTCATGTTAGACCTCTGCACCTACATTCCACCTACATGCCATAGGGTCTTCTCCTCAGCTAGTAATTAGAAATGTCTGCCCTTGATGAATGAAATCTTCTAATAGCATTGTAAATTTTCTGGTGAAGGCAATAATGGGCTTTATTTGCCTTCCCTCTTGTAATGTGCCCATGAGCTCAGCTTGACTTAAAACTCAGGGAGTGGTCATATAATGGCATTATAATGCCTTTAAAATGTGATTTGTATTTTAAAATCTCCTTAGCAGTGTCTGTCAAGGAGATTTGAAGGAGACAGAGGAGGAGAGGTGCTGACCTTTCAGTTCCTCTTTTTATGAGGTCAGAAATGATGCCAAAGTGCCTGAAGGGACCCTTCTTTCTCTTTATATGACTGATGCTTCTTAAGGGGGGGGAGTGGTGTTGCGGTTTCTGATCCCCATCACCAATCAGAAGGGTAGGAAAGTTTGGAAAAGGTGCATTTCCAGACTTCCTTTTCCTGCCCAGATAGTGGTTGACTGACGGGATAATGCAGGAATGACACTTTAGTCATTATTTCCACAAATGCAGAGTCCCAGGGAGGGGAATAGTTTTAGAAAGGAGGACATACAATGTATTTGCTAAATGTAACTGGAAAAGAGGGCCCAATTGTTGATGTCAGGGAAGGAATTACCTCTAAAATGCCCTCACCAATCAGCTTCCCATGGCTTGTGGTTGAAAGGATACCATAAAAAGAAGGACAAAGAGGGAAGATTAAGGTTGAAAGCTAGCCTTTTCTTGTCTACTTTTTTGTGGTCCCACCTAGCTTTAGGTTGTGTAAGATTTGTATGCCCAGTGTGGATTTTACATGCCCATCTCAAATAGTTTTGCTTTGGCCAATCATGCACAAGTTTGGTGAGTCCAATTCGCCCATTTGTACAGGCCGAATTCATTGCATTTATAAAGAGTTTGGTGTGTCAACCTAGAGCTTCTAGGGTCTTTTCTGAGGTCCTTTGGTCTTCAGGTTGTGTATGGGTGGCCAGGATCCTTCAAGCAGAACTTGTACTGCTGTCCCATTAGATTCCCAAACAGTTAGGCACATCTTTCATGTGTTGACTTTTCCTGCTTCGAACATTGAGCATAGTTTTTACACCCAATTGATTTTTCCAGTTTCTAAACTTAAATTGCAGTAACAAACAGCAGAAATTTGCGTTTGCTCTCTTTTCAATTGGCAGAATTTCCCGCACACAAGCCTGGCGTTGCTTTGAGGTCAGAACGGGAATATGAGTCTGGCATGAAGGATCCTCGTGTTGCAGAAGTGAAAGGAGTGAAAGGACGCAGGAGCATTCCCAGTTCAGGTAAGGTGCCCCTCTGTGCACCTGAAATTCAGGGTTAAGGCAGCAAGTAATGTATCAGCACACGAGAAATACATTACATTATATGAAAATCAGCTCTGGAAAAATTCTGCGAAAAGGCAAGATACAATCATTCATATAAAACTCCCATAAAAATAAGTAGATAAAATGTAACTAAAATGAAGACCTGCCAACTTCAAGAAACTTTTTATCGTGTGAAGAGGAGGCAAGGTCTATGGAGGGTCAGGTCCTCAAATCCATTACTGTATATTCAGTTGTAGAGGCCCCATTGAGAGGGGTGCAGCTGTGTATTGAACACTAATTAAGAGTCACACCTAGCTTCTTCCCTCATTCTCCCTTCCAAAAAAAAGTTAATAAAGCTCCTGAGGCTGCCGTCTATGTCCTTAGAGGGGTTGCACAGAGGTTGAAAACCCACTCTCAGTATAGGTTTTCAGCTCATAAAGGACCCAATTTATTTTCTGGGGAATGGAGAATTCTTACTTGGCCTGGCAGAGGACTTTACCATACCAAGACTATTCCGCCTGATCCAGCGGCGTACTAGCAACAGATAATCCACTACCATATACTCACCTGGGCCCATATAACTCTCTTGCACTAAAGACCAAGTAGACCGCTGGAAAACTTTTTAGTTTTATAATTTCATACCTCAAGATCTAGTTATTACTCCTTTAACTAAACCTTTCTCTAATAAAATAGTTCTTTCCTCTGGTCAATGGACCAGTTAGGTAAAACTAGTTGATGGTGATAAATAACATAATTTGTTAAACATTCCTTAATTATGAAGAAATAATCACAGACTCAGGAAGTTTTGAAATCTTTATCTAAATTAAGTGAGTGTGAACCATCTCAACGTTTTCAGTACAAACACCCTCATTCGCAAGAGTGCCAATTCAATCAAAAACTTTCATTAGATATAACAATTTAGATCCACACAACAACTATACCCTGAAAGAAGAGGATAGAGAGAGAAGAGCATTCATCAAGACGATAAAATTATGAATTACCAAGTATGGTGTGAAGACCAACCCCCTGGCCAAAGGGCTGGTAAGGGTCCCCGGGATAGATCAGGAGACAAAGACTTCAGGACAGGAAATCAGGACAGAATACTTCACCTCTCCAGATACCGACGACTGCGTCGCTCCCCTCTCTGATACTCTTCTCCTCCTCGTGGTTCTTCCGCAATCTTCTTTCTAACCCAGTTAAGTTAAGTAGATGGTTCTGCATTCGATTTTCTTCATCAGCATCTCTCAGCATCAGCACCACCCCAGCACCGACAGCATCCCAAGCTCCGAATTGTTTCAGCTGCTTCCGCTCCCAACAAGCTTAGCTAACTAACTAACTAAACTACTTCAACTATACCTTTCTATTACCATGTACCACCCATTAATGTTTCAATTTTACAAAATACTAACTTCTGATTGGACAGGCGAGGGGGGATGATCATCACACCATGCTTATACTCCATTTATTTCTTTAATCCATTGTTTCAAACTCCTCCCCTCAAACTTTTATTCCGCCCTTCCTTTCCCATACATCTTTAAACTTTATTAATACAAATGTAACATTTTCTTGAATACAGTTCCTTCATATGAACTCTTCACCCTCATGTTCCCAGGGCACATCTTCGCCGACCTTGGGCACATGACAAGTCCTTAGTCATCCTTTCAAACTCCCACATCAGGGCGCATGCGTCGTGCAACGTCAGTCCGCTCGACTCAGACAAGTTTAACAGGCCCAAATACGCACTAATAATAAAGTCAAAAGGAACAAATGTTATTTTCTAAAATAAATGATTTCACTGTATACCACCAACCTCTACTCTAGCCCGTACCCTTTATTATTTCTCTTCCTGCATTTGCGTTAGTATAAAACTTATTTTCTAATTTCTGCAAGCAGGTGCCATGCATGTGAGCTTTCAAGCGGCCATTTTAGAGTTCTTTGCGCAAGCGCCAGAATTTCCCTCCAAGCGTTAACACGTCATACTTACGTAGATGCAGTAGACGCATGCGCAGTAAAGATCCCGTGTTAAAATGCATCCTAGTCCTACGTTCATGTTATTACAGTTAGTAAACACATATGCAAGCTTCATTTTCTTCCGTGTATAATGGAACTGTGTATTATTATTCACAAAACACGTTGTTAGTAATTCGTTAGTGAGTTTAAACGAGAGGATTGCTTCCGAGCAAGTCTCACGTACGAGTCCTTGCTCCATCAATCCCCTCTCTGATGGCATATTAAGCCATCACAAAATTACCCATCCATTCCAGATACCAACTTTAACACTTCTCAGTTTTTCTCAAATTCTGCTCTTGATTTCTCATCAGTCAATTAATTTCCTTCTAAATCCCTTATTTTCTTATATAATCTGCCTTTCATTTCCTCTAGCTGTATTTCATCACATTTTCTCTTTCGTTTCTGTCCCTTTCCTTCTCTTTCAAAATGTACCTTTTCTTTTCTTCCTTTTCTACAACATTTACATATAATGATCATTAACATCACTACCGTTACTACTATGACTAATAGTATTATTATTTGGCCTAGAAAACCTTTCCCAAAAGCGACAAACCATTTCCCTAATGATGTTAAATTTTTAGTTAGTCTTCACCACACACTATCAACCTCCAGTTGGGTCAAATCTTTATGCACTCTCGTAATGTTTTCAATATATCCTTTAATTTCTCCGCTCTTGTCCGGAATATAAGTGCAGCAATGTTGAATTTTCAACATGCCACAAGCTACACCTTCTTTTGCTAACAATATATCAAGAGCAAGACGGTTCTGTAAAACCATAGACCTAATTGCAACCATTTCTGTGTTAATCATTAGAAATCCTCCTGCAGTGTCTGAAGAAAGACGATCAACTATGGTTGATAACTTACAAATTTTCTGTGAATTTAGAATGACTCCAACTGAGGGTATCAGTGCATTAAAAATATCTCCTACAATTTGAGAAAAACTAGCTCTTCTTTTACGTGTTAGTCCATTAGAATTTCCATTGGTTCCACTGATTTTATCTACATGCTAAATTTTTGGAAAAACTATTCCAAAATAACATCTCCCGTACCATCTTGCAGGTAACCTATAATAGGCATTGCTCCCACAAACATAATACACTCCTGGAAATACAGGATCAGTTCCCCCTTTTAGTCCCCATCCTCCTAATATTAGGAAGTTATGTTCACATTCACTGGAACCAATGTAATTATTGTTATAATCTGTCTTTAATCTATGGAGGTAAAATGTTCCCCTTTTCACAAAGTCCAGGGACATCGCAGCATGAGCCTTGCCACTTGCATAGATTCCCTCCTTCCCAACCCATGGAGGTACATGGGCTTTCTGTGTAATTGCCTTCCTCAATAAATCCTGTCTCCTTTCTTCTACCAAACTCAAAAAGTCCTTTTCTTCTTTTCTTAATGTACATGTTAGATTATCTTTACGTGCCTGAACTAAATCTATTGAATTCATTGTTAAGAAAAATTCACCCATAAACTGTGCGTTTTTACTACTAACCACTGGATTCATATTTCTTCTAATAGGTAAATCAGAAAATACTACATCTAAATTAGAATAAAAATACTGAAGTCTCCCTGTAGCATAAAATAAACTTGATAAAATACTAAATGACACACCATAAGTTAAAGGTATATGGTGATACGTAATCCCTTCTGATACTGATGAGGGTAATTTCATACATACATAGCAGTTGTTAATTTCCATGGTACTAACATACTGAAATAACAATTTAATAAACACATTAGAGGACGTATTATAATCTGACTCATTATGATAGTTTGCTTCATCTTCTACCCCTATTTCTAATTTAGTTTCTCTTATTCTACCTACCTTAACATTAGTATCTGTATTATTCTTGTCATTTGTTTTTATTATTAAAGGTACTGCTACTGTTAGGAATAACCATCCTAATGCTGCTAATAAAATACTACAAAAACAAAATCTCAGACACTTTCTTTTTAATTCACATTTTGGTTTTCCCTTTACTTCAGTTTCTGCCATTTTTCTCTAGAGAACATTTATTTTCCCTTATCTTTCTCTTCGTCAGTTTTAACTTTCTTTTCGTTCTTAAGGAGGCCTCAGTTTGCTTTCGTCAATCTGTGCAATATGAATCTCTTCTGTCTCATCAGACAAATCCAGGGACTCAAATTCCTCGAGAATCACGTATGTCCACTCTGGAGCCTTATATTTTCTGTTTAAGTTTCTCAATTTTGGACTTCTTCGAGTTATTTTTGCTAAGGTCTGTCTAGGTCTTGTATGATTTGTGATTTCATTCACTTGTTCTGGCTTCTTTTCAGATCTTCTCAGATGATATTTTAGTTTCTTTACTCCAGTTGGCCAATTGTCCCCTTTTCTGACTCTCTTGATCTGTACTGCGTCTTCACCTTCTATATCTCTTTGTAAAGTTCTTTTTATTTCATTTATTCTGGGCACAATTTGTTCTGTTTCTCCGTTTTCTGTGCTTGTACCTTCTTCTTCCTCCTGCTCAGGTTCTACTATATTTTGTTCCACTTCTTCCTGAGCTTGTTCTTCTAATTCTATCTGATCCTGTTCAGGTCTTAGTTCAAACCTTTCTTCTTCTGCCTGAACTTGTTCTTCTAACTCTATCTGGTCTTGTTCAGGTCTTAATTCAAACTTTTCTTCTTCCGCCTGAACGTGTTCTTCTATTTTTCCCTCCTCAGGTTTGCTTGTGTCTCTTTCTATTTTCACCTGAGTGTGTTCTTCTTCCCCTGTCTCTTCCTGACTACTTTCCTGTCTTATCAGTTCTGTTCTTCTTCTGGTTTCTATAGCATCATTAATTATTTCAATCACTGGGATCCATTCTTCCTGACTTATCTCGTGCTGTTCGTCATATGGTTGTCTTTCAGAATCTATCGCTCTAGATTCTTCAATTTCACAGTTTACAACTCCTGACGCTTCAGCTTGCTCAGTCAGTAATGGCTCTTGTTGATCTGATGGGTTCGGAACTCTTATGGTATGGCTGGCAAGAATCCAATTGGTCAAACCTGCACACTTCACTGCTGTGGTAGTGACTAGTATGACTTGCAGCGGTTTATCCCACCTTGGTGCTAGGCACGACTTTCTTGCGTGTTTCTTTACCAGCACCCAATCTCCAGGATTCAAATCATGCGCTTGGTCTGGCTGCCTTTCAACTGCGTCTTCTCCAACCTGGTGAGAGATAGAATGCATCATTTCAGCCAATCCTTTGCAATAGTCCAATACCAGATCATTAGTTATACTCATTAGTTTATTTCCAGGAATAAATGCCTGTCTCATAGCCCTTCCCATGAGAATTTCATGTGGACTCATTCCTGTTTTTCTGTCTGGAATGCTTCTGAGACCCATCAATACAAGAGGTAATGCATCTGGCCATTTCAGTTTTGTAGATGCACACACCTTTCCCAATCTTGACTTGATTGTACCATTCATTTGCTCAACAATTCCAGAAGCCTCTGGACGGTAAGCACAGTGCAGTTTTTGTTCAATGTTAAACGCAGCACAGACTAATCGAATTATCTCATTATTAAAATGAGGGCCTCTATCTGATTCCAAAGTGACTGGAAAACCAAATCTCGGCACTAACTCCCTCAACAACAATTTTGCAACTGTAAGACTGTCATTTCTTCGAGTTGGATAGGCTTCCACCCATCTTGAGAAAAGGCATACTATGACAAGAACATATTTCAGTCCATTGCATGGGGGCAATTCAATAAAATCTAACTGTAATCTGGTGAAGGGTCCTTCTGCCTTTCCTATCTTTCCCCAGTTTACCACTGTCTTTCTACCTGGGTTCTGCTGTTGACAGGTTAAACATCTTTGGCAAAGGCTCTCTGCGACTACCCTGAACTTCGGATTGTACCAACTCTGTCTGAATAGCCTGATCATTGAATCTCTCCCTATATGTGTTGCTCCATGATATACTCTCGCCATTTTTGAAAGCAAACAATCTGGCATGACTAGTCTTCCATCTAAATACCATACCTCATCATGTGGTCTCTTTGTACAGGCTGCCTTTATCCAGATTTCTTTTTCCCTTTCCTCAACTTCTTCCTGCAATTGTCTAATCTCATCCCATGTTTCTGGTACTGAGAAGTACATAAGTTGGCATCTGGTTTCACCCGTTTCAATTTTTCTGTTTATGGCTACTGCATTTTTAGCACAGTATTTTGCCACTTGGTCAGCATAATTATTGCCAGCAGTCACATAGTCATTTCCTGACTGATGTGCAGCACATTTTACAACTGCTATTTCTTTTGGCAATTGCAATGCTTCCAATAAATCTTTCACATTTTTGCTGTTTCTGATAGGAGATCCTGAGGAAGTCAGAAATCCCCTTTGCATCCAAAGCTGGCCAAAGTCATGCACAATTCCGAAACCATATTGGCTGTCCGTAAATATGGTTACTCTCCAATTTTTCCCCTTTTTACATGCCATTGTTAAGGCTACCAATTCAGCTACTTGTGCAGACTTGACCCCAGGTAAACAGGATGCTTCAATTACCCCAGAAATTTTGCAAACAGCATATGCAGCACTTAGTTCCCCTTCTTGTGTCCTAAGGCAGGAGCCGTCTACAAATAACTCATGATCCGCCTCTTTCAAAGGTGACTCTCTTATGTCTGGGCGGGGCTTCGTGCATAACTCAGTCACGTCCAAACAATCTTGATCACTTTCATTTTTTACCTCTTCATCGCAGGGGTCTGGTAATAGGGTGGCTGGGTTCAAGATCGTACACCTTATTACAGTCACGTTCTCAGCTCCCAAAATCACTCTTTCATACTTTGTCAAACGACTAGGGGTGAGGTGCTGTGTTCTTGTTCTTGTCAAAAGGATCTCAACTGAGTGTGGAACAAAGACTTTTACTGGATGTCCCATCACTATTGACTCACTTTGCTCCAGACTCATACAAGTAGCAGCTACTGCTTTTAAGCAGCCAGGCAATGCTGAAGCCACTGGGTCCAATGTGGCTGAAAAATATGCCACTGGACGTCAACTCAATCCATGTCTCTGTGTCAAGCCTGAAAGTGCACAATTTTCTCTGTCACAACAGAGCAAAGCAAAATCTTTCGTATAATCAGGCATGCCCAAAGCAGGAGCTTCACACAAACAATTTCTTAGTCTCACAAATGCCTCTAGGCAGTCATCATTCCAATCAATCGGATCTTTTGCTCGTTTCCAGATCATCTGTATTAATGGCTTCGCTAACATAGAGAAACCATTAATCCATTGCCTACAGTATCCAACCACTCCTAAAAACATTCTCATCTCTCTTTGAGTTTGTGGTAATTGCATTTCTTTGATTATTTTTATTCTTTCCGGTGTCACTTTTCTGACTCCTCTTTCTATTTTATGCCCTAAATATCTTACTTCTTGTCGACAGAACTGTAACTTTTCTGGAGACACCTTGTGTCCTCCTTCAGCCAAATGGTTCAGTTATGCAATTGTATCTGTGACACAATTTTCTTGTGTTTTTGATGCCACCAATAGGTCATCAATATACTGAACCAGAACAGAATTTCCAGGCATGTTCAATGATTCCAACCACTTTTTCAAAATCTGATTAAAAATTGAAGGACTCTCTGTGTACCCTTGAGGAACACGACACCATGCGTAAATACGTTCTTCAAATTTAAACGTAAAAAGATACTGGATGTCTGGATGCAAAGGAATAGAAAAGAACGCTTGGCATAAATCAATTACTGTAAACCATCCTGCATTCCAGGGTATTTGATAAAGGATTACTGCTGGATTTGGCACAATTGGACAACAGGGAATTACAATTTTATTTATTTTCCGTAGGTCTTGCACTATTCTGTACTTTCCGCTAGGCTTTTTCAGTCCCATTATTGGTGAATTACAGGGACTACCCATCACCACTTTCAAAATACCTTGTTTAACCATTCGTTCTATCTCTGGAATAATTCCTGCTTTTACTTCTGGACTCATTTTGTACTGTCGGGTATTTGGATACACTGCACCTTCTTTCACTGTTACTTTAACTGGGTCTATATTTGTCATTAGCCCAATGTCTTTTCCTGTAAAGTCCCATACTTCTGGGTTGACTGTCGTTCTTAATTCTTCTGGTAATTCACTCTCAGTTATTAATGAAAACATTTCATCTACTTCCGTTCCCTGTTTGGCCAGCATCATCTTATAAACTATGTCTTCATCAGGGGTTTGGAAAGCAACACCATCCGGTGTACAGTAAATCGTGCAATTCATCTTGCACAAAAGATCTCTTCCCAATAGATTTACTGGACTGGAATCGCAAACTACAAATCAATGCATTTCCTTGAAGTTCCCAATGTGCACCTCCATTGGTTTTGTGACTGGAGTTTTAATCTGTCGGTTAGATACGCCTACAACTTGGATTGTCTCTCCCGAGAGGGGTAGATTTGGGATGTCTGCTGTTCTCATAGTAGACCTGGTAGCACCAGTATCCAATAGGAAAGTAATGTCTTTACCTTCTACTCTCCCATCAACGAATGGACCTGACTGATTTACCGGCAAGGATGCGCCAAGCACGCACTCCTCTTCCTCCCCCCTCAGGCACCGTCATTGTGCGGCATCCGAATGTTTTTCATCATTCTGTAAAAAATATTGTGCAATTGTTCTATTATTCTTACCACTTTCTCCTGGAAATCCAGTGTTCGCACTGAAACTTTGATGGTTCCCAAAATTTGGCATAGGAGCTGGTGGCACCTGATATTGTGGAGTAACTACCTGCTGCTGTTGATTCATAAGTACTTCATTCTGCATCTGTGGAATTAAATTTTGATTTGGCCCATTATTATTATTATTACTCTTGCACTCCTTCTTCCAATGTCCAAGCTTTCCGCACGCATGACAAGGAAACTTCTTTTTCGCCTCTTCTCTGTCCATTCGTCCCTTATATTCATTACCATTCGTTCCTTGATTATTCTGACTCTGCTCTTTTACTTGATTATTATTTTGGTCATTTGTTTTCTCTTCTTGCTGCTCTGCTAATTTAACTTGTGCCCACATCATTTTCTCTTTTAGCTTCCTACGCCTGGCCTCAATGTCATCTCCGCAATATTTCACGTACTTTAGAATCTCATCCACTGTCTTGCTTTGCCAACACAACATGTGCTGCTGTATCATCTGACTGATTTCTGGTTTCAAGCCATATACAAACCGGTACACAAAATGTCCCATATCCTTGTCACCGATATTCTCAAAACCACTGTACTGTTTAAACACTTGCAATAACCGCTCATAGTACGTATGTACAGATTCATTTGGTTCCTGTGTTGTTCCATCTATTTTTACCCAATCTGTTTCTTTAGGAGGGATTTTCCCTTTCAAATACGTAATTACTTGGTGATACTTTTTCATCACCTCTCCTGAAGGTGCTCCTGTTTTTGCATCTCTAGGATACTCCTCATTTGGCCAATCAATTGTGATCTTACACTCCGTCCATAAATCAGTAGGGGTCACTATATCAAACAGACCGTCCAAATCTTTCAATAAACCTTTGAAACTTTCACAAACCTTTCTACCTGTTTGTACCACTCAACTGGTTTTTCTCTCAATTTTGAGAAATCATTTGTGAATGACAAAATATCTTGCCTATTCCATGGAACATGAACATATCCACCTCCTGGAACCTCTCTCATTGGACACAATTTTTCCACTTTGCTTGTTTCTCTTACTGGAAATGCAGATGCTGCTTCTCTCGCTTGTACTTCCTCTTTCTTTCTTATCCATCTAATTCTCCATTTATCAATGTCTCCCCATTTTCGCAAAATGTTCATTAATTCTTTTATCTGTAGCCTTTTTCCAGAAGCATTTACACTTTCTAAATCTTTGTCAGTAAAATCCACTCGATAGGGTTTCTGTAACAATTTTGATTTCCCTATGTCTATTCCAATCTCTGAAGCAACTTCAGTCAGTCTTTCATGAAATATTCTTGCTCTTCTAGTTATACTTTTACATAGAAACAATAATTCCTCATCATTGTAGACGTTTAATCTCTCTGTACCTGTCATCATTTCTTCCAACTCCGCTTTCAATCTGCTAATATCTAAAATCTTTGGTATTGGGTTCTGATTATCTCTTTCCTGAGCCCATCTTTCTATTTCTTCAGAGGTCACTACAGCTGTGCCTCCAGTTCCAACAGGAATCAAAGGTCTTCTTTCTCTCAAATTCATAGGCGTAACTCTCTTTGGGGTTTCCGTATGAGGTTCTACAATAGGGAGATCCATTAATGAAATAACTGACTCGCTTTCGCTAACTTGATCATCCGTGATTATTATCTCTTTTCTAGGACTATTTAATGGAACTGTCATAACTTGTGGTTTCTGGCAAATCTTATTATCTCCATATAATGGGATTACTGGGCCAATGGTTTCTGGTACTGTCAAAGCTTCAGTATTTAAATTCAATTGACTTATCCTTTGAACTAGTTCTTCTTTAGTTTTATTCAAAGCTTCTCTTTCATTATCTTGCAACACTCTGTTGTATGATGTCTCATGTAAAATCTGTGGAGTTAATGGTATTCCCATTACTGGCGCACTTGGGACAACCTTACTAGCTGCTTCCTGATACGATGGCGGATTTTTAATTAAAATATCCTCTAGTAACTCATCATCTGATTCACCATATCCTGCTGTATTCAATTGTTTTGTTTTCTCCTTACACTTTCCTCCAGATTGTTCCTCAGCCATCAACACTGGATATAACCCTTCTGATACCATAGCTCTCCTTCACTGTTTCATCTGCCCCTAGCGTGACTCATGCAAGTGTCTCGGAAAGAATCCTCTATATCTTCCACCTCTGCATTTCTCTCGTTCATATGACTCAGTCTCCCATTCTTCCAAAGCCTCATATTGAGTTAACCTAGGTCTAGGCTCTAAATCATTCATTTTCAATCTTAAATTTTGAAGAATCCTCCCATTAAACGTACCATCCTTAGGAAATGCTAACACACCATCATCCTTCGTATACTCTACCCAATTTTCCAACCACACACAGGTATGATATCCTCTTTCCATCATCATAAAAGATGCTGGTGTCTTCGGTGGCGGAATAGGGATTCCCTCTCTAGTCAACACTGGCTTATCCTTTACAAAGAAATTCTTTATTTTCTTAAAAAATGACATCTTTCTTTTCTCTCCATACATTCTTGAAGATCGGTGTAGAAAATTGTATTCCGCAAACCCTTGAAACTTTCTTCCTGTACGTCTTGCACTTACTGTCAAATCAAAATTCCGCATACAATCTTCCCTTTACCAATTCTAGCGCGGCTTCTACCTAACTATCCAATCAAATCGTGCTCACGCTCATATTCTGACCAATGCCAGCGCGGCCTTTTCCTGACGTCAGTTCTACTCCTTACTACTGACCCCTCCTTTACAAGGCTGCTCCTGTCACACACCCGCTGTGTCTACCAATCCCAGCGCGGCTCTCTGTGACGTCAGTACCACTCCGGCGATTTCTCACCCCTCCTTTACAAAACTCTTCCTGTCAAACGCCCTCTGTGTCTACTAGTCCCAGCGCGGCTCACTGTGACGTCAGTACCACTCCGGCAACTGACCCTCCCTTTACAAGGTAATACAAAACTTTTATTTCTCAAATATTTTACCTTAAAAGTCATTGTTATTAACGACATAAAACATTCGCTACTCTGTCTGCTCCACTAAATCAAAGGATAGTTTACTTCTTTTACTGCGAGTAAAACCTTCCGCTTACTCTTCACTTAAGCTCCAGAGAACCTGCTACTCCTCTGGTGTCACCCGTTAGGGAATTTTGAGACCGATGTTTCACCAGCAAACTCCTTTTGCTATCAATCTAGCTTAGAAGAACCTACTACTCCTTCAGGGTTACCCTTACTAAGTGATATAACGCCTAAAGTTTCACTAGCGAACTCTTTGCTATCAATCACTCTCACTTTTACACAGAAAATAATCCCTACTTTAACACTGCCAGCCCTGCATAGCTTCTCAGTGTTTTTCCAACAGACGAGTAACCTCACTGCAGTGTGGTTTCTATCACCACCCGCTATTCATTCCCCGGGAATTTTCCAGACGACATAAAAACAGGACACTAACTCTTTTTGTTAAAACATAAATCCAAAATCAATAGTCTATACTTATCACCAAACTAGTTACTAACTAACCATAGCTCTGCTACCAGAAAACTGATCCAGCGGCGTACTAGCAACAGATACTCCACTACCATATACTCACCTGGGCCCATATAACTCTCTTGCACTAAAGACCAAGTAGACCGCTGGAAAATGTTTTAGTTTTATAATTTCATACCTCAAGATCTAGTTATTACTCCTTTAACTAAACCTTTCTTTAATAAATTAGTTCTTTCCTCTGGTCAATGGACCAGTTAGGTAAAACTAGTTGATGGTGATAATTAACATAATTTGTTAAACATTCCTTAATTATGAAGAAATAATCACAGACTCAGGAAGTTTTGAAATCTTTATCTAGATTAAGTGAGTGTGAACCATCTCAACGTTTTCAGTACAAACACTCTCATTGGCAAGAGTGCCAATTCAATCAAAAACTTTCATTAGATATAACAATTTAGATCCACACAACATCTATACCCAGAAAGAAGAGGATAGAGAGAGAAGAGCATTCATCAAGACGATAAAATTATGAATTACCAAGTATGGTGTGAAGACCAACCCCCTGGCCAAAGGGCTGGTAAGGGTCCCCGGGATAGATCAGGAGACAAAGACTTCAGGACAGGAAATCAGGACAGACTACTTCACCTCTCCAGATACCTACGACTGCGTCGCACTCCTCTCTGACACTCTCTTCCTCCTCGTGGTTCTTCCGCAATCTTCTTTCTAACCCAGTTAAGTTAAGTAGATGGTTCTGCATTCGATTTTCTTCATCAGCATCTCTCAGCATCAGCACCACCCCAGCACCGACAGCATCCCAAGCTCTGAATTGTTTCAGCTGCTTCCGCTCCCAACAAGCTTAGCTAACTAACTAACTAAACTACTTCAATTATACCTTTCTATTACCATGTACCACCCATTAATGTTTCAATTTTACAAAATACTAACTTCTGATTGGACAGTCGAGGGGGGATGATCATCACACCATGCTTATACTCCATTTATTTCTTTAATCCATTGTTTCAAACTCCTCCCCTCAAACATTTATTCCGCCCTTCCTTTCCCACACATCTTTAAACTTTATTAATACAAATGTAACATTTTCTTGAATACAGTTCCTTCATATGAACTCTTCACCCTCATGTTCCCAGGGCACATCTTCGCCGACCTTGGATGCGTGACAAGTCCTTAATCATCCTTTCAAACTTCCACATCAGGGCGCATGCGTCGTGCAACGTCAGTCCGCTCGACTCAGACAAGTTTAACAGGCCCAAATACGCACTAATAATAAAGTCAAAAGGAACAAATGTTATTTTCTAAAATAAATGATTTCACTGTATACCACCAACCTCTACTCTAGCCCGTACCCTTTATTATTTCTCTTCCTGCATTTTCGTTAGTATAAAACTTATTTTCTAATTTCTGCAAGCAGGTGCCATGCATGTGAGCTTTCAAGCGGCCATTTTAGAGTTCTTTGCGCAAGCGCCAGAATTTCCCTCCAAGCGTTAACACGTCATACTTACGTAGATGCAGTAGACACATGTGCAGTAAAGATCCCGTGTTAAAATGCATCCTAGTCCTACGTTCATGTTATTACGGTTCGTAAACACATAGGCAAGCTTCATTTTCTTCCGCGTATAATGGAAATGTGTATTATTATTCACAAAACACGTTGTTAGTAATTCGTTAGTGAGTTTAAACGAGAGAATTGCTTCCGAGCAAGTCTCACGTACGAGTCCTTGCTCCATCACGCCCACTAGATTTATAAATAACCACCTGCCTGGTGGTCGTTTCTCAAGGCAGTGGTAGGAACCAGCATCACGGCGGTTCCTGGCAATGCATTTTACTGTTTGCTACGGAGCTGCGTCAGAAGGACAAACGGTATTCTTCTTTTCAAAAAGAAAATCCTGAAACTGGATTTTCTTTTTGAAAAGTAAAAAAGTAATGCTCCCCTCACCCTTATGATATCGGCTCTCCACTGGGTAGCTGTGGGAAGGGAGCTGATATCGTGTGGGTCACAGTAGGACAGTGTGAGTTGGCAGGTCTGAAAACAGTGGAGGTTGGTGATCCACTAAAACGGTGGGTCGACATAAATACAATTCAAATACATACATTCAAATAAACAAACATTTAAATATGGGAAAAAAAGTTTCACTTACCTGAGCCTGCAGCACGCCCTCGGTGTTCTCCAGTCTCCGGCTCCAGACTACTCCAAGCTCGAGGTCCCACAATTCCCACGGGTCCTTGTCAAATCCAGACACTGCTCTCATGCTGCCTGTTGCAGCTAATTGCTGCAAGTGTCTGGATTGGCTGGAGCCGGCTGCCTCAGCGCTCCGAAGAGCACTGAAGGCCTGTGCCTGCTCTCCAACCCAGCTGTCTAAGACAGCTGGGTTGGGAATGTTGAATTGCGCATGTTGGTTTTACTGTAGCAAGGTATCCGGGCAAACCGAAATGCGCAATTCCAACTGAAAGGGCCACTCATCATTGGTGCCAATCAGCAGCAGTGATGCATTGGCACCGTCCTGCCCTCTCCGTTTGGCAGAAAGCCTGAAAAATAAAATGGTAATAAAATAGTTTTATTACTATTTTATTTTTCCAGCTTTCTGCGCCGAAGTGTGGGGAGCGGGGAAGGGCGGCGCTCCTCCGCTCTCATGGAGAAACTGCCGCTCTCTGAAAATGGTACACTTACGATATAAATTGACACTAGTTCACTATTCCAGTTGTGAAATCATCGGTAGAGCACATGCTTTCAAAGTGCAATCGGCCCTCGTGTACAGAAAGTAAAAAAATGAGTAGTCACCATCACAAATCTCGGTTAACAATACGACCTTTGCACACACATAGAAATGCTTTAAAAAGTGAAGTGCCCTCTTAAACACAAAGTAAAAATTGCAGATTAGTCACCATCGCAGATTAACCTCTTATTATTTTTAGTGCCTTCATACACAAATATTTTATGTACTCCGGCAGTATTTAGAACCGTGCCAGAGGCTAACCACTTCCTCACTGGTAGGAGTTAACTACTTTTAAACTGTTTTCTCTGAGGAATTCTGCCCCCCCATTGTAGAGTCAAAGTTTTTGTGCGAGTGTACATATTATCAGTGCTTATTTTGTATGAAAAATAAAATAAGTGCTGGGGCTGAGAAATATCCATAGCCAGTGCTATTGAATATCATTGTGCCCAATACCAAGGTTCTGTAGACTTGCTTCCAATTTATGCCTCTTTAATACATCACTAGATACACCCTACAGTTTTACACCCCCTTGGCAGGTTCCTGCTTTCTCCCTTTGTCATGGTTTTTCTGTCTTTCTTTTCCTCCACCTTCTTTTCCCCCTTGTGTGTTTTTCACTTTCATTCTCTGGGTCAAAGTCTGATGAGAAAGAGTGCTAGTCCACAATCAGTGCAGGTGGGCCCCACCTGTAGCCGCCAGCTCAAATTCACAAAATAAGCTGTATAATTATTTCTTACATAATATAAAAAGCTAGGACATAGCATTATAATGTGTCGACGATTCGTTGCCCCACTTAAGCAATCTCTAAAAGCGAGAATCAAGTTTGTCCAAATACTGGTCAGTATAATTCAATTGGTGTAATTAGTAGAAACAATGTTTTAAATGAGACCTATGCACAAGTAGTTCAAAACCCTTTTACAAATAAGTTTACAGTGTTACAGATGTGTAATAGTCACAGAGGGTAGTACCAATTTTAAGCCTGGTGTGAGCAATTAGGCCGGCCCTAAAACTTACCTCAATATTTTTTCCTTCTGTAATCCTTTCACAATTTGTTCTGCTCTCATCTTCTGGGCTCCAACGGGAGCGGAGCTTGTAGCGTTCCAAGCAGCTGTTAAAATTTGTCATTAATCTGCTTTTGGAATTCTCCAACACTGTTGGACTTTCTGCAGGGTCATCCCCAAACTTTTTGCCTTCACTCTCCTGTTTTCTGAACCTGTTTTTGTTGGCTTTTAGGACTCTGCACGCATTAGCACTGCTAACCATTGTTAAAGTGCTGGAGCTGTTTCTCCTTAAAACATGGTAGAATTGGCTTACACCCAATTGACACATTTAATTTACTTGTAAGTCACCAATAAAGTGGTACTGCCAGGGCTAGTATATTAAATGCTACTAATGCGGCCTGCAGCACTGATTGTGCCACCCACTTAAATAGCCCTTTAAACATGTCTCAAGTCTGCCATCGCAGCCTGTGTTTGCAGTTTGAAACTGCCTTTTCGACCCGGAAAAATAAAGCTTTTGCCAGGCCCAAACCTTCCTTTTTAATACCTATTAGTCACACCTAGGGTAGGCCCAGGACAGCCCAGAGGGCATGGTGCAGTGTATTTAAAACGCTGGACATGTGCTTTTAAGTTTTACATGTCCTGGTAGTGAAAAACACCTAAATTCATTTTTCACTACTGTAACACCCGCCTCTCCCATAGGATAACATTGGAGTTGCCTTATTACATTTATTAAACTGTAACTTCCAAATGGGAACAGGTAACCAGTTCATGTTTGGTGTCTTTGTAATTGTAATGAAAAATCCTCTCTTATGGTAAAGTCGTATTTTAAATTACAATTTTGAAAATGCCACTTTTAGAAAGTTGGCATTATCTTGTCTTAGCCATTTAGTGCCTGCAGCCCGTCTCTGGGTCACATGACTAGGTGCAGCTGACAGTTGGGCATTGTGTATTTCTCCTAGACAGCCACACACAATAGAGAGCTTAGGTGTGCCTGGATGGGCCATCACTGGCAGGTTGGGAGGGTGGAGCTGGGCACAGCCCTACTTGCACCTGAATAGGCTGTGTCCTACCTCCACAGGAAGGGCTGCATAACCCCTGTAGTTAGTCTGGAGCCAGGGCAGGTGAAGCAGGAAACCTGTGCACTTCAAAGGAGGCACCTGATATAAATATGGACATTAGACACCAACTCTTCAGTACATTTCTGGACCTGTGAAGACTGCGAGGGAGAAGGACTTCTGTGTTACCGAAAGGACTGCCACTCTGCTGGACTGCTGCCCTGCTGGACTGCTGCCTTGCTGGATAGCTGCCTGCTCCCCTCCTGCCTGAGTCAGAGGGGTTGGATTTGAGCCCAGGACTCCCCAACAATTCCGGGGCACGAAGGGAAGAGTCAGCCTAAGCGCAGACAGGACATCGTAAAGAACGAGTCCTTCCTCTCTACCCCGTAGGAGTCAAAATTGTCTCCTTTGAAAGGTATAGACAGCAGTACCTTCTATAACCCATATATGAAGATGAGCGAATGGGCTCAGTGATGAAGCAGGTTGAGTAAATTTGCCTACCCTCCATAAGCTACCTCGAAGGTAGCTTACTTCGATTTGGTCCTGAAGAAGGCCCACAGACCCATGAGGGCTACCAAGGGCCGAAACATGTCGACCTATTAAGACCTACAATCGGACGCAGTGGGACATTGACACTTCGACTACAGCGCCACCAATTCACCATTTTAATCTTGCCCCATCCTTGGCAAATAAAAGATTTATTTGAGGACAGAAGGCAATTTTAACCTCACTCTTCACAACACACCTTCGCACTTACTTTTCACAACTGTCGAAAAACCAGACGGTCTACCTCCAGGTGGAGGATAAGGAGATCACTTGGAGAAACGAGCACTCAAGTGATAAAAGACCCAATGATGATGCTACTCACTTAACAACAGAGCAGAGAATCAAGATATACCGCACCGTATGCTTAATGTGAATGAGGGTCTTCACCATACAAGAACCCTAGACCCTGGTAAGAACAGGACATGTGATTAATTCCCCTTTGATCTTTTGACTATATCCAACGAAAGCCGAATAACTCTGCTTCTTCCTCCCTCCTTTGATTAAACGAGCCATTAAAAGTAGCCATACTCCTAAAGATAAAGACCACTTGAGGTATTTTCTAGTTCTATGCGAATATTTTTCATGGCTTATAAATTATTTTGGTTTTTAGACAAAATCACTAAGAAAACTGTTGACAGGTGGCTTGAAATATTTGTGGGAGAATGAAGAAAATCATGGGTTCGAGAGCTTGAAAGCTTTAATTAAATGCTCCCTTGTTTCATAAGATGACATCAAATCTGTGTAACGGTGGATGCCAGTGTCGTCGGTTTGGGGGCAGTTTTGAGTCAAATGGTAGAAAGCAAGGAAAACGCCTTTGCCTTGAGGTGTTTATCTAAGGCTGAATGAAGTTACAGAACCTTAGAGAGGAGGCGTTAGCTCGTGTCTGAGCAATTGCTCATTTTACAACATTTTTATGAGGGAGAGTTTTCCTGAGTTATGAATCATAAATAGCATACTTATTGAGTGAAAGACGTCTTAGCAGAGCAACTCCAAGATTGGTCAGCTTGTTGTCCAAAATGTATGAATTCAACTACAGGGTTGGGCACAATTCTGGCGGGAACAACTCCAGGGTGGATTTCTTTTTAAGATGCCTTCTGGAAATGGAGTTAGATGATCACAGTGCTGATCATCTGGAGTGTGTGGTAGGATTGATTCATTGTGTGGTGATTTCTGAAGATGTTGTAACTCAATAAGAATGGGAACATTGTAGTGCCAATGACTGTTGTCAAGTTTTACTTAGGAAAAATTTTCACGTCCCAGAGAAAATAATAAACAAAGTGAAGTTAAGTCCTATTTCAAGGTTAAGGATGAACTGACAATAGGTGAAGGATTGATTCTAAGAGGGAAGCTAGTAATTCCTCCAGCAAAGTTTCAGACTACGTGTGGTCAAGTTTGCTCATCATGGGCATGTAGGATTGTCTGGCACTAAGAGGCTTACAACGTATTGATGGCCAGGGATGAATGCAGACGTGGAGTTGATCATGACTGATTGTGTAGAATGTAGAGAAGGAAATAAATGTCTTCATGCATATAATACTCACTTGTTACCTATAGAGTTCCAAAGGTCACCTTGGGAAAAGTTAGAAGTGGACTTAAGTGGACCAATGTACAATTTCAATTTGAGGGTGTGCAATAGTGATTATTGATTGTCAATATAGGTGGTTGAACATAAGTTTCTGAAACTTCGATGAAAAGCTCCTTGAGGTTTTGTTCAAGCACACATATAAGTCAAGTGCCTAAGCATGCAATTTTGGTAGACAATGGAAAATGGTGCTGCAAGTGAAGTCCAGCCACAGTCCAGGGTAATGATTTGAACGATGCAGGGTTGAATAATGCTAATATATCAAGCATGGGAGCGGGTGACAGGAGAGGGCCGAACAGTTGGTTGTTTGGTAATGAAAAAGCCACTAATAGTGCATCAGCCTCTGAAGTGTTCATGAACAGCAGGTATGAAGATACACCTGTGAGTTAATTAATTGACATTCCTACAGAGGTGATGCCGCAAGCGGTTGAGGTATCGTCGATGTGGTGTGGTAGGTTAAAGAGACATACCTGTGCACCCAGCTATTTGAAGGGTGTATTATCTTAAAGAAGTTTAATGTATTCTTTTGTTTATGTTCAGTCGGGTAGTTTGCATCTTTTTTTCATGGGTAAGGGTGCCACCAGTGGTCCGAACAATCAATATGTGTAAATATGTGCTTCCTAAACCAGAGCCTTTGCAAACATTGCTGCAAAGTGCAGTCTTTAGGCTCCTGGAAATGTTTGTGTTTCTTCAGTAAAAATGTCACTATTATTGTTTCTAACTCTGCCTCTGACGCAGGAGTCCAGTCTTTGTGGTGTTCTTGGTGCGCAGTATTTGTTCATCTGTAAGTGGTCAGGCATGAGACCTCCTCTTCCATGGCACCCAGGGAGATGAGAGTGACGCCAGCTCAGCCTGCTGTCCGTGCCAGTGACGCCCAAGTCAGTGCTGCGTTAGCTTCTGGTCTGTGTGTTTATTGCTTTGCCTTCATATTTCTTTATTCTACAGGCCTGCTTTGACAGTAAATGTAGTTAATATTTGAGTGTTATTGGGGCACTGAGAGTGATAGCTGTGTCTCTGGTGATGGTTGATTGATGTGTGTGTCATACCATTGATGATATGTTTGTAAAATTCATCCATGTTTTTCCAGCGATCTGAAGCTGTTCCATGTCTGATGTGAATAGCCAATCCTGCCCTGTTTTGTTTCTTGGTAACTCGAGTCCTGCATTTAAAATGTGAAACATCACAATCGCCAGAATGCAAAACATAAAACTAAGATTTAGTAAACTACTCACATCTGTCCCCGAGGAACAAACTGGGGGACAGATGTACGGTTTCCTGCTCCCAAAGTACTGGTCGCAATTTGTGACCGGTATTTTTGCGCCAGTACAGAATTTGGAGAACCGACCTATGTACTAATAGTTTGGTTCTTAAAATTCCAAATTGTAGTAGATCGGAATACGAGCTAGCTTCTGAATACGAATGAGGTAGCTTGCAAATTATAACTCACTACGGTTGGACACTATCAGAGAGGTGGTGCCTTGCTGTGGTTAAGCAGACTACTATGTCATTGATTGCTGTTTAATGAAGCAAACTTTGTTTCAAATGCAGCCTGTTTTCCATAAATGAAATGGGGCTGCGTTTGAAAAGAAAAGTTTACTTTTTTGTTTGTGTAAGAGTTGCCAGTGGTCCCTTTGACCATTGCTTACTCTTTAACAAACTTTGTGTTTACATTAACCAAGGGGAAGGTGTTTCTAGGAGACCCCTTTCCGTTTTCAAATGCATTACTACCTCCTTTCAGGTGTTGGTAAAATATCAATGTTTTTCTGGTCCCAAAACATGGATATAGAAGTTATTGATTTGGTATTTGGAAGATTCGCCTACTACACGCCCTTTCCAGTATCCATTCAGAATACCATTCTAGGAGCCAGAAAAAACCTTTCTGGCTCCTAAAGTGGGATTAATACATAACAAAATTTTTTTTAAAGGTCGCAAATCCTGAATAGGAGCATTTGCAACTGTTAAAATGCTTAGTACCCTGGCCCTAGGTATTTTGCAATCTTTTTTGCTCCATTCCATTAGATTCTTTCAGGGGTGGGCCTTCATTAATTGACTTAGTACTTGTTCTCTCCTAATCTTACTGATGAATTGATTGCAAAACTTTAACAGTGACTCTTGCCTCGTTAATTTACCTCTGTGCCCAAGACACTGAAACTTTAATTCATCTTTTAACTGCAGAAAAAGCAGTGAACACATCAGTCCCTTCGTTCAAAATCAAGGAAGAGGAAGATTCTTATTTTGTCGACTATCCGGACTCCGAGTCAAGGGGAAGCATTGTTAGCCCAACAGGTGAGCTGATGTGACCCATGTTTTTTTAACAAGTCTTTCACCCAAAAGCATTTTGTACATAACAGGAAGCACACGTCACAGTGGAAGCTGCTCAGGGTCTCCGCTCATTCCCTTTTCTAGTCACTGACCTCTGCTTTACTGCTACACTCCACACTTTCACTAGCCTAATCCTGCACAGATAACGAATGCCCCTGCACCACACTCTCCTCCAATCACTGCCTGTTTCCCTCCTTCCACACCATGCCCTCTTCTCCTATAAGCATTGCCCTGATGACTTGCTTTACTGCCTTTCCAGAAACTGCCCCACTCACTTACTAAACTGCCCAACTTCAGCGTCCTATCACTGCTCTGCTCCTCCTGTCACATGCCTCGAGCATGTTGACAAACCTCAGTGCTTCGTTCCATTCTCCGTTCACCCCCTGTTGCGTCATTTCCTTGCCCCTGCTTCATTTCCCTGGTCTTTCCCTTTGACCTCGCTACCTCATTTATGTCTCCTTCCTCCACACTTCTGTCACCCACTCCCCATCTAACCTCCTTTTCACTCTTCTTCTCCCTCCTCCAGCCACTTGCTGCTGCTTTACACCCTCTAAATCAGAGGTCTTCAAACTGGGGGGCTGCCCCCCTCCCCCAGGGGGGCCTCAAGTGATTGGGGGAGGGGGGGGGCGCCTGGCTCTGGTCAAAAGAAGCATTGCACTGATGGCAGTGCTTTGTTTTAAGATGAAAAAAATGAGTGGCACCAAGCGGAATCAATTTTCCGAAAAAGATTAAAACGTGGCTTTTCCATCAGTACCACTAAACTCCCCTCTAGCTTCTGTATCATATCTGACTCCCAGCACCGGGAAGCCCTTGGGCAGCTACGCGCTCTATAAATCTCTTAAACCTTAACCCTTAATGGGCCACCACTAACCTCTTTTGCCATTTAAATCCTAGCCGGGAGAAGGTGGCAAAAGAGAAGGGACTCCAAATATTCTTCAAAGCCCCCACCCCCACTTCTAATAGTCACTATGTGGATACTTGTACGTGTTAGTAAGGCCTGCCTGACCAGAGTAGTATGTTTGGCAATGTATTTGATTGCATTTTTAACACAGTAACAGAACGTAACTGCAGTGTTTAAATATGTATAGACATATTTAAACATTGCCAGTTTAATAAAATAATTGTGAAATTCTGAGGGGGGCCCAGTGATTTTTTGTGTGTGCTGCATATCATAGAAGCTGTCCACAGGGTATTGATTGTGGTGCTGTGTCATTTTTGGTTTGTAAGGTGATGAGTCAGAGAAAAAACAAGTTCTCTCAAACCAGGGGTGCTTTTATACGTTAGTGATGCTGGGTGGTGCTTTCTCAGGGTGAGGGGTTGGCCCTGGTTATTCTGTGTTAGAAAAGTACAAGCAAAAAGCACAAGGAGACGATGCAGTCTTCACAGCCACAGGTATAAGCACATCCTACAGCAGACCTATGGTTGCACTCAAGATAATAAATCCCGAACAAGTGAATATCGCTGCATTGGTGGCTCGCATTTAGATCATAGTGTACTGAAGGCAACAAAACCCGGCATGCGAGTCCAACCTACACATACACCTTCTGTTTTCATCAGTTGAACCATAAGTGTGACACTGAAGCACTTTTTAAAATCTGGGTTCCCCTTCCTACAGATATTATATTGTTGTTCATTCACCAAGAGAAAGCTATAGGGAGAGAAAGACCGAGTGAGAGAGGCAGAGAGCAACAGAATCAAGGTGTGTGTGTGTGTGTGTGGATAACTGTACGAGGGACAGTGTGCTTGACTGTCAGTCTGTTTGATTGTAGAAACTGAGCCTGGCAGTGGAAAAATATCAAAGGTAGTTTATTAGAGAGATACCAGGCCCGGAAGAGACTCCTGTCCCACTTTGGCCAGGTCTGCACTCACACCATAACTCTCTCTAATCAGCACGTTTGCTGGGGGCGGGGGGGTTGCAGAGGTAGATGGTGCAGGTAGAGCTGGAGTCAGTGGTTCACTCCCCACCACTTATCTAGATGCTTTGACTTCTTGGAGGGCAGAGGTGTCAGGGTTCGAGGAAGAGGGCTCCTGAGGATGGAAAAAAGACCTCACTTGGCATTCACAAAGGGTAAGGCGGACTGGATACACTACCAGAGTGTTTGGCCTCATCCCATGATGTCTAGGTGACTGCTCTAGTGCAGCTCCTGTGTTCTTGGCCCAGCAAGGGCCGGGCACATGGAGTGCTTGGGCTTCCATTCAGGGCACGTGGGAGTAAGCGGGGCACAGACTCTTTCTTGTCTGTTTGGCTCTAGGATTCCAGGGTCTTGCACTGCTAGGGAAGAGTGGGTAAGTGAATGTAGGGAAAGCTGTGCTGTGCAGTATGCTGTACTGTGTGTGGGAGAGGGCAGTATGGCTGGCATCCTGGTAGGCGGCAGCACAGGAACCTTTTAAAGTGGTTTTGAGTGGTTGTAAGAGTGAGCGATTGAGTAATTGAATGAATGAATGACTGCGGTGCATTTGGGGCATGTAGGAGGGAGTATTAAATCAGGCATGAGTGCCCATAGGAGGAAGTAAAGGGACCATTTCACACTAAAAAAACTACCACCCCTTCACTATTATTCCACTTAACAAATCTGAAAATAATAGACATACTGTCTTTTGTGTGTCTGCTTCCGTAGAGATTGGTCACTTGCACTTTGGAGTTCTGAAAAGACCGCAAAGGAATGCAAGACAAACATTAAAAGCAAGCCCCCGACTAAATACACTCCCTCCCATACCCGCCACTTCCCCTTTGCCCTTTCAGTGTCTCTTAACATCTCCAGTTAAAACATCTGCATAACACAACTATTTGTTAATGCATTTAGGTTACCTTTGGTAATTGATCAAAGACCTCCATCCCAGGAATGCCACACACGTGCTAACACACACTGCTGGCCGGATACAAGGGGCTCAGTACCATATGCCTTGGCTACACACAGGAACACAGCTCTCGTGCCCACAGTGACTATTGACCTGGGACAACATGCTGCGGGTGCCACACAGGAACACAGCTCTTGTGCTCACACACATTGCTGACATTTCACCAATGTACTTTCTTCTGCATGTTGTACTGGCCTATATGGAACGAGAGCCCTTGTGTTTGCAACCTGTTGACCTGGCACATGATACCTATTGCTGCATTTTAGAGGGCCTCTATAGGACCACAGACTGCGTTCTCATACACTGATGACCTGCTCACATTTAATGCACCCTGCACAGTCTCCTACAGAAGTGCAGCCTATGTGCTCACACACTGCTGACCTAGCCCAAGGCACTATTTCTGCATGTTTCAGGGCACTATCTAGGAACACAACCTGTTAATACCCCTCTATCAGCCCGCAGAACCCTGATTCAAGCCTTGGTAATCAGCCGTCTTGATTACTGCAATGCTCTTCTTGCATCTGCTAACGAATCCCTCCTAAATAGAATGCAGGTGATTCGGAATACAGCAGCTCCCCTGGCTCTCAATATGCCCCCTAGATCCTCATCCCAGCCATTGCTGAGGCATCTCCACTGGCTTCCCATTCGCCAGAGAATCAAGTTCAGAATTTGCTGTGTAGCCCACAAGGCACTTCATGGTGGAAGCCCAAGCTATCTGGCGGAAAAAGTTAAGCTCTACCTTCCTGGCAGATGTCTTCGTTCGAAGGGGAAAGGTCTGCTGGTTGTCCGCAGCTACAGAAAACAAGGAACTGGGGGCAAAACTTTTGTCTATCTGGCTCCGAAATATTGGAACTCATTGCCCGATGAGCTGCTTAAGTGCACCAATCTCCTCCTCTTTAGGAAACTCCTAAAGACAGAACTTTTCTGTTACTGATTGCTCTGACCTGGCATACTCCTTTTCTGCAGCGCGGAGATACCCCTTCGGGGGCGATTTCGGCGCTCTACAAATTCCTTACAAAATTACAAATAAAAAGAAGAGACAGCAGCACATGAGAGCAGGCGGAGGGGTTACCACCTGACCCAGAGATCTACAATTACTGGTGGTGTTTTTCTTTACATATAGAAGATGACGACATCTCACAAGTCCTTTCATTCATCGTCAAAGAAGATGAGGTCTCCCGCTCTACGGATCACCAGCAGTCGAAGTTGAGAGGTGATGTCGGTGCATTCACAGGTGAGTACAAAGAGCTTCTTTCCAGGTGAGAACCTCTGAATACTGACACAAAGTGACCCCTGCGTCCAACAAATGGGCTGACTATTTTCAACAGGTGACCGTGAGTGCTCAATGTCAGATTCACATTGGGTCACATAGTGAAATGGCATCTAGCTCTCTTTTAGTTTGAGGGTTATTAGTTTGAGGGTTATCTGCTGTGCATCAGATGATTTTAAGACATTATGAAATGGTGCTGTTCGACTAACGTTTCTTATTCCATTTCATCAAGCAACCATCTCATACACAACTAAAACATTGAAAAATACTGTATGCCTCTCAAGTCTTTGGGTAAACCTCTGTATGTTCTTTCACTGCTGGAATTGTGAACCAACAAGTACCAATATATTCCATATCCCATGGAGTTTACCATGGGTTAAGTCTCAGATTTGTATTGTTTTTGTATACAAGCAGTTGCAGGGACACAGATCATTCCTAAACCAAGTTATGCCAAAATAATGCTCTGTACAGTAGGTTAGCATATTACAGCCCTTTAAAGTGTCCTTCCTTGGAAGGACTCGGCCTGTAGTCCAGAGCCCCCCACACCCCTGTACGGCTGGTGAAGAGACAGTATTGACCTGGAATTCTGCAATCTTCCGGAGTTTGGGGGCATGCAGACACTCCCCTTTGGATTGGGATTGCTAGGGGAGAGCGCAGGCCTAAACTGGGGGCAGAGGTGCTCTAGGGGACGGGCCCTCCCGGCAGATACGCAGAGGACAGGTTATAGATATTAAAACTGCTGCGGTGTTGACCTGTGGTGGCGGCACGCACTCCCTTCCCAGCCATTCCCCATGGGGAAAGACAGAGCGCTATGCTCTCCCCAGCAGACGAAAATGGAGCAATATACGGGAGGTCCGTTGGGGGCCAGGGCAAGATACACAGGGAGAACAAACGTAAGGCCGGAAATGGACACCTCAGGCGCACAGATACTAGCGCCAATTGAGAAGTCACTTTTGCTTCTGCAAAATTAAATTGAGGTGGTCTCAATTGAGGGCAGCCTCCTGCGTGCGGACCTGCGTGAGGTGACTGACAGATCTTTGGCCACGGAGAAGACAGTTGGGGCCCTTCAGACTGACGTGCTTGAACTTTAGTCCAGGGTTCCCTCAAAGAGTAAGCACATCATCAGGAAGCCATGGTTAAAGATGCTGAAGGGGGTGCATGCAGGAACAATATAAGATTTGTGGGGTTCCTGGAAAAAGTGGAAGGTGTGGCACCAGAAAAGTGGATAAAGGAGGCCCTATACCCTGAGGGCCTTCTCTGGAGTTTCAATTGTGGAACGCACCCACAGGGCCCTGGCACCTGCACCCGCGCCAAGGGGACCACCACGGGCCCTCATAGCCAAAATCCTGAATTATAAAGAGAGGAATATTGTACTGAAGCAAGTTCGCAAATTGGAAGTTGTGAAGTTTGAAAACCATGCGATTCACATTTTTCCTGGCTATACGCAGAAAAGTAAAAAAAATGAAAAAATAATTTAAAGCAGTGAAACGCAAGCTACGAACTATGGGATTGCAATACATGCTATTGTTCCTGGCCAAACTGCAGGTGATACATGGTGGGCGCTCACACTTTTTTGTGGACCCTGAGGAGGTTTGGGAATGGCTTGATATGGGGGTTGTCAAGGGTGGTGCTCCGACTGGATCCTGACCCCGTAAGAGGTGAGAGCAGGGTGGGGGACCCGGGGTGGTTCACGGCGACCCAGCGTTGGGAACCTGTCACGCAGAGGATCAGAGTGCAAGAGGATGGCATGCTGGGGCTTGCACCCCCAGGTACACAGGGGACTGGAGATACTGCTGGAGAAGCGAACACTGACTGGAATGGTCTGACACCAGAACTGGAGCCCCGGATGGATGCTGCCTCATCCACCTTGCGGGATGCAGGGGGATCACTGGGTGCCTAATTAACTCTGGACTATCTGGGACACGCAGTATGTTTCCTCATATTGTACCGGGGGGGGGGGGAGATGTAGGGGCACTTCCAATAGCGTGCCTGAATACGGAATATCACCTCGTATAAGTGGTAAAGGCAGGAAGCTGGTATTCTTCAACTGTAGGTGGACTCATGCTTTACTCCCGCCCCCATTTGTCTTTCTTTTTTATACTCCTCTTCTTCCTTCTCTATTCTTCTCATGTCGGTTCTCTTCTATGACCACTGGGGGTTACACTTGCCACTGGGTTTTGCCCGGCTGGACGCTCTGCTTGGTGGGCACCCTGGGTGAGTCGGACCCTCCCGTAATGAGACTATTACACTTAAGACTGCTTTCGAGTTAATATGCAGTTTGTGTTAGACTTCTGCAGACCACTGGATTTGCATTTTTCTCTTTCATTATAAAGTTGCTTGGGCAGATAACGTCCAGTGTTGGATAAATATGGGAAAACGTACCTACCTATTACAATATGTTTACCCAGGGGTTGGTGGGAGGGATAAAATTAAAATGTCCAATGTACTATTTGCATTTCATAAATCAGTACAATGGCTTTTTTCTCCTTCTTGAAAGTTGCTGAGACCCACCACGAGGATAGGGTGGGAGGTCTCAAGATATAATTTCCACACAGCTAGGTCGATCTTTTAGTATAGATGTCTAGACATGGCAGGCAGCTTTAGGTTTGTGACGTGGAACGTCAGAGGCTTTAATACCCCTGTGAACAGGTATAGGATACACTACTATCTCAGATGACAGTCCATACATGTCGCATTCCTGCAGGAAATGCATCTGATTGATGCTGAGGTGGAAAAGCTAAGTAGGAAGTGACGAGGCCGGCTTTACTCCTCTACCTACTCCTCCTATGCTAGGGGATATAGATCTGGATGGCTCTGGAGGTCCCCTCACAAACACTGATGATCAGACCTTTTTCCTGTTCATCATGGAATTACTATTGCCATTTTTGGCTGTACCACTTATGGGGATTGGGGAAAGGCTACAACTGCATGATAGAAGGGACTCTTGATAGGCTCCCACTGCGCACCTTAGCTAAGCCTAATATGACACTAGCGCTAGGGGAAATGATGGATAGACTGAACTTTGTCGATATTTGGCACGAGCTGCACCCAAACACAAAGGAATATTTGTGTTACTTGCCGACTGACCGGAGGCAATCAGATTTTCCGTGCTGAAGTCGTAGAAGCGATAACGACATGTTCGAGGCATGTGTGCTGTAGATACACATGCTTTGCATACTCCTGCCATCTAGTGTTGGGTCCGGATGTTTGCAAGTTGTTTTTCTTCGAAGAAGTCTTTCCAGTCATGAGGTAAGGTGACTCCTCCTTTCGGTGATAGTGCGCATGGGCATCAACTCCATTGTTAGATTGTTTTTTTCCGCCATCGGGTTCGGATGTGTATTGCTGCGCTCCGGTTCAAAACCGTTCTTCGGGTTCCCCTCGGTGCTCAATACACTCTACCCTCGACGGTATTGTTTTGTACACGTTTCCCACTTCTCCGCGTATCAATTCGGTCAACAAAATCTCCAATTTCGATTGGAAAGTTTCGTGGCCGGCCTTCGGGCCTAACCGCGTCGGTCCAGCTCTTTGTCGATGGAATGGACTCCGTTCAAATTCTGTCCTCGGTGCCACGCCAAGTACCCGCACCGACTCGCACCAGGTGTGTAACTTGTGCTTGTTTCCAGAGCACAAAGAAGAAGACTGCGACATGTGCAAATCGTTTCGGTCGAAGAAAACTTTCTGCGATCGTCGGGCTCGACATCGGGAGATGCAGCGCCAACACGTTGACGACATGCTGGATATCTTCGGTGAAGACTCCGAGCAAGATGTCCTTGAGCCCTCCGCAGCTGAAGATGAAGAGGCCTTCTCCGTGTCGGACTCCGATTCAGAGTTGGAGATAGACCTCAACATCGACGATGTGCTGCAGGGACAGGGTGACGCGAGTACAGAAGACCCCTTGCCCGTCCACCCACTCCCAAAAAATCTAAGGGTTTGGCACCACCTCTGCCTTCTGGCCAAGGTGGGCACCGAGACGATGTTTCTGACGCTCCGCCTCCCGGCTCGGCACCAAAACATGTCATCAAGCCTTCCGGCTTGGGACCGAGTCGGCCGAAATCCACCTCGGAGCCAAAACCTTCCGGTTCCAAGCACCAAGTCGATTCGGAGCCGAAACCCTCCACTCCGAAAAAAAAACAGCCTTCAGAGCCGAAACCTTCCGTGCCGAAAGGCCATTCCACCTCGGCCCCGAAACCGTTGACGCCGAAAACCAAAGATGTCCCTTCAGCATCTTCGGATCCGAAAATAGACATTGTACCATTCAAATCGGATCCCAAACAAAAGAAACTGTACATTAATCCTGATACAGGACATATTCACGCCAATCCGCCTTCTAAGCACAAAATTCCTGATGACGACAGTCATTACAAAATCCCTTTGAAGAGGAAAAATGTTGGTACCAGCCCTTTTCATCCACCACCGACATCTACTCCACCTCCACCCTCCTCTCCACTTTTAGATCCTATGCACATCACACCTCACGACTCTCCACTATCTCACCATGAGGGAGACGATATTGATGAGGGAGACACACACTTACCAGGGGATCCATGGATGGATTATACAATTGACCCTCCATTGGATAATGATCCAGACCTTTACCCTGCCAAGCCATCTCCAGCTGATGACAATGTATCCTATGAAGAATTTATTGCCAGGGCCCCACAATACTATGGGGTGGTACTCCACAAAGAATCCTTAGAAGAGGAATTTTTATTTGAGACACTAGGATCCCCACACAGGTCGAGCCAAACACTCCCTATGCTCAAAGGAATGAGGAGGCACGCAAACTAACTTTTTAAAGACCCTGTACATGCACAAATCCGGTCTCCTAGAATCGACAAAAAATACAAACCTTCCCCAACAGATCCGGTATTTATTAAAGGCCAGTTACCACTTGACTCATTGGTAGTATCCAATGCTCGCAAGTGAGCTAATTCCCAAACCTCGGGGACGATCCTCCCCAGATAAGGAATCAAAACTCGTTGATGCTTCTGGCAAACGCATAGCTGCTCAAGCTGCCAATGACTTGCGTATTGCCAACACGCAGGGCCTTTTAGCCAGATACGACAGAGCGCACTGGAACAAAATGGAGCAATTGCTACAATATGTCCCACATGAGCATAAAGCTAAAGCCCAAGACTTGGTCCAAGAAGGAAAATTAATTTCCAATTCTTCCATAAGGTGTGCTCTAGATGCTGCTGACACCGCAGCTAGAGAAGTCAACACTAGCGTCCTACTCAGAAGGCATGCTTGGTTAAAGATCTCCGGTTTTAAGCCCGAAGTCCAACAATTTATTTTAAATACACCTTTTGACAAAGAACATCTTTTTGGCCCTAAGGTAGATCAAGCTCTCGAAAAAATGAAAAAGGACACAGGTAGCAAAATCTATGGGAGCGCTTCAGTCTCCTTCAAATAGGGGCTCCTTTCGGCGCTCCTTTTACCGGGGAGGGTCCAAGTCAACACCCTCAGACCAAAACACTTCCTCGTACAAGGGTAACAACCAATCCTCTTCCTCAAGAAGCTTTTTTAGAGGATGGTATAGAGGAAACAACTCTAAGGGCAGGGGCAAGGGCACAATACCCGTAACTCCCCTTCCCTTAATAAACAGTGACTTCCCCACGCTTCCCTCCGACTATTCCACACCTGTTGGGGGAAGACTTCAACAATTTCTCCCCATTTGGCAATCTATAACAACCGACAATGGGTGCTTGGAATTATCCAACATGGTTATTGCCTGGAACTTACCACCAATCCTCCAAATATTCCACCTCGGTCTCACAAATTGTCGCCAGATTACTTGCTGTTGCTCGAACAAGAAGTGTAATCTCTCTTACTGGAAGGAGCCATAGAACCAGTTCCACTTCAGTACCAAAGTTCAGGGGTTTACTCTCTCTACTTTCTGAGCCCCAAAAAGGACGGTTCATTAAGACCTATTCTGGATCTCAGAGAGTTGAACCAATACATACTGTCAGAGCACTTTCACATGGTGACCCTTCAACAGGTACTTCCACTTTTACAGCAGGGCGATTTTATGTCTACTCTAGACTTAAAAGACGCATATTTTAACATTCCAATTCATCCAGCTCATCGCAAATACCTCAGATTTGTGATAGCAGGCAAACATTACCAGTTCAAAGTACTTCAGTTCGGAGTCACCACTGCTCCCAGAGTATTTACCAAATGTCGGGCAGTAGTAGCAGCTCATCTCGGAAGACAACATATTCACGTCTTCCCCTACACAGACGACTGGCTCATCAAAGCGAGCACTTACCAAAACTGTCTGCAACACACTGAGACTACAATAGACATACTTCATCTATTGGGCTTCACGGTCAATGCACAGAAATCTCACCTGCTTCCTTCATAGATGCAGTCTTATCTAGGAGCCACTATCAACACTCTCAAGGCCCTAGCCTCTCCCAATGCAGCCAGAATTCACAACATTCAGTCTATGATACTACAGTTTCAACCCAACCAGACATTACCAGCCAGAGTTTTCATGCAACTGCTGGGAATGATAACGTCTTGCATCGCAATCGTACCCCATGCAAGGCTTCACATGCGTCCCCTACAAGAGTGCTTAGCACGTCAGTGGAATCAGTCGCAGGGTCAATTAACCGATCTAGTGTTGGTAGACTGCTGCACCCATCGCTCTCTGCAGTGGTGGAACCCACAAAATTTATCAAAAGGGCGGCCCTTCATAGACCCTATTCCACAGATCGTGCTAACAGCAGACTCATCTCTCACCAGTTGGGGTGCCCATCTCTAAGATTACACAATCCAGGCTCTGTGGGGCGAAAATCACAAAAGTCTCCACATCAACTACTCAGAACTTCGGGCGGTGTTCCTAGCACTCAAAGCTTTTCAAACTCACCTCATATTTAAAGCTGTCCTAGTACGCACAGACAACATGAAAGCAATGTACTATGTACAAAAACAGGGAGGGACACACTCTCTCCAACTGTCACGCCTCTCTCAAAACATTTGGAACTGGGCAATACATCACAGGATCTAGCTCCTGGCGGAACACCTTCCAGGAGTAAACAATCAGATTGCTGACCTCCTCAGCAGAAAAAGGCAGCAAATTAACGAGTGGGAACTTCATCCCCAAGTTCTCCATCCATACTTCCAACAATGGGGATTTCCACAAATAGACCTGTTTGCCACAGTAGACAACGCAAAATGCCCAAAATTCGCATCCAGGTTCCCACACCCTCTATCCAAAGGCAATGCCCTATGGATGAACTGTTCAATTTGCCTACGCTTTTCCACCTCTCCCACTACTTCCGTTACTGGTTCGGAAGCTCAGGCAAACATCCCTCACACTGATTCTAGTAGCCCCCGCATGGGCTCGTCAACCTTGGTACACCACCCTGTTAGAACTGTTAGTGGTTCCACATCAAAAACTACATCTCACCTCCAGTCTCCTCACTCAGAGCCATGGAGAAATCAGACATCCAAATCCCAAGGAGCTCAACCTAGCGATTTGTCTCCTGAAGTCATAGAGTTTGGTTATTTAAATCTACCACCACAATGTATGACTATTTTGAAAGAAGCAAGAAAGCCTACTACCAGAGCTTGCTATGCAGCAAAGTGGAAAAGATGTGTTGTTTATTGTAATAACAAGATCAGTCCTCTAGAAGCTTCTGTACAAAACATTATCTGTTACCTGTTGCACTTACAGCAAACTGGGATGCCTTACACATCTATTTGTTTACACCTTGCAGCGGTAGCTGCATAGTTGCAAAACAGACAACATTTATCTCTATTCAAAATCCCTGTAAACAAAGCTTTCATGGAAGGCTTGAAAAGCGTAATACCACCAAGAGTTCTACCCGCACCAGTATGGAATCTTAACATTGTCCTTACAAGACTTATGGGCCCACCTTTTGAACCCTTACATAATTGCCCTCTACAGTTTCTTTTATGGAAAGTTGCTTTCCTCATTGCCATCACTTCATTGAGAAGAGTTGGTGAGTTACAGGCATTAATCTTAGAAGAACCATTCTTTCAACTCCACAAAAATAGAGTTGTTCTTCGCACCAATCCAAAATTCCTTCCCAAAGTGGTTTCTGCTTTTCATATTAACCAATCAGTTGAGTTACCTGTGTTCTTTCCTCAACCTGATTCAGTAGCAGAACGAGCTCTCCACACACTGGACGTTAGAAGAGCCTTATTGTATTGCATAGAAAGGTCCAAGGATTTTCGCAAATCAAACAATTGTTTGTTGCATTTGCTCCACCTCACAAAGCCAATCCCATCTCTAAATCAGGCATTTTATGATGGATTGTTAAATACATTCAAACATGCTATGCAAAAGCAAAGAGAACTTTATCCATACCCCCTAGAGCGCATTCTAAACGCAAAATAGGGGCTACTATGGCCTTCTTAGGCAACATTCCTCTAGCTGACATCTGTAAAGCAGCTACATGGTCTACACTACACACATTTACCAAACACTATTGTGTGGATGTGTTAGCACGACAACAGGCTACTGTAGGCCAAGCAGTGCTTAAGACAATATTTCAGACAACTGCAACACCTACAAGTTAGCCACCGCTTGGGGAGCATACTGCTTTATAGTCTATGCAAAGCATGTGTATCTACAGCACACATGCCTCGAACGGATAATGTGACTTACCCAGTAAGCATCTGTTCTTGGCATGTAGAGCTGTAGATTCACATGCGCCCACCCGCCTCCCCGGACACCCGTAGTTGTTGCAGTTCTTCCTATTTACATACATACGCATTGACATCTCTATTCTACACTTACGTACTCCATTCTCACCCTCTTGCAGGAAAACAATCTAACAATGGAGTCGATGCCCATGTGCACTATCACCGAAAGGAGGAGTCACATTACCTTGTGACTGGAAAGACTTCTTCGAAGAAAAACAACTTGCAAACATCTGGACCCAACACTAGATGGCAGGAGTATGCAAAGCATGTGAATCTACAGCTCTACATGCCAAGAACAGATGCTTACTGGGTAAGTAACATTATCCATTTTGATAATAACTGGGGCTCTACTGCCACCAGAGCCAATGAATGGGAAGCTTTCAAAACCGTGTTAAGGGGTGAATGCCTGAGCAAGGTGGTTGGAATCAGACACCAACTCAAACTTGATTTAATACAGCGGGAAGAGCAGTATTGTGGCTACAGAAGCTGACAAGCTCTGGTGCTACGCATTGCTCTGAACTGCTGGATGCTGAGAAAACTCTGCAGGAGGTGTGGGATGATTTGGATAGGCTCACCCTTCGGGAATATAGGCAGTTACTTCATAGGGCGGGAGACAAGTCAGGGAGACTTCTTTGGTGGCAGATCCACAGGAAAAACACCACATATCCCTGGTCGTAGCATAACCTTTGAAGACTAACATACGTTCTACTCTCAATGAGGGACAGATACATGGAGGGTGCTTTGATAGTGCTTGACATTCGAAAAGCTTTGACACCATCAGATGGTCGTATATGCTCCAGGTACTACAGGCAATGGGCTTCGCACCACGTTTCCGGGATTTGGTAAAGCTCCTGTATACCGAACTGGTAGCCAGAGTGCATGTGGGTGAAGTTGTTTCTGCTAGGTGGAAGATCGAGAGAGGTACCCGACAGGGTTGCCCCCTGTTCCCCCTCCTGTTCGGTCTGGCTCTGGAGGCATTAGCAATTTGCCTCCACTAAGTACTGTGCGGCTGGGGAGTCAAGATTGGTAATGTCACGCATATAGTTTCTATGTATGCAGACCCTTGCTTGTCTATCTAAGATATCCCTAGGTCTCCCTGTAGATCCTGTGGTGGAGCTGGAACGCTTCGGGGCAACGTCTGGCTTACGGATTAACCGGGACAAGACAGTGATATTTCCCTGGGCAGACTGGTGAGAAGTCCTCGAGATGCAGGGACATCTTAAGGATTTTGGGGGCCCTGGACCAAACATATTTTGGGGGCCTCTGTTCGGAACAGCTTTGAATTCATAATCCAGTTTCAGCTCTTTCATGCCCTCTTTGGCCAGGTCACTGACAGTGCACAGGCACACTTGTCCAAATTCTAAATGTGTTTGCAGCTAATATTCAGGGATAGTGACAATATTGTAACACAGCAGCAGTTCACTAATGTTACTGTAAATAATCTCTGCGGCACCCTCTCATTTCTCATATGGGAGGCCCTGTTTTGATCTAAAAGAAACTTTTTTTTATAGATGTTGCATAAAACATAAACATAAGATTTCTCTACAAAATGTCTGTAATAGACTCTCGCACATCACCCACATTAAAATTAATTAAAGGAAAACGGTATTTAAAACAATCTGTTTAAGAATTATTCAAGGTCAGCAGGGCAATACTCTCTGCAGAACAGACCTGGCTCTATCAGGGGGCCTCCTGAAAGACTGGGGCCCTGGGCCAGAGCCCACTTTGCCCATGCCTTAAAACGTCTGTGTCGAGGTGGCTTGGCGGTTGTGGGTCTGCGGTGGGAGATCAATAAATTCAGGTACCTGGGTGAACAAATTGCGCTAGATCCCACTAAACTCACACATTACTTAGGCAGAGTCAAAGAGGGACTTCGGGCGCTATCACATTCTGGAATACACTCCCCCCTTTCTGAAAATGGTGCTCCTACCCCATTGATTGTACCACCTACAGAATACACTGAGCTGCTTTCCTAGATCCACCTTCAAGGATTTGGACTCTCTCTTGACCTTCTTGGTCTGGGTGGGTAAGAGGAGTAGAGTGAGACTGCCTGTTCTTAAACTGGACAGACCGGAGTTAGGGCTGGGACTTCCAGATATAGAATGATATTATATTGAATCCCAGCTCCAGTACGCAGCCGCATTGTGCTCAGCAGAAGAAAATTGGGTGAAACGTCTCTTGAGTGGATTCTGGGAGGTGGAGCCACTCCTGGTTACATTGATAAGGGGTAGAAGGGTGCTGTTTCATTGTCCCTTCGTGATAAAGCATGTGGCCATAACGTGGGAGACAGCAACGCACAGAGTTCTTCGGAGGTCCCCCTTTCCCAAATCTCTGGGGTTCTGGTGGCTGCAGGCTTTTCGGTCCATTAATGTTGCTATGACTATTGCGAGGTGGGAAGAGGGTGGTTGCTTGACATCGGGATACTTATATCCCTCAGACATATTAATCTCCTTCGAAGAGGCTCAGACTCAATTTGGGGTGAGCCCTCGTCAGTTCCTGCAATATGCCAAACTGTCCAAGACTGTGCAGGAAATTTGGCCGGAGTTCCCACCCGCCTCGGGGTCCTCAGAAGTTATGGTCGCAATTATGGAACGTGGCGGTGCCATGCATGCGATCTCCCACGTTCATAAGGCTTTAAAGGCTATTGGCGCCCGGCCAGACCTTCCGGTCGAACAGCTGTGGGACGCAGAGCTGGATGCACCCCACCCCTGACAGATGATGGCCGATTTTAGTAGACTCACTTCTATATCCTACATCGCACCTACATGCCACTCACGCGGCTCTACAGAATGTCTGGACAGGCCATCCACATGTCCCAAATGTGGGGAGGGTGGGGTGAAGTTCATCCACATGACGTGGACGAGAGAGGTCAGTTGAGGGTGTATTGGCAAGCCATGGTGTTTGCGCTGGCAGAATGAACCGATATATCAAAAGAGATGTTGCTGCATCACTACTTTCTCAATTTAATACCCAAGTCTCCGAAACTGCTGATCGCATAATACATTTGCCTCCTTGGGGTTAGTGCTGGATAAACGCAGGGTAGCTATACACTGGAGGACAGCACAGGGCCCCACCCTAGAAATGCTTAGCAGTGATCTACGGGAATGGGCAATAGTGGAGGAGATATGGATGAAAATGGTCAGGACCGACCCAAAGCTACAGGAAGACCAGGAATTGTGGTCCAATATGCTTGTTGAATTGGATTCTGAGACTGTGGGGGAAGATGGAAGGAGGGATGAGGGAACCATGAAAGATTGATCATGGCTATTTCACCCTTGTGCTCGTACACGCCACTGCACCAACAAGTTGTCAACATGTCATTTGTTCTGTGGTTATTGTTAATAGAGAAATACAAGTTTTAATTAAAAACATGCAAAAGAAAAGTGAAAACATAACAGTCTGCTCTGTCAACATTACAGTTGTGATTAGGCGAACTTTTTATTTGGTTTCACATAGGAAAGCATTGGTGTGTTACAATCTTTCACGGGGTGCATGTCTCACTTCCATGTGACTCAGCCAATTGAACGAAAAAGAAAGTAAAACAAAACAAAGGAGAATGGTAAAAAGGACACAAACACAAGCAAACAGAGAAGGAAAACAATGCTAACACCGTGTGGCTGTTAAGAGCTGTGGTTTGGCACATTTCAAGAGAAACAGCGTGATGATTTAAATTGAAAGTCCGTTCTTTATGGACAGGTGCTTTACAGATGAGCACAAACACTATGTTTGCAAAAGGTAAGTGGTGTGAAGGGTTTTTATGAGTGAAGATGTCTCCCTACTACTTCTCGAGCTACATTCCTGTTCTACATGTTTATTCACAGCACAGCTCTATATTCCAGTTATGATTTTTAAATCATAGACATTGCATTTCCCTGTTCATTTCACAGTGGTTGTTCATCATGTGTGGCTTCCACTCATACCAGGTACACATCCCATATCATGCCAGACATACTCCTTCCAGTTTTTTCCTAATTATTGTCATGACCACCGCTTCCGCTAGAGCCCACTTTTGCAAGTCCCTTAACTAAATCTTAATATTGGGGGCCGCTGCTGCTCTCCAGGACAGGGCTATCCTGCACTTGAATAGTGTCAGTGCCAAATCAACTAATTTACACAAGTACTTGTCGACTTTTGACCATATCACATCAAAAGGGGTAGAATAGAGGTAAGAGAAATGGGACTCGTCCTCCACAAGTCTGTCAAAATCACCAAAACAGAGTCCCTTCTGTCAAAGAAGAAAAGTGTAAACCTCTTAGTAGGACTGGAAAGAAAAAAAAAAAAAAATTTTTTTTTTCTTTCAGATAACCCTCACCCACCCGGGTTGCCCCTTGGTAACATGCTTCATCATAGGGTTCATCCCTGCCCTCTACTGACAGGGGCGTGCTACTACCTACGGAGACGCGGGAGCACTTTATGAAAAAGGGGTGTTCCTATACACCTACACACCTATGTGGTTCATTAAGATGGAGTGGGACAAAAAAAACTTTCTTTTACTCCCCTAGTTGATATGCTAAAATCTGGGGACAAATGGGAAGTACTTGAGGCGAAATACCTGCCGTTTCCCTGGTCGGTCGACTAGTTTCAAGCCCTACTCCAAGGCTTTTCTTCAGGGCCTCAAAGGAGAAAAAATGCTCCCACTCCTAAAGTTCTATTCAACTAATAAATTATAATGATAAACAAAAGATACAGAAAATAAAGTTTATACAGCACCTAATTCGTCTGTTTAAATCTCAAAAATCCTACAGAGGTTTAGAGAGAAAAACAAAAGAGTTAACTGTAGACCCGCTGGGTCGTGCATTTTTTTAATGTAAAAATCATTAGTGAATCAGTGGTCGTAGTGGTAGAGATAATGCAGATATGTGAGCACACATTGCAGCGTTTCGTGCCACTTAACTCACAAGACAGACCAACATAGAAAGACTCACAAAACATATATTTGCACATCATCATATAATCGTGGCGGTTAATGCTGATTACATACATGATAAGAGACCATCAATGGGCCTCATTAGTCCTTCGAGGAGCGGAAGGGACGCCTGTAGTCAAACCCTGGAGGTTTATTTTTAGGAGAGAGACTCAGGGAAGTTAAATTACTGCCAAAATGAGGTGACCGAATGCTTCAAAATGCCAAGTGAATGCGCGTTTACTTACTTCCTCAAGGCTACTCCCTTACTGGAAAAACCTGACTTGCTCGCTCGAGGCTCCGGAGATACTGGAGGGGCGTGTCGGTCGCGTTAATAACGTTGGATTGAGGCCAACGTTAGCGTCCTCGTGGGCGCATCCCAACTAGACCGCATGCTGCAGTAAAAAGCGGTACTCACTTCCTGCATACTAGCCGCTCGTTGGCGTATTGATGCCGGTAAAAACTAGTATCCTAGTGGGCGCTTGCTCAACTAGACCGGCGACTCCGGTCAAAATCAACTTAATTTCTTGTGTGACCGGATGTGTTTGGTTCCGAGAGGGGGAGGCTGGGCTACATTAGAGTGCCTCTAAGGGTTGTAAACAAAACGGTTTTTGTTTGGTGAGGGAAAAGATATTGGAAAAGGGGGGCGGGGTTGGAGAAACAAGGGGGCTGATTGTGGAATAAAGAAGCCCTCTTTGTCATAACGTGAGTGGTTTTTGTGAACAAAATCGGAGAGACAAAAGTTTAAGCCAATTATAGAGATCATAAAACGCACACAATGTTGTATAACTGGGACCCCCTGTAGCAGGTAGTTGTCAAAGCTAAGGTGATGAAGTCCTCGTCAAAATTCCTGGATGTTAGGGGAGTGTCAGGAGATATAAACATGTGTACAGTACAGCTAGTCCGTATCAAGTGACCAGTCCGATAATGAGGAGAGGTCCAGACATGGGATCCCTTTGTATAGTTTACGTGAATTGGCCTCAGGGAATATTTTCATTCAGGCTGGTCTCATGAGATTTTAATCTGTAAACCCATCTCTGCTCTTTTTCGAATAGATAAGACTCGTTATTGATTTGTTCAATTACGGTCCACCGTAGATCTTTAAGTGTGTGTTGTTGTTCAATATAGTGGGTAGTCATTCTGGTTGTAGCTCGTTTGCATCTCAAATTGCTCCGGTGTTCACATATCTGTGTTTTTATTTTCCTAGAGGTCATGCCAATGTAATGCACATTGTACGGGCAGGTGATCATATATATCACCCCTTCCGAGTTGCAATTAGTGAACCTATGCAATTCCCAAGTTGCGTTGTTATTAAAGGTGATCTTTTTGCTGGTCTGTGTCAAATGGCACACACTGCAGTTACCACGTGGGTGATGTCCACTGATAGGAGCAGTGAAACCCTGGTTGGGTTGGTTGTCCCGACTTCGTCCCTTCCACTCCTCGAAGGACTCATGAGGCCCATTGACGGTCTCTTATCATGTATGTAATCCGCATTAACCGCCACGATTATATGATGATGTGCAAATATATGTTCTGTGAGTCTTTCTATGCTGGTCTGTCTTGTGAGTTAAGTTTCACGATACGCTGCGCTGTGTGCTCACATAGCTGCACTATCTCTACCACTACGACCACTGATTAACTAATGATTTTTAAATAACTGTAGACCGGCTGGGTCGTGCATTTTTTAACTCTTTTGTTTTTCTCTAAAAACCTCTGTAGGATTTTTGAGATTTAAACAGACCATTTGGTGCTGTATAAACTTTATTTTCTGTATCTTTTGTTTATCATTATACTTTATTAGTTGAATAGAACTTTAGGAGTGGGAGCATTTTTTCTCCTTTGAGGTCCTGAAGAAAAGCCTTGGGGTAGGGCTTGAAACTAGTCGACCGACCAGGGAAACGGCAGGTATTTCGCCTCAAGTACTTCCCATTGTCCCCAGATTTTAGCATATCCACTAGGGGAGTAAAAACGTTTTTTTGTCCCACTAGCTTGATATTTTTTACGTTTTTTTCATATAGTTTAACCCACTCCATCTTAATGACCCACATAGGTGTGTAGGTGTATAGGAACACCCCTTTTTCATAAACTGCTCCCGCGTCTCCGTAGGTAGTAGCACGCCCCTGTCCTTAGAGGGCAGGGATGAACCCTATGATGAAGCATGCCACCAAGGGGCAACCCAGGTGGGTGAGGGTTATCTGAAAGAAAAAGTTTTTTTCTTTCCAATCCTATTAAGAGGTTTACACTTTCCTTCTTTGACAGAAGGGACTTTTGACCATGTCATCAACCCCAGTTGCCAAAGTTCCAGCGTTGGTGTAAAGCTCATGTGGTAAAAGCCGACGTCCTGCTGTTGAAATCTAGGGCAGTTAGAGGACGCCCCCTCATACATGTGATGTATACGCCGGGTTGTGTAGTGGATCTGGTGTAAGTAGTTAAATTGGGAAAATTTTAAAACTGTAGTACATAATACTTTTTCACATATTCTTGTGACCTACTCCATTTTTTATCTGGGATATTCACACATATGTCTTGCTCCCGCTTAGGTTTACATCCAGTGTCAACTTCTTCTTTTTGTGCCAACAATGAACAATGCAACATATAATGTGGTGATCGCTTTCCTACCATGTCCTTTTGTTAGGATGCACTGTAATGTCCTCGAAGTTGCAGGCTCTGAATGTACCCGTCTCCAGCTCAGTTGTACTTGATATACTATGGTATTATATGTAAGAAACTGTCCCACTGGGATCCTATATGTGTCACTTAACTCGGGGAATATGTATAAGACGTTATCTGTATTCAAATCCCCCATATGAATCCCCCCATTATCGGTCCATCCTTTCTTGGTGAGTGTGCCTGTAAGTTCTCACATTTCTGGTAGTTCCTGTAGTGGTAAGTGTGGTCTGTATGGATGCACCCTTCCTTTCCAGACAACATATTTATCCCACCATTTCTTTGCTAACTTAGTTAGTTTGCTTTGGATTTTCACTCCTCACCTAGGATTTAGCAACAAGTCTACAATCTGGTCCCTCCCAATTCCAATAGTAAGTCGGACCTCTCAATACTAGGATATTGCCCCGGCCATTGCATTGGCCACTGCAATTGCGCTGCATCATAGTATAATTTGCTAGTAGGCACTCCCAGTCCTCCTTCCATCAAGGGGCGCTGAACCTTTGCCAGTGCGATCCTCTTCTTGCCAGTACTCCAAATCAAATCAGACAGTATACTATACTATGCAAGTCAGAGAAGAAAGGCTTGCCCAGGTACACAGGAAGGGCAGCAAAATAATAAAGCACTTGTGGCAGCAACATAACTTTCGTTATTGCTATGCGTCCCATTGGCCACAGTGGTAGTACCCTTCAAAATGGCAACGATTGTCGTGCCCTTGCTATAGCCCATCCCAAATCTCCACTAATCAAATCTTGCTCTCTTTAATACACTTGGGCTCCCAATGATTTGAAAGTGTCCATTTTCCACTAAAGCTGTTCATTCCACGTTCTTTGCACCATGGGTTCCTCTGTCTGTCGCAAAGAGAACAGACAGGACTTGTACTCATTAATTTTTATTCCCAAGATTTTCCATTAGAGGCAATAGGGTCCCTCAAGTAAATGAGCTCATAATCCGCTTATAAGGATATCATATGCTACTGCCGTCCTACCATAATGCCCCATTCAGGGGCACGCCCCCTTAACAGGCACGTCAGGGGCTCCATGGCAAGTGCAAAAATATTTGTGGATAATGTGCATCTTTGTCTGGTGCCCCTTCTTATATCGAATTTGACTTACCCTGCCCATGAGTAATCTCGCTGACTGTACAGTGTACAATAATCTCACCCAGCCAATGAACCCCGACCCAAGTCCGATTGTTTCCAGCACCAGAGACATTTTAAGGCATGGGCAAAGGGGAATCTGGGCCAGGGCCCAAACCTTTCAGGGGACTCATGATAGAGCCAAGTCTGTTCTGCAGAGTCTTGCCCTAATGAGCTTGAATAATTCTTAAACAGATTGTTAGAAATACCGTTTTCCTTTCATTTTTTTTTAATGTGGGTGATGTGTAAGAGTCTATTACACACTTTTGCAGAGAAACGTTGTGTTTATGTTTCAGGCACAATCCATAAAAAAGTTTCTTTAAGATCACAATAGGACCTCACATATGAGAAATGGTAGAGAGTCAGAGTATATTTGCAGTAATATTTATGAGCTGAGGCTGCGTTACAATATTAAAAAAACACACATCAATATCCTTGAATATTAGATGGAAACACATTTAGAATTTAGAGCAGTGTGCCTGTGCAATGTCAGTGACCCGGCCAAAGAGTGCATGAAAGAGCTGAAATTGGATCATAAATTGAAAGCAGTTCCGAACAGGGGCCCCAAAATTCTTAAGGTCCCTCTCCAGCACTGCCATCAAGTATTGCCAACCTAATGTATTGAAAGCTTTTTCGATTTCCAACGATATAGTCATCCCATCACTCTTTTCTCTCTCTGCCACATTCATTAGATTTATGAGTCTGTTCATATTTAGGAAGGTGTTTCTGCCAAAGGATGACCCGGTTTAAGTCCTGATGTATTATCCCTTCCAGTGCTGGGAGCAGTCTAGTCTCCAACACCTTACCCAGTATTTTGTAATCTAAATTTAGGAGCGACAATGGTTTATATGAGTTTACATCCAATGGATCATGGCCTTGTTTAGGTAGGACCACTATCAGTGCATCCCTCATGTATTCAGGCAAGCATCCTACCTCCTCCCGGGCCTCCTTAAACACCTCTAGTAGCTACTGTGCTATCAGTCCTTTGTAAGTGTTATAAAATTCTAGGGGTGAAAACCATCAATCCCTGGTGTTTTATTTAGTGCCATGTATGCCTTAAGCAATGTATCTCATCTGTACTCAATGTTTCTTCTAGCTCCTGATATAGTAGGGGGTCAATTGTGGCTATATCCACTGTTTGAAGGTAGGTTTGTACATGTGTTGTCTCAACCTGTTTGGATGCCTTGTATAATCCCATGTAGTATTCTGCAAAGCTAGTATTTATTCCCTTTTGGGTATTAACCACCAACTAGCCTGTGGTTCTGAGGGCACCAATGGATGTCTGATGAACATCCATCCATCCAACATTGGACCGACTTGTCTTTTAGCTCCAAGCAGCTCTTCCTCAGGTCCATCAGACCTTCCTCACTCTGCCCCTGTTCTGCCATTCTTTTTTCAGCCAGACTTACAACATTTTCGATTGACGTTATCTGTCTGTCCAGAATCCTCCTTAACCCCCATGCTGTCTTAATACAATGGCCCCTGGTCTAAATCTTAAAGGCACCTTATTCAACTCATTTGTTGGAGGCCGATCCCTCATTGTCCGTAAAATAGTGTGTAATGTGCTCACCTATTGTTTCCCAGTACAGACTATCAAGTAACACCTCAGTTTTCAGTCTCCAAGTAGGAATTCTAGTCACTTCCCATCCCAATGAAAATCCTAATTTTAGTGGACAGTGATCTGACACTGTTTTTAGTAGGTATTTAACAGCAGAGATCTTAGATATCACTGATTCCCCCGCCAGCCAGAGGTTCATACATGTGTGTAGTTGATGTACATGTGAAAAACAGGTAAACTCCCTTGCTAACTGGTGTTTAATCCTCCAGGTGTCATGTAAGTTCTTATGTGACAACCACATCTGAAAATGCTGCGTGGCCAGTCGACTCAGCACCTCCAGCATAGGAAGCATTGGTCTATCTTTCTCTACATCTGAGACACAGTTGTAATCTCCCCACAAAGGCATGGGGTCTGTGTGTCTCATAGTAGACACAGCGACATCATTTCAAGGAAGGCAGGGAGGTTAGTGTTGGGGGTATAAATCCCAATAATGTTGAAAGGGTCACCATCCAATGATTCTCAGGATAACAAATCTGCCCCCTGTGTCTATTTTAGCAGTAGATACCCCAAATGTTCGTTGCTACCCATATTGGTACTCTTCTTGCAAAAGCTGAGTAAGTTGTTGCGTAGATCTACCCTCGCCATCGCCAAGTCACTTTCTTAACCTCACTGTGCACTAAATGTGTTTCCTGTATGCACGCAATCTGTATATTTCACCTTCTGAAGTTTGTATATATTTGGTGACGCTTACGTGGTGTGGCCATGGCCCGTATGTTCCATGTGAGCAGATTATATTTACTTTGTTTTCTTATTCGTAAGTTCTCCACATGTACAAATCATCAAGCATTGCGGCCCCACCAAGTTCCCACTCACTCACTCGGGCCACGTCTCCAGCACCAGCTCCAGTACTTACTGTTTCTTTCACTAACGATACATCCCGATATCGTCCATTGTGTCAGCAAACATAACTGTAACAACACTAAGTCCCCCCTCCAGGCAAAGAGCAAAGCTTCGTCTGTGCCACAATAAATATATAATTAGTAACATTTGCATGTAAACATTTCCATTGTAAACAATGACCTTGATGGTGTAGGGGGGCTACGAGATTTGTAGCTCTCCAGTCTCGAAGCCCATATTATAAAAAACAAACTGTGACCGGCACCCTCTATTTGATAAGTAACCTAGAGTATTGTGCTTCACGCTTTGATCCTCAAAGCACTCAAGAAACTCTATGAAGCACAGATTATTCCTTCTTGAATGCCCTTCTAAATCCTCAGTTCTTAATTTAAGGTGTTCCACTTCCACTATCAAGCTTTGCATCTGGGATTGCATCTCTTTTATGAAGGGGTGCAGGAACGTGAGCGACGATTCATTCTTGTCTACTCGCGCTGTGAGTTTTTTGTGATCGGCTCTCAGGAGATTTACTTCAATAGTAACTGTTACGATCTTTGCCTCTACAACACTCTTAGTTTCTTGGATTGCCTGCAAAATGTTTTCAAACTGTTCAGAATATTTTGCCAGCGTTACCTCCAACTGCCACATTTGGTCCTTCACCATCTGTGGCATGTCTGACCCTTTCATGTTGTTATGAGGCAGCCGAGAGAGTCTGTTGCCTTTTGGTTTCACCATCCTGCTAATCTGGCTTGTGGTTCCACCCATACTCTGCAGCAACGGTCTCGTGTTGGAATCTCGCCTGTTTCAATTCCTCACTGGTCCCTAGGACAATGTGCTGGATTCGCAGGGGACTCCCAGCCAGGCAACCCCGCTTAAATGTTGCTCAGTTTAGCCAGACCACTCTTCGCATAGGTTGTGTTTTTTTTTTAGCACCCTGCAGTCTCCGGTTCAGAGCAGTCCAGTAAGCATAGTTGGTCATTTGGGACTGTTGAGAGTAAGAGGCAAAGCAAGGCTCTTTGTGCGCAGAGGGAGAGAAAAAAATAAGGCGGTGGAGAATCAGCCCCCAACTTGTATATATCTCAAATGCTGCTGTAGACCCCCCGGTTCGTACCTCAAGTCTCATCTTTTTCCTCCCCCTTTTTAGATCTCGCCTAGGCAGCGAATGCTGCATGCACTGTCTCTGTGAGACATGTTGTATCTACTGTATGGGGTTTCAGCACACCCCTCGCTTGTCATTGGTACCTTTGTGCGTCTTTTAAAAACTGGTTCTTTTGGTTGGTGAATCCACCCCATTTGTCCTGCCTTTAGTGTTTTCGTTCCGCCCATGGCGACTTGCCCTTTCACATATCTTCTTTCTTCTGTGTGCATTTATGTTGTTTTTGATGAACTATTTTTTAAAGTTTTTCTTGACTCGGGATTGTGGATTGTTACGTTTCAAGGGTGGTGAAACAACCGCGCATAAGCCGACGCATTTCCACTCTTAGCTGACAGCAGTTTCATTTTTAAATTGCCTCTGCAACGCAGCCACACAACTGGAGATACCACGCCCCTCATCCGTGTTAAAGTATTTTTATTTATGTGATTTGTGCTTTTGTATATAATTTTTTTTTACCATATTGCAAACTCATCCCAAGATATCAGAGAGCTTTATACAGAGCCTCCCGCCGATACTCGACCCCCTATAGTCCTAGTTTTAATTCCGCCCTCAGAGCGCGAGTGAAAAACAAGTGCTAGAACGTTAAGTGCATGACTGGGACATACAGAAAGACGCACGTACTTGTGGTGGCCCTTTTGAAGCAGGATGCATTCCTTTACCACCCAAGAATTACCTTGGCGTTCATTTTGAATCAACTTGTTAATAAGTATTTGAAGAAATAATTTTTTCCATACATTTCAAATGTATTATAGTTTATATTCTATGATGTAAAGCTATGGTTATAATAGAAACTTTGAACGTTAACTACTTGTGTTCAACAAACAGTCCGGCCAAACATGGACATTCTTAAAATGGTGAGTGTATGGTTGGAAGATCGTGACTGCGCTCCCATTGCCCTCACTTGATCCCGGTCCATATTGTGGCTGAGAGGGACGGGGGTCCTTATTGTTCATAAAGCAGTGCTAGGAGGCGCTTTCCCGGGGCTGCATGCAAATTTGAACACTCCTTTCTTGTTTCTCTAGCTGCCTGCAATGAGTCTGCTGCTGTCTAAAGCCGGGGTAAAGTGCCTGCCTGCAGGGCTTCTCAAGTACATAGTTCAATTGGGCTGGTGACTCTTGCCTGCTGTCTGCCCTACTTCTGCAGGAATGGCACTGTATGCAAAGCGTGCACATATCAACAGAACCGCTTCTAGGCACTCCGGTAGAGCAGTATGTTGATTTTAATCTCGCTGAGGATACTGTATCTATTTTCCTGAATGCCCAACTCCAGAAACGCGGACTGTACTTTCTCCAAGCGGCGTTCTAGTATATAATGAAGTGGCAGCGCTTTCCATCAGGCAGCTTCTCTTGGCTTCCAGCTATCCACGTAGGAGATAGTTTTAACTGCTGGCCTCACACTTTTCAGAGTTAAGCTGTGTTTTTTTCAACTATTTATTGTCTAGCACACCTCTGTTTTATTGCGAACCCAAGGATTATGTGGTTCACTCTAGCCAAGTGTTCCATTAATTCATCGTCCATCAGATAGATGTCATCTACATACGACAATGCCTCCTTATCAAAATTTTGAAGTAACTCTGTTACCCTGGCTGAGATCATCCCCAGGCTGTTCTTATACCCTTGAGGTAAACAGAACAATTGACACTGTGAACCTAGCGCTGAAAATGCAGTCAAATATCTGCTTTCAGGCACTATATTCTGGCAGAAAAATCCATTTGAGATATCTAGTGTTGTTTTGTAACTCTTCTGCACAATGTTATTCATTAGTGCGGCACTATGTGCATTTTGCACTACAAATGTGCGTGTGGAAGTGTTCAGGTGTCTGTAGTCTAAGACTAGACGTTATGAATTGTCCGGTTTCATTACAGGAAACAAGGGATCATTCATAGACGAGGTGCAATTTTCTATTACACCCTGGTATTCAAGTTGTTCTAGAATTTCCCTAACTTGTTTTTTAGCTTCTTGTTTTATTGGGTACTGTCACGGGTCGAGAAGTTGATTTTAATGGTATCTCGTGATGAAGTGACTCCTCATCCCACCCAACGTGTTTGCAGTAAAGTGCAGGAGCTAGCGCTAACGCCCACTCCTGCACATAGGAATGTTTAACTGATTCTGGAATGAGGTCGGAGAAAGCAGGTAAAATGACTGTTTCTCCCAGTGGGCACTCCATTACGAACTCAGGTGGTAAATCCTTTTCAGCCAAAAGAATGTCGTAACCGTATGTCAGGTTCTCCCAAAAGAGAGCCTTGATGTTTCTGGGTATGTCCCCCTCCATTTAGAGGGTTATTTTGTATAAACGATGTGGGACACTTCCCTTGTATGAGGTGTTTCCACCGTGATATGCTCATTCAGCGCTACTACCACCAGAAAATCCATCAGGTTCCAGCGAGCTATTGTGACTTCTGCTGCACTGTCCAACATCGTCACTGTCCACTCCCCGTTCAGAAGCAGAGTCCTCAGTAGTCTGGGCATGTTTTATTTTAATCCCTGCTACCTTCTTTTTGAATTGAGGTTTTTGAGTCTTTTGTTTGTCCTCTTTAAGGATGTAACCTGAAGTGCAATGTGTTTCCCTTTTTTTGGCTTCACGCGCTCTTCTGATCTGCGTTCTGACCGTCCACCTCTCTCCGAACGTGTATCGGATGAATCCTGAAAGGAACGAGAGGAAGCTGTATCAGTATCCTGATCCCTGACAGGCTTTTTAATGTTATCATGGTTTCTCGAATTGTATTTCTTGTCAGTGGTTTCCTGTTGTGGAGACCCACCTCGGGATTGGGTCTTGTTTTGTTTATTTTTTTGTTTATTGTCCCATTTCTTTTTGGAAGAATCGGGTGCTTCCTTATAGTTATCTTTTTCAGAATTACTCCTAACCTGTGGTTTGCCAGGTCTGGCTCCCAAATTATCTCTGCCTAGTGTAGCATACGTTTCTTCGATAATTCTAGGTAATTCCTACTCCTGCTGTGCAGGAGTGAACTCCCTCAGGCGATGGTGTATAGCCAATGCTGCTGCTTCCCCTTTTATGTTACTTAACATAATGGTCGATACCATGGCAAAATTGCCCATCAGTTTCATCCCTAAGTCCAGGGCAGGTTCTGCCCCGTACTCATTCTGTACTTGTTCCAGTACCTCAGGTAAAACTGCTATTGAGGGGGTACCATGAGTTCTGGTGTAAACTGAAGAGAAGACTGTACCCCAAGTGGCTTAATCTTCCATCGAGGGGGCCATCCCCATTGGCAAGCAAATTGTTAATATTCTATGTTTATCCTGTGGTCCCGTAAGGGGAAAAACTGCTTCAAGATGGCTTGTTTTCTGTGCTATCCAGACCGGAATTTGCTCCCAACTGGTGGGAACTTTTTCCATAACAGCATTCAGTGCTTGAGGGCTGATACCCGTAGCAGCCAATTGAGGTTGTGCAGCCGGAGTCATCTGTGCAGGGTTAACTGTGAGTGTTCGCATAATGTACTGCTTGAGGTTTCTGTAAATTTTTACCAGATCTTTGTATAGTGTTGTTATTTCTGCTGCATCTGAATCATTAAGATTAGGATGTGGTGTATAAGCAGCTAGGACCGGCAAAGTCGCTCCTTCTTTACTGAGCGGACCGAATCTCATATTTTCTACGATATGGGAGAGGGTGCCTTTAAACCAATTTATATGTTCTTGGTAAGTTAACAGAATTTCTATATCCACATATGGAAAGTATTCCTCAGGTGTTTCATCTTCAATGTAAGTGTGAAAGAGTTTTGTGCGAGCATCCGCGGGCGGGAATTTAACCCAAGAGTTGAATAGCTCTGTTCTGAATGCTTCGTGTGCCTCAACCACGAAGGTAACGTCACCACCAATTGCCAGGAGGCCGTAATGTAATAATTTCAGAGTAACTGCATGTCTGCAATTTTCTGTAATATTTAATCTAACTTCTTGTTCTTCAATATCCTCAGTTTGTTCGGTCATTGTTAAAGAAAAATGTAATTTATTAAATGAATTTATGGAGGTAGAGTCAGCACAATTTGGGAAAACATTTTTACCCTACAAGCTTGAATAACCTACAGCCAATACATAGAGTATACCTACTCAGCGGAGGCGGATTTCCCGTCCCACTATGGACGTCTCCGGTTTGTAGGTGAGTAGGGTTCACTGAGAAAAGCACAACTGAACTTCTAAGATAGACTGTTAAATAAGAGCCCAACCAACGTTGTGGCGCCATGTAGTTCCCACTAATGCATAGGACCTGCACGTTTGTTGGACAGCATAAACTTTGGGTGAGGTTCCTAGACTGATTCCCGGCACCACTGCAGGATATGTTGGCCTAGAGACCAGCTAGCTCATAGTGCCACAATAAGCCACTGTAACCTTACCAGGGAGCAAATAGTTTCTGGCAACCACTGAACATGACAACCCTGACCCCTCAGGGATCGTGGAAACTGATCAGAACCTTTCGCTCAGTCACTCATACTTACTTGTACTCAGAACAATATGTAGAATAAACTGTGGGACGTTTTCAATATGTTTATTGAACCAACGTTATTCTGGTATAAAATACATGTGCTGCGATTATCAGTAGATGAAAGTGATTACGAGCACCAAAAGTGTAAATGGTAGATATAGTTCTACCATGGTGCTAAAACAGTGTATATATCAGAGCCAGGCAAGACATCAGATAGTGCCGAATACGGGCGCTTTCAGAACGTCTTGGAGATACTGTATTGTTCCGTTCCTATTTATGATATGAAGAGTCAGTCATCCGTTTGATATTCTGTAATATCCCACTGCCAGTCTGGATATTATGGCATGTTTTCAATGAAGCCAGATATGCTTACTGTGCGTGTTTTCTCGTAGTTCTCGCAGTCTTGGAACACGCTCTTCACTCGGGTGCACCACGTCTCCCCGACTAGTTCCAATGGATCCATTGTGAAGAGTGTGATCCAAGATATTACAGAATATCAAACGGATGACTGACTCTTCATATCATAAATAGGAAGGGAACAATACAGTATCTCCAAGACGTTCTGAAAGCGTCTGTATTCTGCACTATCTGATGTCTTGCCTGGCTCTGATAAGACTATGAGTGACAATGAAATGGATGAAGGATCTCTCTAATATATAAGATAACCCCCGTCCACATCTGAGATTTATTTTCCAACCAATATGGTCCTGATGAGGGTGGTTGTAATGCCTACCCACCGAAACGTGCGTTGACCGCGACCGTCCATATGGGAAACCCTTTAAAGACAACACATCAGTGGAGACTTCTTAGATTGAGTCAAACTACATAATTATGAAAAAGTGTATGTCGTCTACAAAATAACAGGAGTTTCCTACACAATTGTATTTTCTTGTGACTGAGTGTTGGTGTATGTGAGATTGTTTTGACTGGTGAGAGTGACTGTTTGATGGTTGAGAGTGGGGTTACACCTATTTTTATAAATGTAATTTATTGACTTTTGTATGTCAAGTTGCCTTTTGCTATAGGATATAATCCTCACATAGAAATTGGTGATTCTGTACCTGTGTAATGTTATTTGTTGTTTATCTGTTTGCATATGAACTGTGGATCATATGTATAATGTTGCCAACAATGAATTGACATGAACAAAAAACTATAGAAAACTAATCTAAAAAGGAGTGAAAAAAAACTTTATGTATAAAACAATAAAAATAAAATTTCTTTTTGAATAATTCGTTGTTGTTGAGATCTGTGCTGAGGATCTGTCTTGAATGTGAGCCCTTAGGAGGCCGCTCATAAAGAGATATAGGTCTGACAAGAGTTCTCTTTGATAGTAATTGTCTTTCTCCCTCGCTCTTGGACCTGGAATTTGATTTAGGGGGCACCTTTTCTTATATGACAGGAAGAACCTGTATCCATTTCGGAATCGGACTCTGGCATGGAAGAACACGTGCTGCAAGGTCAACGTATCGTCAGTACCGAATACCCCTTGCCCCAAATACCTATTCAGCCCAAGCAAAAGGCTCCGGTCCCACCTCCGCCTTCAGGCCACGGTCGGCACCGAGAAGATGTTTCCAACACCCCGCCTTCCGGCTCAGCACCGAAACACGCACCAAAGCTGTCCGGCTCGAGATCGAGTTGTCCAAAGTCGGGCACCGAGCCGAAACCTTCGGGCCCGAAACCGAAAACCGATTCGGGGCTGAAACATTCAACGCTAAAACCGGCTTCTGAACTTAAACCTTCGGCACTGATATGATCCCGGCACCGAAAATTTCGGGTCCGAAACAGAAAGATGCTTTTCTGCAGCAGCAGGACCCCTGTTTCGACATCCCACCCCTGAAATCAGACCCCAAACAGAAAGAACTCTATATTAATCCTCAGACAGGACATCTTTCTACCAAATTGCCTCAGAAACGTAAACCAGAGTCAGAGGACACTTATCATATTCCTTTGAAGAGGAAGCATGTTGGTACTAACCCCTCTCCTCCTCCTCCATCACCTCTTACCCCACAGTTACATCACTTACTAATTACACCAACTAACTCTCCTCATCAACCTGATGATGAGGATGATGGGAATGGTGAGGATGATCCTTTACCAGCAGATCCCTGGTAAGACTATAACACTGACTCGCCCACAGATAATGACCCAGATCTTTACCCTGCAAAGCCTTCCCCACCTGATGACAATGTAGGGTACATAGAATTGCTATCTAGAGCTGCAAAGTATCCTGGGGTACAATTACATAAAGAATCCCTAGAAGAGGACTTTCTATTTGAAACCCTTAGTAGCTCACAAAGGTCCACTCACACTCTCCCTATGAGACATGCAGGCGATATATTCAAAGACCCTGTTCGTGCTCGCGTTCTCACCCCGAGGATAGACAAAAAGTACAAGCCTGCCCCATCAGATCCAGCTTTTATTAAAGGGCAGTTACCACTGGACTCTTCAGTAGTCTCTAATGCCCGTAAACGGGCCAATTCACAAACTTCAGGGGACGCCCCCCCTCCAGACAAAGAGTCCAAACTGATAGACGCCTCCGGTAAAAGGGTAGCCCCCCAAGCAGCAAATCACTGGTGTATTGCCAACACACAGGCCCTTCTAGCCAGGTATGATAGGGCACACTGGGACGAGATTGAGCAATTGCTCCAATTTCTACCAGATGAGCATAAGGCTAAAGCTCAAGACCTAGTCCAAGAAGGAAAGCTCATCTCAAATTCATCAATTAGGTGTGCTTTAGATGCTGCTGATACTGCAGCTAGAGCAATCAGTACTAGTGTATTATTAAGGAGGCATGCATGGTTAAGGATCTCTGGATTTAAACCTGAAGTCCAGCAATCCATTTTGAATACACCATTCGATAAACAGCATCTCTTTGGACCTGTAGTAGATACATCCTTCGAAAAGATGAAAAAGGATACGGAAGTAGCTAAACCTATGGGAGCCCTACAGTCTCCTTTTAATCGTGGCTCCTTTCGTCGCTCCTTCTATCGTGGGGGGGTCCAAGACCATCTCTTCAGACACTACTGCTGCACCCTACAAGGGCAACAATCAATCCTCCTCCTCCAGAGGCTTCTTTAGAGGAGGGTACAGAGGTAACAATGGCAAGGGTAGAGGTAAAGGCTCCACAACACGTACCTCCCCCTCTCCTTACAAACAGTGACTTGCCTATGCTTCCCCCCGATCATTCAACTCCTGTTGGGGGACGTCTTTTACAATTCTTCCCCATCTGGCAATCGATAACTACAGACAAATGGGTGCTAGGAATTATTCAACATGGTTATTGCCTGGAGTTTACCAACAATCCTCCAAACATTCCGCCACTTTCTCACAAGATGTCACCAGAACATTTACATCTACTTCAGCAAGAGGTCCAGTCTCTCCTGTCCAAAGGAGCCATAGAACCTGTGCCATTACAACTTCAAGAAACAGGTGTGTACTCCCTGTACTTTCTCAGCCCCAAAAAGGACGGCCCCCTGAGACCTATTCTAGATCTCAGAGAACTAAACCTCAACATACTGTCAGAGCATTTTCACATGGTAACACTTCAACAAGTGCTCCCACTTTTACAGCAGGGCGATTTTATGTCTAGTCTAGACTTAAAAGACGCATATTTCCACATTCCAATTCATCCCGCTCACCGCAAATACCTCAGATTCATGATAGCGGGTCATCATTACCAATTCAAAGTACTCCCGTTTAGAGTCACCACTGCTCCCAGGGTATTTACCAAATGTCTGGCAGTAGTCGCAGCACATCTAAGAAGACAACACATCCATGTCTTCCCATACCTGGATGACTGGCTCGTCAAAGCCAGCAATTACCAAATATGTCTCCAACACACTCAAACCACTATACACTTACTTCACCAACTAGGGTTTACAGTAAATGCGTTAAAGTCTCATCTACAGCCTTCCAACACACAAACTTATTTGGGAGCCACAATAGATGCTCAGAAAGCTCTAGCCTCTCCTAATGCAGCCAGGATTCACAATATTCAGTCCATTCTTATTCAATTTCAGTCCAACCACTCATTACCAGCGAAAGTATTCATGCAACTGCTAGGAATGATGGCGTCTTGCATTATAAGTGTTCCCCACGCAAGACTTCTCATGGGGCAATCAATCAATCAATCAGGGAATTGTAAGCGCGCTACTCACCCGTGAGGGTCTCAAGGCGCTGAGGGGGGGTCCGCAGATCTGTTTAGCCGAAGAGCCAGGTCTTGAGGGTCTTCCTGAAGGTGTTCAGGGAGGGGGCGCGTCTGATGTCTGCCGGTAGCTCGTTCCAGGTCTTGGCTGCAATGTGAGAGAAGGATCTTCCGCCTGCTCTGGCTCTGTGGATGCGCGGGATTTCGGCCAGTGCGAGGTTGGAAGATCGGAGGTTTCTTTTGGGTACGTGGAAGTTGATTCTGTCGTTGAGGTATTTGGGTCCGTTGTTGGGTAGGCATTTGTAGGCGTGAGTGAGGATTTTGAAAGTGACTCTTTTCTCCACGGGGAGCCAGTGGAGACTTCGTAGGTGTTGGCTGATGTGTCCCCTTCAAGAATGCTTAGCAAGTCAGTGGAACCAATCGCAGGGTCATTTGACCGATCTAGTGTTGGTAGATGGCCGCACCCATCGCTCTCTGCAGTGGTGGAACCCACAAAATGTATCCAAAGGGCGGCCCTTTCTCGACTCTGTTCCACAGACAGTGCTAACAGCAGACGCTTCGCTCACTGGTTGGGGTGCTCACCTACAAACTCGCACAATCCAAGGACTGTGGACTCTAAAGAACAAAAGACTCCACATAAATCACCTAGAGCTACTAGCAGTGTTTCTAGCGCTCAAAGCCTTTCAAACTCACCTAATAGGCAAAGCTGTCCTAGTCCGCACAGACAACATGACAGCTATGTATTATATACAAAAACAGGGGGGGACAAACTCTCTCCAACTGTCACGCCTAGCCCAAGCTATTTGGAAATGGGACATACATCACAAAATCTATCTCCTAGCAGAACATCTTCCAGGAGTAAACAATCAAATTGCAGACCTTCCCAGCAGACAGAGACAGCAAATCCACGAGTGGGAACTTCATACCCAGATTCTTCTTCCCTACTTTCACGAATGGGGATTTCCTCACATAGACCTGTTCCCCACAGATCAAAACGCAAAATGCTCAAGCTTCGCCTCCAGGTTCCCACACCCGCTCTCTAAAGGCAATGCCCTATGGATGAACTGGTCAGGGATATTTGCGTACGCTTTTCCACCTCTCCCGCTCATTCTGTTAGTAGTTCGGAAGCTCAGACAATCATCCCTCAAACGCATTCTCATAGCGCCCACATGGGCACGTCAACCTTGGTTCACCACCCTGCTAGAGCTCTCAATAGGTCCACACCAAAAGCTGCATCTCAACTCCAGTCTCCTCACTCAGAGCCATGGAGAAATCAGGCAAACAAATCCCAAGGAACTCAACCTGGCGATTTGGCTCCTGAAGTCATAGAGTTTGGTTATTTACAATTACCATCAGACTGTATGAATATCCTAAAAGAAGCTAGGAAACCTACTACTAGAGCATGTTATGCAGCAAAGTTGAAAAGATTTGTTATATACTGTAACAACAATGTCAATCCCCTTGATGCTTCAGTGCAAAACATCATCTGTTATCTTTTACACTTACAGCAATCTGGATTGGCCTACACATCCATTCGATTACATTTAGCAGCAGTAGCTGCATACTTCGAAAACAGACAACACTTATCTTTATTCAGGGTACCAGTGATTAAAGCCTTTATGGAAGGACTAAAAAGAGTAATACCACCAAGAGCTCCACCTGCTCCAGTATGGAACTTGAACATAGTCCCTAGCAGGCTAATGGGTCCACCTTTTGAACCAATGCACAAGTGTCAACTAAAATTTCTCTAATGGAAAGTTGCTTTTCTTATCACAATCATTTCCTTAAGGAGAGTTGGTGAACACCAGGCACTAACTATACAAGAGCCTTTCTTTCAACTTCACAAAGACAAAGTGGTTCTTCGAACCAATCCCAAATTTCTTGCTAAAGTAGTTTCCGCTTTTCACATCAATCAATCAGTTGAGTTACCCGTGCTCTTACCTCAACCTGATTCTGTAGCGGAACGAGCTCTACATACACTACGTTAGAAGATATCTACTATATTAGTAAAGATTTTTGTTGCTTTTTCGTCACCACACAAAGGCAATCCCATTTCTAAATCAGGCATTGCAGGATGGATCGTGAAATGTATCCAAACATGTTATGTGAAAGCGAAAAGAACATTGACAATACCCCCTGCAGCTCACTCCACCCACAAAATAGGGGCTACTATGGCCGCCTTAGGGAATATTCCCTAGCTGACATCTGTAAGGCAGCAACATGGTCTACACCGCACACATTCACCAAACACTATTGTGTAGATGTGTTAGCGAGGCAACAAGCAAATGTAGGCCAGGCAGTACTTAAAACACTTTTTCAAACAGCTGCAACAGCTACAGGTTAGCCACCGCTTTGGGAGTTACTGCTGTATAGTCTATGCACAGCATGTGATCTACAGCTCACATGCCTCGAACGGATAATGTTACTTCCCCAGTAAGCATCTGTTCTTGGCATGTAGAGCTGTAGATTCACATGCGCCCACCCGCCTCCCCGGGCACCTATACCTGTTGCAGTTTTTTCCTACTTTACATACATACGCATGGACATCTCTATTCTACCTTTACTAACTCCATTCTCACCCTCTGCTGGAAAACAATCTAACAATGGAGTTGATGCCCATGCGCACTATCACCGAAAGGAGGGGTCACCTACTTCGTGACTGGAAAGACTTCTTCGAAGAACAACAAATTGCAAACATCCGGACACAACACTAGATGGCAGGAGTATGCAAAGCATGTGAATCTACAGCTCTACATGCCAAAAACAGATGCCTACTGGGTAAGTAACATTATCCTTACAAACCTATTACTACAGTGCAAAGGCAGACCTTTCAACTCACATGTTGCCACTGTGTGTCACATTATATTGGTTCCCATTGCGCGTCACCCTGTGAGGAGCCAATATCACAAGGCGTGCACATATTCAGCTGGAAAAACCTGCAAAGAGCAGGTTTCCAGCTAATTGTTTGGAGGTTCGCCACAACCAATGTCCATTACAAGGTGTGAAACCAGCCCAGGACATTATGACGATATCTTTATGCACAATCAATATCCCTCAGTCCAAAGCAGCATTTCATAGTCTATAATAATAATACAATAATATACTGTTAACAAACACTTTTGAACGACTGGGCGTGGCTTGAGAGGCCAAGATGGCGGATGCTCTTTAACTGAGCTCTGCTCCATATTCCCTACGATCCTACATTTATCCTTTCAATCGCCCACTATCGATTTTGCCCAGGGCAACACTACGACCGGCGGCCTAGGGCAAGATGGTGCCTGTGTCTCTGGGAGCACGAGGCCGATCAGAACCCTGCGATGTGACCTGTGGTGCCAGAGGCTGAGGCCAGGGACAGATACTGGGGACGGCTGCTTGCACATGCCTTGTATTTCCCGGGACTCTGACACACTTCCCGTGTGCCCTTCCTGCAAGTCTCGAGGACCTCCAACAGTGCCCCCGCCTGCTCCAGCGAGGAAAGATTAGGGTGCGTCCCTGACTTGGTCTGGGCCCAGGGACCGGTTGACGCTACAGTCTGGACGCCCGACACCCACTCACTCGCGTCCTGCCCTGAACGTGCTGCCACTCGTCGCTGCTGGACTCTGTGCTGCCCGTGGGGTATCGCAACCCTGCGTAGACCCCCTCTGCAGCTTGCCACTGGATCGACGACCTGTGGCCGGGGTAGATACCCACTGCTGGAACTGCAGCTAGGCCGCCTTGAGGACTGCGGGGGAAACGGACAGCTGACGACTGCTGGGGACCTGAGGTCCGGGGTGAGTCACCGTTCGGGGCAGTTATTCTTGCCCCTAGCCCCCCTTCCCCTTTTTCTCCCCCTGTTCTGGGCCTTTAAATACCTGGAGCTTTGAGAGGCCCGAAGGAAGCGGTGAGGACGGCGGGACGAGCTGCTCTCTCCCCCTCTGTGGTTCTGCTGGAGCTGCCTTTTCGTATCGGCAGGGTACATTGTGGGCGGCGCGCGGCCCTAGCTCTGCACGTCCTGTGTGTTTGTACAAGACGCCCTGAGGGCGACCACATAAAGCTGCCATATTCATGACCATGTCATGGGGACATGCCTTCTAGCACAGCTACCACGCACTGCATGGAAGGTTTCCCTCTGGTGAAGTACAGTACCTTATCTGGTGTATAGTGTACTGCAACCAACCAGACACTGGACAGGCCCCCTGTTAATCCATGGGCCCTGGCCTGCCCGCCACTGGTGATACCTGTTTTCCCTACACATAACATGGGGAGATATGCTGGCACCCATGACTGTCCGTCCGTGTGGGGCTGCATGATCTCTGGTGTGCAAGCGGTACCCGAACGCCCCTTCTTCTTCTAGTAGAGGAAGCCAGCCGCCACCAACCCCTCGACCGCGCATAGGAAATCCTGTTTTGTGGACCCGGAGGAGAGCGGCATTTAGAGAAACATGTTACTCGCTTTATAGAGCCTGGTGCACTGGGTCCCAACCAATGCTTGATCTGGAGCTTCTCAGAGGGGCAGATTCACCACGGTAGGGGTGCTTGCATTAGCTGAGCTGTTTTCACGGGCCCCCTGCATACTTAGGAGATGTAACTTTCGCCAACGGGGCCTATTTAATGCAGATCAGGGGTCCTGCGTGTGGAAAGGGGCAAGATTGGTGAGCGTGGAAACCCACGAGGCTTCGGAGGCACGAAGGGGCTCTGACCTTGCGACGAGGGGTGGTCACTGCTGGAACTTGCTGCACTACTGGATAACGCTTGGGCGGTGACTGGCGAGAGAAGTAATATGGCCAAGGATAAAGATCCCAAGCCCTCCAAGCAGGGCAAAATGGACCACTATGCAAGGGTGGTGACCCCCTTAACGAAAGCTGACCCACGCGCCCTGAACATGCCAGATAATGTGGCCCTGTTGCTAGCAACTCAGTCCTCAAGAGAAGCCCTGGAATGAAAGATCAGTGAGGTCCGGTCGGAAGTGTCCCTCTTACGGCAAGACCTGCGGAATGTATCGGAGAGGGTTACTATGGCGGAACATAGAATTTCGGAGGTAGGGGACTTAACGCACAGACTTCGGAGGGAGGTTTCAGAGCTCAAGGTTGCAGCAAAGGATCTCCACTGGCGGGTGGAGGATGCAGAAAATAGAGCTGGAAGGAACAATCTACACTTTGTGGGCTTCCCGGAAGAGGTCGAGGTTCCCAATATGGGGGCTTTTCTGAACAAATGGCTGCTGGCCTCCCTCCCGCCTGAATAGTTCTCCTCCTGCTTTATTTTAGAACAAGAACACAGGGCATTGACTACTAGACCACCTCCAGGTGCCTCCCCGCATCCAGTACTTGCACGCTTTCTGAACTTCCTAGACAGAGACAGGATATTGACGGAGGTCCGCCGTTTGGGAGAGATCCGTTAAGAAAACTCCAAAAGTATGGTGTTCCCTGATTACTCCTGCGAGGTAAAAATACAGCGACGCACTTCGACTCTGTTAAAACTAAATTGAAAGCCCTCCAACTGCCCTATAGGTTGTTGTTTCCAGCAAAGCTCAAGGTCCTATTCGAGAGCAAGGCATTTTTCTTCCAATCCCCGGAGGAGGCTTGGAGTTGGCTAGAGGAGTGTCCACATCTGGGGAGGGCCGGAGGAGACCAATCTGGGAAGGATACCCCTTTCCTGGGAGGGGCGAGACCTAAGACACGTTGGAGGAGACGGAACCTGACTGATGGGCCTTGGCGTAAGGGGACCCTAGTGGCAGAGCGCAATGGGAGAGGAGGCCGGGAATGTCTTTGGACACTGAGGGGGGAGCACCCATGGACCCCAAGAAGTCCAAAACAGCTCGGGAACAGAGCGGCCAGACCCCAGATGCTATGGAGAGGGACTTATCCTCAGATACAGACGACCCACACCCCTTGGTTAAGGAGATCGAACTCCTGGAGCAGGACCATATGTGCTCTGCCTCCTCCGCCAGGGATCACGCAACGGAACAGGATTAATAATGACAAAGGGCTAGTATTGATTTTAAGGGGGATGATTGGAACTCCTCTGCCACCCCTCTAAAGCTCTCAGAGGCTTCTGAAAGAGTGTTTGTATTCCACTCTCTTATTTTCTTGTTTCCTTTCCTTTTTTCTTTTTCTTATTTCCCTTTTTTCTTTTTTTATTTATTAGCATCGGTAAGTTGTGAGTTATTGATGGGCGATGGGCTACAGACCTCACATACTCTCTTCATGCGTGTTCCGAGCCAAATGTTATGGTACAGTTCGGGGGGGAGCTGCTCGGGGGTGGGGTGGAGGGATGGTTGGGGGGATTAATTCTGTTCTAGTATAATATGTTTGGTTGTTTTTGAAGGAATGTGGTTATGGTTTCACTTTACTGGGGACACATGCAGGCACAGAGAAACACTGACCCCTCCCATATGGCACTGCATAACTCCATAGAAGACCAGTCACTCTCTAGACTGACCTGGAATGTCAGTGGTCTGGACAACAAAATTAAAAGAGCTTTGGTGGTGCAATATCTCAAGCGCATGCGATCCAATATAGTTTCCCTTCTGGAGAACCACTTACAGGGGTCACACTGCAGGTTTCTAGGGCGGGGCATATACTATCCTTGCACATGCAAGAGTCACCAGAGGAGCGGCCATTTTGGTAAAGAAGAATCTCCCCTTCTGGGTAACGCAGACCTGGGTAGAGCCCAATGGTACATATGTTGGAGTACAGGGATGGTGGGGAAGGTCCGAGATGACCCTGCTGAGTGTATTTGCGCCCTCCCCGCCGAGGCTCTAGGCATCTACCTTGGCCAAGATAACAGCTATTCTTTTAGATTCTACCTCCACGTTCCATACCATGGGAGGGGACTTTAATGATATTATGACCCCTGGTCTCGACCGATTGGGGAAACAGACTGCAACCCCTCAAAACACTGCATTGGCACAACTTGTGGATGGGGTGGGACTGGTCGATCTTTGGAAGAGCTTATACCCTTCAGATAGGAAATACTCCTTCTTCTCAGGGGCTCATAAGGGTTACTTAAGATTGGATTATATCTTTGCACCCCGGGGAAAGATTGAGGAGATGCAAAAGGCCGACTACTTAACAAGGGGTCTGTCCAACCACTCACCCTTATTGGTCCAGGTGGGAGACTTCAGGGACAGGTGCAATACAGGATGAAAGTTAAATGCTTGGAACCTGAAAGACAGGGAAATAGCACACGGACTCGGAATAATGAAGGGTCTGCAGAGTCCAAAATTGTGCTGTGGGAAATGTATAAGACAGTCCTCCCAGATAGGGCCCAGAACCGGACTGCATATAAAAAGAAGGAAGAGGAGGAGGGAGCTCTCCCACAGTTCATGAACGAATCAGTAATAGTCTCCTTTCCCAAGCCGGACAGGGACCCCCACCTTGTGGGATCATATCTGCCAATAGCCCTTCGGCCAGCAGACTATAAAATCTTTGGGAAAATACTAGCAGAAAGATGCACCGCGCTCCTCCCAACCCTGATACACCCATATCAATGTGGGTTCGGGCCAAATAGAAACACCTCCTATAACATTAGACGCCTGTTTCATGCCCAGGACCAGGTGAGCGGCCATTTCCCGAGGGTGGCGTGCCTGGTCCTGGACCTTGAGAAGGCCTTTGACACCCTGAGTTGGCCATATCTCTTTGGGTTCCTGAGGCGGATGGGAGTGGGCCCACGCCATACCAAGCTCATATACACTAATCCGTCCTCCAGGGTAAAGATGGGGTCGTACATGTCATCTTCGTTCCCAATCCTCAGGGGCACCAGGCAAGGCTGCCCGCTTTCCCCCCTACTCTTCGCGATAGCGATGGAGCCACTCGCGATCCGCCTTCGTAGGGAGGGGAGACGTGGGGTATTCCGAACGCAGGTACAGTCCACGCAGTGTCGCTATATGCCGACGATGTGCTCATTTACGTTCGCGACATCACCTCTGACCTCACTCCTATCATGGACACCCTGCGGGATTTTGAGAGGGTGGCGGGGCTAAGGGTCAACTGGACTAAGTCCACAATATACCCACTCTCGAGAGACCTCCCCCCTCAGCGCCTGCTCACAGGTGGCCTACAGATACCATGGAGCGCTAACGCAGTCCATTACCTGGGTGTTAGACTCTATCACTCGCCGCAGGACATATACGAGGAGAACCATCGTAGGGCGCTGGCTGGGGCTCGGTCTTCGGTGAACTTTTGGAAGGAACTCCCACTGGCTCCTATAGGGAAAATTGCAGTGGCCAAGATGATCCTAGTGCCACGGTTACTATACAATTTACCGGTGGCCCCTCCTCGCTCCTTCTTCCATGAGCTAGACGCCCTCCTTGTAACATTGATCTGGGGATCCGGTAGGAGGCGAATAGCCCTAGCCAAATTACAGCTACCCATGGATCGGAGGGTTTGGGTGCACCCTCATTCAAAGCATACTTCCTAGCAGCCCAGCTACAATGGGTATTGCGCTGGACAGCCGGGCGCGCGATTACGGAAACACACACAATGACGGGACAGATCACGGCCCCCAGCATATACCGCATGTTGCTGCCAAATGCTGAGCCCATTCAAGACTGCCCTCTCCAGATGACAGTGGCGTGCACATGCCTGAAACGCATACATTCCATGAGCCGCACCGTTCCAATGTATTCCCCCATACAACCACTGGTAGGCTTCCCTAGAGGCCGCTCGCATTACACAGAGCGTGCGCTGCGTTTATGGACTGATCACGCAATCACTGAAGCGGGCGCCCTGTTTGTAAATGGGCAGTTGCAAACATTCGCGGAACTAGCCACCGACACAGACCTTCCCAATGGACAATTTCTCACACATAGACAATTATTAGTAGATTGTCGCCGCCTGTGGCATGCTATCGACTCGGAGCCACCCACACATCCAGAACTACATGCAATCTTGCAGATGGGTCCGGGTCGTCACTTAGTGACATGGTTATATAAAGCGGTGCGCGAACTGGGCGCAATTTCCCTCACCCCTCTCCGTGACAAATGGGAGGAGGAATTTCAGAGGCCCCCTCCACGACAAAGAATGGGAACGAGCCCTGGAGTTCCCAAAAAAGGTGTCCCGTAATTACCGGTTCAAAAACATACAATACCACATTTTACACCGCGCATACCTCACCCCTGAACGCCTCCAGCGTTATTACCCCGACACGCGCTTCACATGCCCTAGATGTCCGGAACCGGGCGCATCCTTTTTCCACATGTTTTGGGGGTGCCCAGCGCTCGACTCATACTGGGCTTCGATTCATGCTACCTTACTAGAGGTCACGGGACTCATAGATCTAAATACGTGGGAGGCTTGTGCGCTAGGCATCACCAGGCGCCGTAAGCAACAGAAAGTAGAGACGCGTTTTGCCGCCCTGGCGCTCCTACTTGCCAAAAGGTGCATAGCCATGCACTGGAGAGCCCCGGAAGGGCCACCAATTGAGGCCTGGAGGGGTGCACTAAGTAAGTGGGGGGCCGCAGAGGAGGAACTGCTTTGATCGGAGGAGCTGCGGGGAATGCGTAAGCATCACATCTCCATGCAATGGGCGACCATACTCCATGCATCCAAACAACACGCAGCGGAAGACCCCCATGAACAGACCACCCCGCCACCAGCGACCGGGGCACCCTGCACTACATGTGTCCAAACTGACACCAGATTCTTTGCCTCCCAGCCCTCAATACAGAGAGTTATTTCTCATGCAGTGAATCCCAGTTCTAGCTCCCCACATTGGTGAGTTATGTTCCCTGTAGTCATTAGGCACAATTTGCGGTGGTTATATCACCAACAGTTCTCAGATCAAGGGGGAGGGAAGAAGAAGCTATGGTCCATTCGGCTTCCGTATCTTAATGCAAAAAATCAGGGGGGAGAATGGACCGCTTGTACCTGTGTAACCAGGGTCACTTAGTTGTGGACCTTGCTAAAAAAAACCCTCATTAGAGGAACACAAGTGGCGGGTGGTATATCTTGATTCTCCGCCTATGTGTAGTGAGACAGTATCATCATCGGGTTTTATTGTGGGTATGCGGACCTCCACCTGGAGGAAGACCACTGGTATTACAGTAGCGTCCAGAGATAAAAAGAAGTGAATGTGGTGCTCAAGTGAAAGTGATTTTAAAATTTCCTATACGCCATGTAAGACAATTCTTTAATGGAATGGTGGTATGGAAAAATAAAAAACAAAGTGGTGCGTATGTAGATCAAGTTACCAATCTAGTGCACTCTTGAGATCATATCGGTGGTCGACATGTTTCAGCCTCGTTGTCCAATCGGATCTAGGGGCTTTCTTCAGGACCTCTAAATGTGTAGACACACGTTGTGGCGACCACTTAAAGTGGGTTATTGACTTACTACTCTCGTTGTGTTGAGTCAGGTCATTAGTACCTGTAGCTGTGATAGAAAAAATAAAAATGCAATTGTATACTTTCTTTATATTTCATTTTCAAAATACCCAATTTTTGATGCTTAACATTTGCTTCAGTATTGTAACTATAAAAGATCTAAGCAGTATAACACTGGTTAAGAGGAAATGTAGAGTGGTGAGCGCATATAGTTAATGGTTAGATTGACTGTTTGTTAATTCGCGTGTCGCTCACGGTATTATGAGCATAGCGGCATTATAGGCATCATGGGCATCCTTCTAATTCTAAATACGAGAATGCGACATGTATGAGTTTGAAGGTTCATTAGTGGCTCAAGCGTCACTCGTGTAGCAGCATATAGGTGTTTTGACGGTGTTAGTTAGGAGGAAACCGGCATGTCTTAGTAGTGGTCTGATGGTAATCGTTAATGCGTCTATTCAATTTTAAAGCGCGGCCACCCTGATTTCAACCGCAAAATGGTGCAGTGATGAGTTGCGATCATATAGACTCGCGTAGTACTGGTTACAGTACGTGCGTGTTTAGAAACATGGATGGTGTGAGACCGCGTTAGAGGTCCTGCGGTGATCATTCGTGTCACTTTAAAAGGCTCCTGTTGCGCGGCTGAAAATGAGTGTTATCGTGAGGCTGCGCTGGAGGTACTGTGGCGATTACAGTGCCTAGGCTCTTATTGCGCTGTTTGAAAATAATACGGGGTCGACCGTGCTACAGGCGCACATATTATAAATACCTCTGTAGGCCCTATTGAGGGCTTCCTCGGGGTGCCGGCGGGCTTTTTGTAGACCTGCTTTGCGGGGAAAACAGAAGAGCTTTAGTGTGCCTTACTTTGTGCCTTCATTTCTTGCGAGTGCTTCCTGGTTCTCGATCCTTACCGGCAGGAGCCGGTTCCTGACTTGTGCTAGCTCTGTGCGCGGTGCCCCGGGTGACCCGGGCCCGTGATGAGCTCGCAATTATCTATTCTGGATGTAGTCAACATAGTAGATAGACTATATTTGGGAGAAGTTTTGCACGATTGTGAGTTTTGTTTTTATACATTTTCACTATTATATTTCTAAATTTAGCAGCCACATGAGTTTGCAAGCACGAGCTGAGAAAATTAATTAACATGCATTCTGGTACGGTTGAGCAGACTTTATTCTCAGGATATCTCATATTTGGGATTTTTCATGAACAATCTAATGAGTTATCTCGGACACATATGATGAATATCAGTGTCCTGGTTTCTGACGTGAGTTGTAAGTATGTCATAGGTCATGCCGCTACGAAAATTCAAACAGTAGACTTGGATAGTGGATATACATATAACTTAGGCATGGTTCCTTAATGATGAGTTTATTTTTGGAAACGTTCCAAATAGTTTTGTGTGGGTCCCATGTTAGAGCATGCCAAGGAATGTTATCATTCAGTCCCTGTATGTTGGTCTTGAGACGGTGTACCCAGCGTTGTTCTTTCTCGAATAGAACTCGTTCAGCATTGTGGTTTATCACTGGTAGTGTTTCTAAAACTACCCAGTTCAGTTCATCAGTGGAATGATTGAAGTCGATGTAATGTTTACTCATTTTCGTTGTGGCCCTTTTGCACTTCACGTTGCTCCTATGCTCGCATATACGTTGTTTCACTTTGCGGCAGGTCATTCCTATATATTTTTGGCCACAGGGGCAGACGATCATGTAAATTACATGGGTAGTATTACAGTTGGTGTGGTGACGTATCGTCCAGGTGAGGTCTGTTGACAACTGTATAGTCTTTGTTGTTGTAGTCAGTTTACAGACCGAACATGAGCCGCATGGATAATGTCCTGTGATGGGGCTCAGATTCCAGGCTGCAGTGATTGACTCTATTCTTGTTTTTGGTGTCGGTCTTGTGTGCACAAGAATGTCTCTAAGGTTCCGTGTTCTTCTGTTGGCGAACCTGGGCTTTGGCCATTGTAGAGATCCAGATGTGAGTATTCTCCAATGTTTATTAATGATCTTCTTCACAGTGTTCGTAGCAATGTTGTACGTCGTGACGCATGTCAATAGATTTTCTGGTGACTCTCTTGGTGTAGTCTCAAGTAGGCATTCTCTCGGTTGATTTCGTTCTCTCTTCTGACACTTCTGTATTGTTTTTGTCAGATAGTTTCTCCTCTGTAGTTTTTGACTTAATTCCTCAGCTTGTACTTTATAATCCTCCAGTTTGCTGCAATTACGTTTGAGGCGTAAGAACTGACTGTAGGGTAGGTTGTCTCTCAGTGGCCGGCGATGGAAGCTGTTATAGGAGAGTAGGCTGTTTTTAGCAGTGGGTTTGTGGAATGTCTTTGTTTGTAGAGTGTTATTTTCCACGTGTATGGTAATGTCTAGATCATCTAGTTGTCTATTATCTGCTGTGCAGGTGAATTTCAGACATTCATCCCTGGAATTTATCCAGTGCAGAAATTCTTGTAGGGTATCCCTTATGTCTTGCCAAATTATGATCACATCGTCTATGTAGCGTCTCCAGAATGATATCTTCCTGATAAAGGGGTTATGCTCATTTTGGATATACTGTTTCTCAAAATTACTTACATAGAGCCCTGCCACACTCGGGGCGAATGTACTGCCCATCGATGTTCCGTGGCATTGTATAAACAGTGTTCCATTGTATTCGAAAAAGTTTTCGGTTAGGGCTAGTCTGCAGCACTCTGGGACGAAGTGTCCAGGTGTTCTATACTCCCATTGTTCAGAGAAGAGAATGTTCTCCAGTGTTTCCAGGGTCTTCTGTTGTGGGAGGCTCGTGTAGAGACTCTCTACGCGAGGCCTACGAGGTACATGTTGTCTTCATTGAAGGGTTGTCCTTCCAGTTGGTTGAGCAAGTCGCGTGTATCTTTGAGATATGTTGGTGTTCTCTGCACCAAAGGTCTGATGAACTGGTCCGCAAATTGTGAGAGTGGCTCGAGCACTGAGCCTATCCCCGACACTATCGGGCGTCCTGGAGGGGGCATCTTATTTTTATGCGTTTTAGGTAGTGAGTAAAAATATGGTACTTTTGGTGTCTTAGTCTTTAGGAAATCCGCTTCGTGCTTGGAGATCCACAGATTTACTTCAGCTTCGTCGGCCATCAACTCAATGGTGCGTTGTAGTCTCTTTGTAGGGTCTACAGGTATCTTTTTGTAGAACTTTCATCTGACAGGAGGTCCAGACATTGCTTATCGTAACCTTCCTTGCTAAGAAGGACGATTCCTCCCCCTTTATCCACGGGTTTTATTATCAGGTTCTCATCCCCTCGAAGTTCATCAAGTGCTTTCTGTTCTCGTTGTGTGATGTTAAAGAAAGGTTTTTTAGTTGAGCTTTTGATGTTTTCCACCTCCTTCATGATGGCCTGTTCAAAGGTCTGAATTTCTACAGGTACCAAATGGTTTGGAGGGCAAAAGGATGATTTTGGTCTTAAGTTGGTGTCACTCTCTGGAGTGTGTTCTTCCTTGTTCATAAAGAAGGCCTTCAGTTTAATCTTTCTGCAAAATTCAGCCATTTCGCATTGCAGCTTGAATTTATCCAGTGTTGGTGTTGGCACGAAGCCTAGCCCCTTGTTTAGTACCTTCTCCTGGTCTTCGGTAAGGGCGGTGCCGGTGAGATTCACTACTAGCGATTCGCTGAGCTGGGTCCGGGTCTCTCCTTGGACATGCTATATCACCAACACACCAGGTCAACAGAAAAGGGACAAAACAGCATACAGTTTGGGACTTTCAATCGAATGAAGCTCAACAACATACCAATGTCAGTAACGAAATCTCTTAAAGAGACCTAATGTTATGCACAGTATGTTGAACTCGGCTTGTAGTATTTCTTACCAAACTGCTACACTGTAAGAACCCTGTATAATGACAAAATGTCAATAAAAAGAGTTTAAAAAAAAAAAAAAGAAGGAAGAGGCGGCAGAGTTCGAGGGGTTGGAACAACAGATCCTGCAGTTTGACGGATGCGGTTCTTCTGTTTCTCCGATAGATTGCGACTCTACAAGCAGAATATAGGGAATTAGCACAAGAAGGGGCCAAGAATCAGATGTTGGCCATGCTGCACCTTCTCTACTTTGCCACTGGATTCAAGCAAGCCTGGCTGATGACGGCTGGAATGCCAGAAACCGGTCCTAGGATGCTTGTTTCCGGTCCAGGGAAGACATGGCTTGGCAGTTCGGGCTGGACTGTTCCCATGAGGCACAGGGTCAGACTGATTTGCATATGGCCATGTCTGAACTGGGGTGGTGGAGTGAGCTAAAGAATGATGATGGATTAAACCCAGATCAGTTGACTGGGGGTGAGTGTTTGATTGGCTCAAACGTTCCGTCCATCATCCCCTTTTGTATCGCTTTGTTCGCCCTAAGTTGGCGGGGGTATGCCCAGACGTGGGTCCCTTGCTCACTTTGCCACTGGATTCAAGCAAGCCTGGCTGATGACGGCTGGAATGCCAGAAACCGGTCCTAGGATGCTTGTTTCCGGTCCAGGGAAGACATGGCTTGGCAGTTCGGGCTGGACTGTTCCCATGAGGCACAGGGTCAGACTGATTTGCATATGGCCATGTCTGAACTGGGGTGGTGGAGTGAGCTAAAGAATGATGATGGATTAAACCCAGATCAGTTGACTGGGGGTGAGTGTTTGATTGGCTCAAACGTTCCGTCCATCATCCCCTTTTGTATCGCTTTGTTCGCCCTAAGTTGGCGGGGGTATGCCCAGACGTGGGTCCCTTGCTCACTTTGCCACTGGATTCAAGCAAGCCTGGCTGATGACGGCTGGAATGCCAGAAACCGGTCCTAGGATGCTTGTTTCCGGTCCAGGGAAGACATGGCTTGGCAGTTCGGGCTGGACTGTTCCCATGAGGCACAGGGTCAGACTGATTTGCATATGGCCATGTCTGAACTGGGGTGGTGGAGTGAGCTAAAGAATGATGATGGATTAAACCCAGATCAGTTGACTGGGGGTGAGTGTTTGATTGGCTCAAACGTTCCGTCCATCATCCCCTTTTGTATCGCTTTGTTCGCCCTAAGTTGGCGGGGGTATGCCCAGACGTGGGTCCCTTGCTCACTTTGCCACTGGATTCAAGCAAGCCTGGCTGATGACGGCTGGAATGCCAGAAACCGGTCCTAGGATGCTTGTTTCCGGTCCAGGGAAGACATGGCTTGGCAGTTCGGGCTGGACTGTTCCCATGAGGCACAGGGTCAGACTGATTTGCATATGGCCATGTCTGAACTGGGGTGGTGGAGTGAGCTAAAGAATGATGATGGATTAAACCCAGATCAGTTGACTGGGGGTGAGTGTTTGATTGGCTCAAACGTTCCGTCCATCATCCCCTTTTGTATCGCTTTGTTCGCCCTAAGTTGGCGGGGGTATGCCCAGACGTGGGTCCCTTGCTCACTTTGCCACTGGATTCAAGCAAGCCTGGCTGATGACGGCTGGAATGCCAGAAACCGGTCCTAGGATGCTTGTTTCCGGTCCAGGGAAGACATGGCTTGGCAGTTCGGGCTGGACTGTTCCCATGAGGCACAGGGTCAGACTGATTTGCATATGGCCATGTCTGAACTGGGGTGGTGGAGTGAGCTAAAGAATGATGATGGATTAAACCCAGATCAGTTGACTGGGGGTGAGTGTTTGATTGGCTCAAACGTTCCGTCCATCATCCCCTTTTGTATCGCTTTGTTCGCCCTAAGTTGGCGGGGGTATGCCCAGACGTGGGTCCCTTGCTCACTTTGCCACTGGATTCAAGCAAGCCTGGCTGATGACGGCTGGAATGCCAGAAACCGGTCCTAGGATGCTTGTTTCCGGTCCAGGGAAGACATGGCTTGGCAGTTCGGGCTGGACTGTTCCCATGAGGCACAGGGTCAGACTGATTTGCATATGGCCATGTCTGAACTGGGGTGGTGGAGTGAGCTAAAGAATGATGATGGATTAAACCCAGATCAGTTGACTGGGGGTGAGTGTTTGATTGGCTCAAACGTTCCGTCCATCATCCCCTTTTGTATCGCTTTGTTCGCCCTAAGTTGGCGGGGGTATGCCCAGACGTGGGTCCCTTGCTCACTTTGCCACTGGATTCAAGCAAGCCTGGCTGATGACGGCTGGAATGCCAGAAACCGGTCCTAGGATGCTTGTTTCCGGTCCAGGGAAGACATGGCTTGGCAGTTCGGGCTGGACTGTTCCCATGAGGCACAGGGTCAGACTGATTTGCATATGGCCATGTCTGAACTGGGGTGGTGGAGTGAGCTAAAGAATGATGATGGATTAAACCCAGATCAGTTGACTGGGGGTGAGTGTTTGATTGGCTCAAACGTTCCGTCCATCATCCCCTTTTGTATCGCTTTGTTCGCCCTAAGTTGGCGGGGGTATGCCCAGACGTGGGTCCCTTGCTCACTTTGCCACTGGATTCAAGCAAGCCTGGCTGATGACGGCTGGAATGCCAGAAACCGGTCCTAGGATGCTTGTTTCCGGTCCAGGGAAGACATGGCTTGGCAGTTCGGGCTGGACTGTTCCCATGAGGCACAGGGTCAGACTGATTTGCATATGGCCATGTCTGAACTGGGGTGGTGGAGTGAGCTAAAGAATGATGATGGATTAAACCCAGATCAGTTGACTGGGGGTGAGTGTTTGATTGGCTCAAACATTCCGTCCATCATCCCCTTTTGTATCGCTTTGTTCGCCCTAAGTTGGCGGGGGTATGCCCAGACGTGGGTCCCTTGCTCACTTTGCCACTGGATTCAAGCAAGCCTGGCTGATGACGGCTGGAATGCCAGAAACCGGTCCTAGGATGCTTGTTTCCGGTCCAGGGAAGACATGGCTTGGCAGTTCGGGCTGGACTGTTCCCATGAGGCACAGGGTCAGACTGATTTGCATATGGCCATGTCTGAACTGGGGTGGTGGAGTGAGCTAAAGAATGATGATGGATTAAACCCAGATCAGTTGACTGGGGGTGAGTGTTTGATTGGCTCAAACGTTCCGTCCATCATCCCCTTTTGTATCGCTTTGTTCGCCCTAAGTTGGCGGGGGTATGCCCAGACGTGGGTCCCTTGCTCACTTTGCCACTGGATTCAAGCAAGCCTGGCTGATGACGGCTGGAATGCCAGAAACCGGTCCTAGGATGCTTGTTTCCGGTCCAGGGAAGACATGGCTTGGCAGTTCGGGCTGGACTGTTCCCATGAGGCACAGGGTCAGACTGATTTGCATATGGCCATGTCTGAACTGGGGTGGTGGAGTGAGCTAAAGAATGATGATGGATTAAACCCAGATCAGTTGACTGGGGGTGAGTGTTTGATTGGCTCAAACGTTCCGTCCATCATCCCCTTTTGTATCACTTTGTTCGCCCTAAGTTGGCGGGGTATGCCCAGACGTGGGTCCCTTGCTCACTTTGCCACTGGATTCAAGCAAGCCTGGCTGATGACGGCTGGAATGCCAGAAACCGGTCCTAGGATGCTTGTTTCCGGTCCAGGGAAGACATGGCTTGGCAGTTCGGGCTGGACTGTTCCCATGAGGCACAGGGTCAGACTGATTTGCATATGGCCATGTCTGAACTGGGGTGGTGGAGTGAGCTAAAGAATGATGATGGATTAAACCCAGATCAGTTGACTGGGGGTGAGTGTTTGATTGGCTCAAACGTTCCGTCCATCATCCCCTTTGTATCGCTTTGTTCGCCCTAAGTTGGCGGGGGTATGCCCAGACGTGGGTCCCTTGCTCACTTTGCCACTGGATTCAAGCAAGCCTGGCTGATGACGGCTGGAATGCCAGAAACCGGTCCTAGGATGCTTGTTTCCGGTCCAGGGAAGACATGGCTTGGCAGTTCGGGCTGGACTGTTCCCATGAGGCACAGGGTCAGACTGATTTGCATATGGCCATGTCTGAACTAGGGTGGTGGAGTGAGCTAAAGAATGATGATGGATTAAACCCAGATCAGTTGACTGGGGGTGAGTGTTTGATTGGCTCAAACGTTCCGTCCATCATCCCCTTTTGTATCGCTTTGTTCGCCCTAAGTTGGCGGGGGTATGCCCAGACGTGGGTCCCTTGCTCACTTTGCCACTGGATTCAAGCAAGCCTGGCTGATGACGGCTGGAATGCCAGAAACCGGTCCTAGGATGCTTGTTTCCGGTCCAGGGAAGACATGGCTTGGCAGTTCGGGCTGGACTGTTCCCATGAGGCACAGGGTCAGACTGATTTGCATATGGCCATGTCTGAACTGGGGTGGTGGAGTGAGCTAAAGAATGATGATGGATTAAACCCAGATCAGTTGACTGGGGGTGAGTGTTTGATTGGCTCAAACGTTCCGTCCATCATCCCCTTTTGTATCGCTTTGTTCGCCCTAAGTTGGCGGGGGTATGCCCAGACGTGGGTCCCTTGCTCACTTTGCCACTGGATTCAAGCAAGCCTGGCTGATGACGGCTGGAATGCCAGAAACCGGTCCTAGGATGCTTGTTTCCGGTCCAGGGAAGACATGGCTTGGCAGTTCGGGCTGGACTGTTCCCATGAGGCACAGGGTCAGACTGATTTGCATATGGCCATGTCTGAACTGGGGTGGTGGAGTGAGCTAAAGAATGATGATGGATTAAACCCAGATCAGTTGACTGGGGGTGAGTGTTTGATTGGCTCAAACGTTCCGTCCATCATCCCCTTTTGTATCGCTTTGTTCGCCCTAAGTTGGCGGGGGTATGCCCAGACGTGGGTCCCTTGCTCACTTTGCCACTGGATTCAAGCAAGCCTGGCTGATGACGGCTGGAATGCCAGAAACCGGTCCTAGGATGCTTGTTTCCGGTCCAGGGAAGACATGGCTTGGCAGTTCGGGCTGGACTGTTCCCATGAGGCACAGGGTCAGACTGATTTGCATATAGCCATGTCTGAACTGGGGTGGTGGAGTGAGCTAAAGAATGATGATGGATTAAACCCAGATCAGTTGACTGGGGGTGAGTGTTTGATTGGCTCAAACGTTCCGTCCATCATCCCCTTTTGTATCACCTTCTCTACGAGACAGGTGACAAGGCCGGCAAGCTCCTGGTGTGGCTGAGTGGGCGGGAAAGGGAAGTTCGCTGGGAACAAACAATCCTCAGCCCTTATTATTAAAGTATTTGCTCACTATTATGAAGTTTTATAGGACTAGACAGCTTCATGGCTCAGATACTATTGCACAATATTTGGTCATGATCCCCACTCTGGTGCTGGATGTGGAGGTCCGTGACTCGCTAGAGGATGAGCTTACGCTGAATGAAATACAGGCTGCCATCTCCAAGCTGAGAACTAGGAACACCCCTGGGCCCAATGGGATCCCAGCGCAATTTTACAAAAGATATGCAAATACACTCTGGCCCCACCTGCTGAATCTGTTTATGGCAGCCCGAGATGCGGGGGAGCTCCCCCGGACCTGCGGAGGGCCACCATTGTGATTCTCCTGAAGTAAGGGAAGCCCAGGGACAAATGTGATTCTTTCTGTCCAATCTCTTCACTTAATGTCTAGACGCTGAGAAAGCATTTGACGCAGTTCATTGGCCCTTCCTTGAGCAGACATTATTGAGGTTTGGCTTTGGCCCCCAGTTTAGGAAGTGGGTGATGGTGCTTTATAAGAACCCAGTAGCCACAGTTGGGGTCAGTGGGAAAACATCAGCTGATTCCCAATCAGCAGGAGAACCAGGCAAGGCTGCCTCCTATCCCAGCTTTTATTCACCTAATGTTTTAATCCTTGGCTTTTGCAGTGCGACTACTCCCTGGGTTTGGAGGGTTCCACATCACGGATGAACAGGAGAAAAAAATCTCCTTGTATGTTGATGACATTCTTTTATATATCACTAACCCAGCGACCACTATCTTGACGCTTTTTCAGTTGTTGGGGAACTACGTGGCCCACTCATGGTACAAAATCAACCGGGATAAAGTAAGTCTTGTATGCGCCATGGGGAATGCATGACCAACTGCCACTACCACATGGGCTTTGGATTCCTAAATCTGGCTTTAAATACTTGGGGATATTCGTCACCTCACGAAAAGATCTCTGTGCAAGCCACAATGTTGGGAGGGTTCTTTCAGATTTTAGGTTGATGTGGTACGATGCAGGCGCTTGCCTCTTACCCTGATGGGATCGTGCGGCCCTATTCAAAACAATTACACTCCCCAAGTTCCTCTATGCACTCCAGAATACTTATTATCCAGTCTCCCAGACGGTATTCACTAAAATCAATTGGGAACTGAGGCTCCTGCTTTGTGATGTGAGACACCCGAGAATTCCGTTCAAAACCCTACAGCGTAACCAATACAATGGAGGGCTCACATTCCGAGGTATTGAAGGATACTACTGGGTGTCCCACCTGATAAATATAAATAATTGTATTTATGCCCCGCAGGATCACCCCACGTTTCAACTTTAACATGCTCTGATGGCGCACAGAACCCACTTGCATTATCTTTATAGAGGGAGGGGCACCCAGACGTTGCCGCTGGCAACTCAGGTCACTCTGGAAGCCTGGGGCAAAGGCACGAAGGCGTTGGGATGGGCCCGCAGGATCACCAGGGAATCACTACTCTGGAAAGGTATCTGGCTGCGGGAGTTCACAAAACTGCGTGGATTTGAACCGTTGGGATACCAACGGTATCTCCAAATTGGGTGATATCCTAGAACAGGGGGACTTCATGCCCTTTCCCTTGCTGCAAAGGGAATTCGATATACACCGGACCCAATTTTTAAAATATGCACAATTGAGGCATGCCTTTTGGGCCAAAGGGTTAGAAGGGCAGAGTTACTGGAATTCACCCCATTAGAGGGTCGAATATTAATGGAGGAATTGGACAGGGGTGCAATCTCTGCCACTAATAGAAAGATCAATAATAATATGCCAGACTCCCTTGACGGGTTGTGTGAGAGATGGCAAAGGGATGTGGGAGACCTTGAGTATGTAGATTGGGATGCAGCATTGATGCACCCAGCGTGAAGTAGCTATCCAGCCACGCCTCCACCTGATACAGTTCAAAATCCTTCTTTGGGTTTACTATGATCGCCAAAAGCTGCACAATATGGGGAAGGAACCTGCTCCGAACTGTGTGCGCTGTGAAAACGCTATAGGGACTTTTATTCACACGATTTGGGAGTGTCCTCGCATAAAACCCTACTGGACAGCAATCCTTCAGGAACTTCCCATCATTTTGGAGGTTTCGCTGCCGCTTGGATTACAGTTTGTTCCGCTGGGGACCCCAAGCGATGTAGATGTCCCTCGTTTCAAATTGCTCTTTAGTTCATTGGCCCTGGTGGTAGCCAAGAGAGACGTGACCAACTACTGGGGTGCGCCAGAAGTACCCTCCATACAAGAATGGCAGAGGGGGATGAACCTCTACATGGCGACACAAAAGTGTCATATACTGATACAGGCTGTCCCTGCAAGTTTTACAAGGTATGGGGGTGGTGGAGGACATACTATGGGATGAGTTCCCTGGAGGGAGACTTTGGGGTGACATCAAGCCAGACTCCTGGTCAGGGGTGATTGCTATGAGACTGTTCTGCATTGTCTACTGTGCATTGTTTAATATTTACAAAGTGCCTGTGTGTCCTAAGACGTATATTAAGCACCCTGTTGCAGCACTGTACAAAAATGTCAGCGTTATATTGACACTAATGTATGTGGCGAGTGAATATATTGCCTTTGTTGGTTTATGTATCTATATGAAACCTGAAAAAATAAAAATATATTTTAAAAAAACACAATTACTTTTGAACGAGTCTCAGAGGGCATTAGGTATCAGCTTATCACAATGGACAGCTCCGCGCGCTTCCAGCTGCAGCCTGGACAATTCTACTTTTAGGGACACTTTTCTACATTTCTAGAGGGATCATCAAAGAGTCCATCCCATTGCTCAGATACTACTTCTGCAATTTCAGTGATGGTGGTTCCTCAACCCTTTCAGCTGTATCAGGCCCCCAGAACCGCTATGGCTTTTGTACCACTGCCTTTCTTCCTTGCCAAAGAGCTACCTTATGGCAGGTCGTGAGCCTCCACCCAGCGCAGTTTGATCAGACACCTTCTCTGGAGAATCTGTTGTGTCTTCTCTGCGCGTGATCACAGATGTTGCTGCAAGCTTGGATAAAGAAGGGAAGAAGCAAAACATACTTATTCTAGTCAGAGTTTACAAGCTTTGTGGGAGGTGGATCTTGGAGAGTATATTGTCCCAGAACACTGGAAATCTTGTTGCACTTAAACTAAGATGGTGTTGATTAACCAAACTGATCCATTTCAAATTCCTCAATAGGTTATACTGTTCTTCCAGTATTCTCCACAGGATTGATTCTTAATGACCTGTAGTAAATGTGGAAGCACCTCTGCTGCCGTCTTCCATGAAGCATGAACGTACTGAGGGATGGTTATGAGAATTATTGGAGACATAGTGGAGAGCCCCATGGACTATCCCCATAACGGCCAGGTGATTGGTTGCAGTACCTTCTCGCTAAAAGTTGTCTGTTGCAGGTCTGGATAAGGGAGCCTCTATCAATGCTTTAGGCCTTGCTGCAAGAGGTGGCCACTTGCGAGATTATGGCCCTGACTTTTCTCTAATGCAGCCTTTGCAATCTAGGCCCCCAAGACATTTGGAGCTCTCTCAGGAACTACTATTTTTATTTTTTTTAGTTTTATATAGCGCGAACTCGACTTGAAGGTATCAGAGCGTTTTACATGAGCACCAGTTGCGTTACAGACAGACACATTCATTTTGTTAGCCACGGGGAGATTAAGTAATTTGCCCAGAATCAGAATGATGTTGAGGGTCCCTGTCGAGACTTGAACCCGGTTTCCCAGCTTGGAGGTTGACCGCTCGAGCCTTTAGGCCACATCCCCTCCCCTACTTGATCAAGTAGTTCTACATGTTTGTTCCTGATAAGAGTGATGTAATGGTACCTGTGTTCTGTTTGCCTTTGAGTTGGCCATGTATGTTGTTTTTGCATTGAAAATTCTTAAATAAAGTTTACAAAAAGTGTTCTCAGACTTTTCAATATTGCAGCCCGAAAACAAAGGGTTAAGCAAGAGAAAAGTATTCTGCCTGCTGACGGCCTGACACATTTGGCTATTGCAGTGGGTACCATGTAAGGGGTGGAACATTCAAGGTATTGAGCCTGATCTAAAATCACCTGCATACAGTGGAGATATAAAACTCCTTGGACACATATCTTGTTAAGACCACATGTATAGTGTCAGGATTCAAAATGCGTCTACTGAGAACTTTAATCTAACCCTTCCAATGCTTTTTCCACAGAGGACAATTATATGCAGGGCAAATGTTCTTTTATCTCAGGTTAGCCTATGACGCAAACATTGTTCCATTGCAAATGGGTTTAAAAGAGGCAAATAACACCCTCCATCAGAAATGTATAATATGATTACTGTAATCAGCATTGAGGAGGTGGTGGGTAAGGGGATTCTACACCCCCTGCAATAGTTTTATACTTACGGGGAGTGTTTTTTTCCTTATAGAAGATGATGATATCTCTCAAGTCCTATCGTTCATCGTTAAAGAAGATGCAATGACCCACACCATTGATCACCAGACCTCAAAGACAAGAAGCGATAACAATACTTTCACTGGTGAGTAGGAAGAGTTCTTCAGGGGAAAATCTCTGTAAAATAATATCCAAGCAAGGTTCCCACTATTCTCAGAAACCAGTACCCTCCATTTGTGTGTGTTTGGAGTTCTAGAAAGGAAGGAGCAGATATTCAAATAGCAATTTATGTGTGACCCTATGTATTCTTTTTAACATAGGAATTCTGAGTCTTTTGCATTACTATCCAGAGCGGCCACTTTTTAATTCACTCTGGTGACACACATTGAAATGGCATTGATGTTGATAAATGAGGTATCATTATCACTATGAAAGCACTCTGAGCCAGCTGGCTCTGTAGGGAGAAATATTAAGTTTAACTATTCGTTGAAATTGTAAAATAAGATTTAAATCAAAAATGTTTACATTGAGGTAAAATGCTGCACTAAGGAAATGGTAATGCATTTAGTCATGCATGCCACCAGCAAGAAACACTGTTCTGGTGTATAATTGTTTTCATGTGTCACTAGTGCCTTTTCAATATTGCAATATCCATGTCTGAACTTAACATGTATAATTAAAAAGTTGATTGTTTTATTATATTTGTGTTAATAAAATGGTGAGTATTTAAGACACACATTGGTTTTCTTCTTTTAAGGTGTAACATGTGTTTCCTTCTATTTAAGGTGTAAGTAGACCTGTAAACTCAGATAAACAACAAGCAAGCTACTGTGAACGTTCCTACTCCCATCATGAATCTGAAGCAAGCTATGGCCCAAAACTAGATTTTAATAATCAGAACAGAAACTACACAGAAGGAAAAGGATACACTTACCCTGACTATGGTGGCATCTTTAATCCATGGCCAAATATTGTTAAACACGAGTGCAGTCAAGGAGCACCCGAACCACATACCTCTAGTGAATACGAGAAGAATTTCATTGCTTCCACAACTTCAAGCCTGCACCTAAAAATACAACCTGAAGTAAAAAGTTGTGTATGTAGTCAATGTGGAACTTCTTTTGAACATCTATCAGATCCAGGTGCACCTCATCTATTACCCACTAGAAAGCAACTGAATACATGTACTGAATGTGAAAATAAGTGTAAACAGGCAATCAACCAGAAAAAAGTCACAGCGAAAGAAAAATTCTTTGTATGTAGTGAATGTGGGAAAAGCTTCAAAACGGCCCCTACACTCAAGAGACATCACCGGATACATACAGGCGAGAAGCCTTTTGTCTGCAGTGAATGTGGAAGGTGTTTCCGAAGGTCCGAAGCGCTAGTGATACACCAGCGAGTACATACTGGTGAGAAACCATATATATGTGTTCAATGTGGAAAGCATTTTAGACAGATGCCACACCTCATCAAACATCAAAGAATGCATATGGGGAAAAAAGTCACTCTGAAAAAGCCTACAGTGGGGAAGAAAACAACGTAAAGTAAATTATTCAGTAAAAAGGATGCAAGTACTGGAGCTCAGATGAAGAGATCGAGCTAAACGCACAGCGAGGAGAAACACACTGCCCCAAAGTGCTGTGGAAATTTAAATTCGCTCTCTTTGGAATTTTTCCATAAGGATGTCATGAATTTAAACTCTAAATAAACATGCTATTCTTGCTCTTGTCAAATTTTGGATCAGTTTTTACTGATTCAACCATAAAGGATAAAAAAGCTTCCCTGACCATCAGTATTGACATGGACCATGAATGCTTATCTAAAGAGCAGGAGGCATGAATACTGATACATCTAATGACTACAGAAAAATTTACCTACATGAAAAGACTGGGGTGTGAAGATGGTAAGGCCTTTGGGAGGAGTAAATACACAGATTACTCCATCAACAAATGTAAGCAGTCCTTTCACAAAGCTTACGCATGATCCCCACAGAACACATTAAGGAAAAACAAGCACAGGGAGCTCCTCATCATACTACCAAAATTGCTTTGAAACTGACTGAACTACAGTTAATGCCATGTTGAAATTGCACAAGTTGGGGTAACATTCCATTGCACTTTGTTTTAGAATATACTTATAAAGCAAAGAATGAAACTGGAAGGTGTCTGCCCAAAACCACGGACATTTAAACGAGAATATAGAAACTACAGGGAAAGTGATTGGTGCATATTGCTTCACACTCTATATGTTGAGTAAAGTGAGTCTCTGGCTCAGCTTACAAGTTTTGTTTTCACACCTACAGGTGACACGAGTGAACTTAGTCCAATGCACCAGCGCTGGCTGTGAAAGACAGATTATTATAGCCCGCAGAACCCCACCCAAATAAATAAATGAGGTGGTGTCAATGCTTGTGGATACTAACAGGGAACTGTGGTAATCCAAACGAACGTTCATTAAGGATTAAAACTCTCAACATTACGAGAAACGGAATATGTTTTTAAACATTTGTATTTTAAAAAAGTTATTTTAAAATGCCGGGATCTAGTGCACATAATATTGATATCACAGAAGATAATAAAAAGCAGCTAAGTATTTTAATAACAGTGAAAACAGGGACAAATAATAACGTCACAATTTATAACCCTCACTGTGCTATCTCTAAGCGCTATGCTAGTTTTAGAAAAGGAATAAATAATAAACCTGAGTTTCGGAGGTGGCGTACACATCTGGACAGCAGGGTTTGTTGTCTGTTTGGAATAGCTTGTCAGCTATTTCGAGCACAAGGCCAAGAGCTAAGAGGTTGTGTCTAGAAGAGAACACAATCCTGGCACTAGTATGTGAAGGCAGAATGGAATGATTCACAGAGCCTCGGGGAGTCTTGCTGGAGGCTTCTTTGGTTGAGGTGGAATCTGGTGCTGTGCTCATCTGCGTTTGCGACCTGGGTGAAGTTTCTCTCCTAAGTAAGTGGTCAAGTGGTAGTCCTTATATGTTGTATCGTATCTAAGATGGAATTTGCAATGTCACCTTAGGAATGTTTTGACATAATCATATACATCAGTGGATGTACTAATAAGGTACAAATACATCAATATAGACTACATTATTTGGGTTATATTTGTTATATGACCTTGAAAAAGGCACCTGTCCCAGACTGATGTCGCACTGGGGGGGGTTTGTTGTTGTCTATATCTGAATGGTTTGACGCTTTCACAGTTCCTGGAAAGATAGGCACAGATGACATCTGTGTCAAAGGCAGACATGTTGATGATTCTGCATGATTTGACGAAAAATGGCAGCCTCCATTGTCAAAGATGGCAAACTCCATGGCCTAAGATGGTGACCTCCATTACCTAGGATTGATTTGAGGACAAAGGTAAACAAAGCTAGATAGGCTAACTAAAATGGAGACTAGAGCTTAACCTTAACCAAGAACCTTAAGCGAGTGATTAAAATAATAGAATTTTGGAGGAAAATGTTCATAAGATTTATGGCATTGCTGAAATAATTTCTAAACTTAATACTCACTAAATTATCACTGAATGTGTTTTTGATTAGCCTTGCTTATCAGACATAGTCATTATACACTTACAGAATACAAGCACATGCCAGAAACATGCATTTGATGAAATATCAATTTATCACTTGTTACATATTCAATAACACGTCTTCAAACTGAAATGGCACCAGTTGGATTAGATAAAACAGCTCTCGATTTGAACAGAGCAGAGAAACCACATCATTTTTCGATGTTGCTGGAGCAGACGGAGGACATCCTTGCTGTCGATGGAATCCAATGAAGAAGAGATATCTTGTGGCCTTATTCTGGCTAGCGCATGTTTTGGCACTGCTGGTGAATTAGTAGTTGGTGATTTTGATGACCCATCAGCTTTTGCATGCTTCAGGATGGGAAAGTGCAGTGCAACAGGTTAATAGGTTGCACTAACCTGTTGCACTGCACTTTGAAACAGCTCCTTTGCTTGTAGATTGACAAAAGCCAAGTGCTCACAGATAGTTGCTCCAAAACTAGAATGCCACCTCTATGGTACTGCTTCTCTGTAGATAACTGCATTGCATGTTGCTGGTTTTAAAAAAGAAGTTGTTGTGCAACAAGGTACCCAAGTCAATAGGAAATCCAGTATTAGACCTCTCTTTACCTCTCAGATGAAAACTAAGATCTTTGCCAGAAAAGAAAAGCAGTTTTCTTGCCGCTTGAGGTTAAAATACCCGTTTTGGAATTTAGGTTTTAACAAGCTCTTTTTAATTTGCCAATGTACATAGTCCATCAAATCTATTTTTGTACCAAGGCACACTTTCAAAACCATCTTTTTCACAAGAAAAAATAAAATAATAACAATGTTTTCATTTGTTTTTGTATAGTTAGCATGTGGGCGTTATAAAACATGAATCATTGCCTAGAAGCATATGCATGTATCTTGAAGCCGTTAGGCTTTACATTAAAATCACTGAGTCAAATTGAAACTACCTTTCTGAATAGTCATATTGAAAATACTATTATGAATCGTTTCAGTTAAATTAGTATCACTAATGTATTTTTTCCAATGCTTGTAGCTCTGGACAGTAAAAGTTTCAACAAAATGTGCGGTGTCACTGAGACTGTGAATGTTAAATGTGTTTAAACAGATTTCTCTGAAGTTTCTCTGTTTTCCGCGTTTAGCAAAAAGCAGATGTGCTTGGCGCGTTAGCAATGTTGAATAAGAAAACTTTCTTTGAAAGTTTTATGTTTATTTCTGTACAAGGTCTTGCAGTGTTCCTATTGTGTATAATTGTACATTTCTCAAAATTCAATGCTTTTGTGAATTTCACATAAACCACAATTATGAAATCGGTACATTTCTTTTTAATTTAAAACATGAAAACATTAACCTTCATTTTCAAAGGTAGCATAAACAGACTAATCAATCAGTAATTTGTTTTACAGTATCAAAGTCCAATGGGCCTGAAAAGGAATCAGGAGGAATCGTATAATTCATTAAAACTTTCAATACATATGCCAATTGTAATGTATCAGTGGGTCCCATAACTTAATAAGGAACCCTTTTGCATGCTATGCCCTCGGGCACAGGATAACCCTTAATGTTGGCAGCTCAGAGATTTTGTCGAGCTCTGTGGGATGAGAGATACAGTTGAACTTCTTGAATCATGGTTTGTGGAACCGTTTTTTCAGTGACGTAATGTCGATTCAGTAAAAGTAGAACAACAGTCAGCACTGTCCGCTACATGATGAAAAAGAAACACTGTTGTAGAGATTCAAACATAGGACCACGGTGGTATCAGGTACCGGTCACAAACCAGTGTTATGCAAGAACAAATCGATGGCGTACAGTGACTGGATTGAGATGAAAAGTCCTTTGTGTAGAATTCAGACTTATTTTCATAAAGCATTGCTGCCCTAAATGGTATCATCGATGTCGACTCGTGCTGAGGTTCATGGTAAACCAGAGCAGTAGTTGAGAGTGTAGAATTGCTGAAATTGCAGCAGCAGGTTTCTCTGTGGAATCTGGAACTTGGTGTAAAGATGGAGACTCAGTAGGCTCTGCAGTACCAGGAATGGGACTCAGGATACCAGCATCACTGTACTCTTCAAGGGGTAGTTCCACAAGAGAAAGGAGAGACTGAGAGGTTGTACTCTAAAGGCACTTTGGTGTCAAAAGGGGGTCTGTTGAACAGAATCGAACACATGATGCTTTTAATGTGAGCAGCGGACACCTTGTTTTTCTTTGAATCAGGCAGTGGAAGCAGGATCAGACAACACACAATCAGGGAAGTAAGAGCTCTAAGTTACAGAAGGTATCTCCCGAAATCCTAAGCCTGATGAGTAGACAATAGACACATGCAGTATGGGTATCAGTACACTTTATTGGCACCATCAGAGTCTAGCACTCTAATGAGGAAGCAATAAAGTTATCAAGAAGTATGCCGCATTGGTCTCGAGGCTCAAAGCCACTGGGGAAACAGAAAGGCAGCACTGAAAGCACAAAATAGAAGCAGGGTGTCAGAGTTACCTCTTCACAAACCACTTGCTGCTTTTCTCACTTCTTGTTTCAAATGTTTTGTTTCACTCTTTTTTAATTTCACTTTCCTTTTTTGTCTAATCCCTTGTATCTGTACGTTCTTCCAAGGGGCACCTTTCTCTTCCCATGAAACCATAGGCAGAGAAAATTTCAAGGCAATTTACCCAATACATTTAGCAGTATTATTTCAAATGTTAAACAGTCATCAACTTTGACTAGTTCCTTTTATTAACATTGCAGTAGTAAAACCCAGCATTACCAATTATCCATGCATTGAGAAACTAGAGGAAAAATGTTTTAATTGAAATTATGGAAAAAATACAGTGAACTTGAATCAAAAAGGTTTATTAAAAAAAAAAAAACAATTGTATCCAGTTGAGCACAGGACAAGAGCCTGTTCCCTGTATGCTAAACTGGTTTTCAGATGTGAATGGAGCTCATTATTCTTCATGGCCTGGAAGATCACTTAGCAAAGTAGTAATGTTTTGGGAAGAAGGTGTGGGACAAGGTGACTGACACTTATCTTAGCACTTCACACATACATGTGGATAAAGATTAAGATGGGAAGGGATGGAGCAAGGATCTGCTAAATAAGAACACTGCTGCAAAAGTAGGCTTTACCCTGGTGCCCTTTTTGCTCAATGAATGCTTGTCTGACTTGTCATCAAAATCAGTCTACCGTGACCCATAGATTTGTATACGACTAATTTCATGATGTTTGGAACACAGAGGAAGTCAGGGTTTGTGACAAGTGACAATTTGATCTAGGGTTCTGTAAACCAGTAACACTATGTAAATCTTCTTTTACTCCTGACATTAAATGGAGCTCATTTATTATTGTTCAAAAACAGTCTACATGTTCCCATTTGTTAGGGCTGCAAAGGATTAAACCTTTCGCTGCTAGGCCTTTTCCCTCTAGAATGCTAAGCCCTTTTTGGCTATGTGTGGTAGTGTGCACTTAGGCCTTCATTACATTTTTTCCACATAAGTTATCCATGCCACACTTGTGTCCTTGTTTTACAACATCCTGTAGATTCCAAGGGTATACAGGGTTTGTGGATTCCCCTGGAGGTGACTTAGAAAATAGCAAAATATAGCTAAATTGTGGAGGTTTGGGGGAAAATGGGTAAAAGTGTTCTGCAAGAAAAGTGTCTTTTGTTCCTAATAATGGTATCAACAAAAGGCTTGCTGTGCCAAATTCACAATTTTCCCAGCTTTGAGGAACACAAAGCGCTGTATGAAAAAAATTGACTTATTTGAGCCACGGTTTAGGCTTTTTTCTAAGCAGTCCATTTTCCAAATTTTTGTGCTTTCAACCTTCCAATTTCTGGTCGAAACAGGTGTGAAACCCATGGGTAATGCCGGAAAGGATTTGTGGATATTTTGCCTTGTTGCTAACACTGACTTTCTCTCAACGCCGGTGTTTGACCTGGGGTGTTTGCCACTTTCTTTTATTCTTTTAATGGGGGGTGCCCGCCCCCCCATCGCCGCTTCCCTTCCCAACCTATGGACATGCATTTATCCCACATGTTATTTGAGGATTGCTGTGTATCTGTTGTGTCTATTACTAATTCACTCGTTACTTGCATTCTACCTAACTTGAGGACTGCATTTTTACAGCAGGGAATCCCCACTTGTAGAAAACCACACAAAAACAGTACACCACAGTGAGAATCGGGAGCAATGACAGGCACATTCTGGTCACTCATCGGGTAAACCAGGAAAACAAATTAAAAAAACTGTCCTGTGCAGGGGCACCTCCCTCCTTCATGTCAGCTTGTAGACAATGCAGTGCGTGGATGGCAAGGGATAGCGTCCGTTATCCATGTAGTTTCCAGGGATAAAATTACAGCAGAATACACCAATCTTGGCACACTCCCCACAATCCATCGTGGTCATCAAGTCCAACACATACCGATGTTGTATCACCATAAGGCATATGGCTTAGTTCTTCTTTGATAGCGTTTAGGCCGAACTCAGTATCGTTGATCATCTTCTGTATTTCCCACCTGGTTATTTGTAACCAGCGGTCGTTCACCTTTGTTTGCAAGGTGAAGAAGGGTATGCACCCTCCTGCATTTTCATGAGTGCCAGAAAACAGTCTGAATTCTTCCAGAATGTCCTTGTACTTAGCCCAGCCAAAGTAATCAGCAGTTCTTTTTTCTCAAGCCTGATGCAATAGAGTTGTTTTCTTCTGTAGTGGATGTTGGAACAACTTGGACAGATCTTCTCCAGGGATGACCAGGTTGAGGGTGTGTATGGTTACGCGGGTGCAGAGGCCCCGCCATACACGGATGAACTGGGTGTAGGCAAACTCGCCACACTGCCAATAAGTATCCATCAACACAGAGGTGCCCCATTGCAGATCCAGTACGTGCAGTATTGCTCCACAATTTTCATTGATGCCAAGTGGGATTGTTCCTTTGCCTCTGAAACACAAAGAATACAGTGTAAATTTCCATACAATTAGTGGTTGCCCCATCCCTTCCAGCCACGTGTACTTATCTATCTCAGTGACCCAGAATGCCTGACTTGGCTATATATGCTGGAATTCAACCCTTCCCTTCTAGACTCATTTACCCTTGTATCATCAAGATGAATGGCCCTGCACTGGAACTCCATGTCTGGGGTCCACTTGTTCTTAAAGAATACTGACCTAGATTCAGGCTACCCTGGGACCACAGACAGAGGTGGGAGCAGACATGTTTGTGCACTGGGGCAGTGGTCTTGCTACCTCCAAGAACCTCTTCTCTGGGAAATCTCAGGCCAAACAGCATCATCCCCTATGGTGCCCCGCCTGCGCATCCTGTCTAGATCAGTTTGAATGTCGCTAGGCTCAGTGAAAAGGTGCACCGATGTGGGGTTGGTTTCATTCCGACTGATGTTATTAACTATTCTATGGGTTTCTACTCTACTGGGTTGTATCTTGGCCCTAATACTACATAGGTACAGGTGGATGAGCCATTTTGCTTTATCAGGGCTATTTCTTGTGATAGGTTAAGTCTATCTGCGCCCACAGCGTGGGGTATCAACGAGCAGACATAGCATGACCTAGCCGATGTCCGGGCCCTCACAGCAGTCCTATGTTGGTACCATGTGTTGTGCAGGAGTGCGTGTGGAATACTAGCTTTTGGTTCAGTGTAAGTGAGGTGGAAGAGGCACCAACGCAAGCACTGTAGAAATGTCAAGGGAGGCTCCATGTGACTAGGGAAACTTCTCGCTACAGATCGATGCAGACACACCCATGCTAAGCAGATGATATACAAAGGTGCAATAGTGCATAACTTTTGGAACATTGCAGGTCTTGGTATGGTGTCTGGAGGGGTCGTCTGCAGCTTTTCTGGCATCCGGGGTCTCTTTGCTTGGCGCAGTGTAAAGAGTCTGTTGTCAAACAATTGTCCGTAAAAAAATAGTCTGTGGTCTTTTTGGCTTGAACCCTTGGGCCTCGTTGGGACTTTGGAGGTTGTTACTGAAGAGGTGGCGTGCCGTTGTACAGGTGGTGGATGTGTGACTTGATTGCAGACCTATTGGATAAGAGCTATGGGTTGTAGGTTAGCTTTTAGAAAAACATACATCATCATTTAGTCTCTGAATTTCCTCTGCCTGTCCTGTTTTTTGGGGGAATATTCGGTACATCCATTTTGCACAACTTTTTAGTGGGGTACTGGAAGGTGGCCCCAATTGGGGAGTCATTTTAGGAGACGTTAACATTTAGTCATGGAGCACCGGAGTTTTATGTTTGTGGGTCATTTGGTCCTCCCCTCTCTCCATGACGGGTGAGTGTTTTAGTGGGGTGATCTTCGTGGGTGCATGGATTACTCCTTTTCCCTCACTAGCACTTTACAGGCATTGCCGGCCCTTTAATACCTTACTTTTCCTAATGTGAGCGTGTTTTATCGATGCGCATTGTACCTTTTGACCTACACATGCACAATGCGCCATGAAAGGAAGGGGGCGTGTAACAATTTGGATATTGTGGGTAATTACAACGTGTCTTGAGGAGACTTGTATGTCCCTCTGGTCCCTGCTCGTGGCGTGTAATAGATTTTCTCTAATGAAGTTGGGTGTTTTGACTATGCCCTTTTTCTGGAAGCTTAGGGTTTTGGGCTTCTTTTTGCAGGTCATTGGGCACCTTCCTAAGGTCTCATGTAGTGTTGGTGTTAATGCGGCATACCGGTGGGGGTTACAAAGTTGCTCTGTGGCCCAGGTGTAATTCGGATGTGGCAATGACTGGGATTTGGCCTATTGCCCCCCTTGGACGATGTTCATGAGGCCCTGTGTTATTTGAATCGACATGCTGGGCGCAGTGGTGAGCGTATCCATGCACCTTGTGTGGGGGCTGCGATGGTTGCATATAGAACAACCTTCCCTCCTGGCACCCCTCTCTCCCTCGGATCCAGAATGCTTTGGGTCTGCCACCCTCGGAGGGGATCAGGGACTAATTACCATTTGTCACACAACTCCTGCTGTTTTGGAGGGACATGATCCGAGGAGCAGACTTTGGATGTTTGGAAGCATTGGAAGAGAGGAGGAGGCAAGATCTCTTGCTTGCAACGGGAGTCAGGCGCATGGCTGGGACATGTCGTGCTGCAGAAACGAACTCAGATGGCTGATCTCCCTGGTGTGTTTCCCTGCCGACTTTGGTGCCAAATTGTTGCTTATTCGTGAACTACGGACTTCTATGGGTCATCTCGACACCCCAAGTGCAAGGAAACCCTGGCTTCCGGCATCGGAACGTCACTTCATTTTGGAACTGAAAGGGGGCTTCCATTTACTGGAGGCCGAAATGTTGAGGAATGGGGTCCTTTTGACCTAGTCAATTGGACTTGGATGAGGGGACCTGGGTGCCTGTTAGTATGCGCTAGTCAGGGGCCACCCTGCCCCCTTGTCAGACTGCCCTCCCCGGGCACTAGCAGCAGACTGGAGCCTATGCCCCTGCAGGCAGTCAAAATGGTGGATTTTAGCATGGATTCCTGATCGTCTAAACATATGCCAACCCTGAGTTTTTCCTGAACGCCAGAGTTTACTCCTAATGCTGTGTCTTCAGTCTTTATTGTGGTGCATTTTCTGAAGTGGGTATGAAGGGGATGTGTCATATCGGGGGGTTTTGGATTTATTGTATGTTTGCATTGGGCGATTGCGTGAAGGCATTGCCTCCCCTGCGTGTCTGTGGCCCTGGTGCTTGTTGGGCTGGGTTCCCTGCCTGCTGCGGTTGTCATGTGTTTAGCCAACCACCTGGTCCTTGTTGCGGTAGTGTGTTTGCTACCCGATGTCTTTATGGCGGAATGTGTTGCGGGCTCAAGTTGATCTGGCTTGGTTTTGTGGATGGGGATTTTGCAGGGACTGGACCAGGCTTATTGGTCTTTCATCATAATAGGCCTTCAGGCGGCATCAGTCGGCCATATGGCCCATTTGCACTCTCTGAGGTCTGGCTGCTGCCAGCCCTCCTGACCTCTGCTGTTAGGACTGGGTGTAAACCCCATGGGGTTCGGTGGTGGAGCTCCCTTCAAGACTGGTGCTACTTGCACGCTTGCGGCCAATTCATTCCCCTCGAGGGCGGTCTTTTTTAACTTATGTTGAACCAGCGTAGCGGTGTCTCTTTGAGCTTGCTCCTGTTTTTCCCTGTCCTTTTCCTGTTTCATCCCATAGTAATGTAATATGTGGGCCTGTATCTCCCGCCAATGTTTGGTGTCTAATCCTACTACACTATCTAGACCACTCTGTATTTCGGCAGGCAGTCCCTTCTTGAGGATGTTGGAGAAGAATAGAACCTTGGGACCGGTGTCGGTCCATGGTTGTCCTGTCTCTTGACCCTACTGTTCCCTCATTCTGTCTAGAAAGTCAGTCACGTTCTCTCCAGGTTTCATGGTCTCTGCCATCAATCCTCCTACGTCTGGGCTGTCAGGGAACATTTCCCTCAGAGCCGTCTAGATCTGGTGTCTGAATGAATTGACTGCTGCCCCATCATGCTCTGTGTTGGTCAGCGTGACTGTCGGGATGCGGGCTCGGGAAAACACTGTGTTGGTTTGCTCTCTGATGAGGCTGCTGAGCAGACTCTTGGCATTGCCTATTGCTAGGTTTATCCCCCCCTGTGTTTTTCTCGAAACAGGAGATCCATTTTCCTGCCCCATCCATCAATGGGGGAAGTTTGGTCCTGAGCCCTTTTTTGTCCATCTGGGACCATGGCACATAGATGGTCGCTGTCGTACCTTTCTGTAACAACAGACATATTCTGGCAGGGAGCCGCTCCGTTGGCCAATGTAGCGCTCCGATCTTCTCAGGCATTTCTGCATGTAGGGAATTTCCTCCACCTGGGATCTTCCCCTGCGTGATGGATGCAGTCTTCCACAATGGCCATGTCCTCTGGTTCAAATGATCCCACCTCCGGCCAGGGTCTATCGTACTGGCCCTTCCTTTAGGTCCAGCGGGCTAGCAAGTAGCAGAATGGTTGCGCAAAGACCTCACCGCCTTCTCTCTAGTGGTCAGGTTGTTCAACCGGCGCATTCGGGGGGAGCGGCAGACACCCTCGTCGCTGCTCACCTCGTGCATGCGCATAGGTGCCATTTTGCTTCTCTGTCTTAACTGGGTTTGGGCTACGTTACCCTGATCTCTTAATTCTTGATCGGCCCCTCTCCTACGCTGACGATCTGGTGGTGTCTCAACCCGCGCTTCTCCTCCAACTCCCACCTAGGCTGCCTCCTTCACTCTTTCCTGCTCGCGGTACTCCTTGGTAGGAACTTGTCGTCCAGCTCACTTCCTGTCATTTGTTCCTCTCCCTTGGCATACCCTGGTGGAGTATACCTTGCATCATCCCCCTCAATGTCGGACCCCGGAGGGCTGTGACCTCTTTCCACTCCCCCACTGGTGTTATCACTATCCAGTATGGCTACGAATCCCCAGTTACCTGAGAGCGCTCTACCTGACAGGTTGGAGTGCCGTCTCCCTGCGCCGCTGGGGCCGGGTTGGTTGCATGTGATGGATGGGGTCCAACTTTGGGGAATCCTGGCACCGAACTTAGATGAGGCTGGTAGTGTCTGGGTTTGCCGATCTGGCAACCTCCCTGCCCTAGATCTAGTGGTTTGCTGCATGTTGGGGGGCCATGTGGTCTCCTCGACCGGCAGATTGGTGTAACCCAATGCAGGAACGGCAGGGATGGCGGGCATTAGGGAGAGCACCTCTGTGCCTGTGTATGGTGGGGGAGGTGCAGATGACTTGCTTGCAGGTTCTGGGGCAGAATTGTAGGTCGGGCCACCTCGAAGATGGTCCATAGTTTTAACAGTGCCTCTCTTCTAGCCTTCTCCTGCCCTATATACTTGGTCCGAATGTGTGTCCTTGTGTGTTCTATTATGTTGGTGTCGAAGGTTCCCCCCTCTGGCCAGGGGAAACCATGCATTTTAGTGTGTGTGTGCCATTCACAGCAAAACTTATCTAGCTTTTTAGCCTGCGTGGGGAACAGAGTTTGTATATGGTTTAAAACGCAACTCCATGATGGGTTGGGAACTTTTTAAGGGCTAGTTCACTTCTAACGTAACAAGTCTTTTAAACAAACTTAAATACTACTCTGATCATGGGGAAAATATGCACAAGGGATTATACCGGCAATAACTACTTTTACTATGAGCTCAGCTTAGGACCAGGATGCAACAAACTTAGTATATAACACAACACATATGAATAATAACAACTTGTAAGAAAGTCTAATGGTTAATTCAAAACATTATGAATTGCTTTTTAGCAGTGGAAACAGCAAAATGTGAACAAATTACGACTTTTTCATATGCACATACAATCGTGAACTGGAAATAACATTTTACATGAAACACAGTTGCAATAATTTGCCAGCAGCACCGCATCAAAAACTGCATCAATTGAAAACCATAATGAAAATAGAGGGAAAAAAAGGGAAACTCACCGAAAGCACTTCAACGCCTCGTCAGGGGTAGTAAGCTCTATATAAAAACAATTTACAATTACAAGGAATTCTTTAGTCTTTCTTTGATTTTTTTTTTGCAGCCTGGGTTTTGAATATACTTTTTTTTTTACCCAAAGCGAAATTATTGCAGTAGGTGGATTTTGGTTTGGCTTTTACCATGTTTGTTTTTTATGTGCTATTTTATACTAATGCAGTGAATGTTTTATTTCTAGATCTGGCTTCTAACAGTTTTTGCTTTCTGGAAGACATATCAGCAATTCTTCAAAAAGTTCAATAGGAAGTTTGCAAAGCTGGAAGAAATTAGCGTTTATGGTACTATGATTTAGTTTTATTGTTTTTTGTCCCATTGTTTTTTCCACAAAACCTCAATATTACAATATATCCAATATGTAGGAGCAGTTTTAGTCCACTAATTACAGTCTTTCATTAGGAGCTCTCTGTTTTTGATAACAGGCTCTTGTTTGGATTCCAACTAGAATTCTGTCTCTCAAACAAGGTCTCCAGGATCTATTTTACTTTGGGGTTTGAAGAAGACAGAAGTCAGGATCCTCTCTGATACTCTAAACACCATTCTCTTTAAAAATACTCCTCACTCCTTCTATCCTACTCTTATTCTTCCAAGTCTTTTCTGAATTTCTCGCAGCAATGGCCTGGGGAGAGAAGGCAGCAGTCAGAAACCCAGGTGATTCTGATGCCTTCACTCTGCACTTCCTTTATATAGTGTAGAGGGAAAAGAGTGCCTCATTTCAGTCCATCCTCTTACTCCGCCCTCCCCCGAATTGGACCGACACATTGAGGATAGGAGTGGCTCTGGACATCGATCCAATTATTGGGTAAACCAGGTGTTCACCCTTTATCGGATGGGCCAATTTAAAAGGAAAGCTGCCTTCCCTTTGCTCTGATTCATGGTGTCTCTCCTTGCCTGCCAAAGCTGTGTTGGCTCGCAAATTCCTCTAGAGACACTTGACGACTTATGTGAGGTTAGAGACTGACTGCCTCACCTCATTTTGCGCGCTGGTGAAATGCCTGCAGGAGCTGGCTTAATCCACATCAGTGGATTGTCTGAAAATCTGTCAGAAGATGTAAGGCTTCCATGCTGATGCGTGTACTGGAACTTGTTTGAGTTCCATGTCTGTTTAAGGGTGTGCAAACTCTCAGCTTTTAAATCATCATAAATTGAGGTTTGTTTTAAGTGTAAACCCAAGTGTTTAGGAGGAAAATAAATACTACACTATATGATAGTATTGAGACGGTATCTTTGCCCTATACGGAGGATACCCCTCTAGAGGTATACAGAGAGAGAGAGTGGGCTTTAGATCAGTTGCCTTCAGCCATTGCCTTTCCTGTGTTATTGATATTTTGCCATTGCTTGGATTGGCTGTTCAAGGCCATTGTGTTTTGTGTTCAGTTGCATTGTCTCATTTATGTTTACATTAGGTTTTGGTGATGGAGTATCAAGTTGTTCTTTTATTAGATGGAGAATGGACATTATGTGTAGCTTGTAATGAGGCTAGTGCATGTTCCTTGGTGTATTTACTTTGCTGCAACAATGGTAAATTTCTAATTTCATACTTTTTGGTTTAGGAATTACATGCGGTTTGGATTGCTTAACCTATCATATAAACACAGTTATGCACACAGCCCCTATTCCCAGCTTCTATGTTTTTGTAACCATGGTTTTGCCTCCTATGGTATTTTCATCCTAGTACAGCCTGGGACAACACACAAAAATTGCTCCCCTGTAATCAGACACTCCACTTAACAAAAAGCCTGACCTACTGACTTTTCCAATGGGTTCTTTATTTTTTTGTTGCTTTTTTTTAAAGAAACAATAAAGAAGGAATTCGGGAGTTGGGTGAGGATGTTCTTGCTGAACGGAGGTCTTAAACAAATTTAAATATGAATATGTAGAACAGTTTTAGTGTAAGAAACATAATTTTATCAAACTGAATGTGAATATGCTTGTCACATTTATTTATTTAATTAAGAGTTTTATGTGGCGATCACTCATATGTTTATAGGGATGTCAGTATCTGTGATGGATGCTTGCTCCCAAGCACTTGGAATCCGTTATACAGTGTATGCCATCATGAGCTACTGAAGGCTATTAATGTGTATTGTTTTCAACGCTCAGAATATTAAGTCTACTTTTTAAATTCTTTTTAGGTTATTTTCCTCTTCTACTTATATATTTTACTTTTTCGCTAATGGTCTGAACCGCTGACCTTCATGTAAGTGCACTTTTTATTTTGATAATCGCAGTCTTTTACCATGGTGTCCTGAGGTTTAAACTTAATGACCCCAAAATGGTGCACCAATTACACTTCTTTAGCACTTGGCTTTTCAGGGAAGCAGAGTCAAACATTCAAAAGCTTATTCACAGGTGGTGTCAGACTCCGCTCTCAATAAAACATCCAATAATAAATATTGTTTAAATGCCCAGTCTATAAAAGAAAAATACTTTAATACAAACACACAATGCAGTTACTGTACTTAATCATCAGAGGGCATACTGATATACTGATTGTGAACAAATTGTGGGACAGTTTAAACTGCTGCCTAATGCCTAAGGACAGGTCATATGTGGTAAGGCAAATTGGCTCTTAGCTCTCTCCAAAGGGGAATCTCGTGGGAGTTATCCATGGGAAAGAGAAGGGAGGGGATTCCTGCAGCTCAGTTCACCTTTCTGCCAAAGGTATTGTTCTCAGTTCCCAAAGATTTTGTTTACTGATAACCCTATTAGGTCACAATGGCACAGTACATATCTGTCCTCTATGATGTTCTGCAGTTCATTATTGATAAAAAGCCTTGCCACTCATGATTGTGTGCACTCTGCATAGTCCACCAAGCAAGACTTGCCTGCTCGTCTGTCAGGCAAGCCTACATGACAAGACAAACTTCACCTACAGAAAATTAACAGATTATACAAGTCAGCTATCAAAAAAGCTAAGAAAAGGTACTATTCAGACAGAATTCAAAATGCTAAATGTGCAAATAAAGAATTCTATAAAATACTCAATGAATTTCGCAAACCAAATTGCCTAGAAGGAACTCATCCCGTTACTCAAGATTTCACAGACAAACTGGCAAATCATTACACGGACAAAGCAGACACATTGGACTCATACTTAAAACAGAAACAAAGCACCAGCACTAACCCTTGTACAAAACAACAATCCAAGAATACTCTAACCCAGCCTCTCCGTTCCTTCCAACACATCTCACACGATGAATTTATGGACCTGGTCAAAGCAAGCAGGCCTGCCGGCAGCCCTTCTGACCCGTGTCCACCACAAACTTTCAAGACAATTCTTTTAACAACCTCTGCTGCCACTCCAGTACGAAGAATCATCAACGATTTCTTAACTACCGGAATATTTACAGAAGAACTCAAAAAGTCACACATACGCCCTTTACTGAAGAAAACAAACTTGGACCCGCTGAACCCTGACAACTACAGACCTATTACAAATGGACCTTTCCTGGGCAAACTGATAGAAAGAGCAGAGTTCGCCCAGATGTCACAATTCATTGAAGAGAATGACATACTTTCAGACTTCCAAACAGGATTCCGTCCGGGAAGAGGCACTGAATCTGCCCTCCTTGCCATCTGGGATGACCTGAAGAATACAGTAGAACGCAACGGGGTTGCTGCGCTACTCCTTTTGGACCTCTCGGCTGCCTTTGACACGGTTGACCATGACACTCTGAAACAAAGACTCTATGAAGCTGGCATAGAGGGGACTACTCTAGACTGGATCGCATCCCACCTTCGAAACAGAAATAATGTCATCCATACCCCACCTTTCTCGTCCAAACCATACTCCACAAAAGCAGGGGTCCCTCAAGGCTCTATCATCTCGCCCATGCTTTTCAACATCTACATGAAGTCATTATCGGTACTGATCAATCAATTTCACCTCACGTGCTATAACTATGCAGATGACACGCAAATACTCCTTCAACTGGAATGCCCCAAAGACATTGGAAAATCCCCAATTTTCAGTTGTCTCAGAGCCGTGGATCAGTGGATGACTTGGAGCCATCTCAAATTGAATGCTTCCAAAACGGAAATACTCACGTGTGGCGATTGGAAACATTATGACCCACTTGCCGCCTGGCCTGATGAACTGGGATCACCGCCTAAAGTATCGAAGGAAGTAAGAAACCTCAGAATGACCATGGACTCCAAGCTATCGATGAATGCCCAAGTGGACAAACTAGCAAGATCAAGCTTTGTCACTATAAAAACGCTGCAACTAATTTTTCCTCATTTGGGATTTCCACACAAGGTCCAAGCTACCAACTCCCTTGTTCTGTCCAAACTCGATTACGCCAATAGCCTCTACCACGGATCGATCACCTTTAACGACCATGAAAAGACAACGGACTCAGAACTCGGCTGCCAGACTACTCTTGCACATCAAACCGCGAGACCACATCTCACCTGCCTTGAAAGCCATGCATTGGTTACCGGTTGCCAGAAGATCCACGTTAAAGCTGCTTTGTATCACTCGCAAAGCAATACATGGAATGGGACCGCTCTTAATCAGGAATAAAATCACCAAACACATTCAACAAAAGAACCTCCGCTCTAAAGGGGCACCTTGCCTCAAAATCCCAAGATACAAGAAAAAAAACATGGGTGGCACATACTTCTCTGTTCAAGCAGCCAAACTATGGAACTCTTTACCCCCCAACATAAGATCCACGGACAGCCACCTTATCTTCAGAAAACTACTCAAGAATTGGCTCTTCCCCACATAAGCACCATACGCAAACAGAAATTTACAGCATATCCCTCTGTATATAAGCATTTATTTTCACTATAGATATGTACCTATCTTTGTGTATTGCTTTGTATAAACATGTAGAATAATTATGTTGTTAGAAGAAATTTTTTTTTTTAAAGTACAATAACACTTGAAAACCGGAGTTTATCTGGTGCATCTTTGGTCTGCATGTACTTGCTTCCATTGTGCATCTATGTACCTTCCATGTACTTGGATCTGTGTGTTTGTTACTCTTAAAACTCTGCCCTCTGACTCTTCCCCTCCAGAACCCCTTTTTACTCATCCAAAAGCCTCCTCCTACTGCTATGACCTCCCCAAAAAAATAAAAATTCTAAATCCTTCACTCTTCTATCCCTCCACTATCCTTTTCAATCAAAATAACAGACTAACATGTTCACTTCTCAAATTTCATATTCCACTATACTAATTCACCACTAATCCTTTATGGGTTCCAGAGTAGCATGCTACTCGCCAATAAAGCGCTTCAACACCCCATCAGGGTTACAAGCGCTATATAAATGCAAACCTTTTTTCCCTTTTCTACCCCTCCCCAACCCTTCTCAATCCAAATAACTGACTAACATATCCACCACTCAAATTACTTTCATATTTCACTATACTAATTCAACACGAATCCTTATGGGTTCCAGAGTAGCGTGCTACTCGCCAAAAAAGCACTTCAAAACCCCATCAGGGGTAGCAAGCGCTAAATACAAACCTCTTTCCCTCTTCTATCTCGCCGCCTACCCTTCTCTATCCAAATAACTGAATAACATATCAACCACTCAAATTACTTCATATTTCACTATACTAATTTTCAACACTAATCCTTTATGGGTTCCGGAGTAGCATGCTACTCGCCAGAAAAGCGCTTCAACACCCATCAGGGGTAACAGGTGCTATATGAATGCAAACCTTTCTTCCCCTTCTATCCCTCCACTATCCTTCTCACTCCAAATAACTGACCAATATCCACCACTCAAATTACTTTCATATTTCACCATACTAATTCACCACTAATCCTTTATGGGTCCCGGAGTAGCGTGCTACTCGCCGAAAAAGCGCTTTGACGCCTCGTAAGGGGTAGTAAGCACTATATAAATGCAATTACAATACAATAAATTGGTTGCATCAAGTCTATGGTTGATGCGAAAGCATACACTCAGTCAGAGAAGCTTAGGGTGTATCCAAACCAGTGATCAATGTGCCAGGAAAGGTTAGGGGAAACTCACTACACTTCAAAGAGGACCTCTGTCTCTTCTTTACTGCCAAAAGCCTGGCTTACTACAAACGGTCCCTGGAGTGTCCTGGAGGAGCTTTGCTATTTTACCTGGGCTCTCTCAAGCCCTTCATTTTTGCTACCACTTAAATGTAGCAAATACAAAAATGATTCCAGTGTGGCTGTAGCCACATGGGACATACATGCATCCCCTATACATGCAGACAGGTTTACACGTGATATCTATATACCCCGTGGATGGATGAAGGACACGGTTGCAGGGGATTGGCAAACTACTTTGAAAAAGTGGAAGAGGCCAGTAGGAAGGGAAAGGGCTAAAGGGCTGAATGGCAACTATAAACAGTATCACTGCCACCACAGATAGTCCTTTACAGCCCAGCAAGCTGACAATAGTCATCCTCGGTAAGGAGGGTGCACATGGTGAGTCTCTCCAGAACTCTGGGCCCCACTCTACATCGCAGTCAAAATCACAGACCTACTTCCACAACTTGTGTGTCCTGAGGCAGAGGTCAAAAAGCTAAAGCTTGCTATCATGAATTAAAAGCAAACGTCCTTTCTCCTTTTCAGCAAAACCCATTGCTACAACATCTGTAATTCTACATACAACAGTTTGGAGGCCCTGCATTTATCATGTTTAGAGTTTATATTTGTTGCCCTTCTTATTGTTCTGTTCAGAAAACGCAATACATTTTTCGAAAACAAAAATGAACTGTACCATTCTATAAAAAAGTCCAGGTTTTTGGATTAACAGTATTCCAACGAAATATGAGGCATAATCCCTCATTCCCTACCACAAAGTCTGCGGCCTAGTCACATAACTCAATCTGAGTAGTTTTCTGAAGCACAGATAATTTAGTTGTAGTTTTGCTTTAAAGGTCAGTTCCAACACTTTCCACAGCTTTGGGCCTTGAACTCATAGCCTTGAAAGTGTGTTGGGTAATTCAGTGAGAGACTACATCACATCAGATAAACTAACCAGTCTCCAAAGGCTAAATTTGGTTGTATTCTTCACAGATGATCTTCTCTAGAATGCATCTGAGTTACTTTTTGCAATGTTTGTACTTTTTTCAGGCGTTTTAAAAACATCAAAGTGATGGAAGACTAGCTGAGTTCGAAAGGTTCTGCTCTAGACTTTTGATTCTTCAGGACTATTCTGGAACAGTTCCAAAATTCAAGCTTGAACCTCACTTCTATTTTTTCCACTGCTTGTTAGCCTCTCTATCTATTATATTAGCATTTACATAGCGCTTTGTTACCTGGGAGCACTTTGTTAGGTGGACGAGTAAATATGTTCTCCGTTTGTTATATATCGCCGTTAAGAATCTGTGGCATGTTTTTTGGCTGCTAGGTTGTTTTTCCTCGTCATCCTGTTTACAATTGCGTAACTGTTAATAGAAACGTAATGAACTTCTATATCACTAAGACTGGTAAGTCAAAATTTAAATTGCTTTATCCACTTTTCCATGCATTTCTTCAGGACTTTAGCATTTCTGGGGTGTCCTGCCAGGTGATGGAAACGTTAGCGCATGTATCTTTCAAAACACCGCTTTTATTAGCGTCACTAATTTCTGTATGTGTTTTTGCATCTTACCTCATTTTTTGTGCAACTAAAATCTGGTGTCATCTCCCCCTCTCCATTTTGTTTTCACATATTGTATGCACTTCCGAACGATTGTACATGAACCATTTGTTTACAAAAATACATCTACCCATTGTTAATTTTGCATTTCCCTACTGGAATTTAACTAATTCGAGAGGCATTGTTGTCACACAGAGTTTCTTTTCTGAAGCATTTTCAAATGTTTGTTTTGTCATGGTTTTTGCAAAACTATTTTTGGAGAAGTTGCTGGGCCATTGTCAACCTAAACAAAAACAGCAAGTTTTTCAGTCAGAGGGTGAGTCCTCTCAAGTCATCCATCAAAGCTTAGTAAATTTTAACCTCTCCTCTGAAAGTCATTGGTGACCATCTGACCTTTAGAGGCATTTGAACACAGAAACCCATTTCGTCTCAGCTCATAGTGCACCATGCTGATAAATACAGTGTCCAACACCCAAAAAACACAAATTGCTTTTCATGTTTTATTGATAGCCCCATGTTTATTCATGAAGGTGAACATTTCTTTTTCAAGAGATTCTGTTTAATGTATATATATTTCCTATCAAACTTCCCTCTAAGTGTTCAGACTGAAATACTCTCTATTTGTTGCCTACTTTTTTTTGCTTATTCCTTTTTTTCTCTACAACAAATCATTTGTCTCAACTGGAACCTTTTAAGAGTTAAAGGTTTAACGTAATGATTCAATGCAACAATGTCCTGTGAATAAACAGCTTTTCTTGGGACCATCACACGTGTTGGTTGAAACCTTCAGTTCTGTATACCCAATTCAACGCTGTCCCAAGTCTCTTCGAGTTGCCTGTCCTAGTGGAAAAATCAATGCATTATAAAATCAGTACATTGAGCACAATTCACAAAATAGTCAGGAATTTACTCCTGTGGGTTTTTCTTTAGGCTCAGGGTTAATCTTTTACTTTTTGGGAAATTACAGAGGAATCCAGGACTGCTTGGAAGCTGCGGCAGTCATAGGTTCCCAGGAGTACGCCAAGAACTCTTTAGTGAAGCTCTTTTATGAACATGTGTAATTTTGTGCATGTGCACTTAAAACACTGTAGAGCACATGCATTTTAAAACATTCTTCTTTTCTATCCACAGCAAAAAATGTTTGCCCATGGAGACACCCCTTCCAATTTTAAGGACGGTCTTTCCCCATTGTCACCCTAGGTGCAAATTTACTACTTCCCTTAACAGCCGTAAATATCCAGTTGTGTCTATGGTGAAAAGGGCCATTGATACGTTTGTGAATAAGCACAAACACTATAGTTTTGTTAGTGTGTACACAGTTCCTAGTGCATTCTTGTCCTGGTACAACTTCATCCTAACCATTGCAGATCTAATCACATGAGAAAATAAGTACGAGTAATCCTTTTTACAAGTGTAAAGCCACATTTTAAAACTATCAAATATGGTTGTACTCAATTGAAGTAATTTGAGCATCTGAGTTGAGCTTGAGTGCCTAACTGTTTTTGTGAATCTACCCCATTGTGCTCATAGGCCATCTCAGTATACACACTTGCTCAATTCATTTCCTTGTTCCATTCATGAGATATGATTTCAAATCTGCCAGGTTGGCATACCTGAGCCAAGAGTCCTACGACTATACTTGTTCCAGTGTATATTTCTCATCGAATCAGTTTGGAAAACTCACATAACATATCCCGATGGCTTTAGTGCCCCCCACAATCACGCAGCGTTTCTCAGATCCATTTATGAGTCATAACAATTTGCAAATGAATATTCATACAATAATTAGATTTCTTTATGCCTCAAAAGGGCACAAAATTACTTACTGTGTTTGCATTTGTACTTTACTATCACAGCATGCATTAGTGACCAAACTGAGCACTTTTCCAAATAAATATTTTTTTGATGTTATAGTTGCAATGCATGCTTTACTTGAGCTAGATTGGCCCCTTGGAGATTGGGATATCTCTGAACATGTTTCCATGCTCTATGTGATAGTTTTGAATGGTCATAAGTGAGAATATTAGGCAAAAAACATAACTTGCCCCAATAGACTCCTTGCCGTCTTGACGGGCGGTTTTACAGGGACATAACATACACAATCGAGATCACTTTTTATGGCGAATGCTGCTTTGTATCTCTTGGTCTTTCAGTTTGCTTGACTTTCTTCCGATAGTCTGTAAGTTGCTCAGCAAAGTACTTACAGAAAACCCTGTTGTGTCGCTTGAATTGCTTAGCTTTTTTTATTTTTGCTTCGCAGCACCAATTTGAATGCTGAAGTCCACTGGATTTGCATAAAGCTGATTTTGCGCTTTCAGGGTTCCTGAGTTTTTCTTTGGTAGACCACACTCCAACTTGTCCCTGCATTTCTCTACTGTGGACTCGGTTCTTTAAGCACTCACTCCCTCTGTTTTCAAAAGACAAACTTGCTGCATATGGTTTCACAAACGTCATGGTCAGCAGATGCTTCCCTTTGTGAAGAAACATTAAACTGTTCACGCTTTTTGAATCAAGGACTATAGTGTGCCAGAATATTTTTATTTTATATTTCATCAATTGCTAAGTTTTTCTCTCTGTCCCGTGATCAAATTGCTGTTTTTTCAGTTCTCCGTTACAGGCTTAAATTAAATAAAAGTGCCTAATGTTTTTATGAATGTATTTTTTTCCGTTTAACAGCTCATCCTGTTTTATCTTCTTGATGAGGGTATCTTAAGAGGTTTCCATTTTTGTCTTGTGTAGTTTATTTATCAACATCTGTGTGAAATGTTTTTTCACCGGCAAATGTGGATCTGCTGGTGTTTGAGCAGAGAAGATGACCAACGGAAACACTTGCCACATTCATTACATTTAAACGGTTTTTCCCCTGAATGAATTTGCTGGTGCCTGATCAGGACTGTTGACTGCACAAAAGATTTCCCACAGTCAGTACATACATATGGTCTCTCTCCAGTGTGTCCCCGCAGGTGTATCTTAATGTGCTGCGATTGAGTGAATTGTTTCCCGCAATATTCACATTTATATGGTTTCACTCCAGTGTGGAGGCGTCGATGAACACCCAGAGAACCTTTGTCAATGAAACTCTTTCCGCACTCGCCACAAGTCTGTGGTTTATCTCTTGTGTGAATTCGCTTGTGCCTAACCAATGCTGAAGACACAGTGAAACTCCTGCCACACTCACTGCATGTGTACGGCTTCTCTCCAGTGTGTGTTCGGTCATGTTTGACCAAACTAGAGGCTCGATGAAAGCCCCTACCACACACACCACATTTATATGGTTTTAATCCAGTGTGGATTTTTTTGTGCCTCCTCAGGGTTGGTAGTTGTGTAAAACCCTTTCCACACTCATTACATTTAAATGGTTTATCACCTGTGTGAAGGTGCTGGTGGCTAATCAGTGCCGTTGATAGCCTAAAACTCTTCCCACACTCATTACATGTATAGGGTTTCTCTCCTGTGTGCAGTCGTTGGTGAGAAATTAATGCAGCTGATGTATTGAAATTCTTTCCACACTCATTGCAAGTGCAAGGTTTCTCACGAGTGTGTTTTCGCTGATGTAGAACAAGGGCATGTAACTTAGTAAAACTTTTTCCACAGTCACTACATACCAGTGGCTTCTTTACTGAGTGGACATGTTGATGCTTCACAAGGTTGGATGCACGACCAAACATTTTACCGCATTCAGTGCATGTATATGGTTTCTCTCCAGTGTGTGTCCTCTGATGTGTGATCATGTCCGCTGACTGTATAAATCCTTTCCCACATTGGGGGCATGTAAAAGGTTTATCTCCAGAATGTATTCTCTGGTGTTTGAAGAAACTTGATGAGTGACAAAAACTCTTTCCACACTCATCACATTTAAAGGGCTTCTCACCGGTGTGTATTTGTAGATGTTTGACAAGATCAGACGACACCCTGCAACCCCTCCCACATATATTGCAAGTATATGGTTTATCAGCTGTGTGTGTTTGCTGATGCCTGGTCAGATGTGAAGAATTCTTGTAATGCTTATCACATAAGTTACATGCGTAAGGCTTCTCTTTTCTGTGCTTTTCCTGGTGTTTTAAAAAGAGGAAGAACAATCAAGCTGTTCTCCACATTCAGTACATACATACATATTACTTCCAGTCTAAGTACTTTTAAGGACAGGTTGAAGCCTTTTCACATTAAGTTTGTAAACATTTTTTTCGATCTTACATGTATTTTACAGTCTTTGTTGAGTCCCAAAAATCAATGTCACTTTGTTGTATGTAGTTCTTTTCTTGTTGGTCTGTAATATAGTAACAACTAATTTGAATCTCTCTCACATTCACGCAGAATATCCTAGCATAATAACCGTCAAAGTTAGTATTTGCATTTCATTAAAGCTGTTGCAGGAATGAATTTAGTTAATCAGTAATAGAACATATCCAAACAGGATAGCAGCATCTCCAGAAATCCCACCACGCCTGTAAGTGATCGCAGTTCAATAGAGACATCAAAAATTGTGCAGTAGGAAAAGCGGGCAAACATTCCTTGCCTGATGGTTTTTGCTTATTGGCTGATCAGTCTTTTCCGTTCTGCAGCAATATAAGCTCGGTTTATGCCTCAGTCTTCTTCACATTATACGTTGCTCTAGTTCATCCCAACTCTTAAGAGCAGAATACCATTTTTGGTAGTATTAGTTTAAGCAATGGTTATTTCTGTTTCCCGATCTTCACCATAACTATATCCTGTTGTTTCGGGGTGCAGGTTCTGTTAGATTAAAAGACAGTTGAGTTGGTTAGTAATGAGTAAAACATGCCTAGCTCGCATCTTTCATTCTCACATCCCCCTCCTTACTGGTAGCATCCTTTTTGCACAAATCTTCACAAGAGGATTTTCAATTCAGTACACAGGTTTGCTATATTGGTGTCTCGCTCTGCTGTTTTATTCCTCTAAACTGTCTGTCCTGCTGAAAAGCGTAGAAACCATAGCTACGCCACAGTCAAAAATACAGAACACCTTCTTGGTGGTCTATGAACATGAATGAAAATTTAATTTGCAAACTTACCTTGACCTTTTAAACGTCAGCTAAGCTTTTTTTTGCAACTGCTTCTTTCCAAGCTAGTTTTCTCTCACTGGTTACCCATCACTTAACCACCTGTAACAAGCACTAGCAAAGCCAATGTGTCACACATATAGGATCTATTTGCTTTCCCAGTCCAGATGCTGTGCCACATGGCTATAAAATGTAACAAGCATTGGCAAAGCCAATAGGTCGCTCCGTTGTAGTGCGAGTGACAAGCTGTTGTCTTTATCTATTTGTATTCATATTCATTGAAAGTGTGGTCTAACAAATTGTGTTTTGCCTATTAATTTATTAAGGAATTTGAGGAACTTTATTCCACACATTTTAATCACTTCAGATGGTCGTCTTACAATGTGTCAGGGATGCACTTTTAATAACACACCACCATTTCTTGGGCCACACAGGTCACATAGGTTGTAAAATATATCTGCAGTAATCATACGCTGTGGGTGTACTGTTCTAAAGGTTACACTGTTTACACAGCAGTGACTGGTGACTAAAGAATCGTTGAAAGTTGTTACAATTCTGCACTATGCACCTCAAAGCTATCGGAAGGTAACAAAACACTGTAAATAATGTGCCGTAAAAGCAGAACTCCAACGTATGTTTACGCGAGACCTGAGAAATTACGAAAATCATATTGCCAGTTTCTTGTATTAGAAGCATTAAAATGATAAAACTAAACATCTGTTGAACGATTCCAAGGGCACTTTTACCATTGAGGAGGATTTCTGATGAAAAATGTTTCTAAAAGTATTGCAAAGGTTTGCAGTCGGCCCAGCTCAGGTGCTCCCGCTGACCCCTCCCAGAGGCATATTCCTGCCGATTACTGTTAAATAGCAATAGCATTTCATCAGCTGCTCGATGAAGCGCACGCTATTAACCCTCGAGAAGGCTGATCTTTAAAACCAAGCTGGGTTTATAGGAGATATATTCTGGCATATACGCTGTTATATGTTTTAAATAGTTACACTTCTCAAAAATGTGACGAGATAAGAACAAGATTTACAGCCCCATGGTGAGTTTGAAAAGGAGAACGGGAGAGCTTGTTGTGTGGGGGGGGGGGAAAGGGGGGGCATGCCAAGGGAACAGTAAACATTGCCTCACACGCTGATCGCCTGGTTCAACCACCGCTGTTAAAATGCTGTAATCTGTGTGACAAAATAGCTCAATAAAACAACCTTTCAGGAGGGAGAAACAATATAACATTTTAATTTCAAATGTTTCAAGTAGGATTCCAAATGACTCTGCTATTTACTTCGGATCCTATGCAGTTAGTTTCGTTATCTATCTATACGCATATTGCTTCCTCTGATTTCATTGTCAGAACGCGCTGCAAGTGAGGCAAGTCCAGCATTCTTGTCTGGGAAAGCATTCTTGTCAGTAACTGGAGGGGTTCCGAACTCACCGGCTTGTTTTGTTTTGGAGGAGGAGCAGGTATCTATGCTTGGTCCTAAGATGCTTCGGACGGCATTTCAGCAGACAGCTTAGAGCGCTGGAGCTATTGTGTGAGTATGACGACGCAGCACAGGCTGGCACTGAGAGGGGGCCAAAATGCAGTGAGAGGAGCGTCCAGCTCCTAAAGAACACTCAATAGCACCGGCAAGAAAAAGATTTAAAGATTCACCAACACGGCAGAGAACAACGCAGAGCCTATAAACCCAAAACAAAGGAAATTACAATTCCAAATTTGAGAGAAAAAACACCCGTAGCATGAGCGTGTTTTGGCCTGAATGCGAAAACAAGAATTGCCATACTGCCGAAAACAAACAAAACACGCCAAACAAATTAAAGCTTCACCGACATGGCAGAAAACGAAAAGAAACACGAACAGAAATCCACCCAAAAAATAGTGCGCAAATGCAGAAAGGTTACAAGTAAAACAGTGATGCTCCGTGGGCGGTACCAACACACGAAAAGGAGGGACACATCGGAACAAATAACTTAAAAGCAAGGATTTACATTGGAAACTCGAAGTTACCAACCAAAAGCGATGGGCGGGCTGTAACCCCACAGAGCAGATACAGCATGTCTTGAAGAGACAGCACATGCACTGCCTAGGCGAGACCTAAAACGCAGCCGGCCATGTCATTTTGTAGGTGCACACACCACACATGAGCGTGCCTACAAAATGCCACAGCTGCTGTTTTTTTTCCAGGTATCGACTCGAGTGGGATCAGTAAATAAAAAGGAAAAAATGTAAAAAAAGATTTTTTTTTTATCCGGGCTGGGTGGGAAGCAGCATGGGGTAGAAGAAACACGGTACAGGGGGCAGAAGTAATACAGGGCATTGGTGAGGGGATCAAAAAGGTGAAAAAGAGCAATGTGGCGGGAGGGAAAGCACAAGGGCGAGAAGGCAATGCAGGAGCAGTAAAGGAGGGGCCTGAAACACATGCACGTTTGTAGAGTGCTTCACAAAAAGAAACCAGCATTAGGAAAGACATTCGGTCTCGCCTGTGTGACCTGTTGGCTTTGCTAATGGTTTTTAGCCAAGTGGCACAACATCTTAGAACGTGGCAAAAAAAAAAGTGGGCTTTTTTTTTTTTTTTTTTTTTTTTTAAGCCTTTGACATGGCATGTGACTACAAAATGAGAAAGGTGCTTTTTTAGGTCTCGCTGAGCCAGCGCATGCGCTGCTCTGCGAGAAATTTAGTGAGTGGCTTTTCAGAGTGCTACCCACAGGCTTTTGCTGGCCTCCAGCTTGCGTTCACGATCGCGTGCACGTGCACAGCTGCCATCTGGGTTGCTGTAATCAGGCTCCTCTGCTCGCACTCCCCCTCCCTTCTACCCCTCCCTTTTCGTCAGCTTCACCCCCTTGCTCTCTGCTCTCACTACCCCCTCCCTTCTCCCCCTCCCTCCCTCTCACTACTCCCTCCCTTCTCCCCCTCCCTCCTTGTTGTCTAGCTTTTGCCGGTTCATGCCTCAGCTGCATTCCATGCAGCGCGCACGCACGCACGCACCACTCCTGGGCTTGTTTTATTCCTCTTCCCTTCACCTCGTTGGGCAGCGCGTGGGCTTTGTTTATTCTATAAAGTGCCCTGTTGTTCTTTTGTGTTTCCTCAAAGTTGGCTGTCATCTGAACTTTACGGCCACCCCATCACCAGTCACCATCCAGGGGGAGATAAGCAGAGGAAACGCTATCTGAAAACAGGAAGCAGGCTGAGCAGAGGATGTGTCCCCGTGAAGGGCACCCGCGCGCGCGCAGATGTTGCTAGCCGGGACCAACACAGACTTCTAAACGCACCCCGCTCCAGAACAAAATACTTCTGTTTATCTGAAATTTAAACACCAAGAAGAGCAAAGGGAATATCACCCCGTGGCCCTCTTTTTTTAACACCCCTACGTGTCAGTCTGCACAGCTACTGACCAAGCACGCATGATTGAGTAGTGAGTATCGTGCCGAAGAAAACCTATTTTCTGTATTTTTCCATATGTGAAAATAAATACAGACAAGAAAATAGCATTTATATAGCGCTATTACCCCTTGTGAGACCTTGAAGCGCTTTAACGGCGACTAGCAAATTACTCCGCAACGCGCAACCCAATGTCAGAATTTCAGCAAAAGAGAAAAAAAACAACTAAGGTGTTGACTGAAATATCCTCACTGTTAAAATGCTTCTCAGCTTTTAAAAGCGGCCTTCGAGCATCATTAGCGTATAAAATAGCGACGTTGTCAGGAGCAAGACTCTGCCTCCGTCACATTCAAAGGCGCCAAGGCTACCTGCAGCGGCACTATTGAATTACACATGGCGCATGGTGGGGAGTTTAAGGTTTGTGTGCACCGCATCGCCCCTTCAATCGCCGGACAGGGTAGTTTCTTTTTTGTAATTCTATTTCTTTTTATTTCAAGCAGTTTCTGCTACTCGGCGCCTCAGTGTTTAAATACAGTGCACTCATTATCTCTCAGTGTGCTCTCTCGTTCCTTCATTCCTATTGATAACATGCTAATACTTGCATTATATTTATTCTGGTTTTTCTAAAGCACAAATATGCTATCACGAGGAAGCTTCTCTTAGCTTTAAGTGCTCAGCACCTGTGTTCATGTTCTTAAATTTACCACAAAGATACTGATCGCTTTCTTGTCTTGACAATGACTGTGAGCACCAATCTGGTAATCCGTGTCACTGATGCAGTCATGGTTTGTATCTCAAGCATTGTTGCTTGTAACATGTGTTCCAGCTCTCTAAGGGATATTTACTTTTCAGAAAATGTTGAGTTTCCATAGTTATGCTTTTCATGCAACATATAAGTCTTCCCAGCGCAGACTGTGAACTGAGTTGTCTATGCGTGTGGGTGTTCATATGTGTGTGTGTGTGTTCAAGGTGTGAATGAGTGCTCACATCAGGCACAACTGAGAACCCTGGAGTTGAGTCTGAAGACAGTGCAAGTTTATCACAGTGCCCTTCCTTGAGTTAAACAAGCATTGGCATAGCCAATAGGTCTCGCTTTTGGGACCTTATAAGTATTTAGTTATGCAGCACAATATCCTTGGTGCAACATCAACTGTTGCATGGCTAAACACTTATAAGGTCCCAAAGGCGAGACCTATTGGCTATGCCAATGCTTGTTTCTTTTTAGTGAGCAATCCCAGTTACATTGGTAACTGAAAGGGAAATAAAATGCGCAAAAGTTTTATTTTAAAGCAAGCATTGGGGGGCGGTGGAAACAATGAGGAGGCAGAAGTAACAGAGGGGGCAGAAGCAAAACGGGGAGGATGGGGAAAACGCGAGAGCAACCCGGGAAGGATGGGGGAAGCCAAGTAACACAGGGAGGGTGTAGGGGGAATTGGAAGCAGCACAAAGAGAGGGTAGGTGGGACACTGAAGCAGCACATGGGAGGTTGGCGGGGGGACACCGAAGCAACAAGGGGAAGGGTTGGAGAGATTGGGAAGCAACACAGGGATTGGGAGAAATGTACAACAGGGAGCGACGAGGAGGGTGCGTGTGGGAGGAAACAATAGAGAGGGCATAAACAGACAATGGGGAGGGGCGAGGAGAAATACTTCGGTAACAGAGACCAACACAGAGTGCAGGGGGAGAGAAGTACGTGAGAGGCTGCTCGAAAACACAGGCACTTGCCTGGAGTGCTTAACACAAAAAAACTATGCTTGAAATGCAAGCAGTGGAAACAGAGATGCCAGCCAATCAAAGAGATGGTAAAGAGGCAATGCGCCATTGGTGTAACAAACACAAGACTGACAAGCTGGGGCACAAATAATAAGCAGGCAAATGAGAGTGACACGAAAGCCAACCAATGGTAAGAAATTGGTGGGCTCTAAGCCACTCCATATTCTTGGTAAGCCACAATATGCCTCGTACCAGACGGCGCATGCGCTGTCTAGTAGGCTGCACCTAAAAAGAAGAGCCTGAAAAAGCGAGGAGTGGAAGGACATAGTAATGCATCCATGCTACGGGGGCGAGACAAACACAAGGAGAGGAAGGAAATCCTACATAACTAACAAGTAAAAAACAAGCATTTGAGAGTGACAATGAAGTCAACCAATGCTAAACAATAGGCATGCTCTAAGCCAACTGTAAGGAAACAATGTGTCTCGCAACAGATAGCACAAGTGCTGTCTTAAGCGAGTTGTAAAAAATCTCTTACACCTTTTATAAAATTGTGGGAAGTGGAAAATATGTAAGCGGAATGATACACAAACCAGTCAATAACACATGTTGATAGAAAAATACTCCTCTGCGGCAGAGCCAAAGCAGATTCTATGTTTAGTTTGAAGAATTGGTAACAAACCATCATTCAACAGCAAAAGCCAGACCTAAAAACAAAGTTATAATTTTGTTTTGTTGGCAACAGGGATTTCTTCTTTGCCCATGATGAAATGTTATTCGAAGACACCTGCCATCCCTTACAGATTATACAGGCCTTGGAGTTTATCATACTAGTGCAACACGTAGAGGACTACATGAGAGCAGTCCCCTCTGTATAAACAAGAGAAAGAAGCAGTTATATTGTATTTGTAAATGGGCCATATTTTCAGTTTTAAAGATTAAACACTTGCAGTAAACACACAAGGTGAGACGGAAAACCCTAAGAGTAACACAATTCCTGTACCCTCCATTCAAGGTCAATTTATTTACGGATTTTAAAACACAGTCATACAAACATAATCTACAGTAAAATCAAATATTCAACAAAAATCCTCTACTTTTTTGAAAAAATATTGAAACTTTAAAAAAATATATCAATTGTATTACTTGTGGAGGACAGACAATTACAGACCCCACTACTGTCATTATTAACAAGCAAATCTGCCAAGTGCAACCTCAGATATTCTTCCCCCATGATATTCTGTATTCCCTCAATACAAGTAAAACATTCTTCCATATCAATTTACTCATCCGACCCCTGCAATATTTCTTTTTTCAGACCTTCCCATAGTCCTTTGACTAAAAAACAACCTACAGCTGGCCACAGTCAACTCTGTACTCTTCAACATTTTGCATTTCCTGGTAATCTGTTGGTGGTTAAATTCAGCCGCTGCATGTCCGGCAAGTCAAGCAGCGCTCGACTCGCCGGCCTGGCTCACAGCGTGGTTCCATTTAGTGCAGTTCTGCCCACATTTACGGACTCTTGGTTGCCCAGATTTTCACTGTATATAGTTTATTAGTCATGTTAATCACATTGCTAACTTGCATGTGTTTTCTAACTGCAGCACAGTTGCTTCATGATAGAGCACAATAGTTTCAATAAATATTGTAACTTTTCTTCATGTCTCTTTTTTGTGGACAAGCATGAGTCAGAGAATGAAAGGTGATGATCTGCTACCACGGTTCCCTGAGGGGTTTAGAGTGCTGTGTTCTGAGGTGCCAATTTACCTGGTACTCTGGGAAAGTTAGGAGGGCAGGATTTGGACCCATAGGTACTGATGTGGTATGGGGACTCAGTCCCTACATACTGACGTTCTGTGATCCCAGGCATAGTAATGTTTCAAAACAGAATCCCTGCAACATGGTGCCACCAATGTTTGGTCTTGTACTTATTTATGGGTCTCTTGAGTAGTGCTTATCCGTATCCATAATACCCCTTATACCTACCACCGGAGACATCAGCGGTGTTCGGGATTAATCCTCCACAGTGTTTGGGAAGCACCTAATTTGGTTGGTTTTCAAGTTTAAAGGGATAACCCATTTTTGTGTTGCACTTGGTTTCCATTACTGTTTAGGTCTCGCCTAGCGTGCAGCGCAGCATGCGCTGCTCGCGTAGCAAGATTTATTGGGGTAAAGGTATTTTCTGTAGAGGGACTTCTGTTACCGCCCATGCTTTCAATTGGGAATGTTGATATTTATGTTAAACTTTTGTTTGTGATTGGTGTTCAGCTGGTTTTTGTTACCGCCCTATATTTTTTTTGACACGCCCATGGGACAGCGAGTCTATGGCGTGTCTTGTCACGCTGCCTGCACGCACCAGTACGCTCTGTGATTGGTTGGCAACTTGCAAATAAGCAGTGTGATTGGTGGACCTTGTCAACCAATCACAGAGCGTACTGGCGCGTGCAAGCAGCGTGAGCAAGACACGCTGTAGACTAGCTGTCCCAAGGGCAGCAACGGCGCCTATTCCTTTTAGGTCTCGCTGCTCCCTTCCCCCCGCCCCTCAGGAGAAACAGACGCTACGCGCGTCTTCGGTTTCCCTACGTTTGTCAGGAGACATGGGAACACTCACTCCTCCAGATCAGCAGAAAGCTGCCAGGCGCTGAGCGAGGACCAGCCCGTCGCGCACGACTCCGAGAATCGGAAATATTCCCCCAGTAACGGAATATCAACCGAGAGGCGCACAATGACAGCTTCATTGCGTTTTTTGGCTCTAAAAAGTCAAAGCTTGTTTCATTGTGGTGTACATTTTACCACAGAAAATCATTTCTTCCATCTCCACCTTCTGCAGGCAGTTTCCAGCCAAAGCCCTCTCTACCCTTCATCGCTCCTCCTCCTGGAAGACTCCGTCCTAACAAAGAAAATCTTCGCCTTCATCGATGGCATTTTCAGAATGTTTCCACCAAAAACCATCGCCCCGTAATCCATCCTCAACCAGGCTCTTCCCTCAAAAAATACCTCGACATACCGCTGCTTCCTGCAAGCTATTCCAACAATATACCACAGCCCCTTCCCACAGGCGTTTATCGCCAAAAGCCCTGGACCCTTCCATCTCCCCCCTCACAGGGTTTCCCCTACATAAAACCCTCCTCCCGTCATCTCCCCCTTCGAGCCTGAGGCTGTCCACACTAGCGCGTGCAGGCAGCTTTGCCATCTCCTACAGGCTGGTACCACAAGAAATCCCTCTCACATCCCCATTCCTACTAAACCGCCCTCCTGCTAGTTATCACTACAAAGTAGGAACCCACGGGTGTTTATTAGCAAAAAAGCCAATCCGTTTTATCTACCCCTCATATAGCCCCCCCAAAAAAAAAAAATCCCTCTGGACCCTTCAACTCCTTGTCAACATTTGTTCTAGCTTTATATAACAAAACGAGGGAGTGAAGAGGTAGTGTCATACACGGACACTATGGCGGATACATCCTCCTCTAGTACTTAATAAATAAATCAAAGAAATCCACCACATGGGACTAGCTGTGTTAAGGAAAGTGTATTATTCATCCGGGTATGGATGCACACAGCGTTTGCTTAAATACCCCTCACACACCAAAAGGGCCCTTGGTGTCATGCTTCATCATAGGGGTCTTCCCGTCCCGCTGCGGGACGGGGCGTGCTACGACCTACGACTACGCGGGAGCACTGTTATTAACAATACTATGTGTAGTGATGGGGTAGTGAGAGGAGGGGTCGGTAGTGAATATGGGTAAGTGATTTAAAAAGGACCTGGCCTCATGGACTTAAAAGAAACTTTAATAGGTCGTCGAGGCTGGGCCTGTTAAAAAGGTGATGCGGAGATGTCCTGCCAATAATGTGCGGATGCTCCTATAAAGTCAACATGTTTCGAAGCAAAGCTTCTTCATCAGGACTAAGAAGATCCCCTCAGTATCCACTATGTTGAATTTCCCAAATGGGTGTGCTATATACAAAAAAGTGATAAAAATGAAAAGTGCATGAATTATATGCACTTTATACGATACCCAATAGTACCATGTAAATGTTAATCTGAAAGAGAAAGTACAATTAATAGCGCTTTCCCATGCGCAAACACTCAAGATCTGCAAAAGAAGGAAAGTTAAAAAGGCGAAAAAACCACATGGTGACTGTAGCGTGATCTTAGTGCTATCAATACCGTGGTCTATCAGGGTGAAGACCTGTGGAAGGAAAAAGCGGAACACACAAGACACACACATAGAACAGAAATCACACACTCTATTTATGTGGCTAGGGTAATCGCTTTAAGGTTCGTGAATATATAATGTCATCAGTCACCAGATAATACATACTATGTAATGTAGGAGATAATGCTCCTTGAGCCTCTTGTAACGGGTGGGGAAGAATGTCGCCAAACGTAGTTCTGTTAGTAAAATAAGGAAGAGAGATTCGGTATATCTCCAAGTCATGCTCCCAATCCTGAGAACACACTCTCCAGCAGATGTGCCTTACAGTGCTGGCGGTGCTCAAATGCCTGTGAACACAAATAAATATATTCCCCAACGGCTATGCCGTACTTACGTTATGGTCGACTCAATCTCGCCTCGAAATAACGCCAACCCGCGGCTCCGTGATGGAAAAGGAACTGCGGTAAGGTACTATTTATACTGCCATTAATTGGCCTAAGTTGTCTGCACCTGCACGAAAAGAACGCCCTTTCTCCCCTGGAAGTGAAAGGTACTTCAAGTTCCGGCGGTGTCTAAGCGTAAGGTCAGGTTGTCATGGTGACGCGTATCTATGGGCGGAAGAGGGTCAAAAAATGTGTTGCTACCAACGCCAACAGCTAGAGCGCGGCATTGTCGCGCTGGTTATGTTAATTAAAGGCTGAGGAATTTATTAGTTCAGAAAAACAAAAACAAAACCGGCGCCCGGGTTGGAGTCTGAGCGCCGTGGTATGAAAAAGGATCTCAACACATGAACTTATGTATAAAAGCGATCAGGTCATTAAGTTCCTCATTTAACAAAAATAACTATAAGAGGATGGCCCAGAATCTATATAAAAGAATTGTATTATAAACCTGGGCAAAAAAGGTTCATGTCGCCAAAGCAATATTAAACTGGCGCTGTTGATTTCCTCTAGAAAAAACCTATATAGATTATAAGGAGATGGTCTTCAAAGTTCAAAGAAATATATTCAAAAAATATATATAGAGTCAATGTAGGGCGCTTCAAAAACAGTCGTCATAGGTGGTGTCTGGAGAATTTGAAAAACGTGAGAATTGTAGACTAACGGAACATGCTCGGTGATTAACGTTTAAGGAGGTTACATTACGAAAGGTGGGCCCAAGGAATGTCGTCATTAAGGCCACTGATGTTGGTCCCCAAACGGAACACCCATCTTTGTTCTTTTTCAAATAGATCTCTCTCATTTCGGATTTGTTCAATAATGGTCCATTTCAAATCATCCACAGTATGGGTCATGGTCAAATAGTGGTTCGCCATTTTAGTCGTACTTTTCTTGCAGCGTACATTACTCTTATGTTCGCTAATACGGACTCTCACTGGTCTTGAAGTCATGCCGATATATTCCAGTCTGCATGGGCACGTGATGATGTACACCACGTTTTTGCTATTACAGTTTGTAAATTTTCTTTGCTCCCAGACCTCTCCATTAGTGAACGTGATATTTCTGCTTCTCTTGGTAAGGTTACATGTGCTGCAATTCCCGCAAGGGTAATGTCCCTGTAAGGGTGCGAGGTTCAGATAAGGTGGACCCCTCTCCTGAATTGGTCGTGGTCTTGTATGAACCAGGATATCCCTTAAATTTTTACCTCTTTTGTGGGAGAACATTGGTTTAGGAAAATTGAGTTTGCCACAATTTAGTATTCTCCAATGTTTATTTATTATTTTAGATACTTGGTTTGAATGGCTACTGAAGGTGGTTACACAGATAGGTCTCGTTTCCTGTTCTTTTGGGGGATGATTTACCAGAAGGGCGTCCCTATTGTTGTTCCTTGCTCGCTTGAGCCCTTTCTTCACGATACGTTCTGGGTAGTTACGTTTCAGTAGTTTGTCTTCCAGATCAGTGGCCTGTATCTTAAAATCAAAGATTTCAGAGCAGTTTCGTCGTAGACGAAGGAATTGTCCATACGGAAGGTTGTCCCGCAGGTGCCTGGGGTGAAAGCTATTATATAATAGCAAACAATTTTTCGCCGTAGGTTTAAAATGAGTCGTTGTTTTCAGACCACCACTTGCAGGATAGATATTGAGGTCGAGAAACACCAAATTGTTGCTGGAGGCTGTGTAAGTAAAATTCAGGAAAGGGTTTTGCTGATTGAGCCATATCATAAAGTCCTTTACAGAGTCGGTATCACCTTTCCATATCACCAGGACATCGTCAATGTACCGTTTCCAGACAATGATGCGGTCCTGGAATGGGTTTTCTTGATGTAATATTCTAGTGGTCTCCAAATGGTATACATATAATCCGGCCAGACTTGGGGCGAAGGTGCTGCCCATGCTGGTCCAGTGCTTCTGTAGATAGTGCACCCCTTCATATTGGAAAAAGTTCTTTGTCAGTGCTAGTGAAATACACTCCATGACTACGCTGCGTGGTGTCTGGTAGCTCCATGTAGTGGTGTACAGAACTTCCTCTATGATTCCTAGAGTTTCGCCATGAGGTAGGCTTGTATAAAGGCTCTCGACGTCGAGACCTAGTAGGAGATGTTGATCTGGGTCGAAGTCAAGGTCCTTTATTAGTTGTAGTACCGCTTTAGTGTCTTTTAGATAGGTTGCTGTTTTCTGAACTAGGGGACGGAGGAAAGCGTGAGCAAATTTGGAGAGGGGTTCAAGTATGGAGCCAATCCCGGACACAATCGGTCTTCCAGGAGGATATTCTAGGTTCTTATGAATTTTCGGGATGGTATAAAAGTATGGTGTTCTTGGTGATTTTTGTATAAGAAAGTCAGCTTCCTTCCTGGATATCCAATTATGTGTTATTGCTTCTTCGACCATTCCTGCAATCCGTATTCGTATTTCCTCAGTTGGGTCATCAAGCATGATTTCATAGTTCCTTGGGTCATCCAGTAATTTCCTACATTCAGTGTCGTAATTGTGTGTCGTCTGAATTACGATTGCACCCCTTTGTCGGCAGGTTTTATTACCAGGTCGATGTTATTCGCTAGTTCCTGCAATGCTTGTTTCTCTCGTCTTGTCGTGTTCTGGAAGACATTCTTGTCTTCAGTTGATAGACCCGTTACCTCCTCCATCACTGCTTTTTCAAAAGTGAGTAATTCAATCGGTAGTGTGGAGTCCAGAGGTGTGAAGGTGGATTTGGGTCGTAGTCCCGTGTCTGATGTCTGGTCCTCTGGTGCTACAATCGTTTCTTTTAAGAAGAAGGCACGGAGTTTTAATTTCCTCATAACTCCTTTATTTCGAGACAGAGTTTAAATTTGTCCATCTTGTTGGTGGGGACAAAACCCAGGCCCTTTTCCAGGACACTCAGTTGTGGTTCCGTGAGTGTATACTCTGTCAGGTTCACCACTAATTGTCCCTTCTGCTGGTTGTTGGTTGGTTCAGTGATGCCGTCATGCTCCTCGTTGCCATCCTGGCTGCCTCTTCGGATTCGTTGTGCCAGTGGACCTGGTTGCCTCTCCGGTTCCTTCCTCTCGGGGGGCCATGGCGCGGTCCTAAAAAATGAGGCGGAGGTGGTCCGTAATAATTGTATTCCGGTGGTATTGGGTTCCAATGATGGTAAGGTCCCCCCATCGGTGGTGGTCCATACGGATACTGTGCGTAGAACGGGGGGCCTTGATACTGGCTCCAGCCCCTTCCTCTGGGTCTAAATGTTTTCTGGTGTTGTGTCCCTCCTCTCTGGTTCCTCTGGTTACTCCCGCGGCTTGAAAAAGAGTCGCTGGAGCCTGTTTCGGATTGGTCACTGTCCGATCCCTGTTCGCTGTTGGATCTCTTTGCTATGTAATCATCACGTATATAAGGATATACACGCTCATGGCTGAAGGCTGCTGTGTCTTTTTTCAGTTTCTTGAATTTGCTTTGCTTTAGAGTGATCTCATATTCATTCATTTGCTGATTAAGTTCATCCAACCTTTTCTTTAATGCTGTGTGTGATTGGTAGCTTTTAAGTTGGATTTCTAGTCTCTGTATGTCAACTTTGAGTTCCTGTGCCAATCTCGTGGCGGTCTTGATGATAAGGACCAGCCAATCTCTGGTGCAGTGCCATGAAATAAGGGACCAATCCTTTTTGAAGGATTTGTCATTCTGAAATATGAAAGGTTCGTTCCGAACTATAAGGCCTTGAGGTGCTGCCTTGGCTCTGAGGTATTCGGTCATCAGTAGACCATGCAGTGCTGTTTTTATCTGCGTTCTTCTAAGATTCGCCAACTCATCCCAGTCTGTGTTGCTAGGGCCAGGATCAAGTGCTACTTAAACCTTCAAAAGGGTACAGAGCAGCTAGGATTCTGTCAATTTCCTCCTCATCAAATGTGAGGCCTGCTGCCTCCGCCATGGTAATCGGATGTAATCGAGTGTGTTGAATCTGATGCAGTGGTGTGTGTCTGTGAAGAAATACGCTCTTTTAGCGAAAAATAAATAGATAAATGAAGTAAAGAGGATATGCCGTACATTGGCCGTTATCACTCAGTTCCCAGAGTTTCTGGGTTGCTCCCACAGCTGTACGCTGTCGAAATAGCTTTATATAACAAAACGAGGTAGTGTCATACACGGACACAATGGCGGATACATCCTCCTCTAGTACTTAATAAATAAATCAAAGAAATCCACCACATGGGACTAGCTGTGTTAAGGAAAGTGTATTATTCATCCGGGTATGGATGCACACAGCGTTTGCTTAAATACCCCTCACACACCAAAAGGGCCCTTGGTGTCATGCTTCATCATAGGGGTCTTCCCGTCCCGCTGCGGGACGGGGCGTGCTACGACCTACGACTACACGGGAGCACTGTTATTAACAATACTATGTGATGGGGGGGGCGCTAGAGGGCGCACGGCAAGATGGCCGCATCTTAGTGCTGCTCTGCCCGGCCGAGTAACTATCCATCATTTATCCGATTGAAATTGCGACATCTATGTCCCGAACGGGACCGAGGGGAGCTGAAATGCCGTTCTGCTAGTGCGGGGATAGAAAAATCCCGTTTTGCCTCAACGCACATCTATATCTTGGAAGATTTCTATCCCCCAGACTGGGTCTCCAACATGGCGGCTCCCGGGCGCTCCCGTTGAGCCTGTGCCGAAGTGCTGCTTTGCTGCCCCGTAGCGGTCACCTGGACCGGTGCCTGCTGGTGACCTGACGTGCGACCGCCTGCAGTGGACCGCGCTGGGAAGCGGACTCACCTTTTTTGGCGCTTCGTCGGACCTGGAGCGGAGTGGTGGGAAGTCGCCGGTGAACTGCATCGCTCCCGGATCGGCGGTGGTGAGTGGGGCGCGGTGCCTGCAGCTGCGGAGGCGGGTGGGGGCCCTGCCGGGTGCGGCGTGCAGCCTGCTGCTGCTGGGTCCGGTGGGAGCGCGCTGCTGCTGACGCCTCTATCCGGGCGGAGAGATAGCGAGTGCGGCTGAGTCCCCCCCCTCCGGCTTCCGATCAGAGCCTGCTGTCGCCGATGAGCTGTGGGGAATTTTCCACGCTGGGCCTGCTTTGATGTGGCTGACGAGGGAGAGATAAGCTGGCTGTGTTGTCCGTTGAGCCGGCCACGTGGGGGCTGTGCTCAGGTGTCTGCATCTTTTGACTGTGGGGTGGGCCTGCCCGGCGGGTTCCGCACGACGAGATTGCCTGACAGTGAGCACCCGAGGGCTGGCTGACTTGGAGAGATTTCTGGAGCTTTTGGCCTGGTTGTGGAGTAGACACTGGTCAATTGATTTGGGAGTGCGGTGGAGCCTAAAAGCTGCCAGAGACTGTGCATATTGCTCCGGGCAGATTACCACATCACTCCTGTGCATGTTACCTGTTCACTCACGGCTGGGGTTGCTGACGGCTGGTTCTCCTGGGAGGCAAGCTTGGACTGCATAACGTAGGGGGCCTCAAATACCACTGTTCACGGTGCACATGATTGAGAGCTGTGGTTGACTGTAGAGTGCGCTGCACGCTGCCTGAAGACCGGGTGTTTCATCCGTAGGTTTGGGTTTGAGTCCAGCCTTCATTTTCTGGCGCACGCTTGGTGCTGATATAGTTGGTTGCCGGATTAACTCAAGTGGCCCAGTGGCATCCTTCCTCGTCCTTCCAGGGTGCAATCGTAGAGACTGTGGGTTTACTGGGAGGTGCAATCTCTCGGCTACGCCATGGGGAGAACTGACAAGTCGCAACCACGGCTTACATTTGAAGCTCGCCGGCCAACCAAATCCTCGCAGAAGGCCACCTCGGATTCTGAGGCAGACGCCCCAGGGGACAGTAACCCTACGTTGGAGACCACGCTGTTGGCAATGCAGCGTAGCCTGCAGTCGATCGAAGGCTCAATGGCCGCAGTGAATCACCGCTTAGACCACCTCTCCTCCCAGTTGGAGAAACAAAACACTCGAATGGGCGAGGTTGAACAGCGGGTCTCGGCGGCAGAAGATGGTCTGGGTGAGGTGGCTGGCAAGGCCCTGAATATGGAAAAGGTGCTGTCCCTCATCCAGGCCAAGAATGAAGATTTGGAGGCGCGGTCCCGGCGCAACAACATCCGCCTTATGGGACTGCCGGAGTCTACAAATGTGGGGAAAATGGAGCTCTTTCTGGAAAATCTGATTAGGGAGCTTTTTGGCACTGAACATTTTTCCACTCTATTCGTTGTTGAACGAGCCCACCGCACACTGGCGGCGCGTCCTGTGCCTGGCGCCCCACCTCGTCCCATTATAGCCAGACTATTAAACTATAGGGATCGTGACACTATTCTACGTCTGGCTCGGGATAAGGGAACCATTGAACATCAAGGAAACACATTGGCCTTCTTCCCAGACTTTACTGTGGCAGTACAGGCTGCCAGACGGGAGTTCACTGCGGTTAAGAAATTTCTGCAGTCTGAAGGGGTCCCATACGCTATGTTATATCCCGCACGCTTGCGCATAGGCCCGGAGGGGGATTCCAAACTCTTTTCCAACCCTAAGGCAGCCCTTGAACATGCAAAACTGCTCAAGCGTAGGCGCTGCGGATCTAGCTCGCCGCGGGAGGATGAGGATCAATGAGCTGCAGCAGTTGGGCGAGCTGTGTTCTGTCTAATGTTGAATCCTCCTGTTCTCTCTGAATTGTTTCTAATATGGCCTGCCACGAGTGCTTGAACCTTGGCGAAGTATAGGATACTTGTAATGATCTATCCACGGGGTATGTGCCTGGAATGTGGCCTGGGACGTGAGGGGCTGTTTGAATTCTCAGGGTTTATCGGTCTGACAATAATATGGTGATGGTCCATTCCAGCTGTATTGTGCACTGGTTGTAAAGTGCTACATTAACGGATGTCCTTGTGGGGGGGATCTGGACTCTGGGGGACGAGGAGATATGGCATACTGTGCTCCTTGCTACTAACGTGTTAATATCCGGGCAAAAATGTAGACCTACTCGGCCACCTCCTGCCTTGCGGGAGGCTAGTAGCACTCTGTGCCCCCCAATTGGGTGTACCCCAAATGTGTTTTGCTTTTCTATGGGTTTGTGGAGGGGTGGAGGGTGCAAGGGATGGCTTTGGCAAGTTGGGGAAGCTGAAGTGGGTGGGGGGTGGGGAGTTTTTGTTCAGGTAAGGCAGAATGATACTACAGCTATGCTGGGCAATCTCAGTTCTAGTACATTATGGTATTATGGCAATGTATTGTCTATGTTATTATGCAGGTGTTTCGTTAAAGATGGCTACACAATATGAACAGTATGATTAAGTTCCTTACTTGGAATGTACGTGGGCTCAATACTCCAAAAAAGATACGGTCAGTCTTTGCATATCTAGATCGCATGGGAATACAGGTTGCCTTGTTGCAGGAGACCCATCTCACTGGTGACTCTGCCAAAAAACTGGGAGCGCGCTGGGCTGGTACGAGAGTGGCGTCTTCGTATTCTACCTACTCTAGAGGGGTGATGACGCTTGTGAGAAAAGGTATCCCATTCACTCTGATTAGATCTGATGTAGACGAAAATGGACGTGTGGTGATAATACATGGCGGGTTGGGCAGTATGAGTGTGCTGTTGGTGAATGTGTATGGCCCTAATACGGACGACCCGTCCTTTTATCTGGATGTGTGGCGTAGGATCTCCGCATTCCCTCCAGCTGCAATTATCTGGAGAGGGGATTTTAATGTTTGTCTGGACTTGGAGCTGGATAGGGCTGGTGAAGGTGAGGGGAGGCCTAAGCGGGCAGCGGAGGTGCTTATGGGATTATTGGATGCAGGACATTTGCGTGATGTTTGGCGCCTTCGGCACCCCGCAGGCCGGGAGAGCACGTTTGTATCGTCCGTACATGGGTCCTGGTCCCGTATAGATTTTTGGCTTGTCTCAGAGGTGGCTTGTACCTGGGCGGAAACTGTGAATCATGAGGCTCGCACACTCTCGGATCACTCCCCTGTAACCCTTACACTACAGGTTCCCACATGTGAGAGACCACCTTTTGCATGGAGACTACAGCCTACAGAATTGAATGATCCGGTCTTTAGGCGCACGATTGCGGAAGCAATTAGGAATTTCTTCAGGGAGAATGAGGGGTCGGTGGACAGTGCGGGCGTACTATGGGAGGCGTTCAAGGTGACTATACGTGGGGTGTGTATTGGGGCACAGTCTGGTGTACTACGGGATATCAGACGTCGCCTCACCAAATTGGGGGCGGATATTTCTAAGCTTGAGCGTGAGTATGAGTCTGTTCCTTCTCCAGCAAAACTGGCGGAGATACGTAAACTTGTTACGGAACACAACGAAACGGTGGATCAGGAGATGATGCACTGCTCTCGTCGTAAAATAGCCCGTTACTATGGCGAAGGAGGCCGCCCGGTCGATCTCTCGCGCAAAAACTGGCGGAACCACGTAGCCAAGAACATATTACAGAACTGTTAGATATAGATGGAGTTGCCCGTTTCTCGACTACGGAACTTTGCGATACGGTTTTACAGTTTTACGCCCGGCTGTATGCAGCTAGGGACTCTCCGCAGCTGGCAGAGATTGAGGCCTATCTGGACGATGTGGCGCTTGGGTGGCTATCCAATCTGCACCGCGAATACCTTACACAACCATTTGACGTTGAAGACGTTAAATTGGCCATAATGTCCTTGCCGACCTGTAATTGGCCGGGATGGATGGGCTGCCCAGTGAATTCTATAAAGCTTATGCGTCTGATCTCGCCCCCAGGCTCCTGGAAGTCTATGCGGAGGCTTATGAGACGGGAACGCTGCCGCCTTCTCTCCGGGAAGCACTACTTGTAACATTATTGAAACCTGATAAGCCTTCGAATCAGTGTGAATCATATCGGCCCCTTTCAATTATTAATATAGATGCAAAGATCCTGGCAAAAATGATCGCCACCAGGATACAGCCGCTGGTCCCGCTTTTGGTGTTGCCTGACCAATCTGGGTTCGTCACAGCGCGCTCCACGACACATAATCTACGTACGGTTTTCTCTACTCTTCATTATTTTGCCCCTGATTTCCAGGCTGTCGCGGTGCTGCTCGATGCGGCAAAAGCCTTTGATTCTCTACAATGGCCTTATATGTTCACGGTGCTGACCAGGATGGGCTTCCCTCCGTTCTTCCTACACTGGATTCGCGTGCTATACGATCACCCGGTTGCCAGGGTAAGGGTAAATGGTTGGGTATCATCATTGTTCCCTATTGAGAGGGGTACCCGGCAGGGATGTCCCCTGTCTCCGATGTTGTTTTCACTCGCGTTGGAGCCACTGGCCTGTATATTGCGTCAGAGACATGCAGCAGCTGCCTTGCATTTTCGGCAGAGACCGTTGGTGGTCTCCCTCTATGCGGACGACATGTTATTGTATGTCAGAGACCCTGCTGTATATCTACCTGCGTTGCTTCGGGAGTATGTGAGGTTTGAGGGCTTCTCCGGACTCGGAATCAATTGGTCGAAATCAATGGTGTTCCCATTAACAGCGCACACGACCGAGATTGAGTTGGATTATCCACTGGCGTGGACGTCTGAACCCGTAAAATATCTGGGGGTATGGTTGCATCGGGACCCAGACAGGGTTATTGCTGAGAATTACGGCCGTGCGATTACACGCATCACTGATTTGGCTGGGCGTTGGGCGCACCTGCCCCTTTCTTTGGCCGATAGGATAGCGGTAGTAAAGATGGCTTTTCTCCCTAAATTGCTTTATTTTTTTGTCAACATTCCTATAAAGCTCAACGTGGCAATGTTTAAAACGCTTCAATCATTATTACTTACATTCGTTTGGGGCGGCAAGAAGCCTCGGTGTCGATGGGACCTTCTGGTGCAGCCTTTTGATCAGGGCGGCTTTGAGGCACCGGATCTCAGGCTATACTACCTATGCGCTCAGGCGCAATTTGCGCACTATTGGCACTTCCCCCAGCGCTTTCAGCCACATGTAGCTATTGAGGCGGATTCGGTTTTGCCGATGCCATTGCAGGCTGCGACCCTGTCGGGAGGTTCAGGCGGCCCGAGGACTGAAATAAATCCTGCAATGTGTACGGCGTGGGCTTGGCGAATGCTGGCGCGACGGGCTCAGTTGACGTATCTCTATGCTCCACTGCTGCCTCTGGCCTCGCATCCGGATATATCAGCGGCTCGTGAGAAGCCGGCCTTGCGTGCGTTGGCGACGGCGGGCATCTCCCGGATGGGCGACCTATATATGAATGGTCAGTTCAAAACACTGCAGGAGGCACAGAATGGCACAGATCGTGGTTTTATGTTCAGTTTTACTTATGTTAGAGTGCGCCAGGCAATTCAGGCGGTGTATCCGGGGTATCCAGCGGAGCCCACCGCTCTACGGGCATTGCAGGCGATGCTGGCGGGAGAGGGGCGTAAGGGCTTAATCACTAAACTCTATAATGCTTCCCTACGCGAACGGGAACAAGAGGAGCATCCCTCCTGTGCAAGATGGCAGGCGGCATTGGGAGACACTCTTGCACCGGACGTTTGGGCAGCGTGCTGTAAACTTACTGACCGGCTTACAGCAAATTGCAATCTCAGAATAATTCACTTCAAATTTCTGCATCAACTGTACTATACCCCCTTGCAACTCTATAGGTACGGCTTGAGAGAGACTGCTAATTGTGTACGGTGCGGAATGGCAGATGCAGACTTCCTGCATGTGGCATGGATGTGTGCGGGCGTATTTGCTTTCTGGTCTGCTGTCGTGAAGATGCTTACAGATGTGGTGCTGGAACCTGTGCAATGCACTCCGGAGGTGTGCCTGCTTGGGTATGTGCACCGCCTCAAACCCTGTAATAGGCGGATTGTAGCAGTTGCCACTTTATTTGCGAAGAGAGCTGTTGCGCAGTGCTGGGGTGCCAAGACGACTCCAACGGTAAAGAAATGGCTTCGGGACCTGCTCTATTGCAGGGACCAGCTGTTGATGTATGAGGAGGAGCTGCCGGAGGCCTCTCGTCCCCGGGACTTTTGGGCTCCACTCACGGCATACCTGCTGTCCCGACCAGACCTGTTGTAAGTTCCTGGTTCAGACTGCATTCTATATTTGTAGGTATGGATATCGCGCTTGAGCCCGTGTATTGTATTGGTCTATGCTGCCTCTATATGACATATAGGTCCTGTGTACTTTTGTTGCCTATTTCTATTAATGGATTTCATACGAGAATATGCCTAATGCCTTTGTACTTATTGCATGGTATCTGTCTGTTTCCTGATATGCTGATTTTTTCTGAATGTACTGGACCTCTGACTTCGTTCTGCCTGGGTTGGGAGGGGGAGTGGGGGGGATAAAGTGGATTATGTCCTTATTGTTGCTTATATTGGCTATACAGTCACTGTGTTATGTAATTGTTGAACCAATAAACATACTTAAAAAAAAAACACAAAAAAAAACAATACTATGTGTAGTGATGGGGTAGTGAGAGGAGGGGTCGGGAGTGAATATGGGTAAGTGATTTAAAAAGGACCTGGCCTCATGGACTTAAAAGAAACTTTAATAGGTCGTCGAGGCTGGGCCTGTTAAAAAGGTGATGCGGAGATGTCCTGCCAATAATGTGCAGATGCTCCTATAAAGTCAACATGTTTCGAAGCAAAGCTTCTTCATCAGGACTAAGAAGATCCCCTCAGTATCCACTATGTTGAATTTCCCCAATGGTGTGCTATATACAAAAAAGTGATAAAAATGAAAAGTGCATGAATTATATGCACTTTATACGATACCCAATAGTACCATGTAAATGTTAATCTGAAAGAGAAAGTACAATTAATAGCGCTTTCCCATGCGCAAACGCTCAAGATCTGCAAAAGAAGGAAAGTTAAAAAGGCGAAAAAAACACATGGTGACTGTAGCGTGATCTTAGTGCTATCAATACCGTGGTCTATCAGGGTGAAGACCTGTGGAAGGAAAAAGCGGAACACACAAGACACACACATAGAACAGAAATCACACACTCTATTTATGTGGCTAGGGTAATTGCTTTAAGGTTCGTGAATATATAATGTCATCAGTCACCAGATAATACATACTATGTAATGTAGGAGATAATGCTCCTTGAGCCTCTTGTAACGGGTGGGGAAGAATGTCGCCAAACGTAGTTCTGTTAGTAAAATAAGGAAGAGAGATTCGGTATATCTCCCAAGTCATGCTCCCAATCCTGAGAACACACTCTCCAGCAGATGTGCCTTACAGTGCTGGCGGTGCTCAAATGCCTGTGAACACAAATAAATATATTCCCCAACGGCTATGCCGTACTTACGTTATGATCGACTCAATCTCGCCTCGAAATAACGCCAACCCGCGGCTCCGTGATGGAAAAGGAACCGCGGTAAGGTACTATTTATACTGCCATTAATTGGCCTAAGTTGTCTGCACCTGCACGAAAAGAACGCCCTTTCTCCCTGGAAGTGAAAGGTACTTCAAGTTCCGGCGGTGTCTAAGCGTAAGGTCAGGTTGTCATGGTGACGCGTATCTATGGGCGGAAGAGGGTCAAAAAATGTGTTGCTACCAACGCCAACAGCTAGAGCGCGGCGTTGTCGCGCTGGTTATGTTAATTAAAGGCTGAGGAATTTATTAGTTCAGAAAAACAAAAACAAAACCGGCGCCCGGGTTGGAGTCTGAGCGCCGTGGTATGAAAAAGGATCTCAACACATGAACTTATGTATAAAAGCGATCAGGTCATTAAGTTCCTCATTTAACAAAAATAACTATAAGAGGATGGCCCAGAATCTATATAAAAGAATTGTATTATAAACCTGGGCAAAAAAGGTTCATGTCGCCAAAGCAATATTAAACTGGCGCTGTTGATTTCCTCTAGAAAAAACCTATATAGATTATAAGGAGATGGTCTTCAAAGTTCAAAGAAATATATTCAAAAATATATATAGAGTCAATGTAGGGCGCTTCAAAAACAGTCGTCATAGGTGGTGTCTGGAGAATTTGAAAAACGTGAGAATTGTAGACTAACGGAACATGCTCGGTGATTAACGTTTAAGGAGGTTACATTACGAAAGGTGGGCCCAAGGAATGTCGTCATTAAGGCCACTGATGTTGGTCCCCAAACGGAACACCCATCTTTGTTCTTTTTCAAATAGATCTCTCTCATTTCGGATTTGTTCAATAATGGTCCATTTCAAATCATCCACAGTATGGGTCATGGTCAAATAGTGGTTCGCCATTTTAGTCGTACTTTTCTTGCAGCGTACATTACTCTTATGTTCGCTAATACGGACTCTCACTGGTCTTGAAGTCATGCCGATATATTCCAGTCTGCATGGGCACGTGATGATGTACACCACGTTTTTGCTATTACAGTTTGTAAATTTTCTTTGCTCCCAGACCTCTCCATTAGTGAACGTGATATTTCTGCTTCTCTTGGTAAGGTTACATGTGCTGCAATTCCCGCAAGGGTAATGTCCCTGTAAGGGTGCGAGGTTCAGATAAGGTGGACCCCTCTCCTGAATTGGTCGTGGTCTTGTATGAACCAGGATATCCCTTAAATTTTTACCTCTTTTGTGGGAGAACATTGGTTTAGGAAAATTGAGTTTGCCACAATTTAGTATTCTCCAATGTTTATTTATTATTTTAGATACTTGGTTTGAATGGCTACTGAAGGTGGTTACACAGATAGGTCTCGTTTCCTGTTCTTTTGGGGGATGATTTACCAGAAGGGCGTCCCTATTGTTGTTCCTTGCTCGCTTGAGCCCTTTCTTCACGATACGTTCTGGGTAGTTACGTTTCAGTAGTTTGTCTTCCAGATCAGTGGCCTGTATCTTAAAATCAAAGATTTCAGAGCAGTTTCGTCGTAGACGAAGGAATTGTCCATACGGAAGGTTGTCCCGCAGGTGCCTGGGGTGAAAGCTATTATATAATAGCAAACAATTTTTCAACCGTAGGTTTAAAATGAGTCGTTGTTTTCAGACCACCACTTGCAGGATAGATATTGAGGTCGAGAAACACCAAATTGTTGCTGGAGGCTGTGTAAGTAAAATTCAGGAAAGGGTTTTGCTGATTGAGCCATATCATAAAGTCCTTTACAGAGTCGGTATCACCTTTCCATATCACCAGGACATCGTCAATGTACCGTTTCCAGACAATGATGCGGTCCTGGAATGGGTTTTCTTGATGTAATATTCTAGTGGTCTCCAAATGGTATACATATAATCCGGCCAGACTTGGGGCGAAGGTGCTGCCCATGCTGGTCCAGTGCTTCTGTAGATAGTGCACCCCTTCATATTGGAAAAAGTTCTTTGTCAGTGCTAGTGAAATACACTCCATGACTACGCTGCGTGGTGTCTGGTAGCTCCATGTAGTGGTGTACAGAACTTCCTCTATGATTCCTAGAGTTTCGCCATGAGGTAGGCTTGTATAAAGGCTCTCGACGTCGAGACCGAGTAGGAGATGTTGATCTGGGTCGAAGTCAAGGTCCTTTATTAGTTGTAGTACCGCTTTAGTGTCTTTTAGATAGGTTGCTGTTTTCTGAACTAGGGGACGGAGGAAAGCGTGAGCAAATTTGGAGAGGGGTTCAAGTATGGAGCCAATCCCGGACACAATCGGTCTTCCAGGAGGATATTCTAGGTTCTTATGAATTTTCGGGATGGTATAAAAGTATGGTGTTCTTGGTGATTTTTGTATAAGAAAGTCAGCTTCCTTCCTGGATATCCAATTATGTGTTATTGCTTCTTCGACCATTCCTGCAATCCGTATTCGTATTTCCTCAGTTGGGTCATCAAGCATGATTTCATAGTTCCTTGGGTCATCCAGTAATTTCCTACATTCAGTGTCGTAATTGTGTGTCGTCTGAATTACGATTGCACCCCCTTTGTCGGCAGGTTTTATTACCAGGTCGATGTTATTCGCTAGTTCCTGCAATGCTTGTTTCTCTCGTCTTGTCGTGTTCTGGAAGACATTCTTGTCTTCAGTTGATAGACCCGTTACCTCCTCCATCACTGCTTTTTCAAAAGTGAGTAATTCAATCGGTAGTGTGGAGTCCAGAGGTGTGAAGGTGGATTTGGGTCGTAGTCCCGTGTCTGATGTCTGGTCCTCTGGTGCTACAATCGTTTCTTTTAAGAAGAAGGCACGGAGTTTTAATTTCCTCATAAACTCCTTTATTTCGAGACAGAGTTTAAATTTGTCCATCTTGTTGGTGGGGACAAAACCCAGGCCCTTTTCCAGGACACTCAGTTGTGGTTCCGTGAGTGTATACTCTGTCAGGTTCACCACTAATTGTCCCTTCTGCTGGTTGTTGGTTGGTTCAGTGATGCCGTCATGCTCCTCGTTGCCATCCTGGCTGCCTCTTCGGATTCGTTGTGCCAGTGGACCTGGTTGCCTCTCCGGTTCCTTCCTCTCGGGGGCCATGGCGCGGTCCTAAAAAATGAGGCGGAGGTGGTCCGTAATAATTGTATTCCGGTGGTATTGGGTTCCAATGATGGTAAGGTCCCCCATCGGTGGTGGTCCATACGGATACTGTGCGTAGAACGGGGGACCTTGATACTGGCTCCAGCCCCTTCCTCTGGGTCTAAATGTTTTCTGGTGTTGTGTCCCTCCTCTCTGGTTCCTCTGGTTACTCCCGCGGCTTGAAAAAGAGTCGCTGGAGCCTGTATCGGATTGGTCACTGTCCGATCCCTGTTCGCTGTTGGATCTCTTTGCTATGTAATCATCACGTATATAAGGATATACACGCTCATGGCTGAAGGCTGCTGTGTCTTTTTCAGTTTCTTGAATTTGCTTTGCTTTAGAGTGATCTCATATTCATTCATTTGCTGATTAAGTTCATCCAACCTTTTCTTTAATGCTGTGTGTGATTGGTAGCTTTTAAGTTGGATTTCTAGTCTCTGTATGTCAACTTTGAGTTCCTGTGCCAATCTCGTGGCGGTCTTGATGATAAGGACCAGCCAATCTCTGGTGCAGTGCCATGAAATAAGGGACCAATCCTTTTTGAAGGATTTGTCATTCTGAAATATGAAAGGTTCGTTCCGAACTATAAGGCCTTGAGGTGCTGCCTTGGCTCTGAGGTATTCGGTCATCAGTAGACCATGCAGTGCTGTTTTTATCTGCGTTCTTCTAAGATTCGCCAACTCATCCCAGTCTGTGTTGCTAGGGCCAGGATCAAGTGCTACTTAAACCTTCAAAAGGGTACAGAGCAGCTAGGATTCTGTCAATTTCCTCCTCATCAAATGTGAGGCCTGCTGCCTCCGCCATGGTAATCGGATGTAATCGAGTGTGTTGAATCTGATGCAGTGGTGTGTGTCTGTGAAGAAATACGCTCTTTTAGCGAAAAATAAATAGATAAATGAAGTAAAGAGGATATGCCGTACATTGGCCGTTATCACTCAGTTCCCAGAGTTTCTGGGTTGCTCCCACAGCTGTACGCTGTCGAAATAGCTTTATATAACAAAACGAGGTAGTGTCATACACGGACACAATGGCGGATACATCCTCCTCTAGTACTTAATAAATAAATCAAAGAAATCCACCACATGGGACTAGCTGTGTTAAGGAAAGTGTATTATTCATCCGGGTATGGATGCACACAGCGTTTACTTAAATACCCCTCACACACCAAAAGGGCCCTTGGTGTCATGCTTCATCATAGGGGTCTTCCCGTCCCGCTGCGGGACGGGGCGTGCTACGACCTACGACTACACGGGAGCACTGTTATTAACAATACTATGTGATGGGGGGGGCGCTAGAGGGCGCACGGCAAGATGGCCGCATCTTAGTGCTGCTCTGCCCGGCCAAGTAACTATCCATCATTTATCCGATTGAAATTGCGACATCTATGTCCCGAACGGGACCGAGGGGAGCTGAAATGCCGTTCTGCTAGTGCGGGGATAGAAAAATCCCGTTTTGCCTCAACGCACATCTATATCTTGGAAGATTTCTATCCCCCAGACTGGGTCTCCAACATGGCGGCTCCCGGGCGCTCCCGTTGAGCCTGTGCCGAAGTGCTGCTTTGCTGCCCCGTAGCGGTCACCCGGACCGGTGCCTGCTGGTGACCTGACGTGCGACCGCCTGCAGTGGACCGCGCTGGGAAGCGGACTCACCTTTTTTGGCGCTTCGTCGGACCTGGAGCGGAGTGGTGGGAAGTCGCCGGTGAACTGCATCGCTCCCGGATCGGCGGTGGTGAGTGGGGCGCGGTGCCTGCAGCTGCGGAGGCGGGTGGGGGCCCTGGCGGGTGCGGCGTGCAGCCTGCTGCTGCTGGGTCCGGTGGGAGCGCGCTGCTGCTGACGCCTCTATCCGGGCGGAGAGATAGCGAGTGCGGCTGAGTCCCCCCCCTCCGGCTTCCGATCAGAGCCTGCTGTCGCCGATGAGCTGTGGGGAATTTTCCACGCTGGGCCTGCTTTGATGTGGCTGACGAGGGAGAGATAAGCTGGCTGTGTTGTCCGTTGAGCCGGCCACGTGGGGGCTGTGCTCAGGTGTCTGCATCTTTTGACTGTGGGGTGGGCCTGCCCGGCGGGTTCCGCACGACGAGATTGCCTGACAGTGAGCACCCGAGGGCTGGCTGACTTGGAGAGATTTCTGGAGCTTTTGGCCTGGTTGTGGAGTAGACACTGGTCAATTGATTTGGGAGTGCGGTGGAGCCTAAAAGCTGCCAGAGACTGTGCATATTGCTCCGGGCAGATTACCACATCACTCCTGTGCATGTTACCTGTTCACTCACGGCTGGGGTTGCTGACGGCTGGTTCTCCTGGGAGGCAAGCTTGGACTGCATAACGTAGGGGGCCTCAAATACCACTGTTCACGGTGCACATGATTGAGAGCTGTGGTTGACTGTAGAGTGCGCTGCACGCTGCCTGAAGACCGGGTGTTTCATCCGTAGGTTTGGGTTTGAGTCCAGCCTTCATTTTCTGGCGCACGCTTGGTGCTGATATAGTTGGTTGCCGGATTAACTCAAGTGGCCCAGTGGCATCCTTCCTCGTCCTTCCAGGGTGCAATCGTAGAGACTGTGGGTTTACTGGGAGGTGCAATCTCTCGGCTACGCCATGGGGAGAACTGACAAGTCGCAACCACGGCTTACATTTGAAGCTCGCCGGCCAACCAAATCCTCGCAGAAGGCCACCTCGGATTCTGAGGCAGACGCCCCAGGGGACAGTAACCCTACGTTGGAGACCACGCTGTTGGCAATGCAGCGTAGCCTGCAGTCGATCGAAGGCTCAATGGCCGCAGTGAATCACCGCTTAGACCACCTCTCCTCCCAGTTGGAGAAACAAAACACTCGAATGGGCGAGGTTGAACAGCGGGTCTCGGCGGCAGAGGATGGTCTGGGTGAGGTGGCTGGCAAGGCCCTGAATATGGAAAAGGTGCTGTCCCTCATCCAGGCCAAGAATGAAGATTTGGAGGCGCGGTCCCGGCGCAACAACATCCGCCTTACGGGACTGCCGGAGTCTACAAATGTGGGGAAAATGGAGCTCTTTCTGGAAAATCTGATTAGGGAGCTTTTTGGCACTGAACATTTTTCCACTCTATTCGTTGTTGAACGAGCCCACCGCACACTGGCGGCGCGTCCTGTGCCTGGCGCCCCACCTCGTCCCATTATAGCCAGACTATTAAACTATAGGGATCGTGACACTATTCTACGTCTGGCTCGGGATAAGGGAACCATTGAACATCAAGGAAACACATTGGCCTTCTTCCCAGACTTTACTGTGGCAGTACAGGCTGCCAGACGGGAGTTCACTGCGGTTAAGAAATTTCTGCAGTCTGAAGGGGTCCCATACGCTATGTTATATCCCGCACGCTTGCGCATAGGCCCGGAGGGGGATTCCAAACTCTTTTCCAACCCTAAGGCAGCCCTTGAACATGCAAAACTGCTCAAGCGTAGGCGCTGCGGATCTAGCTCGCCGCGGGAGGATGAGGATCAATGAGCTGCAGCAGTTGGGCGAGCTGTGTTCTGTCTAATGTTGAATCCTCCTGTTCTCTCTGAATTGTTTCTAATATGGCCTGCCACGAGTGCTTGAACCTTGGCGAAGTATAGGATACTTGTAATGATCTATCCACGGGGTATGTGCCTGGAATGTGGCCTGGGACGTGAGGGGCTGTTTGAATTCTCAGGGTTTATCGGTCTGACAATAATATGGTGATGGTCCATTCCAGCTGTATTGTGCACTGGTTGTAAAGTGCTACATTAACGGATGTCCTTGTGGGGGGATCTGGACTCTGGGGACGAGGAGATATGGCATACTGTGCTCCTTGCTACTAACGTGTTAATATCCGGGCAAAAATGTAGACCTACTCGGCCACCTCCTGCCTTGCGGGAGGCTAGTAGCACTCTGTGCCCCCCAATTGGGTGTACCCCAAATGTGTTTTGCTTTTCTATGGGTTTGTGGAGGGTGGAGGGTGCAAGGGATGGCTTTGGCAAGTTGGGGAAGCTGAAGTGGGTGGGGGTGGGGAGTTTTTGTTCAGGTAAGGCAGAATGATACTACAGCTATGCTGGGCAATCTCAGTTCTAGTACATTATGGTATTATGGCAATGTATTGTCTATGTTATTATGCAGGTGTTTCGTTAAAGATGGCTACACAATATGAACAGTATGATTAAGTTCCTTACTTGGAATGTACGTGGGCTCAATACTCCAAAAAGATACGGTCAGTCTTTGCATATCTAGATCGCATGGGAATACAGGTTGCCTTGTTGCAGGAGACCCATCTCACTGGTGACTCTGCCAAAAAACTGGGAGCGCGCTGGGCTGGTACGAGAGTGGCGTCTTCGTATTCTACCTACTCTAGAGGGGTGATGACGCTTGTGAGAAAAGGTATCCCATTCACTCTGATTAGATCTGATGTAGACGAAAATGGACGTGTGGTGATAATACATGGCAGGTTGGGCAGTATGAGTGTGCTGTTGGTGAATGTGTATGGCCCTAATACGGACGACCCGTCCTTTTATCTGGATGTGTGGCGTAGGATCTCCGCATTCCCTCCAGCTGCAATTATCTGGAGAGGGGATTTTAATGTTTGTCTGGACTTGGAGCTGGATAGGGCTGGTGAAGGTGAGGTGAGGCCTAAGCGGGCAGCGGAGGTGCTTATGGGATTATTGGATGCAGGACATTTGCGTGATGTTTGGCGCCTTCGGCACCCCGCAGGCCGGGAGAGCACGTTTGTATCGTCCGTACATGGGTCCTGGTCCCGTATAGATTTTTGGCTTGTCTCAGAGGTGGCTTGTACCTGGGGGGAAACTGTGAATCATGAGGCTCGCACACTCTCGGATCACTCCCCTGTAACCCTTACACTACAGGTTCCCACATGTGAGAGACCACCTTTTGCATGGAGACTACAGCCTACAGAATTGAATGATCCGGTCTTTAGGCGCACGATTGCGGAAGCAATTAGGAATTTCTTCAGGGAGAATGAGGGGTCGGTGGACAGTGCGGGCGTACTATGGGAGGCGTTCAAGGTGACTATACGTGGGGTGTGTATTGGGGCACAGTCTGGTGTACTACGGGATATCAGACGTCGCCTCACCAAATTGGGGGCGGATATTTCTAAGCTTGAGCGTGAGTATGAGTCTGTTCCTTCTCCAGCAAAACTGGCGGAGATACGTAAACTTGTTACGGAACACAACAAAACGGTGGATCAGGAGATGATGCACTGCTCTCGTCGTAAAATAGCCCGTTACTATGGCGAAGGAGGCCGCCCCGGTCGATCTCTCGCGCAAAAACTGGCGGAACCACGTAGCCAAGAACATATTACAGAACTGTTAGATATAGATGGAGTTGCCCGTTTCTCGACTACGGAACTTTGCGATACGGTTTTACAGTTTTACGCCCGGCTGTATGCAGCTAGGGACTCTCCGCAGCTGGCAGAGATTGAGGCCTATCTGGACGATGTGGCGCTTGGGTGGCTATCCAATCTGCACCGCGAATACCTTACACAACCATTTGACGTTGAAGACGTTAAATTGGCCATAATGTCCTTGCCGACCTGTAATTGGCCGGGATGGATGGGCTGCCCAGTGAATTCTATAAAGCTTATGCGTCTGATCTCGCCCCCAGGCTCCTGGAAGTCTATGCGGAGGCTTATGAGACGGGAACGCTGCCGCCTTCTCTCCGGGAAGCACTACTTGTAACATTATTGAAACCTGATAAGCCTTCGAATCAGTGTGAATCATATCGGCCCCTTTCAATTATTAATATAGATGCAAAGATCCTGGCAAAAATGATCGCCACCAAGATACAGCCGCTGGTCCCGCTTTTGGTGTTGCCTGACCAATCTGGGTTCGTCACAGCGCGCTCCACGACACATAATCTACGTACGGTTTTCTCTACTCTTCATTATTTTGCCCCTGATTTCCAGGCTGTCGCGGTGCTGCTCGATGCGGCAAAAGCCTTTGATTCTCTACAATGGCCTTATATGTTCACGGTGCTGACCAGGATGGGCTTCCCTCCGTTCTTCCTACACTGGATTCGCGTGCTATACGATCACCCGGTTGCCAGGGTAAGGGTAAATGGTTGGGTATCATCATTGTTCCCTATTGAGAGGGGTACCCGGCAGGGATGTCCCCTGTCTCCGATGTTGTTTTCACTCGCGTTGGAGCCACTGGCCTGTATATTGCGTCAGAGACATGCAGCAGCTGCCTTGCATTTTCGGCAGAGACCGTTGGTGGTCTCCCTCTATGCGGACGACATGTTATTGTATGTCAGAGACCCTGCTGTATATCTACCTGCGTTGCTTCGGGAGTATGTGAGGTTTGAGGGCTTCTCCGGACTCGGAATCAATTGGTCGAAATCAATGGTGTTCCCATTAACAGCGCACACGACCGAGATTGAGTTGGATTATCCACTGGCGTGGACGTCTGAACCCGTAAAATATCTGGGGGTATGGTTGCATCGGGACCTAGACAGGGTTATTGCTGAGAATTACGGCCGTGCGATTACACGCATCACTGATTTGGCTGGGCGTTGGGCGCACCTGCCCCTTTCTTTGGCCGATAGGATAGCGGTAGTAAAGATGGCTTTTCTCCCTAAATTGCTTTATTTTTTTGTCAACATTCCTATAAAGCTCAACGTGGCAATGTTTAAAACGCTTCAATCATTATTACTTACATTCGTTTGGGGCGGCAAGAAGCCTCGGTGTCGATGGGACCTTCTGGTGCAGCCTTTTGATCGGGGCGGCTTTGAGGCACCGGATCTCAGGCTATACTACCTATGCGCTCAGGCGCAATTTGCGCACTATTGGCACTTCCCCCAGCGCTTTCAGCCACATGTAGCTATTGAGGCGGATTCGGTTTTGCCGATGCCATTGCAGGCTGCGACCCTGTCGGGAGGTTCAGGCGGCCCGAGGACTGAAATAAATCCTGCAATGTGTACGGCGTGGGCTTGGCGAATGCTGGCGCGACGGGCTCAGTTGACGTATCTCTATGCTCCACTGCTGCCTCTGGCCTCGCATCCGGATATATCAGCGGCTCGTGAGAAGCCGGCCTTGCGTGCGTTGGCGACGGCGGGCATCTCCCGGATGGGCGACCTATATATGAATGGTCAGTTCAAAACACTGCAGGAGGCACAGAATGGCACAGATCGTGGTTTTATGTTCAGTTTTACTTATGTTAGAGTGCGCCAGGCAATTCAGGCGGTGTATCCGGGGTATCCAGCGGAGCCCACCGCTCTACGGGCATTGCAGGCGATGCTGGCGGGAGAGGGGCGTAAGGGCTTAATCACTAAACTCTATAATGCTTCCCTACGCGAACGGGAACAAGAGGAGCATCCCTCCTGTGCAAGATGGCAGGCGGCATTGGGAGACACTCTTGCACCGGACGTTTGGGCAGCGTGCTGTAAACTTACTGACCGGCTTACAGCAAATTGCAATCTCAGAATAATTCACTTCAAATTTCTGCATCAACTGTACTATACCCCCTTGCAACTCTATAGGTACGGCTTGAGAGAGACTGCTAATTGTGTACGGTGCGGAATGGCAGATGCAGACTTCCTGCATGTGGCATGGATGTGTGCGGGCGTATTTGCTTTCTGGTCTGCTGTCGTGAAGATGCTTACAGATGTGGTGCTGGAACCTGTGCAATGCACTCCGGAGGTGTGCCTGCTTGGGTATGTGCACCGCCTCAAACCCTGTAATAGGCGGATTGTAGCAGTTGCCACTTTATTTGCGAAGAGAGCTGTTGCGCAGTGCTGGGGTGCCAAGACGACTCCAACGGTAAAGAAATGGCTTCGGGACCTGCTCTATTGCAGGGACCAGCTGTTGATGTATGAGGAGGAGCTGCCGGAGGCCTCTCGTCCCCGGGACTTTTGGGCTCCACTCACGGCATACCTGCTGTCCCGACCAGACCTGTTGTAAGTTCCTGGTTCAGACTGCATTCTATATTTGTAGGTATGGATGTCGCGCTTGAGCCCGTGTATTGTATTGGTCTATGCTGCCTCTATATGACATATAGGTCCTGTGTACTTTTGTTGCCTATTTCTATTAATGGATTTCATACGAGAATATGCCTAATGCCTTTGTACTTATTGCATGGTATCTGTCTGTTTCCTGATATGCTGATTTTTTCTGAATGTACTGGACCTCTGACTTCGTTCTGCCTGGGTTGGGAGGGGGAGTGGGGGATAAAGTGGATTATGTCCTTATTGTTGCTTATATTGGCTATACAGTCACTGTGTTATGTAATTGTTGAACCAATAAACATACTTAAAAAAAACACAAAAAAAAACAATACTATGTGTAGTGATGGGGTAGTGAGAGGAGGGGTCGGGAGTGAATATGGGTAAGTGATTTAAAAAGGACCTGGCCTCATGGACTTAAAAGAAACTTTAATAGGTCGTCGAGGCTGGGCCTGTTAAAAAGGTGATGCGGAGATGTCCTGCCAATAATGTGCAGATGCTCCTATAAAGTCAACATGTTTCGAAGCAAAGCTTCTTCATCAGGACTAAGAAGATCCCCTCAGTATCCACTATGTTGAATTTCCCCAATGGGTGTGCTATATACAAAAAAGTGATAAAAATGAAAAGTGCATGAATTATATGCACTTTATACGATACCCAATAGTACCATGTAAATGTTAATCTGAAAGAGAAAGTACAATTAATAGCGCTTTCCCATGCGCAAACGCTCAAGATCTGCAAAAGAAGGAAAGTTAAAAAGGCGAAAAAAACCACATGGTGACTGTAGCGTGATCTTAGTGCTATCAATACCGTGGTCTATCAGGGTGAAGACCTGTGGAAGGAAAAAGCGGAACACACAAGACACACACATAGAACAGAAATCACACACTCTATTTATGTGGCTAGGGTAATTGCTTTAAGGTTCGTGAATATATAATGTCATCAGTCACCAGATAATACATACTATGTAATGTAGGAGATAATGCTCCTTGAGCCTCTTGTAACGGGTGGGGAAGAATGTCGCCAAACGTAGTTCTGTTAGTAAAATAAGGAAGAGAGATTCGGTATATCTCCCAAGTCATGCTCCCAATCCTGAGAACACACTCTCCAGCAGATGTGCCTTACAGTGCTGGCGGTGCTCAAATGCCTGTGAACACAAATAAATATATTCCCCAACGGCTATGCCGTACTTACGTTATGATCGACTGAATCTCGCCTCGAAATAACGCCAACCCGCGGCTCCGTGATGGAAAAGGAACCGCGGTAAGGTACTATTTATACTGCCATTAATTGGCCTAAGTTGTCTGCACCTGCACGAAAAGAACGCCCTTTCTCCCCTGGAAGTGAAAGGTACTTCAAGTTCCGGCGGTGTCTAAGCGTAAGGTCAGGTTGTCATGGTGACGCGTATCTATGGGCGGAAGAGGGTCAAAAAATGTGTTGCTACCAACGCCAACAGCTAGAGCGCGGCGTTGTCGCGCTGGTTATGTTAATTAAAGGCTGAGGAATTTATTAGTTCAGAAAAACAAAAACAAAACCGGCGCCCGGGTTGGAGTCTGAGCGCCGTGGTATGAAAAAGGATCTCAACACATGAACTTATGTATAAAAGCGATCAGGTCATTAAGTTCCTCATTTAACAAAAATAACTATAAGAGGATGGCCCAGAATCTATATAAAAGAATTGTATTATAAACCTGGGCAAAAAAGGTTCATGTCGCCAAAGCAATATTAAACTGGCGCTGTTGATTTCCTCTAGAAAAAACCTATATAGATTATAAGGAGATGGTCTTCAAAGTTCAAAGAAATATATTCAAAAATATATATAGAGTCAATGTAGGGCGCTTCAAAAACAGTCGTCATAGGTGGTGTCTGGAGAATTTGAAAAATGTGAGAATTGTAGACTAACGGAACATGCTCGGTGATTAACGTTTAAGGAGGTTACATTACGAAAGGTGGGCCCAAGGAATGTCGTCATTAAGGCCACTGATGTTGGTCCCCAAACGGAACACCCATCTTTGTTCTTTTTCAAATAGATCTCTCTCATTTCGGATTTGTTCAATAATGGTCCATTTCAAATCATCCACAGTATGGGTCATGGTCAAATAGTGGTTCGCCATTTTAGTCGTACTTTTCTTGCAGCGTACATTACTCTTATGTTCAGCTAATACGGACTCTCACTGGTCTTGAAGTCATGCCGATATATTCCAGTCTGCATGGGCACATGATGATGTACACCACGTTTTTGCTATTACAGTTTGTAAATTTTCTTTGCTCCCAGACCTCTCCATTAGTGAACGTGATATTTCTGCTTCTCTTGGTAAGGTTACATGTGCTGCAATTCCCGCAAGGGTAATGTCCCTGTAAGGGTGCGAGGTTCAGATAAGGTGGACCCCTCTCCTGAATTGGTCGTGGTCTTGTATGAACCAGGATATCCCTTAAATTTTTACCTCTTTTGTGGGAGAACATTGGTTTAGGAAAATTGAGTTTGCCACAATTTAGTATTCTCCAATGTTTATTTATTATTTTAGATACTTGGTTTGAATGGCTACTGAAGGTGGTTACACAGATAGGTCTCTTTTCCTGTTCTTTTGGGGGATCATTTTCCAGAAGGGCGTCCCTATTGTTGTTCCTTGCTCGCTTGAGCCCTTTCTTCACGATACGTTCTGGGTAGTTACGTTTCAGTAGTTTGTCTTCCAGATCAGTGGCCTGTATCTTAAAATCAAAGATTTCAGAGCAGTTTCGTCGTAGACGAAGGAATTGTCCATACGGAAGGTTGTCCCGCAGGTGCCTGGGGTGAAAGCTATTATATAATAGCAAACAATTTTTCGCCGTAGGTTTAAAATGAGTTGTTGTTTTCAGACCACCACTTGCAGGATAGATATTGAGGTCGAGAAACACCAGATTGTTGCTGGAGGCTGTGTAAGTAAAATTCAGGAAAGGGTTTTGCTGATTGAGCCATATCATAAAGTCCTTTACAGAGTCGGTATCACCTTTCCATATCACTAGGACATCGTCAATGTACCGTTTCCAGACAATGATGCGGTCCTGGAATGGGTTTTCTTGATGTAATATTCTAGTGGTCTCCAAATGGTATACATATAATCCGGCCAGACTTGGGGCGAAGGTGCTGCCCATGCTGGTCCCGTGCTTCTGTAGATAGTGCACCCCTTCATATTGGAAAAAGTTCTTTGTCAGTGCTAGTGAAATACACTCCATGACTACGCTGCGTGGTGTCTGGTAGCTCCATGTAGTGGTGTACAGAACTTCCTCTATGATTCCTAGAGTTTCGCCATGAGGTAGGCTTGTATAAAGGCTCTCGACGTCGAGACCGAGATGTTGATCTGGGTCGAAGTCAAGGTCCTTTATTAGTTGTAGTACCGCTTTACTGTCTTTTAGATAGGTTGCTGTTTTCTGAACTAGGGGACGGAGGAAAGCGTGAGCAAATTTGGAGAGGGGTTCAAGTATGGAGCCAATCCCGGACACAATCGGTCTTCCAGGAGGATATTCTAGGTTCTTATAAATTTTCGGGATGGTATAAAAGTATGGTGTTCTTGGTGATTTTTGTATAAGAAAGTCAGCTTCCTTCCTGGATATCCAATTATGTGTTATTGCTTCTTCGACCATTCCTGCCATCCGTATTCGTATTTCCTCAGTTGGGTCATCAAGCATGATTTCATAGTTCCTTGGGTCATCCAGTAATTTCCTACATTCAGTGTCGTAATTGTGTGTCGTCTGAATTACGATTGCACCCCTTTGTCGGCAGGTTTTATTACCAGGTCGATGTTATTCGCTAGTTCCTGCAATGCTTGTTTCTCTCGTCTTGTCGTGTTCTGGAAGACATTCTTGTCTTCAGTTGATAGACCCGTTACCTCCTCCATCACTGCTTTTTCAAAAGTGAGTAATTCAATCGGTAGTGTGGAGTCCAGAGGTGTGAAGGTGGATTTGGGTCGTAGTCCCGTGTCTGATGTCTGGTCCTCTGGTGCTACAATCGTTTCTTTTAAGAAGAATGCACAGAGTTTTAATTTCCTCATAAACTCCTTTATTTGGAGACAGAGTTTAAATTTGTCCATCTTGTTGGTGGGGACAAAACCCAGGCCCTTTTCCAGGACACTCAGTTGTGGTTCCGTGAGTGTATACTCTGTCAGGTTCACCACTAATTGTCCCTTCTGCTGGTTGTTGGTTGGTTCAGTGATGCCGTCATGCTCCTCGTTGCCATCCTGGCTGCCTCTTCGGATTCGTTGTGCCAGTGGACCTGGTTGCCTCTCCGGTTCCTTCCTCTCGGGGGCCATGGCGCGGTCCTAAAAAATGAGGCGGAGGTGGTCCGTAATAATTGTATTCCGGTGGTATTGGGTTCCAATGATGGTAAGGTCCCCCCATCGGTGGTGGTCCATACGGATACTGTGCGTAGAACGGGGGCCTTGATACTGGCTCCATCCCCTTCCTCTGGGTCTAAATGTTTTCTGGTGTTGTGTCCCTCCTCTCTGGTTCCTCTGGTTACTCCCGCGGCTTGAAAAAGAGTCGCTGGAGCCTGTATCGGATTGGTCACTGTCCGATCCCTGTTCGCTGTTGGATCTCTTTGCTATGTAATCATCACGTATATAAGGATATACACGCTCATGGCTGAAGGCTGCTGTGTCTTTTTTCAGTTTCTTGAATGTGCTTTGCTTTAGAGTGATCTCATATTCATTCATTTGCTGATTAAGTTCATCCAACCTTTTCTTTAATGCTGTGTGTGATTGGTAGCTTTTAAGTTGGATTTCTAGTCTCTGTATGTCAACTTTGAGTTCCTGTGCCAATCTCGTGGCGGTCTTGATGATAAGGACCAGCCAATCTCTGGTGCAGTGCCATGAAATAAGGGACCAATCCTTTTTGAAGGATTTGTCATTCTGAAATATGAAAGGTTCGTTCCGAACTATAAGGCCTTGAGGTGCTGCCTTGGCTCTGAGGTATTCGGTCATCAGTAGACCATGCAGTGCTGTTTTTATCTGCGTTCTTCTAAGATTCGCCAACTCATCCCAGTCTGTGTTGCTAGGGCCAGGATCAGTGCTACTTAAACCTTCAAAAAGGTTCAGAGCAGCTAGGATTCTGTCAATTTCCTCCTCATCAAATGTGAGGCTTGCTGCCTCCGCCATGGTAATCGGATGTAATCGAGTGTGTTGAATCTGATGCAGTGGTGTGTGTCTGTGAAGAAATACGCTCTTTTAGCGAAAAATAAATAGATAAATGAAGTAAAGAGGATATGCGGTACATTGGCCGTTATCACTCAGTTCCCAGAGTTTCTGGGTTGCTCCCACAGCTGTACGCTGTCGAAATAGCTTTATATAACAAAACGAGGGAGTGAAGAGGTAGTGTCATACACGGACACAATGGCGGATACATCCTCCTCTAGTACTTAATAAATAAATCAAAGAAATCCACCACATGGGACTAGCTGTGTTAAGGAAAGTGTATTATTCATCCGGGTATGGATGCACACAGCGTTTGCTTAAATACCCCTCACACACCAAAAGGCCCTTGGTGTCATGCTTCATCATAGGGGTCAGTGAGACAGTTGTGGTATTAGATAAGCACGGCACCCTGTGGACAGAGGGTCACTTTTGGTCAGGGTTGGGCTAGCTGTGGTCAGGAGTTGGACCATCTGTGGCATGAGCTGTGACAGCTTTCTAGATTGGCCTGTTGTGGTCAGAGACGGGGCGGCTGCGGCCAGGAGGGTGGCTAGCTGTGGTCAGGGATGGATGGGGCCTCTGTGGTCCGAGGCAGTTCAGCAGCGGCCAGGGGACGGGGCAGTCGAGCATCATATGCACAATTGTCACTTTTTCCTCATGTAATGTAACGTTTGCTTTTGTAACATGCCCACTTGTAATTTTCTCAGAATGTAACGTTACTGTTCCTATTGTGAAGCACTCTGACACCTTCGGGTAAAGTCCGCGCTATATAAAAACGCATAAAATAAATAAAATCTGGGTGCCCCATGACATGCTGTAAATTTCCTTCTGGCGGCGTCAACAGACTTCCCGAGCGGTGTGCGCGTCCAGCGGAGCCAGCCTGCTGGCGCAGCACCAACCATTATTACGCATGATTTATTCGTCCCGTGTGCGGCTGAAGCTAGGAGTTACGGATAGAGTTCTGCCCGCAGCAGCAGTGCGGTCCACAGGGGCAGATCCGGTGCCTTCCTGCCCCGGGCGGCTCTGCCAGGCCTTTCTCCAGGCCTGGATGGTCAGTGTGCGGGCTGGGCTGCCCCATGGGCCTGCAGTGCTGTAACTTGCAAATGTCAGCCAAGCCTGCCTGAGTTTCATTGGCACTCCTGTGGTAGCTGTGGTCTGCAGTAAAGACGCAGAGGAGTTGGGGGGATTTAGATACAATATAACACAAAGTTAGCACTCTGTAGAGTTCTTTCCTTGGAAACAATACTTTAATACAATAACGGATTAAACGACCTGTTAAAACAGAGCACAGTTGTAAAGCACAGCACTTACAGTTGGGTAAATATGACGCCAAAACGAGTCAGTGTTAATATTTGCGGTCAACATTTAAATCAGCTATGTTTTTGGAGCAAACTTTAGCTGTATTCTTGAAAGGATTAAGTGGGTGTTAGTTACCTGCACTTCCAGACTAGATGCAGATCGATGGACAGATAGTCTTTCTTGTTTCTAACGTATTCACATTTAATTTCTTCAGAATTTTACAATGCATTAGGTCTCGCATTTGCAACAGTTTAACCTATTGGCATTGTAAATGACTGCCTTTTATGTTTTAAAAACCAACACGTAAATAAAAGGCATTGCCATTTACAATACCAATAGCTCAAAATCGGGTCAATGCGAGACCTATTGCATTGCAAATGCTTGTTTTATTATGGCAGAGCCAGCAGCTATTGCTATTCCTGTTAATTGCAGACCTGCTGTCCATGCACATATAACACGTCATGGACTTACTAATGCAGGTGGTGCCTTTATCTTCGTAGTGGAAGCAGACGATGCTTATCGGTTTGAAGTCTTTTACTCTGGAGTTGATTTTCTGGCTGTGGATGTTAACTCAAACACTTTTCATACATATACAACTGCTGCACCATCAGCACACTTCTGAGCATATGCACTGATGGAAATACAATTACCTTACTGGGAACATCAAACTTGGTTCCTAGGCGCCTTCAAACATGTACCTACACCAGTACGTATAGGGTCCCCTAAGTAATGAAGGGGCGAACTGAGCAGTACTAGCTGGATGTACGCCATGCCGAATCTTAATCTTTTGCAAACACGAGCCTTATACATTGCTCTAGTTACACCATATAGATGCTTGACTCAATATGTTCCACGCAGCTTGTTGGCTGTACCAGCACGGCATGGCCTGCCAATGCAAGGTCAGTTGCCCGCAGTGCCTACAATAAGTCCTGTAATTGTTCATTCTGTTATGGGCAAAAAACCCACTAATCGTGAGGACATTCCATTTTGAATTGCTCAAAAGATCAACCAAATTGAAGCTCTGTTTCCTCACCGACAGAGCTCTCCGAGAGAAGCTACGACTTTGGGATTAAACTAGACTCAAGGTTCCAGACAGGTATAAGGTTCCTGATGCACGTTCTCCTAACATAATAAAGGAGGAAAAACCTCCTTAATATAAAGCCTCTTTTCAGAAATAGAATGGTGTGGCTATAACGGCTAAATATGCCACAGACACTGAAAACCCTCCTCCTGAACAGGAGTTGGGCAGTGACTTTCCTCAACAACGTGGCAAAAGCCACTATAGTGCGCAGGAATCTCCACCAGTTTCTGGCAGCGAGAATAACTGATAGCTTTATTACAGCTGAAACCACAGACAGGCATGTAGCCCCTCCAGATAAATTATATGATCTTGACATTGTTATGTTCTGTTAGCGTTTTGTAAAGTGCCTGGTTATCCAAATCCGGAGTGTCCCCGCTTTGAATTCCAACTGTCAAACTGGGAACGGGCGTCCCTGCATTGTTAATGGACAAGGCCATTTCTAAAAAGCCACGTTTTTAGGTGTTTCCGAAAAAGGACTTCAGAAGGTTCTAGTCTAAGATTGAGCAGGAGTCGGTTCCATTGTTTAGTTGCCAAGAACCTAAATGAGATGTCACCAAGACATGTTCGGCGAAATTTGGGAAATGTGATCAAGCCAGTTCCAGATGATCTGAGACACTGACTCGGAAGAAACAGTTTAAACAAAGAAGATAGATAGCCGGGCCTTTTTCGTTGATGATCCTATGTACAAAGCACATGGCTTTGAAGGAGATCCTCTCCTCGATAGGAAGCCAATGAAGTTTTGCCAACGCTGGCCCCGTTGGAGGGCGTCTGGGAATGTTCAGCAGCAGTCGCGCTGCCGCCTTTAGTACCCTTTGCAGCATTTGAAGCCTGCCCTTAGAGGCCTCCAAATAGAGTACACTGTAGTAGTCCATCCATACCACGAGGGCCTAGACTACTGTTCTTTTCGCGGGGTCAGGTAGAAGCCCCAAAATCTTCCAAATCATTTTCAAGGTTCCAAAACAAGTGCCAACATTAGTTGAGATTTGATCTTCAAAAGATAGGAAAGAACTAAACCAGATTCCTAGATTTTTCACCTTAGGTTTAGGAATCGGCATAGGGCCTAGCTCGTTTGGCCACCACAAAGTGGACCAGATGGAAGGTTGTTTCCCTACCACCAGGATGTCTGTTATATTTGCATTTATTCGCAGACAACTGTCCTTCATCCAGTTGGCCAGGTCTACCAAACATAGTTTAAAATCATCCGCAGCTTTGTTGTTATCCTGAGCCAATGTTATAATCAATTGGATATCATCAGCATAAGATACTGTCTGAACACCATAGTCCTCAATAAGTTCGGCCAAAGGTCTCATGTATAAATGAAATAGGGTCGGACTCAGGGCGGACCCCTGAGGCACTCCCTGATGCAGTGACCCTATCTTATAGGTGTAGGGCTGTTGGATAACCTGAAAAGTGCGGCCTTGCAAGAAGTCCACCAACCAGCCAAACACAGTGCCCCCCCACCCCCGAGTTCTGTAGCCTTTCTAATTGCAGTCCATGGAAGACTGCATCGAAGGCTGCACTTAAGTCAAGCATGGCTAGTGCAGCTGTCTGGCCTTCATCCGCTGCTAGACGGAGTGACTCTGAAGCAAATAAGAGAGCTGATTCTGTGCTGAAGAGTGGCCTGAACCCAGATTGAGACTCATATAGAAGTGCTTTTTTTTCCACAAAATTCATCAGCTGTTGGTTGACGAATTTTTCAGCAATTTTTACAAAGAAAGGCAGCAAGGATATGGGTCTTAGGTTCTCGGATGAAGGATCTAATGTTGGTTTCTTCAAAAGTGGACGCACCATCGTGTGTTTCCACTCAGAAGGAACCTGCCCAGACGCAAAAGATAGCTTGGGCAAATTAGTGTGCACAGGAGCAATCACTTCCCTGCCACGCTCTAATATGGCAGGGGAAGAAGAGTCCAGTGGAGTTCCAGATTTTACTTTAGACATCAGGCAATAAGTCTCGGCCTCCAAGATGATTTTTAGGTTTAAAAAGCTTCCCAGGGCGGTAGTGCATGTTAAATCAGATGCAATAAACTGAAAATTCCTAGCACTCTCAGGAAAAGAGGTATAGATGGTATTTATCTATTTTTTTAAAAAGAAAAAAAATTGACGGTGATATCCAACGCACCATTAAAGCAATATTCTGGGAACATTTTACTCAGTCTTACAACTTTCTTCTAGCGGAGGTTGACTGGCCCCGCACTTTGTCCAACCATCCCTACAAGGTAAGGATGTGAAACTTCCTTCCTTTTCTGCTCTTGTCCCTGAACAAGTCAAACAAGCTTATGCAGCAGAATGGGCTCTTGCACTAGCCCCAGTGCTATATCCCAATCATGTCGGCTGGGATAAGGATTCTCCTTACCATACAATACCCATAAGGTCCAGACCGCTAGTGCAACCACAATACCTATTACACGAGATGCTAAAGCACCTGTTAGAGAACTACTCACCCAATTGGAGTATCAGGGAGTAATTGAATCCTGTGTCTCTGAAATGAATAATCCCATTTTTCCTGTTTTAGAACCGGATCATTCATATCATATAGTCTTAGACTACAGACATTTAAATTGTCATACACGCATATTTGCGATACAAAACACATGCAGTACGGCATTTATAAACAAAATAGTCGGGCAGAGCTTGCCTGGTCTCAAGATGGTCGCGCGATAAGCGAGCTCCGCTGAGCCATCGCAACTATCCACCAGGAATCCTGTCATCTGAGCAGCTAAACACGTACCTGATATTACCCTAAAGAGCATTTGTGGCGTGCTACCCATCCTTGTGCCTGTCGCGCTCCTCTGATGAGCTGGACGACTTGGATGCGGAAGGGACGCACAGGGCCTGTCGTGGCCTGGTGGTGAGGCCCAGTTCTGGCAACGACGTGACGGGGCGGCCTTCCATAGCCTGGGGACCCGAGACCTCACTTTCCTCTGCGGCGGGGTGCTGCGACCACTTGGACCGCTTGCCGGGCTGTGAATTGGGCCCCGCCGGCCTCCGTGGCGACTGCATTGAGCGCGGGCGCGAGGCCCACAGTGCGGACTGCGGCCTTGCGTGCCTGATGGGCGGCGGCCTGGAGCTGAAACCGTATGCCCCACGTGAAGTGGAGCACGCCAGACTCCCTGACAGCGATCCGCGGTGAGTTTCGCTCCTAGATTGCTGACGGTAGAGCGAGAGACTGGTAAACGGCCTGGGAGACGCGACGAGGCCCGGTCTAGACGGGAGCCCCCTGCGAGCTGACTGAGCGCTGCTGCCTGCCTGCTGAGACCCGATCGCCATACCCGCCGCAATTTGAACTCTGCAGCACTGAATTCGCCTGGCAGTGTACCAGCCCACAAGGGGAGGCCCGGCGAGATCGCAGGAGTCCGGTGAGTGCGCGCCCTTATTGCGGTGTGGCGCCGTGGAGACACAGGTGGACTGCGTAATGCCATAGGGGGCAGCAGTATAAGACGCCCTGACATCTGAGGGGAGCCTGTGGAACGCACCTATTCCCCAATCGGCCGCCACTGACTGCTGTACTCTGCTCGAGGCCTATTAGTTGCCCCCCCTCCGCTTGTTCACCTATAGAGCCTGCGCCCGTCGATTTTGGTCAGATAAAGGTCCACAGACCAGACTCGGACTTTGGCCTGGGGGGCAGGGAGAATTGATCTGTGGCCCCCTAGCTCACGAGGCCTGGGGTCGACACGGCCGGTGACGCTGTGGTTTTTGTGTAGGGGCTCGGCCTATATAGCACCATGGGCAAGGTAGACAAATCGCAGCCCAAGCTGCAGTTCGAGCAACGCAAGTCGAGGCAGAGGGAGACGGACGCTGACCAGACTATTGAAAAACCAAATGATACTGCTGAGGAGGCTGCAGGCGACATTTGCCAAATCCTAACGGCGATGCAGAAGAGCCTGACCACCATAGATGGCAAGATAGACTCGCTAGCCTACCGCATGGACTGCATGACTGAGCGGATTGATAAGCACACAGAGCGCCTAGATATGGCAGAGAGAAGGTGTCGGAGGTCGAAGAGGTTCAATCGGAGACAGATAGTGCCCAGAAACAGATGGGGAGGCTCCTTAGCGTGCTACAAGATAAGGCAGAAGACTTGGAGGCTTGATCAAGGAGATGCAACATCTGCATCATGGGCCTTCCGGAATCCACACCCATGGGCAACATGGAGGTGTTTGTGGAGAAGCTTCTGGTATCACTCCTTGGTCGAGATACCTTTTCTACTATGTTTGTGGAGGAGCGCGCTCATCGTTCCCTTGGCCCGAAGCCCCCGCCTGGTGCTCCGCCACAACCCGTAATTGCTAAACTACTGAATTATAGGGAAAGAGACGCGGCGCTGAGGCAGACCAGAGAGAAACAGAATCTTCAGTATGAAGGCTCCTCGATATCACTGTTTCCAGACTTCACTATGAGAGTTCAGGAGGCGCGGCAGCAGTTTGCTCCTCTGAAACGGCGGCTACGAGAGCACAATTTGGAGTATACAATGTTGAACCCGGCCAGATTACGGGTCATCATGAATGGTAAATCAAAGATCTTTACGGATCCTAAGACCCTCCAGAAGGCCCTCAAGGAGTACACCAAAACTGAAGCGCGAAAAAGGGACTCGGAGAGTCTGGCCGGGGCGACCGGAGGTGACCTGGAAGAACAAGACTAACAGGGTGATTCTCTGGTACTTTATCATTTCTCCGAAGGGGTATGTTGAATATGAGACTGGACTCTGTAATTCACTGATTGGGACAGGTGTTTGCCTGTTGCCCGGGCCTCAAGGAGATATAGCTACATGCATGTTGGGGGTCGTGGTCCGGGCTGGGTGGGACTGATGTAGAGCCGTTGGGTTTGCTGTAGTCTGTCACTGTTGTGCCCCGGCCTGGCCGGCGGCTTATGCTGATGGCGGCATAAGGCCACCACTAGATCTTACGATTCCAGTTAATTGTTATTTGAAGGATGAACATATTATGAACAGATGGCAATGCCTTTATTCTATCTCTGTGGGGTTCTAAGCGGTGAGCCGGTAACATCCGCCCCTGCGTGTTACCCACTGTATGGCCCTAAGCCAGAAAAGTTTTTTAATTGAAGCTGTCACTTTTGTTCGATTACTTTTCAATACGGGGGAGGGAGGTATTTCGTCTATGCCACGTTGGGGATTGCATAGTGTGGGTGGGGGAGTGAGTTAGCACGTTTTGTTTTGCGTTCACAGTGAGTATACGGTACCTTTATAAAAAATATTCTCTCTAGCGATTCACCTGCACAGGGGAGGAAGTGGGTATTACATGGTTGTCATATACAGTGTAAACTCAGTCAAAGTAACTAACTATGGCGCACAGACAGGGCAGCAGAATACGGTTCCTAACATGGAATATCTGGGGCCTAAATGATTTTAGGAAAATGCGAAAAGTGATTGCTTATCTAACCAGACATGAAATTGATATCGCTCTCTTGCAGGAAACCCACTTGCCTACAGACAGCAAAATGCTGACGCGCAGACAATTGCATGGTCCTTTCCACGCGGCAGGGTTCACAACACATGCTAGGGGGGTGCTTACTTGGGTAAACCCCAGATCAGGGATAAGGTTGGAAGCGCTCGAGACAGACCCTGGGGGCAGAATCGTCATTTCTAGATGTCGGGGCGGGGACTGGATCTGCTCATAGCGAATATTTACAGACCTAACTATGTTGATCCACAATTTTACCATGACAAGCTGGAGCGGCTACGTAGGGACACCGCACTGCCACAATTTTTTTTGGGGGGGGGGACCTCAACTGTGTGCTAGATCCAGCATTGGACCGCTCAGGGGGCCCGGTTCGGTGCCCCTCAGCTGCTGCTAGAGCCATCTCAGGTGCTGCTGTTCAGCATGACATGCTGGATGTCTGGCAGATGCGCTCTCCGGGGGAGGGAGGTTTCACTCACTACTCAGCTCCACATGACCACCACACCAGAATCGACTACTGGTTTGCCTCTAGATCTCTATATCCTCAGATTTGTGCTTGCGCGATTCACCCCCGCTCTTACTCTTACCATTTCCCAATTGTGTTGGACATTGAAAGTCCACAGAGGAGGCCTGCCCCTTTCATGTGGCGATTTCCGCCATATTCGCTACCGGACAGCGTCTTTAGATCCGAGATGTCTGAGGCCATAGAACTTTTCTCGAAATAAATATTGGTTCTGTACGCCAGTTCTCCACAGTGTGGGAGACTGTCAAGGTCTACATACGTGGGATAGCCATGTCTAAGCACTCTGGGGTTCTCCGTTCTATTAGGGGGAGGCTGACCCGTCTGGAGGTTGGTTGAACTTGAGCGAGATGTCCAGTCGGAAGAGGACGACCAGGCAGCGGAAGAATAAAAAAAAAACTCTAGAGGAATATCGCGACACCGCGGACGCCAAGGTTAAACATATGGGAAAATATGCAGTCGTCCGAACATACAGGGAGGAAGAGAGGCCTGGTTCGGTCTTAGCAGCCCTGTTGAGAGATAGAAGGGAGTTGGCGGGTGTGACCGAATTGCGCGCAGAGAGTGGCGAGCTTCTGAGGGCTCTAGCCGAAATAGCCAATAGGTTTAACCAGTATTACTCAGATCTGTACCGCTCTAGAGCGGCAGCTGATGAGGCAGCGATTCAAGACTACTTAGAACATATCAAGTTGCCGTGGCTGTCCGACGAACACAGATAATACTTAATGAGACCGTTAGATGCGAATGAAATACTCGCAGCACTTAATGCAATGAGGGTGGGAAGCGCCCCTGGGCAAGATGGCCTGACGGTCTCCTTTTACAAGGTGTTTAAAGAGTTGCTTAGCCCTCATTTAATTACTCTGGTCAAAGAGATGGGGGAGGAAGGGAGGATGCCCCCCACTATGAGAGAAGCTTTAATAGTCACATTATTAACCCCTTCCATGCATCGGACGCGCGGGAGCCGTCCGACACATAAGTTCTAATGTGCGTTGGACGGGTCCCGCCCGTCCGACGCCATTCCAGAAGAAATCCCTCTGGTGCATGCACCAGAGGGATTTCTTTTACTCCCCCAAAGCCCCGGGAGCTGGGGAAGAGCTTCCCCAGCTCCCGAGGCCCCCTCCGTTTCTGTGAAATGACGATCAGCGCGCACGTCGCGCTGACGTCATTTCACAGAAACCGAAACTGAAATGAGCCTTTAGGCTCATTTCAGTTTCACTTTTCTACGTGCTCAGGGGCTATCTCAGCCCCCTGAGCACGTAGAAAGACGGAGAGGTATCATTGGAAAGGGGGAGAATCTCCCTTTCCAATGGTACCCCTCCCCAGTGGATCCACCCACTAGATACCAGGGAGGGGGGAGCGGCCCCTTGGGCAAGGGCCTTTGCTCCCTCCAAAAAATTTGGCCAAATTCAATCTTTCTGCCCCCCCTGGGGGGCATATGGGGGCAGTAGCCCACATTCTGCCCCACGGGGGGGGGGCAGAAAGCCCACTAAACGCCAGGAATTTTATTTTTAGGCACTTGTTTTTAGAGTGGGGGCTGCCCAAAACGGGCATTTAAATGCGCCCACCCCCCGCCACAATGACAGCCTTTCTGCCCCCCCAGGGGGGCAGAAAGCCCACTAGACGCCAGGGATTTTTTATGGGAAATTTTAATTAGGGTGGGGGCTGCCCAAAACGGGCATGCCAATGCCCCCACCCCCCCCGCCACAATTACAGCATGGGGGCAGTAGCCCCCAATCTGCCCCCCCGGGGGGGCAGAAAGCCCACTAGACGCCAGGGATTTTTTGGGGGGCAATATAATTAGGGTGGGGGCTGCCCAAAACGGGCATGCCAATGCCCCCGCCCCTGCCACAATTACAGCCTTTCTGCCCCCCCCGGGGGAACAAAAAGCCCACTAGATGCCAGGGATTTTTTAGGGGGGCAATTTGAATTTGGGTGGGGGCTGCCCAAAACTGTATGCCAATGCCCCCACCCCCGCAACAATTAGAGTCTTTCTGCCCCCCTGGGGAGCAGATGAGGGTAGTAGCCCCCAATCTGCCCCACCGGGGGGGCAGAAAGCCCACTAGACGCCAGGGATTTTTTGGGGGGCAATTTGAATTTGGGAGGGGGCTGCCCAAAACGAGCATGCCAATGCCCCCACCCCTCGGCCAAAATTACAGCCTTTCTGCCCCCCCCTGGGGGGGCAGTAGCCCCCAATCTGCCCCCCCGGGGGGGGCAAAAAGCCCACTAGATGCCAGGGATTTTATTTGCCAATTTGAATCAGGGGTGGGGACTGCCCAAAACGGGCATGCCAATGCCCCCACAGCCCGCCCGCAAAAATTCCAGTCTTTCTGCCCCCCTGGGGGGCATATGGGGGCGGTAGCACCCAATCCCCCCCCCCCGGTGGGCAGAAAGCCCCCTAGAAACCAGGGATTTTTTTTTTTATTCGTGTAGGGGTGGGGGCTGCCCAAAATGGGCATGACAATACCCCCACCCCCCCAGAGAAATTCCAGTCTTGCTGCCCCCGCGAGTACGCTGGCTTTTTTATGCGTGGGGGTGGGGGCTGCCCAGAATGGGCATACCAATGCCCCCACCCCCACAAAAAATAGCCAGTCTTTCTGCCAAACCTGTACATTTTTGAAAACTAGACACCAAGGGGAATCCAGGATGGGGGGACTTGTCTGGCTCTCACCAGGTTCTGTTACCCAGAATCACTTGCAAACCTCAAACTTTGTAAAAAAAAAAACATATTTTCCTCACATTTATGTGGTGGAAAGTGCTGGAATCTGCATGGATCCACAAAATTCCACCCATCCCGCATTCCCCAAAGTCTTACGAGAAAAATGGTATCTCACTTGTGTGGGTAGGCCTAGTGCCCGCGACAGGAAACAGGCCAAAACACAACGTGGACACGTCACATTTTCACAGTGAAAACGGACCCTTTTTTTGCAAAGTGCCTAGCTGTAGATTTTGAACCCTAGCTGTACCGGCACCCAGGGAAACCTAGCAAACCTATACATTTTTGAAAACTAGACACCCAGGGGAATCCAGGATGGGGTGACTTGTCTGGCTCTCACCAGCTTCTGTTACCCAGAATCCCTTGAAAACCTCAATATTTGTTTACAAAAAAAACACATTTTCCTCACATTTCTGTGGTGGAAAGTTCTGGAATCTGTGTGGCTCCACAAAATTCCACCCACCCCGCATACCCCAAAGTCTTCTGAGAAAAATGGTACCTCACTTGTGTGGGTGGGTCAAGTACCTGCGATAGGCAAGGGCCCAAAACCTATTGAGGCGACATCAAAATTACCTATCACAAAACAACCTGGTTTTGCAAGGGGGTCCCATGAGTTTTTGGCCCCGGGCTCAGCGGCCATCTAGGAAACCTACTAAACCCACACATTTCTGAAAACTAGACACCCGGGGGAGTCCAGCGAGGTATGGCTTGCGTGGGTCCCCCAACGTTTTCCTACCCAGAATCCCCTGCAAACCTCAAATTTAGCTGAAAAAAATTACTTTTTTCTCAAATTTCTGTCTGGGAAAGTTCTGGAATCTACGTGGATCCACAAATTTCCTACCACCCAGCGTTCCCCAGGTCTCCCGATAAAAATGATACCTCACTCGCGTGGGTGGGTCAAGTACCCGCGACAGGCAAGGGCCCAAAACGTATTGAGGAGACATCAAAATGACCTATCACAAAACAACCTGGTTTTGCAAGGGAGGTCACCTGGGTTTTTGGCTCCGGGCTCGGCGGCCATCTTGGGAAACTACCAAACTCACACATTTCTGAAAACTAGACACCCGGAGGAGTCCAGCGAGGTATGGCTTGCGAGGATCCCCCAATGTTTCCCTACCCAGAATGCCCTGCAAACCTCAAATTTAGCTGAAAAACACACATTTTCTACATATTTTTCGGTGGAATCACCGTGCCGGCACAAATATCCCACCCCACAGCGTTCCGCTCAATCTCCCGAGTAAAATGATACCTCACTTGTGTGGGTAGGGCAAGGGCCTGTGACTGGGAAGAGCCCAAAACATAGGAATTTAGGGTATAGCACCGACAATTCTAAGCGCTACATTTTTAAAAAAATGCGTTTTTAGCCAATTCTGCATTGGACACCCACACAAGTGAGGTATCATTTTACTCGGGACACTAAGGAGAATGCTGTGGGGTAGGACATTTGTGCCGGCACGTTGATTCCACACAAACATATGTGGAAAAAGTGTTTTTTTCAGCTAAAATTTGAGGTTTGCAGGGGATTATGGGTAGGGAAACGTTGGGGGATCCACGCAAGCCAAACCTCGTTGGACTCCCCCGGGTGTCTTGTTTTCAGAAATGTGTGGGTTTGGTAGGTTTCCCTAGATCGCGGCGAGCCCGGGGCCAAAAAACCAGGTGCCCCCCCACCAAAACCAGGTAGTTTTGTTATAGGTAATTTTGAAGTCTCCACATTACGATTTGGGCCATTTCCTGTTGCAGCCACTATGCCTACCCACACATGTGAGGTACCATTTTTATCGGGAGACCTGGAGGAACGCTGGGTAGTAGGAAATTTGTGTCAGCCCGGTGATCCTACAACTTTCTCACACAGAAATGTGAGAAAAAATTGATTTTTTCAAAAAAATTTGAGGTTTGCAGGGGATTCTGGGTAGGGAAATGCTGGGGGACCCACGCAAGCCATACCTTGCTGGACTCCCCCGGGTGTCTACTTTTCAGAAATGTGTGGGTTTGGTAGGTTTCCCTAGATGGCCGCCGAGCCCGGGGCCAAAAACTCACCAGGTTGTTTTGTGATATGTTTTGGGCCCTTGCCTGTCACGGGTACTTGACCCACCCACGCGAGTGAGGTACCATTTTTATTGGAAGACATGGGGGAACGCTGGGTGGTAGGAAATTTGTGGATCCATTCAGATTCCAGAACTTTCCCACACAGAAATGTGAGAAAAAAGTGATTTTTTCCAGCTAAATGAGGTTTGCAGGGGATTCTGGGTAGGGAAATGTTGGGGGACCCACGCAAGCCATACCTTGCTGAACTACCCCAGGTGTCTAGTTTTCAGAAATGTGTGGGTTTGGTAGGTTTCCCTAGATGGCCGCTGACCCCGGGGCCAAAAACTCATGGGACCCCCCCTTGCAAAACCAGGTTGTTTTGTGATAGGTAATTTTGATGTCGCCTCAATTGGTTTTGGGCCCTTGCCTGTCCACCCACACAAGTGAGGTACCATTTTTCTCGGAAGGCTTTGGGGAATGCGGGGTGGGTGGAATTTTGTGGATTCACACAGATTCCAGAACTTTCCACCACAGAAATGTGAGGAAAATGTTTTTTTTTTTTTTTACAAATTGAGGTTTTCAAGGGATTCTGGGTAACAGAACCTGGTGAGAGCCAGACAAGTCACCCCATCCTGGATTCCCCTGGGTGTCTAGTTTTAAAAAATGTATAGGTTTGCTACGTTTCCCTATGTGCCGGCAGAGATAGGGTTCCAAATCTACAGCTAGGCACTTTGCAAAAAAAGGGTCCGTTTTCACTGTGAAAATGTGGTGTGTCCATGATGCGTTTTGGGCCGTTTCCTGTTGCGTGCACTAGATCTGCCCACACAAGTGAGGTACCATTTTTCTCGGAAGACTTTGGGGAACGCGGGGTGGGTGGAATTTTGTGTATCCACGCAGATTCCATAACTTTCCACCACAGAAATGAGAGGAAAATGTGGTTTTTTGACAAATTTTTAGGTTTGCAAGGGATTCTGGGTAACAGAACCTGGTGAGAGGTAGTCAAGTCACCCCATCCTGGATTCCCCTGGGTGTCTAGTTTTCAAAAATGTATAGTTTTGCTAAGTTTCCCTAGGTGCCGGCAGAGGTAGGGTTCAAAATCTACAGCTAGGCACTTTGCAAAAAAAGGGTCAGTTTTCACTGTAAAAATAAAGTGTGTCCATGTTGCGTTTTGAGCCGTTTCCTGTCGCGGGCACGAGGCCTACCCACACAAGTGAGGTACCATTTTTATCGGGAGACTTAGGGTAACACAGAATTGTAGAGCAACTGTTATTACCTATTGACTTGCGATGCATTTCTGCCTTCCAAATGAAAGACAATGTGTAAAAAAGAAGTCATTTTGAAAAATGACCTATAATTCTCATGCTAGTATGGGTACTCACAATTTCGGAAATGTGCAAATATCTACTGTTTCTAAACTCTATATTTTGTTCCAATTTCAGAAATACATAGGTGTCTCTCATACCGATTTTTCCATGTATATATTTTCCCAAATTAATTGCTATATACCCGGTACATAATAAAAAACCATTGCAAGACGCTGCTCAGTTATTGGCTCTGGGTTCGTCGGGTTCTTGGTGAACCTACAAGTCCTATATATCCCTACAACCAGAAAGGTCCAGCGGATGTAATGGATTATTGCTTTCAAACAGCTGTCATAATTAGAAGAAGTTACAGGTGAAAACGTTGACACAAATGGCTGTTTTTTTTCAACTAATTTTCAATTTTTCCTATATTCAACGGTTAGTTTCTATAAAGAAACCTTGAAGGATCTACACAAATGACCCCTTGCCGAATTCAGAATTTTGTCTACTTTTCTAAAATGTATAGCTTTCCAGGATCCATTATTGCTTTCATACCCATTTCTACCATTAGCTGGAAGGAGGTTGAAAGCACAAAAAATAGCAAAAATAGGCTATGTCCCAGAAAAATGCCAAAACTGTGTAAAAGATTTTGGTTTTCTGACAAAAGTCTGCTTGTCCCTGAAAGCTGGGAAGATGGCGATTTCAGCACCACAACCCCTTTTTTGATACCATTTGCAGGGGAAAAACCAGACGCTTTCATCTGTAGCCCTTTTTTCCCCATTTTTCCCAAAAAAATAAATAATTTAGCTGTATTTTGGCTAATTTCTGGGTCCCCTCCAGGGAAATCCACAAACCCTGGGTACCTTTAGAATCCCCATGATGTTGGAAGAAAAGGACGCAAATTTGGCGTGGATACCTTATGTGGTCAAAACGTTACAGGGGCCTGAGCGCGAACTACCCCAAATAGCCAAAAAAAAGGCTTAGCACAGGGTGGGAAAGGCCTAGCAGCGAAGGGGTTAAAGCCAGGAAAGCCCCCTGATGAATGCTCCTCTTACAGGACTTTGTCTCTTCTCAATGTAACAATTCTAGAGTAAATATGCCTACAAGGGTTTAATTTCGTGATATTAAATCAAAACCACTTTCAATACTTATTTAGTTGTCAAACCCTCACATATGGCTGACACATGAACAATCCATAATTAAATTTTGTTCATTTAAACCAGAATAAATCAGTAGTGAACAATCTGGACACGGGTGAACTTTTTACAAAAATATAAACTTATTTAATGTACAAATGAGGGTACTATACAATATAATAAAACATACTGGTCGAGGTTAAATTAAATTTTACACAATTCTAGACCTCAGACTCATATATGTTTAAAATCTATCCCAAAGGGTATTTATAGAAAACGTGAGTCTGAAAACAGACAACAGTTTCATGGATGATGTATCACAGAGGAAATAGAAGTGGAAGTCGACGTTTCGGTCTTGGTGGCAACGATGTCCATTAGACCATCATCAGGACGATGAAGAAAGTTTTATATTTGACCCTTCACTCTGGTCAAACATGGCATTTGTTGAACCAAGGAGCTAATAAAGATGAAAAACTTCCAGGTCATTGACACCGGAAGAATCACTTTTCTCAAGTTGATTTTCGCACTATTGATAGTGGTCTTAGCGTAGTAATCAACGCGATTTACTAGCAGATTCGCTTTCTCGAATCAGACGATAAACATGGGGCAAAGCTCCATCCACGACCCGCTGTCACTGCAGTCGGAGTGCGTGACAGCGGGTCGTGGATGGAGCTTTGCCCCATGTTTATCGTCTGATTCGAGTAAGCGAATCTGCTAGTAAATCGCGTTGATTACTACGCTAAGACCACTATCAATAGTGCGAAAATCAACTTGAGACAAGTCATTCTTCCGGTGTCAATGACCCGGAAGTTTTTAATCTTTATTAGCTCCCTGGTTCAACAAATGCCATGTTTGACCAGAGTGAAGTGTCAAATATAAAACTTTCTTCATCGTCCTGATGATGGTCTAATGGACATCGTTGCCACCAAGACCGAAACGTCGACTTCCACTTCCATTTCCTCTGTGATACATCATCCATGAAACTGTTGTCTGTTTTCAGACTCACGTTTTCTGTATAAATACCCTTTGGGATAGATTTTAAACATATATGAGTCTGAGGTCTAGAATTGTGTAAAATTTAATTTAACCTCGACCAGTATGTTTTGTTATATTGTATAGTACCCTCATTTGTACATTAAATAAGTTTATATTTTTGTAAAAAGTTCACCCGTGTCCAGATTGTTCACTACTGATTTATTCTGGTTTAAATTAACAAAATTTAATTATGGATTGTTCATGTGTTAGCCATATGTGAGGGTTTGACAACTAAATAAGTATTGAAAGTGGTTTTGATTTAATATCACAAAATTAAACCCTTGTAGGCATATTTACTCTAGAATTGTTATATTTCCCAAGCCTCCAAGGGTATATTGGGTTTCCCACTATTTTTGTTCTTCTCAATCTAGACACCAAACTATTTGCTGAAATCTTGGCTAACCATCTGGCCCCTCTGGTGCCGCAGCTGGTTGGACCTGAGCAGGCAGGGTTCGTGCCGGGGCATAACTTGACTTACAACCTTCGGACTGTGTTTGGGGCGATATAGCATATTAAACCAGAGACCAAGGCTGCTGCAGTCTTTCTGGACGCAGAAAAGGCCTTTGATTCTGTCGAGAGGGCCTTCATGCGGCTAGTGTCGAGGCGACTGGGTGTGGGAGACGTCTTCCTGCAGTTAGTAGGAGTCCTATACAACTCCCCCAATGCCAGGATTAGAATTGGAGACTCTGTCACTGCCCCCATCAAGATCTCAAGAGGCACTCGCCAGGGCTGCCCTTTATCACCTTTACTGTACGCACTAGTGGCGGAACCATTGGCATGTGCGCTCAGGGAGTACCATGGCCACAGAGGGGTACGCTTCCCAGGATACAACCTCATAATTTCAACATATGCCGATGATATGCTTTTGTACATCAGGGAACCTGAGTCCAATTTGTCCCCTGTGCTGAGGGAGGTAGTAAGATATGGTGAGCTCTCTGGGCTTAAAATCAACTGGACTAAGTCAACTATTTTCCCATTGACCCCGGCCATGGAACCCATTGAGTTGGAATACCCGCTATTGTGGACTTCTGAGCGGTTGCACTATTTGGGCGTGAAAGTTCACACAAACTCTGAGTTGGTTTTCAGCAAGAATTATGGGAAAGCAGTTGTTCAATTAGAAGAAGAGGTAGAACGCTGGATCCGCTTGTCCTTGTCCCTAATGGGAGGTATTTCCCTGATGAAAATGGTTGTGCTGCCAAGGTTCTTATTCCTATTTATGAACGTGCCGATGGTGCTCCCTGCGCACCTCTTTAGAGTCATCAGATCATTACTGGTGACATTGGCCTGGGCCGGGAAACACTCACGAGCTAAGTGGGACACACTCACGCTACCCCACTCTATGGGAGGCCTAGTAGCCCTGGACTTAGAATTGTACTATAGATCTGCGCAAAGCTCACATGCTTACCACTGGGTTCATGGGCAAGCTGACTTACCACACTTGCAGTTAGAGAAGGTGGTGGCGGCGCCCTCCCCACACAGCTGTTTCGGGCACCTTCTAGGCGGGCCGGTATTTTAGATTCGGTCAATGCTACCACTCATGCATGGCAGAATTTGGTGAAAAAGCAGGCGGGCGTTATCCTGTATTCCCCCTTGACCCCGGTTGAGTGGTGCCATTGGTTGCCGGTGTGCAAGGAAAAGGAAGTAATTCACGCACTAGCAACATGGAATATTACAAAAATTGGGGACCCGTTCTCGGAAGGTAAGGCTTGAGGATGGACTGAGATTGAGGCTGAGGGACATGATTTCACACCGCTCGCCTGGTTTCATTTCCACAGAGTAAGACATGCACTTCGGGGGGTACTTTGGGATGAGATATTGGAGCCTCCGGAGGTAGCCTCCTTTTCTTACCTACTGCGCACTGACTCCCCCACTAAGACTGTCTCTAACATTTACAACGTAACACAGGACTACCGTAGGAATCATTACACTAAGGCTAGGCTGGAATGGCAAAATGATATTGGGGAGGCTCTCAACGACACCATTTGGCGATATTGCTGCGAGGTTACGCAGCACGTTTCGTTGAATGGGAGACACCGTTTAATTCATTTTAAGTTTCTCAATAGAATTTATTATACGCCTGCCCGGTTGCATCGATATGGTCTTCGTGAAACTGCAGAATGTGAGCGATGTTGTGGCAGTCCAGCAGGGTTCCTGCATATTGCCTGGTTGTGCCCAGGGATCGCTAATTACTGCAGACTAATATGCCATATGCTCAGAGTAATCACTGGTCTGCCGCTATCACCGGACCCACTACCGGCGCTACTGGGCTATTCAAAGCGATTGCCGAAGGAAGTTCGCCGATTAGTAGATATGGGGATGCTTTTGGCTAAACGCAGAGTTGCGATACGATGGGCCAGAGGGCCCCCTCACTGTCACTGACTGGTCTAAAGATATGTTATATTGCAATACGCAAAAAGACCTAAAAGTTGTTGGGGTCTGTACCGGAGTTACTTGGCCGGGAGAGAGATGAGCGAGTCCGGTCAAGAGGGCCCGACTTTAGGAGGTGGACTGAGGCAGGGGTCTTGATCAACTGCTTGAACTGTTTATTACCATGTTATTTGATGCACGTGTTGCCACGCTACTGCTGCTGGGCGTCTCCGGTGGTGGTTTAAGCTCTATTAGCTGTATAAATGTTTAGACATAACTTCTAGTGGTGTGTATGGAGCTCCTCTACCTGTCCTAATTATGTGCATTGTAATTGCTCTTAGATTGTAAATCGTATTCAACAATGATGTACCACTGTGATCAATTATGATTAAAATATATATATATATATATATATATATATATACTGTAAAAAATACAAAAACGACAGTAGATATTGCCAATGGTTTTTTCAGCCAAAATCTAGCGCTTGAAACTAGAGATTGGACAACCTTCACAGTGCTAAGCTTTCAGCTACACTTTTCTTGGCTCCCTATGGGGTATAAGAACAGTCCTGAACTGTTTGCTGCCCGCATAGTCAAGACGATATCTACCTGACGGACGATGAGTTAAACCCACCTTTAGCCAGAGTAGATCGCATAATATTGGGATTTGCTGAACTAGGCTATAAATTTAACTTTAAGAAATCTAATATAGCTTTTCTAAGTGTCCTTTTTGTAGGATATGAATTTACACAGGAAGGAAAGAGTCTTGCACCTCATTCTTTGGAGAAGTGTGCACAATTGCAACCTCCAAATACTTTAAAGAAATTACAATCCTTGTTAGGATTCCTAAATTTCGGCAGAACATACATACCCGATTATGCACAAAGCATCAAACCACTCTACAAATTAATTCACCCCGATTTTTCCACTTCACGTTGTACATCAGAAGACACAGACACACTCAGATCTTTACAATCTGACTTACTTGCAACACGTCACTAACATACATGTGTAAATACCATAAACCTAGTCATCCGGGTTTTACCGGGTGCAATTTGATTTACCTATATCACTTCTAATGAAGGTGAAACAGTTCTGATTGCATATAAATCTCACCTATATTCCAGTGTGAAAATGCATTTTGCTTCTACGGAAAAAATACTACCTGCAGTGCAGATGGCAATCCTTGAAGAACGGCCACATGCACAAGGGAAATGCATTATTGTTGTCACTCCTGAAGCGCTCCATCCCCGATGGATACAATAGGCAACATGCTTAACGACTGTTGATGTAAACTTCCTCTTTGACCCGTCTTTACAGACACAAGAATTCCTACACTATGAACATGTTTATCCCATGCCTAGCACAGTCTTACCTCTTGAACAGTATGAATATATTGTGTACACTGATGGTTCAGATCAGCCCACTATAGGTTCTAAACAGTATTCGGCGGCATGCGCCACAGTTGTTGGTGTGATGTTGGACAGGAAATTCCAACCACAAAAAACTTGCACGCGGTCCTTGGGGGACTGCACTGCGCAGTTGGCTGAACTGAAGGCTTTGCTTCTTGCACTCGAACATATGGATCCTGAATCACTTATACTGTGTGATTCGAATTACTGTGTACAGTCCTTTAATGATAATTTACATTATTGGCAGCAGAATGGATTCAAAAATTTTAAAGGCAACACAATCAAGCATAAAATGGTTTGGGTTAAGGTGGCAGACCTTAAAGACAGATTGCCATAGTCTCATGTTACACATACATTGAGTCATCAGCGTGTGGGAGTGATGTTGTAAGGAATTCTCTGGCGGATGAAGCGGACAAATCAGCAGTTGCAACTGCTACAGTTGCTACAAGTACTCAATCTAAAAAGAAAATAGATAGTAATATCTTGACAGCCTTTAATGCTAATAAGGACTGCACTCCTTTACCTAAAGGTTTTCTGTCTAAATACACATACCACTTAAGTGAACAAAACATTCCTTTTGTAACAATTCCAGGGGTTGGCGATCATTTCATTCCCAACCAAGACTGCAGGCTAGCTTGATTAATAATTTGGCATGAAGGTGTTGCTTCTGAACATGCTGTTGCAGCGGCCACAATTTCCTTGCTACAGCAACGCTATTGCTGGCACGGCTTATATCAACAGGCCAAGAGGATGTCTTTTGTTGTGACATTTGCTAACAAATTAAAGCTTCCAACGAGGCTTGCCTACCGCAGTCACACCTGTTGATTTCCAACCAGCCTTTTGTCTGCATTTATCTGGACCATTGTGTTTCTTTGATTTCGGACACTGTGTTTTAATTTATTTCAGTTGCAGTTGATTCTTGCTCTAGGTTCCTCTGGGTTTGGCCACGGTGTTCAGATGATGCTCGCACTGTTATTAAAGACGTACAGGTCTTTATCGGGGCACATGCATGCAGTACACTCCATTCGGACCAGGGCTCGGCCTTTGCTTCTAAAGCATATAGGGATACTATGGCTTCCCTGGGTATACAGGTGCACTAGTCTTCTCCGTACCGGCCTGAGGGCAATTCTAATGTGGAGAGGATGAACCGTGACTTAAAGCAGTCCTGAACAGTTAAGAGTATTAGGCACAGGGCATAGTTGGAGTCACCAAAGCGATACAAAAGGGGATGATGGACGGAACGTTTGAGCCAATCAAACACTCACCCCCAGTCAACTGATCTGGGTTTAATCCATCATCATTCTTTAGCTCACTCCACCACCCCAGTTCAGACATGGCCATATGCAAATCAGTCCCCTGTGCCTCATGGGAACAGTCCAGCCCGAACTGCCAAGCCATGTCTTCCCTGGACCGGAAACAAGCATCCTAGGACCGGTTTCTGGCATTCCAGCCGTCATCAGCCAGGCTTGCTTGAATCCAGTGGCAAAGTGAGCAAGGGACCCACGTCTGGGCATACCCCCGCCAACTTAGGGCGACCAAAGCGATACAAAAGGGGATGATGGACGGAACGTTTGAGCCAATCAAACACTCACCCCCAGTCAACTGATCTGGGTTTAATCCATCATCATTCTTTAGCTCACTCCACCACCCCAGTTCAGACATGGCCATATGCAAATCAGTCTGACCCTGTGCCTCATGGGAACAGTCCAGCCCGAACTGCCAAGCCATGTCTTCCCTGGACCGGAAACAAGCATCCTAGGACCGGTTTCTGGCATTTCAGCCATCATCAGCCAGGCTTGCTTGAATCCAGTGGCAAAGTGAGCAAGGGACCCACGTCTGGGCATACCCCCGCCAACTTAGGGCGACCAAAGCGATACAAAAGGGGATGATGGACCGGAACGTTTGAGCCAATCAAACACTCACCCCCAGTCAACTGATCTGGGTTTAATCCATCATCATTCTTTAGCTCACTCCACCACCCCAGTTCAGACATGGCCATATGCAAATCAGTCTGACCCTGTGCATCATGGGAACAGTCCAGCCCGAACTGCCAAGCCATGTCTTCCCTGGACCGGAAACAAGCATCCTAGGACCGGTTTCTGGCATTTCAGCCGTCATCAGCCAGGCTTGCTTGAATCCAGTGGCAAAGTGAGCAAGGGACCCACGTCTGGGCATACCCCGCCAACTTAGGGCGACTCAAAGCGATACAAAGGGGATGATGGACGGAACGCTTGAGCCAATCAAACACTCACCCCCAGTCAACTGATCTGGGTTTAATCCATCATCATTCTTTAGCTCACTCCACCACCCCAGTTCAGACATGGCCATATGCAAATCAGTCTGACCCTGTGCCTCATGGGAACAGTCCAGCCCGAACTGCCAAGCCATGTCTTCCCTGGACCGGAAACAAGCATCCTAGGACCGTTTTCTGGCATTTCAGCCGTCATCAGCCAGGCTTGCTAGAATCCAGTGGCAAAGTGAGCAAGGGACCCACGTCTGGGCATACCCCCGCCAACTTAGGGCGACCAAAGTTGGAGTCACCACCTATATGGGGTACAATGAGCTCTTAATAACCTCCCTAAAAGATCTCTGGATGGCTGGACTCCATGTGAAGTCCTTTTTGGCATCAAAATATATGTTCAAGCCCTTGATGGTCCAGACATTGTGGTGGCAGCCATGCCCTTTGAAGTAGATAATCATTGTGCTGTCATACAGGATCTACAAAACTTTTGTGACAGCAAATGCAATGAGCATTTGAAGGCGTCAACCATTGCAGAAATCAAGGAGAAACCAGAACCTTCTGGCTGGATTCCAAAAGTTGGGGATCTTGTGCGAGAGATGGTGGTGTTGAAAAAGGAGTTTGGTCCATCATACCGAGCACCAGTGCCAGTCCTTGGCATACAAGGTACAAGAACTGTAATCTTGCCTACACTTCCTGGTTCCAAAGACAATCGTTTTGTCTCCATTGATCACATCAAGTTACACCATGTGGACGATTCTCAACAGTAGGCCACGAGGAGTCCTTGGTAGTTCCCTAACTCCACTTGCTACCATACAGGAAACTCCTCTACAGCTAGTGAGCACCGCCTAATCTGTTTCTCTCTAGCTGGGGGGTGGGGGGTAGATGGTGAGGGTGGGGGCAGAGAATGCACTGCAGTTAATTCCTGCATCCGCAACTAGCACCACGACTGGAGTACTGTTGTTACTACTGTGTCTTCTGCAGCCAATGTCGTTTACACAGACCCACCTTCCTTGGATCCACCTCTTCTGGATTTTTCTAGTCTGCTGCACTACCTGAGGCACCAGTTTTTCAACTAACTGTTTCTGGGTATTTTGTGGGTCGCGATGATTTTTCTTCAGACTCTTTCGACATTTCTTCTGTTTTAGACACTCCATCACAGATCTGTGTTTTCTTTTCATGGCTCAAATACACTTACCTTGTCTCACCGTGGATATATGTTTAGATTACACTTTCCTTGGTTTTTCTATATCTGTGGATTGGATTTGTGACTGTTTTTTTATATTTGATTAATGGCCATTACTTACCAGAACGCTCTGTTGCCGGACTGGTTGATGAGGTGTTGACTCCCTACTTACTTTCACATAAACTGAAAAGAGACCTGTCCCTCATGAACATTTCAGCTGTTCCAGAAACTGATGGAATTGTTTGGGATAAAGTTCCTTTCGATAAATATGACCTACAGAGACCCTGCAGATCCTTATGTGTTTCAGATTTCTATGTAATTGTACCTGGGTTACATTCTGATGATTGGGATGTTGAAACTGTTATCTCCATGCTCTCGGAGCCGGAATACTACATTGTTTTTGAATCAGAGGATCTATATTTAAATTCTGCTAATCACTGTGAAATGTTCTGTTACCATCATTATGGACATCACTTCTTACATCGAGCTAGTGTTTAATGCACACTTTTTAATTACACACAATAGAAACATTGCCCCACTCCCCCGCAAGGGACACACATAAGGATAAATTCACATATTTTTCAGGATATGATAAATCAGACCCAACATCATATCATTTTAAATTAGTCCCTACACCACCTAAGAAATATATGCTTACACAAACTAAGCTTCGTTCATCACCCAATTAGCTGTAAAAGCTACGATTATTGGAAGGGTACAATTGAAATAAAATACATTTGGGGCACCAAACCTTGGCGAGTTCAGGGGATGGAAACTTTATTCCGAACATGTTTGTTTCCAACACAAATGATCTTCCTGAATGATACAGTTCAGCAAACGACATGTCTAGGACTGGCTAAAATTGAATACATGAATGCCCCAAATATTCCCTCCATTACCCGCTTTGAAAATTGTCAACATTTGACAAATTACAATGATGGACAGCTCAATAGTATGTTGCAGAATGGCACATTTAATTCCACACTTTGAGGTCCTCACGGATGGTTATTGTGGCCAGTAGACACAAATGGTTGTCATGCTCGTTTTCTTAATTTCACACCGGGGTTTAGGGCAAGCAGGCCCGACCCCCGCTATTCTCACTCACAGCATTCAGGCATCATTACCACCTATTCGGTGGGGAAATTGTGTCAACAATGGTTAGAACATTCCGCACTGTCTGCAATTAAACAGCATCTTTCTCTCCTGTCCGAAGACATGGACCTATCTGACTTCGTGTTAGGCCCCAAGTCTCTATGTTCAAAAATATTTTTTTATGCTACATATAATGAAATTTGGAAATTGTCACAAATGGAAGTTTAAGACAAATGGATCAATATAATTTGTATAAAGTGCTTGCTGTTGTTTATAATAGTATTAATAAGCTATATTCCCGCATTTATAACTTGAATTCATTGTGTCATCGGTTATTGATATTATGCAAAGTGACATGTCAACATTGTATCATGAGCAAAGTCAGCTTAGATCTATCATGTAGTTTACCTTGACGCTTCAAGCTCTCAAAAATGGTCACGTACCATGGTGTAACCTTAATTCCAGCCACCCTTTAATCTGACACGTAAACAATAACTGATGGCTCAGAAAGATGGCACGTACACAAAGTTGCACCTAGAGAAGTTATAACAGCTCCCATTTACAATAGCTTAAACACCTTCCGCTGCTGTCTGGTTAATATATGGTGTAATATCTTTGCCAATGTCAACATTTCAGTTCACAGCTTGCATGAAACATTTCCCTGTCGGCAGATACGAACCCCTAGGAGGCAGCTTCATTCATGAATTATGGCCACTCCCATTTTCCTATCGTTGTGACAGACCCAATAAAAGGTCTTCCTTACTGGAAAAGAATGCAATTCTTCTGTCGAACATTCACATAACTATTCACAGCGCATGTAATGCATTGGTAGCTAAGTTGGCCTATTTTCTGAAAGGAACACCAGCCCCTGCAATACTCCCCCTCACTACAGTCCTTTCAAATGGAAGTTATTTGATGTTAAGTGTTCAGAACTGTTGCAGAATGCGAGCGGGATCCCATATAATTTGTCGGTCTCCCAGATAGTCCCCTGCTGCAACAACGTCCTTTTACCTCCCACTCAAGGGGGTATGGATAGATCGTTGTGGCCTTCCATTCCAACTTTAAAGGCAGCTTTTAACGAGCTGAGCAGACTCAAAGCACTATTGTTTCAAAAAGAAGTAGCACTAACATCTTCCCGAGAAACTATTGAATTACAAGTTGCAAGGACATTCAGTGAGATACAGTCCTTGTTAAACACAAACCTCCCATTACATTTCGGCGAAATAGTTCATCGCATTTTGTATCTAATACTGCCGGCCTTGCTCACTTTAAGATTGTGGGCTCTGGCTTAGTCAGTTCATTCCAGGCGATCTTTCTAGTAATACCGGCTTTTATTCATTCCCTTTTTTCCTGTGTGTTCAGGGGTATCCCGCAGCTGTCATTCCTCATTTGTGGCATTTTGGTCCTATTTTTGCTACTATGCAATGGATGCTCCATTTGCAAGCCCACTGTAACTACCACCGCTCCAGCCATGCCATGAGCATATGCTTTGATTCTTCGGAATCCTCTTGCTTTAAGGACTAGGCATCAAAATGTACGTTCCAGACCTTGATTGATCGTTGTCATTCTGCCAGGTTTACCTGTGTACAACCCATGTTTCATTGTCTCTGGTGCCCCATAGAATGGGCACTGGATATTTGCCTGGCTCTGAAGACCCCAGCTCCCATGGAAACGTACCTGCTGATGAGTCCATTAGTGACCCATTTTTGGAGTTGTCCCTTGGGCCTACGGCTTCTTAAGAATGCGAACTATGAGCCACTCCTTCCAGAGGAGACAAGTGCATCAGCAAATGGATCACTAACTGCTGGCTCTAATAACACGCATGCAGGTTACCCGGTTACTTTCTCAGCATCGGCTGATACCGACGATCATGTCTGCTCTCTGCAGTTTGTGGATTGGGCTATTGTACAGTAGTCGTCTGCGGAGACCGAATCCGTTCTGGATTCATACGCTTTTGAATTTTCAAAAGACATCATGGATACCTTCGACACTTTATCATTTGGCTACCTTTTCAAAATTGCCATTTTTTTAAAATTATAATTATACTTGTTTTGTATAACATGCTTATTAGCGAAGCATTTATTTTGCTTGGCTTGTGCTTTAGGTTTTCCATTTACTAAGTCGTCATGTTACTGCCCCGACCAAGGAGGAGGCGATATAAGTTCACAATAGGGCCCACTGTAGTTCACCCCCAGGTTAGCCTAACTGCACACGTTGTAGGCCGCTTTGCTTTGCACACAGCACGTTTGTTTTTGTGCCACAATATTATTCTAGAAATACACTGCACATGTTTTATTATTCAGTGTTTCTTCCTGGGGCTCAGTCTGAACATTTCGTACAAAGTCGAACAGCACCAAACCCTGTTTTTCTCTTTGGCCGGTCACTAACATATAGACATAATAAAGAAAATCTGCTGCTGTTTTCGAGCATAGCATTTCTTGACATCAAAACCGAGACTTGCCGTTTTGAAAACAGAGAGATTTCTTGCAGAAAAAAAGTCCTTAGATGGGCGCGCCAGTGCTGCGCAATCTGAGATGTAGACCAACTAACTACAAATGCTAGGTATGGTGTCCGGTACTAATCCCAGAGAGCTTTGATATATAATAGTGCTCACATAGTGAGGGGAGGCTAAGGCACACTTATTATACATCATGACAGGGCTTTTCATCGCATACAGTTTATTAGTCATGCTAATCACATTGCTAACTTGCAAAGGCTTTCTAATTGCAGCACAGATGCTTCATGATAGGGCACAATTGTTTCAATAGATACTGTAACTTTTCTTCATGTCTCTTTTTTGTTTATTGTGGGCATGCATGAGTGAGAGAACGAAAGGTGATGATCCGCTACCACGGGTCCCCTGAGGGGATTAGAGTGTTGTGTTCTGGGGTGCCAATTTACCTGTTACTCTGAAAAGGTTAGGAGGGCAGGTATGTCACTTTGATCTAAACGGATTTGGGCCCATAGGTACTTTTGTAGTATGGCGACTCAGTCCCTACATACGGACGTTCTGTAATCCCAGGCATAGTTCTGTTCTTAAACGGAATCCCTGCAACAGGCCTGAGGGTCCAATATTTATATCTGGTGCCCACTTTGAATTAGAATGTTCTGGAGGTTCTCACCCCCAGAGGTGCTTAGAATTTCTTGCCCTGGCCTCAGATTGTCCCCAGTCACAAGAGACTAGTGTCAAACCATTTGTGAGTGTGCTCAGGCGGAGCCTTTGTGATGTGCAAGTGTACAAGGTGATAGCTCCTCCCCCTCAAAGTCAAATTTGGCCCATTCTGTCAGCACCTATGCTCCTTTGTCTCACTGTCCGGGAGCAATATACAAAAACCAACTGCCAGCTACACTTATTTATGTGACCCAGTAAACAGCATGCAGGCACCAAATGATTAAGACAAGAAACCCCATCAAACCCTGAGACAGCCTGCTACCAAATACCTAAATCCTGTGGTATCCCTTGCTCAGGTGGGTAGGGAAACCTACTGGGTTTTTAAAAGAACCCTCACCCACTAACATTAGTTAATGGCATGCCTCATCATAGGGTTCCCACCCAAGATGCCTAATGCATCTGGGTGTGCTTTGACGCCTGAGTTATAGCGGAGAAGGTGTTTGTTGGTTTCACAGAGATCAGGAGAGTAAAATGACCTTAAGCTCTCCCACCAATGAAGGCAATATTCATTTATGGGAGCCGTAGGGAAGGTCAAAAAGACAGGTGGATGTGGACAGAGATTATAATGACCTCACACATCCCAGGTCTACATGTTTCAGTCATTCTCCAAACTGCCACAAGGGTCAAATGGCTTCCTTCAGGACCAGAAGATCCCTATAACCACGAGATACTCCTATTTCGGTGTACACATGCACACTTTAACACGTGATTATATGCAAGGTTATTTGTAACTTACAATCTTCGTTACAATTCTATGTAAGCATCTGTAATCAGTAAAGCGAAAGAGACATTATGCAGGATTATAATTTTAGCCATCATCATGCTGTATTTGTTGAGCACAGCTTATAAACCGCGCACATGCCATGCAGTCTATTCCACGCACGCAGGACAACTAGGAACTGGTACAGGTTCTCTTGTGAACTGTTTATATTCGCAACCAACAGCATTTTGCGTCATGCAAAAGTCAAGAGTAGTGTACTCAGAAGGAAATACTTATGACGTTTAAAGTTAACCATAGGCTGTGCGTTACATGCATTTTATGCACCGAGGCACACAATCAGGGGTAAAGAACCTACTTTGAATGAGATAGCCCTTTGGGGCATAGATACTCATAGGGAGGCAAACCCTGTATTCACACACTGAGGAAGGAGAAAATATATATCAGCAATGCTGTCCTTCGAATATCAACTCCCAAACGGGAACCCGTTCCCCCTGACTTACTTAGTCAAGGTGTCTCGACGAATACTACCTATTTGATGTCCTCGGAGATCTGTATGTTACTATGCCTCCATCCTACCGAGACTAAATACAGTCCACCGGCATGGATGAAGTGCCCCTGTCCGAGTGTACTGACGCGTGGTGTCAGCGTGCATGCTGTAGTCATCACGCAGCCCCCTGAGGATGTTGCGTCGGCATTGGGCATGCACATACTGTTGTGAGTCCTTCCCAATTGACTTATTTGTTTACATAACGAAGTGCGTTTAAATGTGATCTCAATGTAGCTATTTCCACTAATGTGCACAAACATTATCATGGTGTGTCTCCCTAGAAAAGGAAGCCTCACACATCTTACTGTCATCAACTTTGGGTTGAAACACAATTTATAACTCATATTGTTCTGTAATGTCTGATGCTCAAGAGTTTCCCAAAACCATACAGCCTCAACTGTATTATTCCATTGTTTCGGTGAGTATATGATTTTCTTGTTTGCACCTATCTTTGCACAGTGGTTTCACTCATTTGAAGGGAACCCCACAAGATCAAATTATTAAAAACTGTAGAGGAACATAGTTCAAAATGGATTTTGTGTTTACGACTCATAGGGTTGTTGGACTCTAATGTCTGGTCAGACAAGCCAAAGGATATAACATCATACAAACTTAGTTAAAACCCTATCACACTGCAAATCGGGAGCATACGATACCTCCCTAAGGTTAATGGTATGGGGATGTCACCCATAAAATAGTACAGGTGTATTGAGGTGGTAGTTAGTGATTCATAGCTGTACGACATTCCAGGGGTATGTTGTCATTCAGGCCTGTTTTGTGCATGGTTAAACAGTATGTCCATCTCTGTTCTTTTTCGAAGAGTATTTTCCCTGGATTTCTAATCTCGTTGTCAAGTTGCTCAATGATGACCCATTTTATATCATTGGTCATATGGCCACCAGTCATTCTGGTGGTACTCCTAAACGGATATTGCTACGGTGTTCACATATTCTTGTTTTTGCTTTTCTGCCCGTCATTTCCACATAACGCAGCCCACAGGGACATGTAGTATTGTATATTACATTTGAAGAGTTACAGTTGGTATTTTTTTGATTGTCCAAACTCTCCCCGGTTCTAAGTTTAGTGTTTTGGCAGTGTAAGCAAGGTGGCAGACACTGCAGTTCCCACAGGCAAAATGCCCTACAATATTCGGAAGACCCCAGCGGTTGAGGACAGTGGGCCTAGTTTCTCCACATTTCTTTGGGTGGGTAGACACCAAACTAGCTTTCAGGCTCCTTGTTTGTTTATAGGAAAACAAAGGTTCTCCCATTTTAGGTCTGTCTCTTTGGATGGATACAATAGAATTCCTTGGTTTTCCTATGTTAAGAGATATTTTATGGAACTAGGACGACCAGAAATTTTCAATGACCCTGAAAAGCTAGTTAAGGCTGATTTGCTCTGGACAAAGAAAGCATTCATGGATCTCTACATGTCCAATACAGAAAAACTGGAACTAACCAAACTGTCCGTTAGTTAACATATTATGCTGAAAATTGTGCCTACTCTTGAACCTGATCTGTGTTTTGGGCTTTCTCTGCATCACCGTTTTTTGCTAACTAGGCTCAGGCTCAATATGATTCACCATCTACTGATGGTGCCTAGAGGGTGGCAAAATGAATGCTCTCTGGAATCATGTGCCGGTGATATGATTTTGAAACAGGACACCTTTTTCGAAACAGTTTTGTTCTTTTTTAAGAATGTGTGCAAAAACAAATTGTTATTCTACTTTTGGCATGTATTTTACTCGGGTTAAACCCGTCTTATTATATTTAAAATTCTTTTCAGATCAACATACCTGTTTTTATGTGGCTTGTTTCCTTGTAGGTGCTGACAGATTGAGAAAATCAATGGGTTGATTATGATGAATTGATATATTTGAATTTACTAGGGTATAATAACTATTTATAAGAATCATGGTCATTATTATTTTTTATATGGTAAATGATTGATTCACATTTGTGTGTTAGGAGATATGATTTTTTTTATATATATATATATATATATATATATATATATATATATATATATATATATTATCTACTGGCGGTCGCCAGTAGATAGTTATAGTTAGGACCTATTTTCCATAGGAAATTCACAACATTCTATTTCCAATAACTTTGGCGCCGGTTGATGAATCTTCGCAAAATTTTCAAAACTCGTGGGGCGCTCTGGTCCGCTCCTTTCCTGAAAGTTTTGGGGTGATTCGGCAAGCGGGGGCCGAGAAAAAAGGGGGGTCCCAAAACGTGTTTTCTCCATGTTAATTCCCAGAGGAAATTTTAGACACGGCTACAGCCCGAACTGCTGAACGGAATTACACCAAATTTGGCAAAAAGGTAGCGCTTGGTTCAGAAAGTGACCTTTTTTTTAAATGGTGTAAATCCGTTCAGTAGTTGCGGAGAAATTCAAAAAATAAGAGTAAAAAAATCAATTTCCCATAGGAAACTTTATGCAAGGCTACAGCCCGAACTGCTGAACGGAATTACACCAAATTTGGCAAAGAGGTAGTTCTTGGTTCAGTAAGAACTCTTTTTGTTAAATGGTGTAAATCCGTTCAGTAGTTGCTGAGAAAATCAAAAGTAAAAACACATATATATCTATGGCCGCGGAGGATCCGCGCACCCTCCCGATCACGAGCTGTATGCTAATTGGCTGTCAACACTCCAAACCAGGAAGTGTTGGCAGCCATCTTGTGACTGGGTAGAACCGAGGCACAAGAAATCACAGAAACAAGTGCGCAAAACGCAAAAAGGGGGCAGGGTAGAAACACCCTGACCCCCTAGGCCTGCTTAGGGGGTCCCACAAGGACCCCCAGGGCCCAAAAAAGCATTTTTTTTTTTTAAATCGGCGGGGTGCGCTTAGGATGCGCGGATCCCGCCATGAAAAATAAAAACAAAGCACGGACTCCCGCGCTTCGTTGTTATTTGGCCCCCGGGTAGGCCAAGTCCCGGGGGCATGCGGGGGTTAATCAAAAAATTGTGGGGGGGGCCTCTAAGGCCCCCCCCAAGCCCCGGGGACCGCCACCCCCGGGGCTTTCATTACTTATAATAGCGGGGAGGCACACTGCCCCCCCGCAGCCCCGGGGACCGCCACCCCCCGGGGCTTCAATTTAAAAAAAAAAAAATACCTGTGGGGGGGCTCGAGCCCCCCCACATGCCCCGGGGACCGTCACCTTCCCGGGGCTGTGCAGATGTTGGGAGGGGGGCCGCGCGGCCCCCCTCCTGGAGCCCTTGATGGCCTTGGGGACCGCCACCCCCCAGGGCCGGCTCCTGCAGTGTCCTGGGGTGCCCACCCCCGGGACACTGCTGTTTGCAATGACAGGGCGGGAGCCGCGCGGCTCCCGCCCTGTCATTGCAACTGCTTTGCTTCATTGAAGCGAGAGCAGGGAAACCTGCTCTCGCTTCAATGAAGCAAGCAGATTGCTTTTCCACAAGGGAGCTGCATGTCAGCAGCTCCCCATGTGGAAAGCAATGCCGGCTCCCGCAGGACGCGGGAGCCGGCGGGACCGTGGGGGGATTGGTGACCCCCCCACGGTCCCCAACGAGAGGCCAGGCCCCGGGGGATGGGGTCCCCGGGGCCATGAGTGGCCCGGAAGGGGGGCCACGTGGCCCCCCTCCCCCATAATAATGAAATTGACATTTTTTTTTAAACTACGCAAAGGCCGGCCCCGGGGGATGGGGTCCCCGGGGCCGAAAATGGCCTCAGGAGGGGGGCCACGCGGCCCCCCTTCCGTTTTTTTTATTATTTAACAAAAAAGGGGTCAGGCCCTGGGGGATGGGGTCCCCAGGGCCCAAAAATAGGAAAAGAAAGGGGGCCACACAGCCCCCCTTCTAAAAAAATTAATTTAAAAAAAGACCGGCATCGCGCAGGAGGCCCCGCCCCCTCCCTGCAGCACTCTGCAAACGCGCCCCCTGGCGCGTTGTAAGATGGGGAACTAATTCCCCTTGAATACTGGGGGTCCCTGGGGGCCAACTAGCCCACCAGGAACCTCCAGTATGCGCTAGGGAGCTGCGTTGCAGAGAGGTGTTCAGAGGCCACGCCCCTTTTTACACCTGTCTGCAACGCAGCTCTGTGGCGCTTACTGGAGGTACCTGGTGGGCTAGTTGGACCCAAGGGACCCTCAGGATTCAAGGAGACTTAATCCCCCAACTTAAAACGCGCCATGGGGCGCGTTTGCACAGTGGTGAAGGGAGAGGGCGGGGCCTGAGGTGACATGTGTGCAAACACGCCCTGTGGAGCGTTTTAAGTTGGGGAATTAATTCCTCTTCAATCCTGAGGGTCCCTGGGGGCCAACTAGCCCACCAGGTACCTCCAGTAAGCGCCACAGAGCTGCGTTGCAGAGTGGTGAAAAAAGGGGCGTGGCCTCTGAACACCTCTCTGCAACGCAGCTCCCTGGCGCATACTGGAGGTACCTTGTGGGCTAGTTGGCCCCCAGGGACCCTCAGTATTCAAGGGGAATTAATTCCCCAACTTAGAACTCTCCAGGGGGCGCGTTTGCACAGTGGTGAAGGGAGGGGGCGGGGCCTGAGGTGACATGTGTGCAAACACGCCCTGTGGCGCGTTTTAAGTTGGGGAATTAATTCCCCTTGAATCCTGAGGGCTCCTGGGGGCCAACTAGGCCACCAGGTACCTCCAGTAAGCGCCACAGGCCTGCGTTGCAGAGAGGTGGTCCAGGCCACACCCCTTTTTACACCTCTCTGCAACGCAGCTCTGTGGCGCTTACTGGAGGTACCTAGTGGGCTAGTTGGACCCCAGGGAGCCTCAGGATTCAAGGGGACTTAATCTCCCAACTTAAAACGCCCACAGGGCGTGTTTGCACACATCACCTCAGGCCCCCCCCTCCCTTCACCACTGTGCAAACGCGCCCCATGGCGTGATGTCACTGACCATGTCATGAGTGATGTAATATGTGACGTCATCAGCAGTGCATTGCGGGGGCGCGAGTTATAGTTAGCTGAACTAACTATAACGGGGGAACTAACTATAACGGGGGAATTTCTATGGTTTTGTACGAGTGAAATGTCCAACTAACTATAACTGTCCCTAAAACCTATGGTTTTTTCAGTGAATATATATATATATATATATATATATATATATATATATATTCAAAATAAGATATTCCTTAGGAAATAATCGTCCAGCACTCCCAGGCGGGTTAGGTCACTCGGTTCTTTATTTAAATGACAAACATCTTATATATACATACATATACACACACACACACATTCTTTTAACTAGACATATTTTACTGTATGCATGGTTATCATTTATGTTTTTCTATCTTAAAGAACCAAATAAAGAAATATAATGATGGTGAAGCCTAATTATTAATGTGGGTAAATATCAAGCACAGAATTTTAAATCTAGGTCTCCCTGACAGAAAGCCTGTAAAGGCATGGTCAGTCACAGATATAATCTAGCCTCTTGAAGCCAACTACCAACTGGCCTACGAGATTCTGAAACCTTTGCAGACTTTCCAACTCTAAACTCTCTTTAAATGAGAAAATCTTGAATACTGTGATTGGTTTTCTATCTCAAATTGGTCAAAAGCGGTTTCTGTATTTCAAGCCCAAGTTATCCTCCGACTGGTCCCGTCTAGATTACACCACGCAGATGACCTTTACTTCCTCAATTCACGACGGAAACCACCTACGAGTCTCCAAGGAGAGTGAAGTCGGGGTGGGTGTGATCCCAAGGGAGAGATGCAATCAATTTTTTGGGGTGAGAAAGGATTGCAGGGCAGGTGAGCAAGACTCTCCAAATGAGTTGATAGTTTTAAAAAACATGTAGAATGCTAAAGCTGGGACCCACTAAAACACTTGGGAGTTTTGATCATGTCAGCAGCGCTGAAAGCTCACCTTGGACACCCATGCCTGGCGAGCACAAGCTGAGTCTTGTATACTGTACAGAGAACTTTTGACAAGACCAGCTGTCAATGTTGTGCATTGGTCTAAAGTTATGATCCACTAGATCACTCCACTCAATATCCATCTAATTCAACAGGCCAATGAGCAAGAAAGAAGTCTCAGTGCAGTGAGCTCTCTTCGGAAACTGTCCACCTTGGGAAATGAAAAAACAAACTGGTTTTCTGAGTTTCTGCACAGTCATTAACACTCACTTTTCAAACAATTACCAGGAGTGCGTGGGTGGCAACTCTCAGCGTAGGGCTGGAAGGCCAAGTAATTGGTCATAGTGTGCTTTGTAAGCAACCTTGCTCTACCCATCACATACTACCCTAGCCAAGTCATCTAACACTTCCCATGACATCTAACCTTGCTGAAAACCCCAAACCATGCAATACCTATGACCCTGCACCCTATCTGTGACCTTTGCCGTGGCCCAGACACAAAGCCCTGGCCAATGACCCCATCTTGCCATGCCCCAGGTAGACCAAGACCGAATAATTGGTATTTGGAAATAGCGCTCTTCTCTGGGAGATAGTGAACCCATCCAAATTAGATGGTGGCCATTGGCTAGAACCCGGCCAGTGACATCTAACCATGGCCTGCCCATCAGCTTCAAATCACATTTGGCCCATGACTAGTTGTCCTGTGCCTCACTGGCAGTACTTCCCCTGACACCCGTTAACCCATTCATGTCCATGAACTCAGATGCAAATCCCACTCAGCACAAGCCTTCTACTCCTGCCGTGACACCTAATAACCCAGCCCTTACCAAAGCTCATAGTCCTGGCTGATACCTACTAATCCAGCTCGTCATCAGTCGCACAGATCTATCGTCCCCTTCTAGTCCTGCTATTTACACCTAATATACCAGCCTTGCACTGCAACCCAACTTCAGTCTACTAATCATGCTATGATACGTGCCAACGAAAATAAAAGAGATATATATATCCACGTCCACTAGTTCTGCCCCCTCACAACTACTAACCAAGCTTTACCCATCAGCTGCTCGCCCCAGCCCAAATATCCAACTCACGCCCCTGACACTACAACCCAATCATTTGCGCACGAACTTGATCCAGGTCCTCACACCCGCTCACCGGTTGCATACCGCCTCGGCGCATGTGTCCTAACCCTATATCCATCTTATACCTGTTGTTTTTTTTCTTGAGGGCTTTGAAGTCTATGGGGGGTGGGGCACATGTCATGGATATGCCTTAATTTCAGTGCTTTATAAATATGTGTTAAATGCGCCCTCGACCTGCTCGTATTCTCTCGCCTGTACAGGCCTGCTTTTAGGAGGCCACTCTCCGCACGTCTGACCCCCAACCCCGGAACGTGCTAAAGAGCCGACGCGTCCTTCCTACCTGTGAAGTCATCACTGGGGTGTGCTGGGCAGTGAGGGTTCATAGCGTGCTTTCTGAAGGTGCAGACTGCGGCAGCCGAGCGGAGGCGCAAATCGAGGGCCCGGGAAGATGATTGTAAGGACTGTGGACGCCATATAAGCCCCTTCTTCTTTCCGACCCCAGCGCGCAGTGCGCGCCTTCAAGCCCCTCTAACCCGGGAAGCCTTTGTTCATCCCTGGAAGGGAGAGCGGGAGGAGGAGCCAAGAGGAAAGGAGGGGGGTTCCTCTCGGATGAACACAAGCAACCCCGTCTACACGCTGTGTAGTCACACACACCTCCTTCAGAATACACAATGAAGCGGTCTTTATTTGTGAGCGATGTGCAAACATCAGCTACTCCGCAAGATAGGAAGGTGCGGGGCAGGACTGTGGGCTTCGAACCAGAGCAGCCCAGTGTCATCTGTCGTACCGCCAGCTCAGATATTGAGCCAACAGCATGTTTCGTTCGGGGATTCGTACTTTTAACTTTGACACTTCCTATTAGCTAAACAAGCCCACCGTATGTATATGCCCACACGTGCCACTGGCTAAAAATCCAAGATTGGTGCTGTATTTATATTAAGCATACTAGATGATATTATATGTGGTCTTGTTCTCTTCTGCCCTTCCCTATATTTTGGTTCTCCATACTGAAAGTTGAACCGAATTCTGGATGTCGCCCTGTATGATTCGGGCGCATGAATAAAGCGTTCCAGTTTAAACTCACATGAATTGGTTCCAATTATTCTCTGCGACAATTGGCTAAATGCCACAAACACTTAATCTCCCCGTGCCTGAATGTGTAATGTAAATACGGTGCTCATGTAAAGCGCTCCAATACCTTCGGGTCGAGTTCGCGCTATATAAATACGCAAAAAAAAAAAAAAAAGTGTAAGCAGTTCACCCAGGCATGGCTTAACGCTGCATTGTGGTACTTGTAGTAACGGTTATTAGTGAGATTAAACCCAACTGCCATACATGCCAATAGACTGGATACCAGCAGGAGACTCCCGATTTTTTACGCCACAAATTTCTTGATTTTAGCTGTCTCCCGCCTGAAATAGCCCCAGCTTCAATAGAAGCCAATGGAGAAAATCCTTTCCCCCGATATTTTTTTCTCCAAAAGTTCCCACTTTCTTGTTCCAAATTGTTGGCAAGTATAAACTACACGGCATCAGAAGAAACCAAAGGAAGCCCTGCGTCTTTCACCTGGTCTGAAAGAGGCTCGGTGAGCCTTTCATGTCTGGTGTTTATAACGGGGACGAAACGCTGCTGCCAGATCAATTGACTACCCTTTCCGATTTAGGTTATTCCGACGCAAAATAAGTCCGATCTACTTCCGGTTTCTTGTACATATGACCGAGTGCTTCCGGTCTGCGGTCTGCGGTCTGCGGTATGCGTGGCTGCCGCTGCACCATATTTCGCCTTCCTGGCTCCTCCGCCTAGGACGGCACCTGCTCCTTTGATATCATACTCTCATAGGTGCTGCTGCTTTAAGCTGGTGATTTAACGGTTTTTTCAAATCACTGCCTGCTTTTCAAATCTAGTTGTGTGTGAAACTGACAAACTGATCTTAAGATTCCATACTCGCCGACGTTCTATGACCATACAGAGGTAGCGTTTTTCATGTTTCAAAAATGCTCATTAGCATATGATTACGTCACAGAATAAAAAAAAAATCTAGCTAATGGGTCAAGAATATAAAATTGGCTAGCATTCGCGCCAACAATTTTCAATTCTATTAAGGACACGGAGGCGAGGATTATGCTTCTCTTTCTATTTATTGCCACACACAGCAGCCAATAAAAAACTTTGTTAAGAAAATAAACTACATTTCCCATGATGCTCATGGTATACATCATATCCTGTATAGCCCCATAAGAGCCACCATCACCGGAACTCGCCCTCTTTCTTTGCTTCGAACAATAAAGTCCAACATAATAACTTAAGTCCAACAAATCCTCCAACGTGGAAGAACCAATCCAACTGGGAAGCACGTCCTCTTTAACCAGGATTACACTTAATCCGTTTTCTTTTCAGATCCTGAAAAAATGAGAAATAAAACAACCCGTAACTTCTGTAAAATCAGAATACATACACAACGGGTGGGTATTAATTACAATACTGTAATATAATCGGGTGGGATAATCCTCGCCTCCGTGTCCTTAATAGAATTGAAAATTCTTGGCGCGAATGCTAGCCAATTTTATATTCTATTACAGGACCGGAGGCTTCGTATTATGCTAGTTTAACGCTGATTAAAAACCACAGAGGATATATCACCCACCGGTTTATAATAAAACTGTTTAAATGTTGATTCAGAGGACCAATCTGCAGAATGCATGATATCTTGTACAGTAGAACCCAACATGAACGTTTTAGAGGCCATGGCGCCTCGAATAGAATGTGCCCCAAATACTTGAGTATTAATACCTGCTTCTTGCATAACAGATTTTAACCATCTGGCTATAGTAGCTGCAGTGACAGGTTTGAAGGGTTTCTGTAAGGCAATTAATAATTGCACCACACCATCAGGCCTAAGAGACCTGGTACATTCCTCATACGCTTTAAGGCATTGAACAACACAAAGCTTGGCATTGCTAGGAAAAGCATGATATTCCACATTACGTGACATTGTCTTAGTTCTGGAAGTAATGTTAAAAGAAACTCCCTCTGGAGTAAACACTCTACCTGTAAGATCCAGAGCTTTGATATCCGATGAGCTGTCGGCACGCCGCCAAACATAGTAACATGGCCAATTTGGAGGATAGTTGTTTCCTTGTCAGCATGTCGTTGCTGGGCCATGTATTGAGCAAGGAAAGAACTAGTGACACATCCCACAAGGAGGAATATTTTGGTTTGGGCGGATTAGCCACCCTAATACCGTTCAAAAGTTTGCAAATTAATGGATGCATTCCTATCGGCTTGCCCTCCAGTTGAGCATGGCCCGCTGAAATGGCGGACCGGAAATTATTGATAGAACGATAGGCCATGCCATCAGAAGCTTTTTTGGACAAAAAATTTACAACATAGGATAATCCTGCCCCCACGGGATCCACGTGTTGTTCCACGCACCAACGAACCCAGCCTTTCCAGGCTGAAGAATATCGTTTTCTGGTGGAAGGGCCCCAAGCTTGATTGATAAATTCTGAAGCTTGTTCCGAAAATCCTGGCATGTGCCAACTTTGCCGGAAAGTCTCCAGGCCATCAGGGACAACTGCCCCGATGTTACCATCGGGTGCAATTCTCCGTGAGGGCCCTGGATCAATGTCGAAGACCACGGAATCCTCCTGGGAAGCTCGCAACTCGACTCCAAGAGAAGAGGGAACCATGGTTGCGACTTCCACAGAGGAGTCACCAATATCACCTCTGCCTTCTGGCGCATTATCTGCGTGAACACTCGGGGAATTAGGATGAAAGGAGGGAAGGCATAATTCAGAGCCTGCGCCCAATTCTGTGAAAAAGCATCCGTCGCCAGAGCCAACGGATCCGGCCTCCAGCTGAAGAACTTGATCATCTGACGATTCAGTCTGGATGCAAATATATCTATCTCGCACCGTCCCCATATTGCCTGTAGCCATTGCACCATCTGTGATTGCAATTGCCAATCGCTGTAATCTTTGAGATGTCTGGAGTTCCAGTCTGCTACTACATTGGATTTGCCCGGAATGTATTCGGCTATGACCGAGATCTGATGGTTGAGGCAAAAGTGCCAAAAGTCCTTCGCTATTTCCACCAACAGGGACGACCTCGTGCCCCCCAACTTGTTGATGTACTGAACCGCCGATATGTTGTCCATCCGCAAAAGGATGCAACAGGATACTTTTTTGGGTGACAGTGTCCGGATCGCAAACGATCCCTCCAGGAGTTCTAGACAATTTATGTGGAGATCTAGCTCCCCTAAGGACCAACGCCCTCCTGTGGAAATATTTCCGCAGCGCGCACCCCAACCCCAACGGCTGGCATCGGACTCTATGATGACCTCCGGCAGGGAACCGAAAATTGCCCTGCCGTTCCATGCCTCGACGTGGGCGAGCCACCATTGAATTTCCTCTCATACGTCTCGGGAAAGAGGAACTAGATCGGTGTAGGATAGACCCTTCTGCAGATGTTGAATTTTGAGCCTCTGAAGTGCTCGATAATGTAAGGGTCCCGGAAAAATTGCCTGAATGGATGACGCCAGAAGGCCCACCATTCTGGCAAGCACTCTGATTGAGACCATCTGTTTGGATAACAGGGAACGAAGCTCTTTTTTGATATCCCGAAGTTTGGAGCGTGGGAGACTCAGCTGAGCCTCCTGAGAATTTATGACAAAACCCAGAAAATCTATTGTCTGGGAAGGGGACAAAACTGACTTTGGTTCGTTGATCACGAAACCTAGGGTTTGCAAAGTAGCAATGGTCATGCGTAAATGTTGAACCGCCAGAGTAGGAGATTGCGCCATGATAAGAATGTCGTCTAGATAAACTATCATGCGAATCCCCTGTTCCCTGAGATAAGCTACCACTGGTTTCAGTGTCTTGGTGAAGCACCAAGGAGCTGAGGAAAGTCCGAAAGGAAGGACCAAATAATGATACCATTTGTTCCGCCATTGAAACTGGAGGAAACATCGATGGGGAGGAAAAATGGGAATAGATAGATAGGCGTCCTTCAGGTCCAATCGGACCATCCAGTCCCCTCGTTTGAGGAGATCCGCCAATAGATGGATGCCCTCCATCTTGAAGTGTTTGTAAGTTAAAAATTGATTGAAGTCCTTTAAATTCAGTACCAACCTGTAACCTCCGCCTTTCTTCTGTACCAGAAAAATATTGCTGCAGAAGCCGTGAGGGCCCTTGTTGCAATATGCTATCGCGTGCTTCTGCAGCAATTCGTCTATTTCGGAATCTATAAAATCGCACTCTATTTGGGAAAAAGAAAGCTGTCGGGGTAGCCCGACCTGAACGGGGGTCTGAAAAAATTCTAGATGGAAACCCTGAACTGTCTGCAGTATCCAAGCATCTTGCGACAATTGAGCCCATTTGTGATAAAAGAACTGAATACGCCCTCCCAGGGGTAACAGAAATAGATCCGGAGCACTCACCTGAGGATTCTGTAGGCTGGAAGTTTCCCCGGTAGTATCCTCTGTTGAAACGCCTTTTGTTAAAGCGCTGCCTGGTGGGGTAGAAAGTGCCGCCACGGGTGGAATCCCACTCTCCCTGCCACGACCGAAGTCACCTCTCTGAGGACCTTGGGAGAATTGTCGGCCAAACGAGCGTCCTCGGCCTCGTCCAGCCCTGTGGAAAACACCAGCTTGAAAAACTCTTTTTATGCCTGACTGTGCCTTATCTAGAGTTGTGAAGGTGCCCACGTACTTGGCCACGTCCTTGACAAATCGGTCTCCGAACAGGTTCCCGTCCGCAAGAGGACCAGGTTCCGCCGCCGCCAGCTCCGTGAGATTGGAGTCCATTCTCATTAGGATAGATTTGCGTCTTTCCGTAGAAATGGCACAGTTAGCATTGCCCAAAAGGCATATAGCCCGCTGGGTCCATCCGGCGAGGACATGGGGGTCAATTGCAGTCCCCGATTCCTGCGCTTGTAACGCCATCTCCAAGACTTTGGCTAGAGGGCCCACCACGTCTAGCAGTTTATCTTGGCATCCACGCCAAGCGCGATCAATCCCCTTTTTGGGGTCTTTGGTGAACTTCTTCAAGAATGTCAGGAGGCTAGCATCAATATCCGGTGTTTCTGCTACTTTATCGGAAACATCCGGTCTAGGGCATTCTGACCGGAGGCGATTGCGCACCTCCTTGTCGAAACTTTTACGCAGGTTGTCATGCAAGTACGCAGCAACCTCGGGAGCCGGTAACCAGTCGGACGATCTGGGGTGAACTATTTCTGCCGGATTAAAAGTAAATGGAGTAGCTAAGGGTACCTCTGTATTCCTTGACTTCTTCGTTCTTTTCTTGGGAGGAGACGTGTCCGGGGTGTCAGAGCCAGTAGTATCAGGGTCAGTGTCAGAGTCCCTAGCTTTAGCCTTGTCCGCGTCGGGGTGAGGAAGGGAGTGATAAGAGGCGGAGTGAGTCCAAGACTTAGGTTGCGGAGTTTCAGTGGGAGTGACTGTGGGTGCAGTGAACCCATGACGTTTAGCAAACTGTTCAAGCTGTTTAGTGATGGGCTTCAGGGCAGTAGCTAGAGCCTGCTGCACAGTTCCCGGAACTGCTTTCTCCAGGGCCTTGTTGACCGACTCCTGGACCGAAGCGTCCAGGGCCTCAACAATGTTGTCTTCTAGGGAAGGATTAGTAACTTCCTCTTCATAAAAAACTTCATCCTCGTTATAATGCACCCACTCCTCCATAGTGGGACCAAGCTGAATTAATTATAACCTGCACCAGAGGTACCAAACAGCGAGGAGTATATAGGGGGGACCAACCCACAGCACAATCTCCAATATGGTACCTAGTCCCTCAGCAATAGCTGTATACAGGTTGTTGCAGCCCAGAGGGCGTAAAATGAGCCAAGAGCAGGTGTATTTCAAGGAGGTGTGCTGCCTCCGGGCCCAAAACGCTAATTTCAGCCAGCCAGGCGTCAGTAATGCTGCTCGTGGGGAAATCAGGGAGAAATCACGGAGAAACAAGCTAAAACGGACCGTAACAACGTGCGTAGCCCAAATCCTACTAGAAATAGCCCAATTGGGCTACGCACGTAGAACATGAATTAAACAGGGGAGGGAGGCTCCTGGCGCACACGGCCTATTAGGGGAGCCTCTGCGCTAATAATAGAACACCGCCGTAGGCGGAGCGGTACCTAGCATGCGATCGAGTCTGCCCAGGACATCGCTGCTGATCGCGGTACTCTCCGCTTCAAGGCGGGAGATTCAAAGATGCTTTCAGACCCAGCGCGCACCTCCGCTAACCATACCATGCCGGTAGGAGGTCGCGCGAGTGAATAAACAGAGTCGCACACAACGCGGTAATCGCGTACACCAGACAAACAAGCTGCGCAAGCTTAATGAAGAAAGCAAATACAAATACAGCTCTAATGCAAATTAAACAGCTCAACAGTAAGAGAGCTTGGATGCACTTATCTCGACTGCGTGAGCAGCAAAGAAAGAGGACGAGTTCCGGTGATGGTGGCTCTTATGGGGCTATACAGGATATGATGTATACCATGAGCATCATGGCAAATGTAGTTTATTTTTCTTAACAAAGTTTTTTATTGGCTGCTGTGTGTGGCAATAAATAGAAAGAGAAGCATAATACGAAGCCTCCGGTCCTGTAATAGAATTTTCAATACTATTAAGGACACGGAGGCGAGGATTATGCTTCTCTTTCTTTACTGAAGCAAAACAGCAGCCAATAAACTTTAAACTACATAACCCAGAAGGTATAGCCCGCCTTCTCTCCGCCAATCAGGGGCGCAACTAGACCCAAACTTCTGGGGGGGCTAAGAGTCCCAGCCAGGGCTGGCCCTAGCACTGGTCACGCACAGTGCAACAGTCTTTTTTTGGCGCCCCTCCACCATTTCCTCCTCCATGAATTCCCTCACTACCACTCACCAACAATGCACCTCATCTCTCTATAGCCCCTTTCTGACAAACATTTCATTTTTTTAATAGGGCTACTCGTAGTTTACTCACACTCAGTTCTGTGATCTGCATGGTACACGTTCTTTGTAGCAGGCACATTAACCCTCTGCTCTGTGTGGGCGACAGGAGTGCCCATGTGAGTGCACGGTGAGCGATGCAACAGTGTGAGAGTAGGGTGAGAGGAGTGACTGCAGGGTGAGTGAGGTGACCATATGAATTTGGGTGCGGATGTAAGTACATAGTGGGATGAATGAATGTATGGTTAGTGATGGGCTTGTTTGAGTGAGATTGCAGAGTGAGCAGTGAGGGGGACAGGTGAGTGAAGGGTGAACAGAGCAAGTGTATTGTGAGTGCTGAGTGATCACTGTGAGTGCAGAGTGAGCGGTGTGCTTGTGACCGCAGGGTTAGTGGAGGGAGAACAGTGTGAGTTCATGGCGAGTGGCATAAGTGCTGTGTGGTTCCCAAAGTAGAGAGGGAGGCAGAGGTAGAGGCTAGGTTTATCCTCCTGACAGTTACGTAGTTAGATAAAAATTGAGTATATCGAAGAAAACCTGCCCTTAGGGAATTAGATAAGATACAGCAAGAATTTGTTGTAATCCCTTGTCTAGAAAAAAGACATTTTTCTAGAGACCCCTCACCCACCAGGGTTGCCCCTAGGTGGCATGCTTCATCATTGGGGTTCCTCTCAATCCTCTACGGATTGAGGCGTGCTGCGACTTGCGAATTACGTAGGAGCACTTTTTATTGTAGACTATGTGTAGTGCAGTGATGTGGAGTGGAAAGGGAAAGAAAATCTAAAAATATCTAACTAGTTGGCTGTGTGGTCATTGTGAGTGCAGAGTGAATGGCGTGAGTGCATGGTGATCAGTGTGAGTGCAGGGTGAGTTTGAAAATGAAGGGCGAGAATGAGGAGTGAGTTGTCTGAATGCAGGGTGCATTCCCAGACACTTGAAGTAACTCAGCATGTTATTGAGGGCTGTTGTAGGGTTTCAGATATCAGTTAAACTATTGCTATTATGGCATTATTCAGGGACAGGGCCGGACTGGCCGTAGTGGGCACCAGGCGTTTTCTCGGGGGGCCGGACGGGTGGGGGCCGGTTTTGGACCGGTGGGTGCAGTTTTTGGTACAGGGGGCCGGTTTTGCAGCTGTGCTGCAATAGCGGCCCCCTATACCAAAAGCAGCTGCAGTGTTTTCCACGCGCACCACCCTCAGCCCCCACCCCCCTCCTCCGCGGCCGGTCCGACTCAATTGCCAAGGCCGGTTTGCGTTCCCATTCCGGCCCTATTCAGGGATCGAGGGTGAAGGAAATAAATATTGTGCTTATCCTGCAACAAACTTCCAGTCTTGTGATTAGGGTTGCCAGCTCATTATATTGATGTCCCAGACATTATAAAAATAAGCAGCCACCTAAAGCCTATTTTCAGCACTTATCTGTGCATACTTGGAACAGCAAATATAAATAGAACACATTTTTAATTGTGTTCTAGGGCTGCCTGAATGATCCATGACTGATAATTAAAAGGAACAAAGACAGAAAAGTCACATTACTAAGGAATACATATGATTTTATATATAATCCTATTTAGTGTCAAGACGAGGCCTTTGCAGGCTCTTTAAACAACAAATGGCTGGTATTTTTCTTTTGCCAATCCTACGTTATATTTCTTTTCATGAAATGCATTCTCACACTACGGCAGTAAAAGTAAAATCCAAATGTAAGGAATAGGCAGAGTGGGGTCCCAGGGGGTACTGGAACCAGAAAAAAAACAAAGCCTTGTTAAACAGTTTACAAAGGTATGTAAATATGCAAATGGTCTTTCAAACCCTGTGAAAAACTCGGGTGTGCCAGAGATAAGACTCCAGACACTGCCCAGCCGAGCCCACAGCAGCTCGAGCTGCAGCAGCCCGGGCTGAGACACCCGACATTGGGGGGGGGGCGGGGGTTGAAGCCCTTTCAGCTCTATGGGCGTTGCGCGCCTGCCACCAATCTACATGCACCCATCCGGGTATATAACACTGGATCACTTAAGTCCGTCCTCCTCCTTTGCCAACCAGAAAGTTAAACCATGAACATCAAACGCCAGAACTTCTTCTGTCTTCTGACTGCCTCTTGTCACCAGCTCCACAAACAGAAGGAATTCTCCCGTCGTCCACCGAAACAGCGGTCTTTGTCCTTCAAAACCCTTCAGGACGTCTTGTTCCCATTCCTGAAAAAGAAACAAAAGCCATAATATCTCATGTCTAGAAAGACGTTATCAACTTTGGGAGGGAATTCATAACAAATCATTATAGCATGTGTTAATATACATTTGATATTCAATATATATTCAAATAACAGTCAATAAAGCAATATATCAATTCCTAGGGTGGGATAATCCTCGCCTCTGTGTCCTTAATAGAATTGAAAATTCTTGATGCGTTAGCTAGATTTTTGTTTATTCTATGTCAGGAAACGGAGGCTTCTGATTATGCTAGTTTAAAGTTTTGCGACCACATTAGATGCTACATCCACAATTGGTTTATGATAAAATATTTTGAATGTCGAATAAGAAGACCAATCCGCCGCAGCCATAATGTCCTCCAAACAAGATTCACTTATAAGGCCTTTGAAGCCATAGCTCCTCTCACTGAATGAGCCCCAAAGATGGAGACGTCAATACCGGCTTCACCCAGTAACCATTTGACCCATCTGGCCAGAGTCGCTGAAGAGACTGGGCGGAAAGGTTTCTGTAAGGATATCAACAATTGACCTGTCACATCATTTCTTAATTCACGAGTACAATCCTTGTAGCATTTCAAACATTGGGCTACACATAATTTTCTGTAATGTGGAAAAGCAGGATAACTCACACATTTGGAATTCGTCTTAGTCCGTTTAGAAATTGTAAAAGACTCTACCTGCCAAATCCAAGGCCCGTACATCCGGGTCTCATCTGCAGGAAATGAGACACAACAACAGAGCAAGTTTCTCTGACAACTGTTTGTGTGAAAGCCCTTTGTTCGCCGGCCAGTTCCTGAGAAAATGAAGTACCATATCTACATCCCACACTGTGGAATATGTAGGTTTTGGTGGTCTCACCAATCTAATGCCTCTCAAGAGGTTACAGACAAGCAAGTGTTCCCCCACGGGTTTTCACCCCACGTGGGGGTGGCCCACCAAAATCGCGGAATGAAAATTATTGACTGTCCTATATGCCAGTCCCTGACTGGCCACATCTGAAAGAAAATTCACAATCATATGTATACCGGATCCCAAGGGATCCACCTGTCGTTCACCACACCAACAAACCCATCTACCCCAAGCTGATTCGTAAAGTTTGTGTGTAGCAGGAGCCCAAGACTGTGACAGAAAAAACATTGCGTCAGTCGAAACTCCAGGCACTTGCCAGCATATCCCGAAAGTCTCCAGGCCTTGAGGGACAATTGTCCCTGAATCACCAACGGATGAAGACCTCCGATCGGATCCTGCAAAATTTCTAGGAATGATAGAAGATGCACCGGAGGAGCACACGCCAGGTTTAACGTCACCGGGAACCATGACTGCGCTTTCCAATACGGAGTTATCAAGATTAGCTCCGCCCCCTGTCGACGAACTTGCGCCAGTACTCTCTGAATTAAGGCGAATGGGGGAAAGGCATAAAGCATGCCCATCGTCCAGGACTGAAGAAATGCATCCTAGTTGAGCGCCAACTGTAAAATTGGGGTAGTTGAGTATTCAATCGAGATGCAAAAAGGTCTATTGTGCATGGACCCCATTTCAAGTTCAACTGTTGAAACACTCTGGGATGCAGTCTCCAATTGCTTGAATCCTGAAGAAATCAGGAGTTCCAATCCGCCACCACATTTGAGCTGCCCGGAATGTATTCCGCCGTCACTGAGATATGATGTTGAAGGCAGTAGTGCCAAAAGTCCTTGGCTCTTTCTGCCAGTAGACGTGACCTTGTGCTCCCCAAACGATTGATGTACCGTACCGCTGAGACATTGTCCATTCGCAGAAGGATACTACAACTTGTTTTCTGTGGGGATAGAGTCCGAATAGCGAAAGAACCCGCTAGGAGTTCCAGACAATTGATATGCAGTTGCAGTTCCTCTGGGGACCATCTGCCCCGTCTCCACCGACCCACAACGGGCTCCCCAGCCCCATCGACTGGCATCCGATTCTCTCACTACTTCCGGAATCAATGTGAAAATGGCCTTGCCATTCCAGGCATCCATATGATCCAAGGATATTTCCGTCCTGGCCTCCTTGGATAGGACAATTTGCTCAGAGTAACTCAAGCCCTTGCGAAGATGAAAGATTTTCAACCGCTGCAGAGCCCGGTAATGCAGAGGGCCCGGGAATATCGCCTGAATCGAGGAGGCTAAAATTGCCACCAGGCGAGCCAGAATACTCAAGGATATAGTCGGAGAAGCAAGTGCTCTCCTCAACTCTTTCTTGATCGAAATCCACTTTTTCAGGGGAAGCAACAGTTGTGTCAACACAGAGTCCACCTGGAACCCCAGAAACTCCATAGACAGGGATCATGACCGACATGTCTGTGTTGATGACGAATCCCAGATCCCGTAGGAGCTGGGTCGTTTAAGATGAGTGGAGTAACACTGTCTCCGCGCTCTGTGCCATGACTAGAACGTCATCTATATAAATGATCAGCCGAACTCCTCTCTCCCAAAGATATTGTACTACTGGCTTGAGCAGTTTGGTGAAACACCAAGGGGCGGAGGAGAGGCCGAACGGCATGGCAATAAACTTGAACCATCGATGTTGCCATCAAAACCGTAGGAACCTACGATGAGGTGGGAAGATAGGCACTGCCAAATACGCGTCCTTGAGGTCGAGACGCAACATCCGATCCCCTTCTAACAACAGATCCTTCAACAGGTGTATGTCCTCCATTTTGAAGTGGCGATACACAATCCAGGAGTTGAACTCCTTGAGATTTAAAACCAGACGGAAGCCTTTATCCTTCTTTGGCACCAGAAAAATGGTGTTGACAAAGCCATGAGGGTGAAGAACTGATTCTGCAATCGCCCCTTTCTGCAACAGTGATGCTACCTCGTTGTCTATGAAAGAGCTCTCGGTTAGCGGAAAAAGGAGAGGATTTGATCTCCGATTCTGGATCGGGGAGGAGTAGAATTCGAGGTGGAAATCTTGAACTGTTTGAAGGACCCTTGGATCCTGCGGTAAAGTCTCCCAATTTTGGAGAAACAAACCAATCCTTCCTCCCACCAACACCTCCCCTGACGGAACAATCCTTACCTGAATCGAAGGTGTCACCGGAGTTGTTGTTGCTTCCTCTATAACCACCTTGGTTTTGCTTGCCTCTCCCACCTCTATTGCGGGTGGGATAGAAATTGGAGAAGGGGTCTCCACCACATCCTCTATTCTCATTTCCTCTGGAGGTCTGATAGAATCCACGGCCAGTCGCTTGACCCCTGAAGCGTCCGGCCCTGGCAAAAAGGCCACTGTGGAAGAGCTTCTTGAGTGAAGTCTGGGCCTTACCTAGAGCAGAAAAGGTGGAAACGTATTTCCCCAGATCTTTGATGAATTTGTTGCCAAACAAAAGACCTTTGGCCAGGGAGCCCGTGTCATGGGCACACAGATCCTGGCTAAGACGACCCACGTACTAAAGCAGGACCTCCTAGCCACGGGGCTCCACTGGGCTGCTCACTCCCGGCGCTGGTGCAGTAGACATCACACCAAGGTCCTAGGTGAACTCCTTCTTGAGGATGGGTGGGAGGATATAGAGGATTCAGTGCAGTGCCATGATTAACTGCACATGAGAGTGGTATGCCGTGCTTGTGTGATGTGATTGACACGTATGATTGTGCCTACCTCAGTATGTGGCGTGGCAGTGCTGCATGCACTGTATAAAACTACCATCAACACAAGTATGGCAAAGCAGCATTATAGCAGCAGGAATAACGTTGTGTACTGCAAACCTCTCACAGGCACCGCAACCACGCGTATGGCTGAGGTGGCGTTATGATGTAATAACGTTGCGGGACGGTGCGAGTGACTAAAGGACTTCATGTCCCATCATGCCTAGGTTCGCGTCGTGCCAGCCCGGCGCCGGTTGCAGGAGGGTACATAAACCACTCCCAACGACCACGCCCTTGCTAGGCAATCCACCTATTGGAAGAAGACCGTTTTAGTCTGCCATCCGGATCGGAGCTCCTTCCGGAAGCAAGCCATGACCGGACTCTGCCGTTGAGGGACGCCTTCCTGTTCCAGAGCTCCTGTCATCCCATCTCTGATCCTGTGCCTTTGGCAGCGGCCCTGAACTACGGGGGCTCCACTACAGCTAAGTAGGCGTCGCCGAGGCCTAGCGCGCAACTAACTGTACTAATTTGTGCTAAGCATTTCAGTCCGAAGCGATTGACACATTGTTACTAGGTGCTATTTATCTCGGAGTCACTACGGTGCGAGCGCATACATTATCTCTAGAACTACTACGGTGCTAGCGCATACATCATCTCTAGAACTACTAGCACAAGATACGCTTAACCGCATGTGGCTCAGATCTTGGAAAGCATAGGAGAACTTTCAATAGAGGTCGTAGGGCACTGATCTCTATGGACTTAAGTTCTACTGCGTTCCTGTGACCATAGGTTCTCAGACACTCAGCCTGCACCAGAGAAGTATGTGTCTATACAGCCTCAGTTTGAGCAGTGTGAGTGTGACCCTGACCCTTAATTCCTGTTTGCTTGGAGACAGAGCGTTTGAGGGGGCTGAGCGTGCTGATAAACTCTTTTGTCCTTCTCCCCCTACAGAAAGTGGATGTTCCCTGGGTCCAGTCCCTACCCACATCAGCACCAGGACAAGCAGTCAGTGAGGGAGGTCCACTAGACACGCAGGCTGCCTTTATTATTTTGTCCCAACCCCCATTCCCCTTGACGTGCTTCTCGGGGAGCAGCTCACTGTTCTCCGTGGAGAAAACTTTGGGAGTGGTCGGACTGTCTTCTGCATCGCTACTGCTGGGCCTAGATATATCAGGTTAGTGCACGTGTGTGTTTGGCTTCTGACAGATTGCCTAGCCCACATACTTACCTAGCCCGAGCGATGGATACGAATCGGATCCTCACGACGGTTCCCAGAAACCATTACCAGTCTCCAGTTAGAGGTACAAGCATCCCGAGCAGAAAGCCAAGAGTTGCGCAAAGAGTTAGGGTCTGTCTGTCGAGAAGTAGCTGGGTTGGCCAGGAAAGGAAAAACTGATGGTGGAAAGGTACACTTGAAACCCTGGACCTTGCCCCCACCCGGTGCCGCATCACGGGCTTCCACCACTAATCACAGCTCAGTTCCATCACCCATGGGTAGTGGGGGAGCCACCTCAGGGGACTGTTTTTTTCCCCCCGTCTAACCCTGTCCAAGTAGGTGTACAACCCATACAGACAGAACCTATCCAGGTAATCCACGCCCCACAGATTCCTCTAGCTGCCCCTGAGCAGTTTTATGGGGACCCTAAGAAGTTTAGTGTATTCCTTCATCAGTGTAGGCTTCATTTCCTCTGTAAACCAACCGCCTTCCCTGATGATCAAATAAAAACAGCCTTTGTACTCTCATACTTGGGTGGTAACGCTGCTAGCTGGTCCATCCCATTAATCGAACGAAATAACCCGTTATTGTACCATTTCCCAGGGTTCTGCACTGAAATGCGGAAACTGTTCAATCGAAAAACACATCTTCTTTCACTGGATCGGGAGTTGATTACCTTAAGACAGGGTTCTCAGGATTTGTTAACGTAGTTAACAACCTTCAACTGCTTAGTCGTGGAAACCGAATGGCCAGTGGAGAAGAGGGCTTCCTTATTCTACCAAGGTCTGCGCAGCGACCTAAAGGATGTCTTAGCCCAAGTAGTCAACCTCCTGTGACGACCTCATAAATCTAACGATCCAGTTGGATCATCGGCTGCAAGAGAGAAAAGGAGGCCGCAATCGGGGGAGGAGTCCAAATTTCTGGTGGTACATCCCAAAAGCATGACTGAAGACGGACCCATATTGTTTTATAGGACTGAACCTATGCAGGTGAATAGTATACGAAGGCCCTTGTCCTCGGAGGAAAGGGAAAAAAGAAGGAAGCTCAAGCTGTGCATGTATTGTGGGAAAAGCGGCCACTTTGTCAAAGAATGCAAAGCCCGGAACAAGATACCCAAGCCTAAGGGTCCAAGCCCTAACAAGGTCCAAGCAGTGGTCCAGCAAGCTGGAGATGAAGACATAAAAACGGAAAACTGAAGTTCCAGAAGAAGGTTGAGATCTCTTGTTCAGGAAGGGAAACACCCAAGATCTCATTGTTGGCCAACACTCTGCAAAGCTCAGTCGCCCACATAAACATGCAAGTGACCTTGTGGATTCCCAAAGGCAATCAGGTGGTAGCATCGGCCCTACTGGATTCTGGAGCAACGGGCAACTTTGTTGATCGCACCTGTGCACAGAACTTACGCGTTCCATGTATTAAAAAGAACACATCGGAACCCGTAAAGGCGGTGGACGGTACGGCCCTCACCTCTGGACCTGTAAGGTATCACACAGTACCCGTGATCATAGAATTCGGACAACACTTTGAGCGTGTGCAGTTTGACCTCATCGATGCTCCCCAATTTAAATTGATTTTGGGTATGCCTTGGCTCACATTGCATGATCCTCTTGTCCATTGTGCAGCTCGGTCCGTAACCATGAATTCCCAATTTTGCCTAAACCATTGTACCAAGGACCAGGTATTGGCAACACATGCAACAGAGAATCCGGCGAGACTACTCACCTTTGGCAGTGTCTCTGTCACGGTTTTATTCCAAACTCCCAGGATCAGTTCGATGCTCAAGTGGGTCCACCTCTCAATCGCACCACCCTCTGAAGCTGTAATAGTACAGATGGCTGGAGTGATTAAGCGAGGGAAGGAAAGGATGGGGACTGCGGGGAGGGAGACCTATAAAACAATAAACACAAACAACCAAACATTAAAAAATGATGTTCTGTGATATCCCTGGACTACTTCTACTATTCCACAATATGTATATAGAGCTATAAATACCTGTAAAGAAAAATAAAGCTGTTCTGTATATTATTCCAATATGAGAATACCTTTCATCATCTGAAGGCTCTCTAAGAATGAGAAACATCAGTCAGTATATAGTTAGTGCAGAAGTGGAAACTAACAAACATACACACACACTCTGGTCTTTTACAATTACAAAACGATCTTGCATCACAGGTGGGGTTGAGTAAAGACACACACCTCATTCCCCTGCTAAAGAAAGAAGAAAAACAAAGGTATTTCAATGTTAGAATAAACACATATCAATTCTGCTCCTTCAGGATAGGCATTAGTAATTCATGCCTCTTGAAATGTCGCAAGGAACAGCAAGACCTTACTGTTTATGTCACAGCACAGGTAAACCACAAGGTAACGCTCCACTGATTGTCAGCACAAGTCTTTGCAAAAGGAATTGCACTTGAATAGTAAATTTCATACACACGCGATGCATTCAATCATGAGCAGAGGGGATTTTCTGGGCAGCCCCGCCTTTTTATTACTGCAATCTCCGTACTTTGGCTTCCGAACACTTTATCAATTGTTCCCCATGAATCCAAGCTTTGGCGATACCAAGGATATCTGGCTTCCTATCCAGAAGCAAGAATTCGGTGACAGCGTCACCCTTACCGCCCTCATAGAAGATAAATGAAGTTTGTCTCTCCCCCTGACTCTGACCGACTCTCTCGATACAAAATACGCAGCAAGTGACAAACACCAACCCACTTCTTTTATGCTTCCCTAGCTCCCACAAATGTGTTTTGCGCTTGCGCTTAGATGCTCAGCACAGTTTCTCCTGTGCCTTTTCTGAGTCTGAAGTATCCTGTGAGGGAGGAGATGACTCCTCTACCTGACCTGGGGTGGATATGGAAGAGGTACCCAAAGTACCTGGCGGGTAGGGGCTTCCATACCCATGGTCCTTGAGGACCGTCGAGGCCACCTGTGACAAAACATCTGCCGAAGAGCTGAAGGAAGGTCTCTTACGGGCAAAGCCCTGCTCACCCAACTGCACGTTTTTTTATTGAGGATTCCCCTTAAGGGGCTCCCAGCACTCGCTTGCCATAATTCCTTAAGGGTTTGGTAAAGGGTTGTATGGTCTTAATCAATGCCGTGTTCACCGAATCCTGTACATGTGAGTCCAGGGCTTTCACAAGTTGCTCCTCCGTATGGTGCTCGTAAGGCACCTCTTCAAATTGGGCGTATTCCGTATAATCATCAACCTCCTCGGTGAAGAACGGCATTGTGACAGTGGAGGTATGGAGGAGATTCAGGGGGAGAGTAACCCAGGGGTGATCAAATATGGAACCAGTAATTAAAATACAGATCCGCATATGCTGTATCCGTTATTGAAAGAAAATAAACATGTACTTATCTTACTGCTGCAGCAGCAAAGAAAGAGGACGGACTTAAGTGATCCAGTGTTATATACCCGGATGGGTGCATGTTGTTTGGTGGAGAGAAGGTGGGCTATGCCTTCTGGGTTATGTAGTTTGCAGTTTATTGGCTGCTGTTTTGCTTCAGTAAAGAAAGAGAAGCATAATCAGAAGCCCTGGTTTCCTGACATAGAGTTGTTATCATAGGATTTTTGACCTCACAGTGGCATTACAGGAAATTATCCTGAGGCCGTCTGATAGATGAATAGGATGGGACGGGCCAAGAAATAGCACCCTAAACTGAGACGGGGGAGGGGGTTTGTTGGCTGGTCAGGCGTCTCCCCCAGGTTGCTTCGGCCAAGGGACAATCCAGGATGCAGAGACCCCTGGAATATGAGGCCACAAGAGTACACCAACACCAGAGGACGGCGTTTGTACCAAGTGAGCATGACTGGTGGATATGTTGGAATGAGGGTAGAGGTACCAGTAAGCTTCTGACTGCGCAGACTGTCAGAGTGAATTATGAAGACAAAAGGGTTGGTACGTCAAGTGACTGTCAAAAACCAAAAGGAGCTACAGTAAGGTTAGCCAAAGAAGCGGGTACGAAGGTGATTCAGGCTAGGGGGGATGAGCTGACAAAAGGGGACAAGAAAGTAATAAATGGTAAGGAAGGGGGATTTACTAAGAAAGACGATACTGACTCTAACACCCGCCTGCCATACATGGACGTCTTCATGCCTTTGGGTGCTCATTTATCCAAACAACTAAAGAAAAAATTTGGAAAGGAGCTTTTGTAGACGTATACAAGTTATTGCACAGGGAAATTCAGGCAAAGGAAGGGTCCTAACAAGAAGCATGGGAATTGGCAAGAAGACCGAGGGTACCCACTAACATTGATAGGTGGACATAGGCATTTTTATGTTATGCAAGTGTCTACTGTGAAAAATATCCAGACAGGGCAGTGTCCATTTTTACATATATGGACACAGTTTGGAAGGCACAAATGTACTTTGGAGGTATGGCATGGCTTCACTATGATAAGGAATACAGGGCAAGATTAGGCTTAAAACCAGATAAGCTATGGGCTGCGTTGGATAGTGAGTTATGGCAGCAATGGATATATCCTACTAGACCTCCCCTGCATTACACACTGCTAGTGGGTTACCAGTACAACATCGGCCCTTTCTGTGGAGACCCACCCTTGGGGGGTTCATGGAGCAGAGGTCAACCCCTCAATCTCGTAGCATGCTGGGGTTTCAATGGAAGTTACTGCAGCAAAAACCCACATAAGTACAAGCATGAATGTGGCAAATGCGGTGGCAAATATGCAGTATTCCAATGCTTTGGAGAAGGACACAACAGTGGTCTAACTGCAGCAGAAAGGGGTAGAGCGCCCTCCCAACCACAATTTGGAAACAAAGGTTTCTACACCTATTAAATTAACTAAGTGGAATTTGTGGTTAGAACTTTATCCAAATAAAGAGGACGCATTGTTGTTACTTTGGGGATTTTGGGATGGTTTTAAGCAGGGTTAACAAGGTCCCATAATTAGTCATTTTGCTGGCAACTCATAATTTGCTACAGTTGATGTTGCCAGTAAACTGATCAGGGCTTGTGGAGTAGGGGCACAACTAGCAAAATGTGACATAAAGTCAGCCTTCCGATTACTCCCGGAACATCCTACAGATTTTGCATTGTTGGGCATCTACTTGGAAGAGTCCATATTTCTGGATAAAGTTCTTCCCATGGGATGTGCAATTTTTTGCAAATTGTTTGAAACGTTCAGCAAGTTTTTACAATGGTGCTTTACTGCCAGGTTTGGACATGAATTGGTCACATATTATTTAGTTGATTTATTATTCTTAGAGGAGAAAGACTCAGATGCTTGTGTGAATGCATTGAAGAATTTTGAGCGGATGGCTGAGGAATTGGGAGCGCTACTTGCACCGGAGAAAACGAAAGAAGCAAGTTCACAGTTAGTCTTTCTTGGAATTGAGTTGGACACTGAGTTGATGGAAGCGAGGCTTCATCTTAACAAAATTGAAGAATCGGTTGAATTGTTGAAAGAGACTTTGACAAATAAAAAAGTTGAGTTGAGAAAGGTCCAGCATTTTTGAGACGTTTGAACTTTGCATGCAAAGTTGTAAGGACAGGCAGAGCCTTTTGTAGGCGATTACGTTTTGCTGTCAGGAGCCAAAATGCCACATCATAGGATATGGATTTCACTTGAGATAGAAACGAACTTAGAAGTGTGGTTATTATTTCTAAGACATTTTAATGACATAACATTGTGGTCCCTGGATGAGGATTTTGATTGGAACATTCAGATATTTTCAGATGCAGCAGGCGCATGTCATTTTGGTCTGTTTTGGGAGGGGAGGTGATGCTCTGAGCGCTGGCCAAATGTTTGGTTGGAGGAAGGTAGAAGTATTGCCCTTCTGGAGTTTTTTCCACTGTTGGTGGCCTTGTTGTTATGGGGGCAAGAACTAGCTTAATGTGAACAAAGCGACCGTAGTTGCTATAGTGAGCGGTCAGAGAGCAAAAGACAAGAAATTGTTAAAACTGTTACAACGATTTACATTGGATTGTCTGATGTTTAATATTGTATTCACAGCTTGACATGCGCTAGGTGTGAACAAAGACTTAGCAGATGCTTTGTCTCGGTCTCAGTGGCAGAGATTCTGTGGTTTGCACCTGGAGCCGATTTGCAGAAAACAGAGATACCAGAGGCAGTGTGGGAGCTTGGCGATTAAGGATGGCTGAATTGGTGGAACATTCATTAGCTGACAGTACTAGGGCAGCATACTGTCAGGCTTGGAAAGAGTTTCCAGAAAGTGGAGTGTGTCATAGACCACAAGGTCAGAAGTATTGTATGGCAAGAAGAGATAATTTAGTGTGTTTCATCCTACAGAACGTTGAAAAAGGCATTGCTGCCACCACAATAGCAGGTAAATTGCCTAGTACTACCTTTTATGGGACATTTTTCGGAGGGTTTCCTTCCTTCGGCAGGTGCACTGGGCAGGAGACTTTTGCAAGATTGGGCTAGAGAAAGAGGTAGGAAGAACAAGGTTCGGGATCCCTTGTTGATGTCACATATTTTGTTGATCCTAAGTGAGTTATCGGAGGTATGTTGGTCTACTTTTGAAATTTTGATGTTTCAGCTCCGTATGTTGTGGCAAATTTTTGGTGCTTTTTCGAATTTCAGAACTGCTGGGGACCAAGACAACGGTTGGTATTCAGTCAAAGGAGGTTTACTATGAAGGTGAGTGTGTGGGGCTGCGGATACGAATATCAAAAACAGTGGTCCTGATGCGTATAGGTGGGTTACTGTGCCTGGTGGATGCTTGTTGTAAATTTGGGTGAGCTGGACGAGCACAGGGTGAGTTGTTTTTTGTTGTGGAAATAGGGATGCACTGATAGCGTCTCAATTTCTGGCAGTCTTGAGGAAGGTGTTGGCAAGTATCGGTTTGGATGGTAAGCGTTTTGGGACACATTCATTCAGAATAGGTGCAGTGGCAGAAGCACACTGGCTGGGATTATTCTTAGTCTACATCATGAAGCTAGGAAGATGGTCCTCAGGGTGTTGTGTACGCTAGGTAAGACAAGTTGAATCCTTTCCCTTTGGTAGTTAGTAACCTATTTGTTTTTCTCCTTTTCTTCAGGATGTGCAGTAAGTCCGAGTGTGGCGATTTTATCAATTTGGATAATTTGCCACTCTTTCATAAAATGGGCAGCAAAACAGGTGGAAAAGGGACAATTTGGGGATAATTTGGGGTTTCATTCAACTGATATTCATATTGAATGGTTGGGAAGGGGGGAATGAAATGGGGACAATTGTTACCTTGCCTAACTAGACAAGTATGGGGGAGAACATTCCTGGACATTCTGATAATACATCTTGAAGAGAATGACTTGAGACAAATGTCTGGTTTTGTTTTGATTAAAGCGATGAAAGATGATTTACTGATGATAAGTGGTTTGTGGTCTGGGACACAATTTTTGGACTGAGTAAGTTCCATGCAGGGTTTAGAGGGGAGCAGTCAAGCATAGATCGGTTGAAAGGGCCAGCCGCAAAGTCAACAGAGAGATGCGTCGTTTTTGCAGTGGGAAAGGTTTTTTGCTAATTCGACACTGGAACATCATGGAAGAAGAGTTGTTTTGTTTCGACAGGATGGAGTTAATTTATTCTTTTTAGGAAATTAATACTATCTATTGGAAATATGAGAATGTTTGTCCAAAAAGTTGGTGATGAGGTTAATGTTGCATGGCTGTTGGTGTGGCAAACCCAGAGACCTACAGTAGTTCCGTTATTGATGAGTAGGCTGTTAGGGCAACAGCCCATGCCATGGTTTTAATAAGAGGAGAGGGACAGGAAAACACGTTTGACAGGGTTTTCCTGGGTGGCACAGGGCTCAGGCACTGAGCCCAAAGAGCTTGGGGCCTTGCTGAGGGGAGGGGGGCTTGGCACAGGGAGTGGATGGGAGCAGTTGGGGTCTGGTGTTGAAGGATGATGAGTGAGTAGAAAGGGGTGGTGCTGAATGTTGAGTTGTTTTGGTTGGGGGAGTTATTTCATGCTGGAGGGAGGTTTAAGGAGGGCAGGGGATAGTTTATTCGATGTATTAGTGAGGTGGGGATTATTCAATTTGATGTAATGTTAAAGAAGTTCAACTGCTCGCCTGTCCTAATAAAGCGGCCTTGTACTATGATGAAGTGTTGTGTTCTTGCCCCATATTTTCTGATGGGCCACCAGGGTGTCTGCAGTCTTTAAGGAACCCCCCCGAGATGCTTTGGCCAATGGGACAAACCAGGACACATTGGGTCCTAGATTGGCCAGTTTTGTAGGGTGGACTGGGACAAAGTGGCAGTTGGGGACAGTCTGAGGGACAATTAGAGGTGCGCTGCAGTCCCGTTAGGCAGGTCAAGTGTTTGTGCCCCTACCTCCCTCCGCTTTTGTTATAAATTTTGTGGTTTCTTTCAAGTTTGCTAGGTGGTAAGGTTTTCCATTGACTTTTGGGCAGTTAGATTTCTTTGTCGCATGTTAGGACTGGTGGCAGGCAAGCACAAGACTAAGGCATTGAGCCCAAAGAGTTTGGGGCCTCGCTTGGGGGGAGGGGGACCTTGGCACAGGGAGCGGATGGGAGCAGCTGTGGTCAGGTGTCGAAGGATGAGTGACAAGCAGGGCCGGCTTTAGAGCTGGTGGCGCCCGGTGCGACAATGTTTGTTGGCGCCCCCCAATGACCACCTCCACCACGGATTCCCTCAGCACCACCCTTTAACGGTGCCCAAGTCTCCATAACCACTGTCTTTCAGATCCATATATAACACACTCTCTCAGATACATATATAGCGCCACTCATACCAGTGTAGGGTGTCAGAGCACTTTGCATCACACAAAGACAATCAATCATACGTGTGTAACGTATAGGAAATGTTACATAAGACAGAGGACTACAAGGTGTAGGGGTCACGTCATCAATACTGGTAGGCAGAATAGTTTAATAGTGCTTGGTCTGGAGAAGCACAAACTCAGAATTTAAAAAGGAACACCATAGTTGGGGGGTTCTCTTTAATAATGAGAATAGATTTCTGCCTAAATTAATCCGTTTTGCAACATTAATCTTTGCTCAAATCTATACTTTGCAGGGTGCATGCAGTTCTTTGATAAAAGTTGATAGTTCAGTACAATTACAAAGTGCATAGAATATAAATAGGTCAATGGGTTACTAGTTCTAAAAGAGACGTTTTGTTTCTTGCAATTTATAAATTCAAATCCTATATTAGGATTTTAACCTATAAATTGCAAGTAACAAAATGATGTCTCCTTTAAAACGAGTAACCCACTGACCTATTTACATTCTATGCACTTTGTAATCTGCTTGGTACTTGTTTTCTGCAACAGGCATATTAACCCTCTGCACTACTTTATAGTGGGTCAAAACCCCCAATTAAACAAAACTCTGATCTCTCTTCAGGAAGAACATTAATCACAGGATTTATCCTGACATATTTTTGTTGCCCGGAAATTGCTGGAGGAAACGAGCGCGGCAGCAGCAGGTGCTTTAAAATAATTATAGACTTGCAAACACGGCGCCCCCTGGAAGCCAGCACACGGTGCGGTGGCACCGGTCGCACCGCCCTAGAGCCGGCCCTGGTGACAAGAAAGGGTTGCTTCTGAATCTTGAGTTGTTTTGGTTGGGGAGATTATTTCATGTTGGGGGAGATTTAAGGGTGGTGGGGGATAGTTTATTCGATGTATAAGTGAGATGGGGATTATTCAATTCGATGTAATGTTAAAGAAATTCAACTGCTTGCCTGTACTAATAAAACGGATATTGGGCCTTTCTGTTGGATCTTCTCTCCTGGGTTGAGATTCCTCTCCGACTTTCTCTCGTTGCAACGTCTTTCCTTCTGCCTTCTGAGTCTCAGTCTCCGTATGGTCTCGCCTCTCTCTCTCCTCCACATCTGTTCCGCTGTCTCGTCAAGTCCACTGCCCCTCCCTTCGGCCGCTAATTCGTGAAACAGGTGCGCGTCACCTCTACCATCTAGTGCGCTGCCAGTTTATACCGTTGGTCTTGCCTTGTTTGTCCATCTTGGAATTCTATTACAGGACCGGAGGCTTCGTATTATGCTTTCTCTTTCATTTATTGCCACTCACAGCAGCCAATGAAAACTTTGTTTAATGTAAATAAACTTCATTTCCCATGATGCACATGTAACACATCACATCCTGTCAGCCCCAATAAGAGCCACCATGACCGGAAATCCTCCTCTTTCTTTGCTGCTCACGCAGAAAGTTAAGTACATATCTGTGTGTCCTACAATTTGCTTATGTCAGTGCATTATTTTGATTGCAAAACCGCGCCGCTATGTCTGACTTATGTGCGCGTTAGCAATCATTGGCAGCATTGTTGTATTGGGCATCGCGCGTCTGTTTGCATCGCGCGCCTGTTTGCACGCCCAGTGGGGCGCTGGATTGGTCTCCCGAGGGAGCCGGAGTGCTGCGCTGCCTTCGGCAGCTTTGTTGAGACGCGTGGGGCATTACTTTAAAACCGCTACGGCGGGAAGACAGCGTACTCACTGCGGACGGCCGGATCGGCTCCCGCTGAGTTCTACGGTACCGCGCTGCCTCCGGCGGCGTTTTACAGCGCATTTGAGAGCGCGAGGCTCCCCTAATAAGCCGCATCGCTCTGAGCCTGAAATGAACCCCTAGCGTATGGCTTCGACGTGCGCAGCCCAATTGGGCTACTTTTCGGTAGTATTTGGGCTGCGCACCTCGCTACTGCCCTAATTAGCCTAAAAGTTATTCTCCTTTCGTTTTCTCCCCAGAGCAGTTCATTCTACACCGGCTTGGCTGAAATAGTGTATTTTGGGCCTGGAGTGTGCACAACTCCTTAGATATTATTGCTCTTTTGGCTCTCTTACGCCCTGTGGGCTGCAAAAATATTATACAGCTGCTGCTGAGGAGCTAGGTACCTGATATTAATTCTGTGCTGTGGGTTAGCTCCCCCATTACTCCTCTTGACCTTTTTTATGCGCAGATATAGTTATAAATTCTGCCCCACGATGGAGGATTGTGTCACTTATGAAGAGGATGATAACCTGTATCAGGAGGAAGTGGCTACTCCTTCCTTAGAGGATAACATTGTGGAGGCCCTGGACGCCTCGGTTCAGGACTCAGTGAACAAGGCCCTCGAGAAGGCAGTCCCTGAGACTGTGCAGCAGGCATTAGCCACTGCATTAAAACCAATTACGAAGCAATTGGAACAATTTGCTAAGCGTCATGGCTTCACATCACCTACAGACCAAATAAAGGGTGCATCGGCGACGGAACCCAGAGTTAAGTCCTGGCCGCATTCTACCGCCCTCTCGGCACTACCTGTTCCCGAGTCCAGTAAGTCCAAGCGTCCGGACACAGACACGGACACTGACACCAATGCCACGGACACTTCGGACGAGGCCCCCCCCTAAGGAAAGGTCCAAGAAGGCCAAGAATATAGATCAGGATCTCTCGCAGTCCATTTCTACTCCCTTTACCTTTAATCCCACGGATATAGTCCATCCCAGGTCATCTGACTGGGCTCCTGCCCCTGCTGTGGCGGCCTACCTGCATGATAATCTTCGCAGGAGTTTTGATAAGGAGGTCCGAAACAGGCTCCGTTCAGAGTGCCCGAGACCAGACCTCACTGACAGAGTGGCAGATACCCCGGATATAGATTCCAGTTTGCTAACTTTCCTGAAAAAATTCGCGAAGGACCCTAAAAAGGGTATTGATCGCGCCTGGCGAGGATGTCAAGACAAACTTCTGGATGTCGCTGGACCCCTCGCAAAAATCTTGGAGATGGCCTTGGAAGCGCAGAAGGCCAATACTGCGGTAGACCCCCATATCCTGGCAGGGTGGACCCAAAGAGCTATTTGCCTATTGGGAAACGCAAACTGCGCTGTTTCAACAGAACGACGTAAATCGCTTCTTATGCGCATGGACTCCAATCTCACGGAGCTAGCCGCGGCAGAACCAGGTCCCTTGGCCGACGGCAATCTTTTCGGGGAACGATTCGTAAAAGATGTAGCTAAATATGTGGGCACCTTCACGACCCTCGATAAGGCCCAGTCGGGCATCAAAAGAGTGTTCAAGGCTGGCCTTTTTAACAGGGCCGGACGAGGTTGAGGACGCTCGTTTGGCCGTCAGTTCTCCCAAGGTCCTCAAAGAGGTGACTTCGGACGAGGACGTGGTGACTGGGACTCCACACGTGGGGGTACCTTCTACCCCACCCGACAGCGCTTCAATCGGAGGCGCTTCCACAGAGGGAATTATCGTGGAGATTTCCAAGCTTCAGACTCTACAGGTAAGGGCTCCGGACATTTCCCTATTGCCCTTAGGGGGCCGTATCCAATTTTTCTATCACAATTGGGTTCAACTCTCGCAGGATGCTTGGATATTGCAGACAATTCAGGGTTTTCATCTAGATTTCTTTCAGACCCCTTGTCAGGTAAAACTGCCAAGACAGCTTTCTTTTTCCCAACTCGAGTGCGATTTTATAGATTCCGAAATCGAAGAATTGCTGTGGAAACGCGCGATAGCGTATTGCAACGAGGGTCCTCGCGGTTTCTGCAGCAATATTTTCTTGGTACAGAAGAAAGGAGGAGGTTACAGGTTGGTACTCAATTTAAAGGATTTCAATCATTACATGACTTACAAACATTTCAAGATGGAGGGCATCCATCTGTTGGCGGATCTCCTCAAGCAGGGGGATTGGATGGTTCGGTTGGACCTGAAGGACGCCTATTTGTCCATTCCCATTTTTTCCCCCCATCGCCGGTTCCTGCTATTTCAATGGCGGAACCGATGGTTCGAATATTTGGTCCTTCCTTTCGGACTTTCCTCAGCACCATGGTGTTTCACCAAGGTGTTGAAACCAGTGATTGCATACCTCAGACAACAGGGGATTCGCATGATAGTGTATCTGGACGACATACTCATCATGGCGCAGTCCCCAATCCTGGCGACCCAGCATTTAAGCATGACCATTGCTACGTTACAGAACCTAGGGTTCGTGGTCAACGAATCCAAATCGGTTCTTTGCCCTTCCCAGACGATAGACTTTCTAGGCTTCGTCATAAACTCTCAAACAGCTCAGCTGAGGCTTCCCCGCTCCAAACTTCGGGATATCAAAAAGGAATTGCGTTCCCTATTATCTCAACAGAGGGTCTCACAGGATAGTGGGCCTGTTGGCCTCTTCCATACAAGCAATCTTTCCGGGTCCTCTCCATTATCGAGCCCTTCAGCGGTTAAAAATTCAACACCTACAGAAGGGTCTCTCGTACACGGATCTAGTACCTCTTTCCCCAGAGGTACGGGACGAAATACAGTGGTGGCTTGCCCACGTGGAAGCATGGAACGGCAGAGCCATTTTCGGCACACTGCCGGAGGTCGTCATAGAGTCGGACGCCAGCCGTTGGGGTTGGGGGGCTCGCTGCGGAAATATTTCTACAGGAGGACGTTGGTCCCTGGGCGAACTAGACCTCCACATCAACTGTCTAGAACTACTTGCAGGGTCGTTCGCGATCCAGACACTATCACCCAAGCAAGTCTCGTGTTGCATCCTATTGCGGATGGACAACATTTCAGCGGTTCAGTACATCAACAAATTGGGAGGCACGAGGTCTTCGATGCTAGTAGAGATAGCGAAGGACTTTTGGCATTACTGCCTGAGTCATCAAATCTCGGTCATAGCCGAGAATATTCCGGGCCAGTCGAATGTAGTGGCGGACTGGAACTCCAGACATCTCAAGGACTACAGCGATTGGCAACTACAGTCCCAGATAGTGCTATGGTTACAGGCGATCTGGGGATATTGCGAGATCGACCCATTTGCGTCCAGACTGAATCGTCAAATGACCAAATTCTTCAGCTGGAGGCCGGATCCGTTAGCCCTGGCGACGGATGCCTTTTCTCAGGATTGGTCTCTGGGCCTGAATTATGCTTTTCCTCCCTTTATATTAATTCCTCGGGTGTTCACGCAGATAATGCGCCAGAAGGCGGAAGTGATCCTAGTGACCCCCCTGTGGAGGTCGCTGCCTTGGTTCCCGATATTGTTGGAGGCGAGCTGCGACTCTCCCAGGATTATCCCGTGGTCCCCAACGATGCTCCAGGGCCCTCATGGAGAGATGCACCCGATGGTATTATCGGAGCAGTTGTCCCTGATGGCCTGGAGACTTTCCGGCAACGTTGGCAAATGCCTGGATTTTCGGAACAAGCTTCAGCTTTCATCAACCAGGCTTGGGCCCCCTCAACCAGGAAAATATATTCTTCAGCCTGGAAAGGTTGGGTTCGTTGGTGCGTGGAACAGCACGTGGATCCCGTGGGGGCAGAGTTACCCTATGTTGTAAATTTCTTGTCCAAAAAGGCTTCTGAGGGTTTGGCATATCGTTCTGTCAATAATTTTCGCTCCGCCATTTCGGCGGGTCATTCCCAGATTGAGGGTAAGCCAATAGGGATGCATCTGCTAATATGTAAATTGTTGAAAGGTATCAGGGTGGCTAACCCACCCCGACCAAAGTATTCTTCCTTGTGGGACGTCTCTCTAGTTCTTTCCTTATTCAATAAATGGCCACAAAATAATTTGTTAACTCGGAAACAACTGTCATCCAAACTCGCCATGTTGTTATGTCTTTCCGCTTGTAGACGGTCCTCCGATGTTAAAGCCCTAGACATTACAGGTAGAGTATTCACTCCAGAAGGAGTTTCTTTTAACATCACTTCCAGAACTAAAACTATGTCACGAAATGTGGAATATCATGCTTTTCCTGGTAATACGAAGCTTTGTGTAGTTCAATGTCTCAAAACTTATGAAGAATGTACCAGGTCTGTTCGGCCTGATGGTGTGGTACAATTATTAATTGCTTTGCAAAAACCTTACAAACCTGTTACCGCAGCTACTATAGCCCGATGGCTAAAATCTGTTATGCAAGAGGCAGGTATTGACACACAAGTATTTGGAGCACATTCTGTTAGGGGCGCTATGGCCTCCAAGACATTTATGTTGGGTTCTACTATTCAAGACATTATGCATTCGGCTGATTGGTCATCTGAGTCTACCTTTAAACAGTTTTATTATAAACCGGTGGGTGATATTTCCTCTGTGGTATTTGACCAGCGTTAAACTAGCATAATACGAGGGGCGGAGCTTGCCTGGCTGTAAAATGGCCGCTCGGTGATCGAGTTCCGCCATCCACCGACACAATCCGGCATTATTGGCACCTTCCACAGCTTTGCTGGGGCACACGCAGACGGCTGGGATGACCCCCTCTACCTGCTGATTCGGACGAGGCGTCCCGATCCTTCCTGCGCCCTCTACTCTGATGATCCGGGCTACCACCGCTCTCATCGGCGCGCGGCCTAGTGACGAGGCTGACGTGCGCGCGGCAGAGCGCTGTTGGAGCCGGCCGCGGCGGGAGGGTGTGCGGTGCTCCATCGGCGTGCGCCGGCGGGAGATGCGGCTTGGCGGAGAGCGGAGGACGCGACTCTGCGCTCAGTGACATAGGAGGTGAGCTGCGCGCTCTCGGGGGCAACGGATCGAGTGCTGGGTAGACGTGCCCCCGGGGCCTGTATTACGCCCCTGCCGGGAGGCTGCAGCGCAGTTCTCTGCCGACTCCATCGGAGCCCAGGGGTGCTGCTGTGGCTTAGGGCCCCGGTGCTGTAGCTTGGTGATATTGGGGCTGCATCGATACCTATTCCTCCCTAGGCTCCAGAGGACGAGCGGAGGCCTGTTGACCCCGGGAGTGGAACTGGGCACTGCAATCCTATTACTGAGGAGTACACGCTCTGCATGGTGGCATTTGCGGTTTGACAGCCCTGAGTCCGGCTCTGGACTCACTCCTTGGTGCCCATTGACTTCCTGACCCGTGGTGATCTGGGCCTGGTGTGTGTGACTGCGTAGCCCTTGGCACTCTGGAATTGTGTAGTCTGTGCATACCATCGCGGCAGCCATGGGCAAACCGGATAAGACACAGCCGAAGCTCACTTTTGAACAACGCAAATCGAAGCGCCATGAAGACACGGCTGATGCGGCGACGGCGGACTCGGACAATCCTAATGACGACCCTGTGAGTGACATTAAGCAAATAATCGCATCCATGCAGCGCGGCCTGACAGCTATAGACGCCAAAATCGATACGCTGGCTTATCGGATGGACAGAATGGCGGAACGAGTCGATAAGCATGCAGAACGCTTAGATATGGCAGAGCGTCGTATCACCGAAACTGAGGAGGTCCAAACAGATACCAATAATACCCAGCGGCAGGTCGAGAAAGCACTGGTTGCGCTGCAGGCCAGGGCGGAGGATTTGGAAGCGAGATCGCGGCGGTGCAATCTCCGCATCATGGGCTTACCCGAATCAACGTCCACAGGCCCCATGGAACTTTTTATTGAACACCTACTGAAAACGCTACTTGGGGCTGAAACTTTCTCTGCCATGTTCGTGATTGAGAGGGCGCATCGTTCACTGGGTCCGCGGCCGCAGCCTGGTGCTCCGCCGAGGCCTATCATCGCCAAGCTCCTCAATTATCGTGACAGGGACGCTGCCTTACGCAGAGCAAGAGAGCTGGGCACGTTGCAATACGAAGGCTCCTCATTGTCCATTTTTCCTGATTTTACCATGAAGGTGCAGGACGCCCGGAGGCAGTTTGCCCCTTTGAAGCGCAGGCTGCGAGACCATAGCATCGAGTATGCTATGCTATATCCGGCGCGGCTGAAAGTTCTATTTGATGGCAAACCTAAAATCTTCTCAGATCCGCAGTCCCTGCAGAAAGCTCTGAAGTCCTGGGAGGTGGCTGGCAAACGCAAGAAAGTTCAAGGCGCTGACGTTGATGGTGATGTTGCCTCACAGAATATTGATGAAAACGACTGAATATGGAGGACTGGGTTTACACTGTTCTTCTCTTAATATTTGCAGTGCCTTTTAATATGTTTTTGTTGCCTTGATATTCTTGATCGATGGGGGGGAGCTTCCTTCCCGATGATGGAAGTGTATTGACAAGAGTTGTAATGTTATTTCGCACAGCATCCTGAGAGTGGTGGTCCGGAGCGCCGCGTTGGTGGCCTCGACTTTCCGCAGTAGTTTCTCCTGTTTTAGCGAAGAGTTAATGTATGCTTATCGGTGGTATGGTGTAGTAGTATAAAGTTTGGATTGCTGGGTAACATCCGCCCCACAGCATTACCCGCTGTCTGGGAACTCGTTAGGTGTTCCTTTTTTCTCTCTTGTTTTTGTTTTTTTCTTTCCTTTTTTCTATGTGTAAAGATAGAGGTGTTTTTGGAACAGTGTGGGTTGTATATCGCCTCTGCACAGTTGGGGTATGCAAGGCGTGGGAGGAGGGTGGTATTGTGGGGATTCGTTTTGTGTGTCTTTGACATTTTCTTTTTACAGGTCACATGCTGTTGGTTGTATTTTTATGGTCAGGGAGGGGCTTGGTCCTGTAGGGGTGGGTACAATGCAGGCACGCTACTGTCCGGCGTACAGACTGACTGCACAACAATATGGCCCATAAGGTACGTTTGAAATTTTTGACATGGAATGTTAGAGGTCTGAATGACCACAGAAAGGTGCGCAAAGTTCTGGCTTATTTGAAGAGGAAGGAGGTGGACGTAGCTTTATTGCAGGAGACGCATCTCCGCCCAAGCTGTAGCTTATTGACGGGGAGCCGTGTTTTGGGGGTCTTTCATGCTGCTTGCTTTACCTCGCATTCTAGAGGCGTTATAACTTGGATCAACCCTGCCTCGAAGCTCAAGATTGACCGTAGTAGGGCTGACCCTTCTGGTAGATATGTCATTACTCACTGCTATAACTCCTCTTTAGATGTTCTTGTAGTGAACTCCTATGGCCCGAACTACGATGACCCCCAGTTCTATCAGTCCCTATTCCGGGCTATTAAGGCACAACCCACTTCATCTGTATTATGGGGCGGGGACTTCAACTGTATTTTGGATCCAACGTTGGATCATTCCCGGGGGCCTATTAGACCTCCATCTGCTACTGCCAGAGCGATTGCGGATATCTTGGTTCAACTGCAAATGGTGGATGTATGGAGGACACGCTCCAAGGCCAGAGATGGGTTTACACACTATTCGGCTCCTCATGATATACACACACGCATTGATTATTGGTTCATCTCGCAATCATTGCTACCCAAGGTTCAGGACTGTGAAGTATTGGCCCGGACGTTTTCTGACCATTCACCTATTCTGTTGACTATATCTGTCCCTCCGCGTGGGCCCCTTCCCTTTTTGTGGCGGTTCCCTCCCTATTCGCTATTAGACGCAGTTTTTAAAGCAGACCTGAATGGGGCTATCTCGGAGTATTTTGCGATCAACATTGGTACAGTCGACTCTTTTGTGACTGTATGGGAATCATTTAAGGCCTATATTAGGGGCATAACCATTAGTAAACAGGCTGGAGTGCTCCGCTCTATTCGTAATAGGCTGGCCTTGTTGGAAGCCCGGATAGCCGCTTTGGAGATCGATCTGGCACGGGAGTCCTCTCCGCAACTCCTTGAGCTTTTGAACTCCACGTTAGCCGAGTTTAATGCTGAGGCAGACAGCGAGGTAAGGCATATGGGCAAATATGCTACGGCCAGAATATATGGAGAGGCGGATCGACCGGGTTCGGTTCTCGCAGCTATGGCTAAGAGCAGATTAGAGTCCAGAGGCATTACAATTTTATCAGATGCCGGGGGTTTGACATGGTCTGATCCGGCAGATATCACTAATCGGTTTCGGGATTACTATCAAGAGCTGTATAGCTCGAAGGTCTCCCCTAGTGAGGGGGAGATATCACAATATTTAGAATATATCGAACTGCCTTGGTTACAAAACTGGCACAGGGAGTTCTTAATGCGTCCCATTGAACACCAGGAGATAAGGTTGGCACTGAACTCTATGAGGGAAGGTAGTGCTCCGGGCCAAGACGGCCTAACGGTGGCTTTCTACAAGGCCTTTAGTGATCTGTTGACTCCCCATTTAGCCACATTGTTCCAGGAGATCGGGGCTGATGGGATCATGCCGCAGACCATGCGGGAAGCGTTGATTGTCACTTTATTGAAGCCGGATAAAGACCCTCAAAGGTGTTCTTCCTACCGTCCGCTATCCTTGTTGAATGTGGACACTAAGATTTTCGCCAAAATTCTTGCTAACCGTCTTTCCCCATTACTGCCTCAGCTAATTGGCTCGGAGCAAGCAGGCTTCATCCCAGGTCGCTCTCTCTCCCATAATCTCCGGATGGTGTTTGGAGTCCTTCAGCATACCCGTCCAGATGTCCCGGCTGTGGCCGTTTTCTTAGATGCCGAGAAGGCGTTTGATTCCATTGAGTGGCCATTCCTCTATGCTGTGCTGCGTCGGGTGGGGGTGGGTGAGGTGTTCCTGCAGCTGGTGGAGATACTGTACAACTCGCCGATAGCTCGTGTCCGAGTGGGGGATATGGTGTCTGACCCCATTTTCATTTCAAGGGGCACTAGGCAGGGGTGCCCCCTATCCCCGCTCTTATATGCTCTAGCTGCCGAGCCTTTATTGAGAGCACTGAGGGAATACCATGGGCACAGGGGTCTCCGCTTTCCTAACTATAATTTAGTAGTGTCAGCCTATGCTGACGACACGCTCTTGAATATTAGGAACCCTGAAGTGCACCTCTCCCCTGTTATCCGCGAAGTGCTGCGATTTGGGGGGTTATCGGGGTTGAAAATTAACTGGGAGAAGTCTTTAATCTTCCCGTTGATGCCGTGCACGACGCCCGTTCAGTTGGATTACCCTCTGCAGTGGACCATAGATCCGGTCCGATACCTGGGGATTCAAATTCATTCGGAAGCTGAGCTGGTGATCCGTGCAAATTATGGTAGAGCAATTGCCAAGTTGACTGAGGATGTTGACCGTTGGATCCGACTCCCGCTCTCACTGGTTGGAAGAATCTCCCTGATGAAGATGATGGTATTGCCTCGCTTTCTTTTTCTGTTCGTTAACATCCCCATAGTAGTTCCTCGTCACCTGCTTAGGGAGCTGCGAGTGTTGATGACGAGGTTGGCCTGGGCGGGTAAGGCGCCACGGGTATCCATGGACACTCTTATGTTACCTTATCACGCTGGTGGTTTGGGTGCTCCAGATTTTGACCTTTACTATCGTGTTGCACAGGCGTCGCACGCACATGCCTGGGTTCACGGTCCCCAATCCCTTCCACATCTCCAGATTGAGGGGGTAGCTGCGACCCCTGAGCCGTTGCCTTGGCTTATATCTAAAGCTCCAGTCAGGCGTTGTGGGGTCCTGGACTCTGTGAATTCTGTGGTGCACGCCTGGCACGTCCTCCTTGGGTTGTTTGCCGGAGCTCAACTGTATTCGCCGCGAATGCGTTTTGACTGGTATGTTTTTAGCTCAGACAAAGGCATGCTCCGCTCTCTGCAGAGTCTGGGTCTATTTGAGATGGGAGAGCTTTTTAAGAATGGCCGATTGGTTACTTGGGAGGAGGTCGTCGCGAATATAAATCAGCCATCAGCGTTGACACAGTTTCAGTTTTTCAGAGCCAAACATGCTCTTCGCGCGGTGTTGGGAGATGAGCTGACAGAGCCTATGGAAATCCCTCCACTAACTATACTACTCAACTCCCGCTCCCCTATTAAGCTGGTTTCTAAACTATACGCTTCGGCCTTGCAGACCAAGATCACCCCGCTCTCTAGAGCCCGACTTGCATGGCAGAATGACCTTGGAACGCCACTCACGGACGACGTATGGTTTTACTGTTGCGAGGTAACGCGTAAGATCTCATTCAACGGTAGACAAAGACTGGCACATTTCAAGTTTTTAAACAGAGTTCACTATACACCAGAGCGACTACACAGATATGGGCTGCGTGAATCAGACTGTTGTGAGCGCTGTGATATGCCGGGTGCAGGTTTTTACCACCTGGCGTGGCAATGTTCTCCTGTTGCTGCCTATTGGTGCCAGGTCTTCTCGGTTCTTACTGACATAGTGGGTATTCTCATCACACCTGAACCCTTATTGGCGTTATTAGGCTACACGAAACCGCTGCGTAAAACGTGCGTAAGTTGATAGCCATGGGCTTATTACTAGCTAAGCGCAGGCTTGCTATGAGGTGGATGCGCGGGCCTCTGCCAACAGTAGCTGAATGGCAAAAGGATATGGTGTATTGTAACACTCAATCAGACATTTACAGTGAACTGCTCCCACCTACCTCCCGCCCATTGAGTTTTTGGGGTCTCTTCGCTCAATACCAGGAGTCTAAACGTAATGAAGGGAATCACAGAATGAATAATATTGTGTTGCTCTTTTGTTCACTTGTCAGATTGAGGCTCAGTTACTGGTCTATGGTGCTCATTCCACGCTACATGTTAATGGGACGAAGCTGCTGGCTTGACTAGTTCTCCCTTCTTTCATGGGACGTGCCACTTTAGTACTGACGAAGTATCTCTGGCCCTGTGCCCTTGGACCTCTTCCCTACTGTTGCAGATTGAAGATGTACAGCGTTTTCATATATGTGACCTGATTTCTCTTTGTGTATTATCTTGATTTTATATTTGTGTTCATTTTGTTTTATTTCTCTTCTGTAAAATTTACAAATAAACAAATAAAAAAACTAGCATAATACTGAAGCTCTCCGGTCCTGTAATAGAATAAAAAATTAGCTAGCATTCGCGCCAAGAATTTTCAATTCTATTAAGGAGACGGAGGTGAGGATTATCCCACCCGATTATATTACAGTATGTAATGTTTACCCACCCGTGTGTATTATATTCTGTTTGAAGCAGAAGTTACGGGGTTTCTATCTCTCATTTTTTTCAGGTTCAGAGAAGAAGATGGAGTGAGATTCATCCTGGTTGAGAGGCCAATATTTCCAGTTGGATTGTTCTTCCACGTTGGAGGATGTTTGGACTATTGTTATGTTATTGAACTTTATTGTTCGCACAAAGAAAGAGGAGGATTTCCGGTCATGGTGGCTCTTATTGGGGCTGTCAGGATGTGATGTGTTACATGTGCATCATGGGAAATGAAGTTTATTTACATTAAACAAAGTTTTCATTGGCTGCTGTGAGTGGCAATAAATGAAAGAGAAAGCATAATCCTCGCCTCCATGTCCTTAATAGAATTGAAAATTCTTGGCGCGAATGCTAGCTAATTTTTTATTCTCAACGCTCGTGTAGGGGACCCTTTCACAGATGCATTTCAACAAAAGCACTGCAAACAAGAGCCACGTGTTCTGTTGTTCCTGTGTGTTCATGGTAAAATTTTACCACGTATTACGCAATTCACCATACATTTTTACCGCGAATGGCACGTAATTACACAAGGTGATGTAATTGTGTAATTTTGAGAATTTCCCATAACAATAATAATGCGAAATTCTGGAAATTAAACTAATTATACAGCTTAATTTTTGTTTCACCCAGGCCTACTTTACACCCCTCAGCTTCTGTGCCTCTGCACCACTATTGATGTCTACACCCTAGAAAGCAGTGTAGCAATGCCTATAGAGCACTGCTGTTAGCAAAACAAAATGTAAGGGGTTGTCACAAGGCACCAGCTTGGTTCTAGAGGCACAGCAATGGCTGTCAGCGTGGCAATGTGTGAAATGAAAAAAGTGAAATGGTAGCATCAGTATGCACTGCCGTTGCAGTCTAAGTGGAAAGTCTGTGGTGCAATTAACGTGTATGATGTCTGTGTCCTTGTCTGTTGTTGGCTGTGACAGTGCATGAGCTACAATGACATTGTGGAGGAGGGGGGGTCACCTTGCAGTGGCGCACACATATATAAAAAAATGCTTCAATGTGGATTGAACAATTATGTACACATCAATTGTCAAATCCAGTAAAAAAATGTATTGATTTTGTTCCTAGATCTGAGACCTCAACATAATAAATTTCAAAGTCACAGAATAACCCTCCTGAACAGATTGTGGTGGCAACCTAAAAATACAAGGTTCATACAGTGTCTATCATCATGACATATCATTTCATTTGGTTGAATACATCAATATAAAATCCATCCATTTATAGTATAAAAACAGCATAACGTACAAACTCAATACAAATTTAAAAAACTATTAAAGAATTTTAAAAAAAATTGTGCTCACAATTTAATTTGGCGGATTTCCTAAAAATTATGTGCTTTATGTACAGTAGAAATCTTGTTATGTATAAATAATGGTTTAAAAAATTTCTTGTTTGAAGTATAATGCTGGACAGACAAAAATTAATTGATCCAAGTCCTGGATAACCTGTGAACATAGAGGGCATAACCTTTAATTTCTCGTAATATTATCCCAGACCCCAGTCGCACACCTTAGTGGCAGCATTTGAAGTCTGATAAGTAAACACAGACGGCGAACTTTGTACTCTATGTTCCAACTCAAATAAGGCTGCATTCATTTTATAGTGCACGAGGATCGAACCCATTAATATCTGACCTGGCGAGAGCACATGGCCATATCTAATTCCATGCTTTACTTGGGACTTGAACCCTTAAGGAAAGCTTTTAACTCCAGTGCAGACCTAGCTCCTAGTCCAGAGGTCTTCAAACTTTTGGATGCCGAGACCCCCCTGTCAAAATTTTCAGGCATAAGGACCCCCTCCTGACAAAAATTTCTAGAACTTGGTACTTCTCATCATTGACAACCATAAACCCCCCCCAATTCCCACTGCAAATCATTTTTACAGTGGGGAAATATTATTAAACAATGTTCAGCAAACCAAAGGGTTGTGGGTGACTGTGGTTCGTAGTCAGAGGCTTACTACACAGTTCAAACAAAAAGTCTCCAAAAAGAATTGCCCACAAATGCACAATGGTACTTTATTTTTCCCAAACAAAACATAATTTGACAAAACTTATTTGGATGATAACATCTTTCTGAACTGATGTGATGGGTATGCCTGTTTTTCTCCAGAGAGACGGTCAATCTGTGGACGTATTCTTGCTACTGCCATCCTCAGGTTGTTCTTCACTTCAAGTTTTGAACGGTACTTTGTCTTTACTACTGCTAATGCTGAGAACCCAATCTCACATGAATATGATGAGCTAAAAGGCAGAAGAGTGTTGACTGCAATTTTTGGCAAACCTGAATGTTCTTCAGATATTTTCAGCCAAAGTTCCCCCCAGTGAGATTTTGCTGAATTGCACCTGGAAAACGCAGTCACTCTCGAACTCAATTAGGTCTTTCTGAAGGTGCACTGGAAGATGAGTACCAGCTGCCACTTTGAACTAAAGTGCTGACACCACCATTCAAGTGAAGCAAGTGAGCCGAACCCTCCCTAGAACAACTTCCTTGACTCTTCTGTCCATGCATCTATCCATTCATTCTTTCACCCTTCCACTCACCTGCTGATATCCACAATTCCACCGTTACACTGTGTCATCCATTCATTCTTTCATCTATCATTCAGTCTTGCCCCATTCCATCTATTCATCTATCCATCCATTCACCCACTCTGCAACCCATCAGCACCTGAATACCCTCATGGGTGACAAATTGTGCTCTACAAATCTACTGATTGATTGCTCAGTCCACTCTGCCATTCATCCATCCACTGTGCCACCCATTGATCCATCCACTCTGCCATCTATCTACTTTATCATCCACCCATCCATCAAATCTACCATCTATCCATTCTTAATTCTTTCACTTTGCCATCCATCTATGCATCCACTGTTCCACCCATCCACTCTGCCATCCATTCACCCACTTTGACATTCACCCATCAATCCATCAACTCTGCCATTCATCCATCCACTCACTCATCTTTTCACCCACTCATCCATCAATCCCTTTACTCTGCCGTCCTTTCACCTGTCCATTCACCTACCCATCCATCCATCCCTTAACTCTGCCATCCTTTCATTTGTCCATCTACTATCCATCCATCATCCCTTTACTTTGACATCCTTTCACCTGTTAATCCACATATCAATTCACTCATCCATCCGTACCTTTACACTGCCATCATTTTACCTGCTCAACCACCTCTTCATGCACTCATCCATCCACCCATTCCTTTACTTTGCCATCCTTTCACCTGTACATCCACCTATCATTCACTCATCCTTTCACCTACTCATTCACCCACAGCATCAACACGGGAATGGGGTTTCATAGCCTATTGTACAGCAAAAGAATTCACAGCGGTAGACTTCACCCTCAGCTTTCTCATGGGAACGCCTAACTAAAGCAAACTCAGCTGGTGGATACTTCCTCATGAACTGTCTTAACCTTTAGCTTTATTAAAATCTCAAGTATTTTCAAAGCAAATTATTGGTACCTGTATTTTCTCATTAGCAAGTGGATATTAAGTGCTTGCCAGTTGTAAGTAACAAAGTGTACAACTTCCACCAACTCATCATCTCACTAACTGTTAATCAGCGGTTTAGCCACAAGCATACAGATCTTTACCTAGAAAGCAAAATTGTTACCATAATAACAATATCTTCAAACTATTTGTACCAAAGCACTCTGATGTCCGGAGCCCTTGCCCCAAACCCCCGACATGGTTCAATAAGATAGGAATGCAATTTTCTTCAAGCATATTATTTCTTTTTCCACATCACATTGTCAGCCATATTATCGGCACACAAAAGCGGCACACAAAAATAGGAAAAGAAAGAAGGAATATTGAAAGGAAGGGTAAAAAGAAGGAAGTATGGATAAATTAGTGGGTGGGTGAATGGGTATGTGGATGAATGAGTGGGTGAAAGGATGAGTGAAACAAAACTCAGAAAAAAGAAAACATTGCTCAGGGGTAAAAACAAAACATTATACATTGGAAATAAGTCTCAAGGAAATGCAATGCTTTTAACTTCAATGTGAGATGAAATAATACACACATTCTCCCCAATTGGGAGTACTTTAAACTCCATAACACGAAGGTCAAAGGTCACAAAGGAAGTCGAAGTATGCAATCCTTAATTTTCTTATTTAGCACATACAGTGATTTGACCAGGATCACACAACTGGTAAGTGAGAAGTTAGGGTTCAAAAAAGGCCTTCTGAAGCTGAGGGCTGCAACTCATTTGCTCACATTCACAACCCTATTAATAAAATTTGTTTACGACAGATGAAAATCTCAGACCTGATTGTAGGAGAGTAGGATCTGCTTCACATGGGTACCCCCACTTTTTGCTGATGCTTCACTGTTTTTCGACATTAGTCTGGCTGGGGCCCTGCTAATCAGAACCCCAGCCTAGCTGCTTCCTCTCTAAAATGGTTTCCATGTGCCTTAGGCACAGCACTGATTGGGATCTGGAGTGCCCTTATAGGTCCCTAGTATATGGTATACTATGTACCAAGGGCATAGGTACCTCAGAGGCCTGCCAGGGGCTGCAGCATGTATTATGCCACCCCTGGAAGGCCATCCAAACTGACACCACAGGTCTGCTACTGCAGCCTGGGTAAGGTGGTGCCTGCACCCCTTACTGTGATATAGGTTACCTATATCACGAAATACATACACACATATAAACCTATAAGTCACTCCTAAGGCAGGCCTTATCAATCCTGAAGGCAGAGTGCGTGGTTCCTATGTGAGAGGGTGCCCCTGCATGAGCAGGGCCCCTCTGCAGCGTTCGGAGACCATCTCTGATGCTGTTTGTAGTGCAGCCTGACCATATACTCTTAAGCGCATTATATCCTCGCGGTAAAATGCTAACTTTGGAATGGCTGCACCTAAACATGTCGTGTTTGGTGTCAAACATCTTGGAATACTACCCCCCGCCAATTCTGGCGGCGGGGGTAGCATTCCACCCTTCTAGAGGGAAAGACATGTTAACCCTGACTAACCCGGTAACTTCTCTCCAAAGCACTGGCATCACAAAATGGATGCTGCTGCCACAGACACGAGTCTGGCCTCCTGCTGCTGGACGAAACTCCGGCAGGGGAGGCCTGGACAATAGGTTTCCTGTCCCAGGGAGGTGTGACCACCTTCCCAGACAGGATAATGTGTATTGGGGCTGGGCGGGAGCACCATCTGTGTGCTTTGAAGTCCTGCACTGGGGGCACATTTGGTGTCCCTAGTGCATACCCCAGTTCAAACCGGATCAGGGGCTTGCAGCCCCTGCTTTGGCGCGAACTGGACAAAGGGAAAGGGGTGTAGCCACCCTTCTGCCCTGACCCACCCATAGGTGGGGCCACAGAGTAGTCCAACCCCTATTTTTAGAATAAAGGTAGGAACCCAGTCCTTAGGACTTTAGATTACACCTGGACGAAACTCTGACACTGAATCCTGGACCTTCGACGCTCTACGACAAGATTAGAGGACTGAAGAATCTCCCTTGGGGTCAAGGAGTGACTCCCCTGCTTGGCAGGCACCAAAGAAGCATCTGTCCGGTTCGCATTACTGAAGCTCCCGTCGGACGCCGAAGTCATCGCATCACCAGAGGTGGATTCTCAGACTTCCCCGAGGCTACCCTGAGTCCCCAGCAAAGCTGAGGCCCGTGGCTATCGTGGGTGACTTGAGACCGTGACCCCTGGACACCGAGCACATTTGCAAGTGCACCATCTTCTGGGTCTCCCAAGAAGTCGTGCTTTGGGCTCCGAGTAGCCCTAGCCTCCAGCACCACCTGTACTGAAGATCACTGGCCCCCACTCCACGAGTGTCCTGTAAGCCAGCTCCACGTGCGGCGTCACAAGGCTCCTTCGCGGTCGCTAGCCCGTTGGCTAGTAGCCCTTACCGAAGGCCAATCTTTTCCTTACTTGGCATCCTGGTTGCTCCAGGCCTGCCCTCACTTACCCTTGCTGGGTGAGTTCCACAGACCTTGCGGGTCTGCACCATCGACGATCTACATCTTACTCGAGACTTGCCGTTGCCAAGGCTTGTTGGGTCCAATCCGGTCGCCGACACCTCAGCACTCGACAGACATCAAGCACCAGCCCGAATCCTGCTCCTGGTCACCGACAACGCCTCCCGGACCTCGTGGCTGAAGAGTCAAGACGACCGTCAATGCACCTGAAGCACTCGACATCGGTGGGCATCTGTCCATCGCCTTCCTGGTCACTGGCTAGTGACCCAGACTCTGTCCCCTCTGCTTTCAGGTTCACCAGAACTCCGATCCACTCTTGGATCCACCCGGACACTTTTCTCTTGGCCGCCAGCCGCACTTTGCAGCAGATCGCCATTCGAATCGACGACGAAACCCGACCCCGAAAGGCACCTATGCACCCGGCTTCCCTGGGTGAGGTAACACGAGTACTCCGGTGCTCCCGTGGGTAGAGACTCTTCAAAGTCCTAGATCTCAAAGGGTTTTGTCCTAGTCCTCTTCTAAGTGTCCCTTTCCTCTATTTTCCCGATCCCGACTTTCTCCATAGAAGTTAACGGCGTATCGCGGTTGTGTATTTACACTGCACGCGTCTCCCGTGGGTCCCCTGTGTCACTACCTTGGGTGGTTCCTTGTGGTCCAAGCACTTCTAGAGGCTCTAGGCCTAGTGTCTAGTTCAGTCGTGGTTCGCATACCATTTTATTGGTATATGGTTTGGTACGCCCCTAGGGCCCAAACGTGTATTTGTGCTATTATTGTGATTTAAGATCTTATAACTTATGTACTTCGAACTCTAGCCTCATAAAGAGACTAGAGGGGTGTGTTTAGCAATAAATACATATATTTTGAATATATACCTGGTGTGGTGCTCTTTCATTTGGTCACTCAAGAGATTATAGACTGGTAAAACAAGCTGCTTTACATTCCTTCAAGACTTAGCCTGAAGGCTGCTCTCCATAGCTACCACTAGGATAGCTTTCAATAAGGTTGTCTTTAACCTACCTACCATAAGAGTCGATTTGGACTGGTGCAAGGTGCCCACTATAATTAGTGGACAGCATATGCCAGGCCAACTTCTCACATTGGTGTGCAGCGTGTGGGATTCCAGCTTGCTATTGTTTTACCAGATAATCTCAATTGAATTGATCAACTGAAAACCACTAAAGGTACCTAAGGTACATATAATTTAAGCTTAGAATAACAGTAAGTTCTACTGAACTTAGAGCTGTGTGTTAAGGGATAGCACAACCCTTTCTACAACTCAAGAGAGTTTAGTAGGCCACACTAGAGTAGGTAGTGCATACACCACACCACACTAGTAATGTCTTTAAAGGGAGGATCCAAAGAATCCTTGCAGGAAGCCATTGAGCTTCCACCCTCCAAGTATGATACACTCCCATTCTTGGAATTGAGAGCTTTATGCAACTTGAGAAAATTAAGGACAGGCCAAAGCCCCACCACCCAACACCTCAAGGAGTTGTTGGTGGCTTATGACCTTAGTAAGCCCTTGGGGACTGAAGGGGTAGGAGCTGAGGGTGGGGCAGGAGAAGAGGAGGAGGCCAGGGGTACCAATACCCCCAGCCCCCCCTCTGAAACTGGCCAGGAGGGCGACAATGGCCCTGACCTGGATAATCCAACCCCTCCTGAGGAAGAGGAAGAGGAGGATCAGAGTGATGCTCTCTTTGTCCCCCCAGGAAGGATTAAGAGTGTGCCCAGAAGGTCTAGGTCTCCTTCTCAGGAGTCTAACCACTCTGGCACCTCTATAGGGAGCTCTGTCTCATCTCATAGGAGAGAATCCTCTCATGAGAGAAGAAAGAGGCTAGTCCAGTATGAGAAAACTCAGCTGGAACTCAGAAAAAGCAATTAGCTTTAGATAGAGAATCCCTAGATCTCCTTAGAGAGAGAAGAAAGTTGGGACTAGAGTCCCATGGTGGCAGCCATGTCCCTAGAGATAGGGAAAGGTCCTATGACCATAGGAACCTGAGCAAGATTGTCCCTCCCTACCAGAGTGGGGATGATATCCACAAATGGATAACTGCTTTAGAAAGGGCCTGTAAAGTACAGAAGGTCCCTCAGGAGCAGTGGGCAGCAATCTTGTGGCTCTCCTTTGCTGACAAAGGTAGAGATAAGCTCCTCACTGTTAGAGAGGAGGATGCTGACAATTACAAGGTCTTGAAGAGTGCTCTTATTGATGGGTTTGGCCTAACCACTGAACAGTACAGGTTGAAGTTCAGAGACACCCAAAAAGCACAGACTCAAGACTGGGTAGACTATGTGGATTGTTCTGCCAAGGCTCTGGAAGGCTGGTTGATGGGCAGTAAGGTGTGTGACTTCTCAGGATTGTATAATCTGATAATGAGGGAGCAGATTCTTAATAACTGTCAAAATCAGCTGTTGCATCAATACCTGGTAGACTCTGATCTGACCTCTCCCCAAGAATTGGGAAAGAAGGCAGACAAATGGGTCAGGACCAGGGTGAAGCAGAAGGTACAGAACCAAGGTGGGGAAACCAAGAAGCAAGATGCTAAGAACTCTGACAAGGGTGGGGAGAAGGGTAAAGATCAAAAGTCTTCATCAGGCCCCCAAAAATCTTCTTCTGGTGGGGATTCCCAGTCTACCAAGGGTAAAGGCCAAAGAAAACCATGGTGCAAGGTCTGTAAGCAAAAGACCCACTGGACCAGTGATTGCACCAAGTCCAAAGACTCCAGTCCAGCACCCACCAATGCCCCTAAGGCACCTGTTCCCCCTAGTACAGTTGGTGGAAGTGCTCCAGCAAAGGGTTTAGTAGGGTTCACCCTGGGAACTGAGTTGGGCTCTGACTTAGTCAGGGAACTGACTCAGGCTGTGTTAGTCTGTGATGGAGGCATGGATGTGACCTCCACTGTGAGTCCCAGTAATCTGGGCAAGTACAGACAACAGCCTTTAATTAATGGACGTGAGGCTTTGGCATTTAGGGACACAGGGGCAAGTGTCACAATGGTGACACAAGACCTTGTGCTGCCTGGGCAAGTTATGCTTGGTGAGATGTACCAAGTGACCAATGCTAGCAATGTCAGAACAGACCATACTCTGGCAGTTGTTAACTTCTCCTGGGGAGGGGTAACTGGCCTTAAGAAGGTTGTGGTAAGTGCAAACCTACCAGTCGAATGCTTGCTTGGCAATGACTTAGAGACTTCTGCTTGGGCAGAAGTGGAGCTCAGGACCCATGCAGAAATGCTGGGGATCCCTGCAGATGTGTTTGCTGTGACCAGGTCACAAGCCAAAATGTCTAGCACTGAACAGGCCTTGGATTCTGGAAGAATGGACCAAGTGCCTTCCAAGAGGAGGAGTAGTAGGGTTAAGGCAGTGCCTTCCCCCTTGGCTCAGGAGGAAGATCAGTCCCTTGAGGGGGATGATCTCAGCCCTGAAGAAGGAACTGTCCCAGAGGAACTTGAACCTGACCAGGTTGAGTTCTTGGGGACAGGGGGACCTTCTAGGGCAGATCTGAGCCAGGAGCAGCAGAGCTGCCCCTCCCTTGAACCCCTCAGACAGCAAGCTGCTGCTGAGGCTGCTGGGAAAGCTAGTGGTCCCCATACAGTGTATTGGGATGATGGACTCCTGTACTCAGAGAGTAGAGACCCCAAGCCTGGTGCTACCAGGAGGTTGGTAATACCTTTGAAGTTCAGGGGCTTCCTATTGACCCTAGCCCATGATATTCCCTTAGCAGGTCACCTGGGCCAGAACAAGACTTGGGACAGAATTGTCCCTCACTTTCACTGGCCCCACATGTCTGAAGACAGTAAGGAGTTTTGTCGCTCCTGTGTAACCTGCCAAGCCAGTGGCAAAGCAGGTGGCACTACAAAGGCCCCCTGATACCACTACCTGTGGTGGGGGTGCCCTTTGAGAGGGTAGGGATTGACATTGTTGGTCCCATGGATCCCCAAACAGCCTCTGGGCACAGGTTTATCCTGGTGGTAGTGGATCATGCCACCAGGTACCCAGAAGCTATTCCCCTCAGGACCACTACAGCACCTGTGGTGGCAAGGGCCCTCCTGGGAATCTTCTCAAGAGTGGGCTTTCCTAAGGAGGTAGTATCAGACAGGGGTGCTAACTTCATGTCTGGGTACTTGAAAGCAATGTGGAAGGAGTGTGGAGTGACTTATAAGTTCACCACACCCTATCACCCACAATGCAATGGTTTAGTTGAGAGATTCAACAAAACCTTGAAGGGCATGATTAAAGGGCTCCCAGAAAAGCTTAGGCGTAGATGGGACATACTCTTGCCCTGCCTTTTATTCGCATATAGGGAGGTGCCTCAGAAGGGGGTTGGTTACAGCCCTTTTGAACTTCTGTTTGGCCACCCTGTGAGGGGTCCACTGTGCTTGGTGAAGGAAGGATGGGAGTTACCTCTCAAGCCCCAAAAGCAAGATATAGTGGACTATGTACTTGGTCTCCGCTCCAGGATGGCTGAGTACATGAAAAAGGCAACCAAAAACCTTGAGGCTAGCCAGGAACTTCAGAAGGCCTGGCATGACCAAAAGGCTGTTCTGACTGTTTACCAGCCAGGACAGAAGGTGTGGGTGTTGGAGCCAGTGGCCCCAGCAGCTCTCCAAGACAAATGGAGTGGACCCCACACTATTGTTGAGCAGAAGGGTGAGGTCACTTATTTAGTAGACCTAGGAACACCCAGGAGTCCCCACAGGGTTCTCCATGTCAACAGGTTAAAACCATATGTGGACAGGGCAGACATGGGCTTGCTCATGGCTACTGATGAAGGGCAGGAGGAAGAGAGTGACCCACTCCCTGACCTGCTCTCCCAGAACCCTGATGATGGGTCAGTTGATGGTGTAGCCTTGGCAGGCAGCCTCACTACCCAGCAACAAACTGATTGCAGGCAAGTCCTCAATCAGTTTCGACATATGTTTTCACTGACACCCAGTCAGACCACCTGGTGCACTCATGAAGTGGACACTGGGGACAGTCTGCCTATTAAAAACAAGATTTATAGGCAACCTGACCATGTCAGGGACTGTATCAGGACTGAAGTCCAGAAAATGTTGGAATTGGGAGTAATTGAGCCCTCAGATAGCCCTTGGGCTAGTCCAGTAGTCCTAGTACTGAAACCTCACACCAGTGGTGGAAAAAGAGAGATGAGGTTTTGTGTAGACTACAGGGGTCTCAATGCAGTCACTAGGACTGATGCCCATCCAATACCCAGGGCAGATGAGCTCATAGATACTTTGGCCTCTGCCAAATATCTCAGCACATTTGACCTAACAGCTGGCTACTGGCAGATCAGACTAGCTGATACTGCAAAGCCCAAGACAGCATTCTCAACCCCTAGTGGGCATTATCAATTTGTGGTAATGCCCTTTGGTCTGAAGAATGCACCTGCCACTTTCCAGAGGTTGGTGAACACAGTTCTCACAGGACTGGAAGCCTATAGTGCAGCTTATCTAGATGATATTGCTGTCTTTAGCTCCACTTGGGAGGATCACCTGGTCCACCTCAGGAATGTTTTACAGGCCCTGCAAAAGGCAGGCCTGACTATCAAGGCCACTAAGTGCCAGATAGGGCAGAGTCAGGTTGTGTACCTGGGCCACCTTGTGGGTGGAGGCCAGGTTCAACCTTTGCAGAGCAAGATCCAGACCATCATGGACTGGACTGCTCCCACTACCCAGACTCAGGTGAGAGCCTTCTTAGGCCTGACTGGGTACTATAGGAGATTTGTCAAGGGGTATGGATCAATAGTGACACCCTTGAATGACTTAACTTCTAAGAAAATGCCCAAAAAGGTTCAGTGGACAGTTAGCTGTCAAAAGGCATTTGATGACCTCAAGCAGGCCATGTGCACTGCTCCAATTCTGCAGAGTCCTGATTACTCCAAGAAGTTCATTGTTCAAACAGATGCATCTGAATTGGGGGTAGGGGCTGTACTGTCACAATTGAATGAAGAAGGTCAGGATCAGCCAGTAGCTTTCATTAGCAGAAGGCTGACCCCTAGAGAGAAACGTTGGTCAGCCATAGAGAGGGAGGCCTTTGCTGTGGTCTGGGCTCTGAAGAAGTTGAGGCCATACTTGTTTGGTACACACTTCCTGGTTCAGACAGACCATAAGCCCCTCTTATGGCTAAAACAAATGAAGGGTGAAAACCCCAAACTGCTTAGGTGGTCCATTTCCCTACAGGGGATGGACTTTACAGTGGAACATAGGCCTGGGAGTAACCATGCGAATGCAGATGGACTCTCTAGGTATTTCCACTTAGAACATGAAGACTTAACTGGGCAAGGTTAGTTTAATGTCCCTACGTTTGGGGGGGGTTGTGTAGGAGAGTAGGATCTGCTTCACATGGGTACCCCCACTTTTTGCTGATGCTTCACTGTTTTTCGACATTAGTCTGGCTGGGGCCCTGCTAATCAGAACCCCAGCCTAGCTGCTTCCTCTCTAAAATGGTTTCCATGTGCCTTAGGCACAGCACTGATTGGGATCTGGAGTGCCCTTATAAGTCCCTAGTATATGGTATACTATGTACCAAGGGCATAGGTACCTCAGAGGCCTGCCAGGGGCTGCAGCATGTATTATGCCACCCCTGGAAGGCCATCCAAACTGACACCACAGGTCTGCTACTGCAGCCTGGGTAAGGTGGTGCCTGCACCCCTTACTATGATATAGGTTACCTATATCACGAAATACATACACACATATAAACCTATAAGTCACTCCTAAGGCAGGCCTTATCAATCCTGAAGGCAGAGTGCTTGGTTCCTATGTGAGAGGGTGCCCCTGCATGAGCAGGGCCCCTCTGCAGCGTTCGGAGACCATCTCTGATGCTGTTTGTAGTGCAGCCTGACCATATACTCTTAAGCGCATTATATCCTCGCGGTAAAATGCTAACTTTGGAATGGCTGCACCTAAACATGTCGTGTTTGGTGTCAAACATCTTGGAATACTACCCCCCGCCAATCCTGGCGGCGGGGTAGCATTCCACCCTTCTAGAGGGAAAGACATGTTAACCCTGACTAACCCGGTAACTTCTCTCCAAAGCCCTGGCATCACAAAATGGATGCTGCTGCCACAGACACGAGTCTGGCCTCCTGCTGCTGGACGAAACTCCGGCAGGGGAGGCCTGGACAATAGGTTTCCTGTCCCAGGGAGGTGTGACCACCTTCCCAGACAGGATAATGTGTATTGGGGCTGGGCGGGAGCACCATCTGTGTGCTTTGAAGTCCTGCACTGGGGGCACATTTGGTGTCCCTAGTGCATACCCCAGTTCAAACCGGATCAGGGCTTGCAGCCCCTGCTTTGGCGCGAACTGGACAAAGGGAAAGGGTGTAGCCACCCCTCTGCCCTGACCCACCCATAGGTGGGGCCACAGAGTAGTCCAACCCCTATTTTTAGAATAAAGGTAGGAACCCAGTCCTTAGGACTTTAGATTACACCTGGACGAAACTCTGACACTGAATCCTGGACCTTCGACGCTCTACGACAAGATTAGAGGACTGAAGAATCTCCTTGGGGTCAAGGAGTGACTCCCCTGCTTGGCAGGCACCAAAGAAGCATCTGTCCGGTTCGCATTACTGAAGCTCCCGTCGGACGCCGAAGTCATCGCATCACCAGAGGTGGATTCTCAGACTTCCCCGAGGCTACCCTGAGTCCCCAGCAAAGCTGAGGCCCGTGGCTATCGTGGGTGACTTGAGACCGTGACCCCTGGACACCGAGCACATTTGCAAGTGCACCATCTTCTGGGTCTCCCAAGAAGTCGTGCTTTGGGCTCTGAGTAGCCCTATCCTCCAGCACCACCTGCACCGAAGATCACTGGCCCCCACTCTACGAGTGTCCTGTAAGCCAGCTCCACGTGCGGCGTCACAAGGCTCCTTCGCGGTCGCTAGCCCGTTGGCTAGTAGCCCTTACCGAAGGCCAATCTTTTCCTTACTTGGCATCCTGGTTGCTCCAGGCCTGCCCTCACTTACCCTCGCTGGGTGAGTTCCACAGACCTTGCGGGTCTGCACCATCGACGATCTACATCTTACTCGAGACTTGCCGTTGCCAAGGCTTGTTGGGTCCAATCCGGTCGCCGACACCTCAGCACTCGACAGACATCGAGCACCAGCCCGAATCCTGCTCCTGATCGCCGACAACGCCTCCCGGACCTCGTGGCTGAAGAGTCAAGACGACCGTCAACGCACCTGAAGCACTCGACATCGGTGGGCATCTGTCCATCGCCTTCCTGGTCACTGGCTAGTGACCCAGACTCTGTCCCCTCTGCTTTCAGGTTCACCAGAACTCCGATCCACTCTTGGATCCACCCGGACACTTTTCTCTTGGCCGCCAGCCGCACTTTGCAGCAGATCGCCATTCGAATCGACGACGAAACCCGACCCCGAAAGGCACCTATGCACCCGGCTTCCCTGGGTGAGGTAACACGAGTACTCCGGTGCTCCCGTGGGTAGAGACTCTTCAAAGTCCTAGATCTCAAAGGGTTTTGTCCTAGTCCTCTTCTAAGTGTCCCTTTCCTCTATTTTCCCGATCCCGACTTTCTCCATAGAAGTTAACGGCGTATCGCGGTTGTGTATTTACACTGCACGCGTCTCCCGTGGGTCCCCTGTGTCACTACCTTGGGTGGTTCCTTGTGGTCCAAGCACTTCTAGAGGCTCTAGGCCTAGTGTCTAGTTCAGTCGTGGTTCGCATACCATTTTATTGGTATTTGGTTTGGTACGCCCCTAGGGCCCAAACGTGTATTTGTGCTATTATTGTGATTTAAGATCTTATAACTTATGTACTTCGAACTCTAGCCTCATAAAGAGACTAGAGGGGTGTGTTTAGCAATAAATACATATATTTTGAATATATACCTGGTGTGGTGCTCTTTCATTTGGTCACTCAAGAGATTATAGACTGGTAAAACAAGCTGCTTTACATTCCTTCAAGACTTAGCCTGAAGGCTGCTCTCCATAGCTACCACTAGGATAGCTTTCAATAAGGTTGTCTTTAACCTACCTACCATAAGAGTCGATTTGGACTGGTGCAAGGTGCCCACTATAATTAGTGGACAGCATATGCCAGGCCAACTTCTCACACTGATTACATATTTGTCAAGGGTGTCTGAAATTTATGCAGCTGGCTTTCGCCAGCTTAGTGGACCTTTTTTGAAACGTGAAATGAGCTATATCTTTAAGGAGGTAGAACGTATTGTGGGAAATATCTTCAGGAAAATTCTTATAGATAGGAATGTGTGTGTGTGCGTGCGTGTATATGTCTGCGAGGTGAAAAGCCAGGGCATGGTGGGTAGGGTGGGGAAAGAGGGGTAGCTTATTTACTAGTTCTGCGAAACTTCGGTTGCTTTGCAAACCAGGAAACAGCGAGGAGATGCCAGTGCAGAAGCAGCCACGAGGAAGAAGCACGAAAAGGACACCAGGTGATAACAAGCATTGGCATAGCCAATAGGTCTCGCCTTTGGGGCCTTATAAGTGTTTAGATAGAGCAATTGGTTTTGTTAACGTTTTTAATATGTGTTGTAGAGCATTGTTAATGTTGTGCAGCATGTTGAAAATGTATGTTATAAAAAAAAGTGTTATAACCATTTTTGTCACCTTTTATATAACCTAGAAAACATTATATACAACTGAAGTACCCTAATAAAAGCCAGAATTAACACCCAAAACGTGTTCTAGTTTTTTTGTTCATGCAATGCTGTCAATATAAACAACGGGAGGTTGGAGTTTGGGAAATAGTACCTTAATTAGAATAGGAGTAGTGGAGAGTTATTTGGGGAGAATCAAGAGATGCCAGATTTTGATGTCAAACTGAAGTGGTGCGGAGTGATGCTGAGGTGGTTGTGAGCAGTGGCGGAGGTGGTGCTCAGGTGATCCTGAATGATAGAGGTGATGCTGAAGTGGTGGTGTGCTGGTTCGGAGGTGATGCTCATGTGATGCTGAATGATACTTAGGTGTTACTGAGTGATGTTGAGGTGGTGTTGCAATGCAGCTTAGGTAGTGCTGAGCTGATGCTGAGTTGGTGCTGCACTGGTGGTGGTGGTGCACTGATGAGGAGTTGGTACTGTGCTGATGCTAATATTGTTATGTGCTGATACGGTGCTCAGGTGGTGCTGTGGTGGTGCTTACGTGGTGGTGAGTGATGCAGAGGTGCTGCTTAGTGACGCTGTGGTGGTGCTGAGGTGGTACTGAGTGATACTTTGGTGGTGCTGTGCTAGTGTTTAAGTGGTGCTTATTAATGCAAGTCTGGTGCTGCGCTGGTGTGAGGTGATGCTGCACTGGTGATGCGTTTGGGCTGAGTTGCGGCTGAGGTAGTGCTGTGCTGATGCTGTGGTGGGGCTGTGCTGGTGCTGATTTGGTGATGAGTTGGTGCTGCACTGATGCGGAGGTAGTGCTGTGCTGAGGGGGTGGTGTTGAGTGATGTTTAGGTAATGCTGTGCTGGTGGTTAGGTGGTGCTGAGTGATGCTGTGGTGGCACTGAGTGATGCTGTGCTGGTGCTGTGCTGATGCTTAGGTGGTGGTGCTGCACTGATGCTGAGGTAGTGCGGTGGTGCTGCAGTGGTGCAGAGGTGGTGTTGAGGTAGTGTTGAGGTGCGGAGGTGGTCTGTGCTGAGGTCTGAGGTGGTGCTGCGCTTGGGCTGAGTGATGCTGAGGTGGTGGTGTGCTTCTGTTGGTGTTGTGGGAGTGCAGTTGCGGGCAGTGGCTTTGCATAGATGACTGGCTTTAAGGCAACTCTGCTTATAAAAAACTTGGGCTATGCAAAGAGGTGCTTTTCTTCTAGGATATACCATTACAAGCTTAAAAGTGAATGTAATGAAAAAGGCCTTTACCCAATTGCAATGCACCATGCAAAGTGTTTCATTTTTTTAAGTCAAAAAAATGTTTGCCTTTGGAGCACTCCACACATACTTAACAAGACCTAGAGGACACCCACACTGGAAGGAAAACGACTAGATGCCTCACCAACCACAGACGAGTAACAGGTTAAGGCGGACGTTTAAAGAGATCCTGGTATGTTATCTGTTTCACAAACCTTTATTTTTCAAAAGACATGTCAAACGTTTGGAGTTTCAAGACGGAGATGCTAAGCCTTTGACACTCAAAATATTTACTTCTTTAAAGAACTATCACACGAATGGCATCATCGTGGAGCTCGTTGCCCTTTAGAGGGGTTAGATCTGATGCAGATGTGGTCTTAGCCAACAGACTAGCAGCGATCTAAACGTCTGTCCTTGCACGCCTCTGACTTCATAAGATGTTTCAATCAGACCTGCTTTCCCAGTGCGCAGGAGCTGATGCCTCAGTGGGCGATGGGTACCCAGTGAGCGTGCTATCACAAGGGAAGGTGTTCCGTTCTGTGAGCTAATCTCCTGACAAGAGGGTAAATTTGAATGGTGGAGCAGATCGCGAGAGAAATGAAAGGTTATTCCGCGAAAGAGAAGAGGGAAAAAAAGAATCGGCAGAAACGTTTGGATGAAATAAGAAGTCTAGAAACATGAAAACAGGGGAGAGAGAGAAAGAAAGAAATCAAGCAAAGTAGTTATGAAAGATGAAAGAACCGCAACAAAAACAAGTCAGGTTGACATGTGAGAGCGGATGTTGAAAGCAATAAACACAACCTGGCACTGACTACAGGAAGCGCTGTGTCGAGAGGCAAGGTTAGTGGTGACATTCCTTAACAAGCACGCGAGTGGTGCGTGCGTGAAAACAAACCCGGGAGTTGTGTGCGAAAGTGAAAGTGATCGCGATGCACTTAATGACCCGTGACAGGAGGAAAGACAGATGGCAGCTGCGCGCGTGCACGCGCACATGCACGCAAGCTTGAGGCCAGGAAAAGCCTCTGGTAGCACTTTTAAAAGCCCGTTTACAAAATTTCTCGCAGAGCAGCGCATGCGCTGGCTCAGCGAGACCTAAAAAAACAGCAGCAGCAATGACGAAGGCCAAGAAAGGCAACGAGACGGAGTGTAAGGCAGCGGGAACAAAAGTGAATGTTGAAGCACTCCGGAGCATTCCACAGGTGCATATTGATGGCCCCAGTTCCTGGAATTTCCTGATATTCATCCTGCAGTCTCTCTGATTGGAGGACAGTTGTCGTCAGGGCCAGACTGGCCATAGCGGGCACCGGGCGTTTCCCCGGTGGGCCTCCAGGGTGGGGGCCGGTTTTGCACCCCTTGGGGGCCGTTTTTGTTACCGGGACGGTTTTGCAGCAGAGCTGCAATATCGGCCCCTGTAACAAAATCGGCCGAAACCGGCCCTGGCAAACTGCTCGGCCGTACCCCCAAACCCTCGGGGGGCCGGCCGAGCACTTTGCCAGGGCCGGTTTTAGTTCCCAGTCCGGCCCTGGTTGTCGTTGACGTTGGATTCTTTTACAATGTCCTCCAATCAGAGAGCCCCCTGAGATGCCACTATTTGGAATCCAAAATGAAGAGCAAACATTTCGGATTCCAGTTCAAGGCAGAATTGCGGCTGGGGAATGCGCGACCCACTTTCCATGACTCCACGGCCTACCTGGGTGTCTCACCCTACAAATTGACGACCCCTGCCCTAGTGTCTCTGCTTTAGTTTAAATAGGTCTAGGGCGTGATAACATTTTTCCTAAAGATGCTGTCTGATCGCTGTTCAATGAATATTTCTCTCCAGAGTAGCTTCCTTAAGGAGCCCTCCTCTGAGTGAAGTAAATGGTATTCCCAGTGGATGACAGCCATCAGATCCAACACGTATGTGCTGGATAGGCTGATTTCCAGACAGAGCACACTTACAGGGGCTAAGCAATTCAAGCTGCAAAGGTTTTGGAGGATTTTGCCCTCAATAGAGTTCATAAATGTCCAGCAATGAGTTCCCACAATATCCATTGCATACAATAGACTTGGCAAGATTTTTAGGCGAAACAAAAGGAGACATATGGCAAAGTCTCTCCTCCCGTGAGTATTATAGAACCTTCTCAGGCAGTTTGCTTGACTCCATGCTTTGGAACTTTGGTGTGAAACATGATCCTTCTGTGATAGGTTAGCATTGAACGACTTCCCCAAGTAAACATAGTTTTTGACCACCTCCATTTTTTCTTTCCTCAAATGCCAGCTAAAATTTATTTTCTTTAAATGATGCTTTCCTTTGAAAGTCAGTATTTTGCTTTTGGATATATATATTTATAGAAAATGTTCATCCGTATAGGATTGGAATTGATCTAGCCTTTTTTGCAGGCCTTTGGGGGTCAGGTCTAGTAGCACTATATCATTAGTGTATAGGAAGCAGCTTATTTCTTCACCACAAACATTTGGAGGGTCCTTGGGGGGCAAGCTGGTAAATCATGGGCATACAGAGAAAACAACATAGGGGCTAGCAAACACCCCTCTTTCAGCCCATTATTTGTATCTACTTTTGTAGAAAGTCCCTGGTTTCCTCCCAGCAGCACTTTACACCAGGTCGAAGTGTGCATTGCTACTAATAGATGCAGCAAACGTTGGGGTATGCCAAGAAATGCTGATTTCTTCCAAAGAGTGGGTCTGTCGACTCGGTCGAATGCAGTAGAAAAGTCATTGAAAGTTGCGTGTACAAATTGCCTTCTTGTCCATACGCATATTTCAGTAATTGCTTGAATTATTGCAATATTGTCAAGTGTGGCACATTTAGGTCTAAAACCTGCCCGTTCCCTTGGTAGGATCATTTTTTTCACAAACCCAACTTTGCAAATGGACTAAAATTCTTTTTGTGAACATCTTGCCAGCAGCATCCAGCAGTTCTATTTGTCGGTATTTACTCAACATCAAATGCAATTATTCAAGAGCATGACAGAGGTCCTCAAAATTGTATTTATACAAAAACATTTACTGATTAATGATGGTGCTCAGTTCTTAAGTGATCACACAGTGAGGGAGAGTTCAAAAGAAAGAAATGCAATGTGTGTATTACAAAGTAGGCAATGGAACAATGCAATTTGTTGTTGCTTGCACTGCTTGGATCACATGTTTAAACAACAAAATAGAACATTTATAAAGTGATCTAATTGCTGAAGTCGTTAACAGCGTTTCAACCCGCTATCATTTGAGGGTCATCATCAGGACTTTAAAAGTGTTTATGTTTACAAGAGGCAAATACTATAAATAAGAAGTGACATAAACCAGTCTTCAAGTTATGTAAGGATCATTGAAGGTAGTGTAAAAATTATATTAGGCCAGGTCCAGAGAACAACTTACTTATGCGCTCGATTGGAATCAATCTAAATATAAAAAATGTTTGAATGTGAGGTAAATTGAAACGGTGCAACTAGTGAGCCATCACCTATACTAGCTAAGCAAACTTATTTGTGGATAATTGATATCATCAATCAAGGGTTGACAATATCAATAGTGTCATAAAAATCACCTGTAAGGGAATCATTTTCCTAATTTTAGGTATTAAAGTTGTAGTTTCGAAAAGGAGTGCTCAAGTTAATGTCAGACTCTGTTACCTGGTTTGTAATGGGAGCTGACATGGGATAGTTGGTTGGGCGCCATGCCAGCACCGAGGATCACATAAAATTCTTTTTTGAAAATCAGTTCAGCCCTTAAGGGATCAGAGGCAGCGGCGGTTCTTCCATATAAGCGGAGGAGCATGCCCTCTCCCCCCCCCCACACTGCTGCGCAGAAAGCTGGAAACCTAAATGGTAATAAAAGGATTTTTTTCCCATTTTATGTTTTCAGCTTTCTGCCGAACGAAGAGGGCAGGGCTAAGTGCGTCATTGCTGCTGATTGGCAGCAATGACGAGTGGCCCCTTCTGTGTGAAGTGTGCATGTCGGTTTGGCTGGCTACCTTGCTACGGCCAAACTGACATGCGCAATTCAAACTCTCCAACCCAGCTGTTGGAAAGCAGGCACAGGCCTCCAATGCTCTTCGTAGTTCTGAGGCAGCCTGCTTCAGCCAATCCAGACACTTCACTCATGCTGCTTAACAGCAGGAGTGTCGACTTACAAGTGTTCACATGGAACTCAATTCAAAAACAATTTTGTGTTACCACAATTTTATTTTGTGTTGATATTAATCAGGAAAAGATGATGATGAAACAGAACATATCTGCCAAAAATTAATTTAGACATATATTAAATCAAGTAGCCCAATATTTGCCTTACTTTCAACTCAATTCAGTCGAACTGAGTTATTTATTTATTTTAGTATAATGCAAAAAGAAGTTGTTCAGCAAGACTTATCTTTTTACTCTAAACATATATTCTTTTTTCTTGACGCACTAGAGTCGGTGAGTGGTGTTTTTAAGACAAGGAGTGAAAATAAAGAAAGAAAGAACATCTTATTTCTTTAGGCCTGGTTATGGTCATTTAACCATAACCAGACCTAAAGAAAGAAGTGACAATTCAGGGCAAGATGTAGGTGGCCAAATACCGATCGGTAACGCTGAAATTAGCAGAATTTCAGCGTTTGCGATCCGTATTTGGCTGCGAGCAATGTAGGTGAGTTGAAACCTACTAGCAAAATAAGGAATCGCAAAATTGCGATTCCTTATTTTGCTCTTGCATTTAAGGAATCGGAAATTGCGATTCCTTAAATGCAATGTAAGTAGCACAAAAGTCAGTTCACTTTAGCCTTAAGGAATTAGCTAATTACCACCAACTTCAAGTTGGTGGTAATTAGCGATTTCCTTTAAAAAAGCACTTTTTTGCTTTTTTAAAGTGCCATGTGGCACACATACATGCCCTTAGGGCATGTATGTGCGCCACATGTGCACACATGCACATTTCAGGGGTGCAACAGGGTGTCCTTTGACACCCTGGCACCCTTGAAATAGCTCCCGCTATTAGCCATTCTTTAATAGCAAATCGCTAATAGTGAATATCTTCCCATTCATTCCTATGGGCCTCCTAGCCCATAGGAATGAATGGGTAGGTATTCCTTATTAGCTAATCTCTATTTGCGATTCGCTATTAAGGAATGTTAAGGAATCGCTAATATTTTAGCGATTCCCACCTACATTCCATTTTGCGATTCCTTAATAGCGATTCGCTAAAAATCGCTATTAAGGAATCGAAAATGTAGGATTACCTACATAAGGCCCTAAGTGACTTAAAACAGGGTTATTGGTATATAAGGATGTCGGAATATTCATTTCCTGATACAAAAAAAGACCGGCCAGATTGTTCACTGGTGCTTTTGCTGTTCGACTATCCTTTGATGTTGTAGAGGATGTTTCAACCCTACTTGTAGTGTGAGGGTCTCATCAGGACAGAACTGACCTGGGGACTGTAAATGGCAATGTGTTAGAGGTAATCACACTGATGATTTATGTTTAAATAAGGCTGACGGCTACAAGGGCTGAGGGACATGCTTACCCATGAATGAACAGTGCTCTTCTTAATATGCACAGAACAGGATTTCTTTATATCACGGAAGATCTTCGGTTAGTGATCTTCCTTCATGGCGGTTTGACTATCTCTGAGGAGGAATAAGGGCACTGTTGTTTGTATAGTGTAGATTAATAGCAATGTAACAATTATAGTGATGGAGTCCCCCATTTGGAAACTCACTGTGGGAAAGGAGTCAAAGGTGCTCATGTACATTCCACGAGTCTTTGCAATGGGGCAATGAGGACATTCCAGTTACACCCTTGGAAGAGACAGGGATTAAGGTCTTCCTTCTAGCTGTATTGTTGATCCCTACATAAAGGGCGAGAAAGCGATGGATTGATGATCTAGCCCCATTGGTTTCATTTAAATTGATCCAGTATGCATCATGTAGGAGACTCACCGTGGGTATGGGGTAATCCTAAATTCGTTATCGGCTTGCCCGTGAGTCTATTGCGTAGTTCCCCACTTCGGATGCTGTAGAAATTAATCAGCTCATTGTGTAAGCTCCCGATCAGAAATACAACTGTGAGTTAAAAATAAGGCAATTACTGGGCTACTTGATTTAATATATGTCTAAATACATTTTTGGCAGATATGTTCTGTTTCATCATCCTCTTTTCCTGATTAATATCAACACAGAATAAAATCGTGGTAACACGAAATTGTTTCTGAAATGAGTTCCATGTGAACACTTGTTGTAAGTTGATACTTACTGCCCAGTTCTCATGGACATATGGGTTGCTCTTGTTTTCTGATAGAGCTTAACAGCATGAGAGCAGCGTCTGGATTGGATAAGGACCTGTGGGAGCTGTGGAACCTCGCACTCGGAGGAGTCTGGAGCGGGGGACTACACATGCTGCAGGCTAAGGTATGTTTCTTTTCTTTTTTAATTTTTAAATGTTTGTTTATTTGATTGTATTTTTATTGTACTTTGTTTATGTTGCCCTCCCATTTTTGCTGGTCACCAACCGCCACTGATCAGAGGAGGAAGGAGGGAGGGCGTATCAGTACTCAGTGAATGTGGGTCAGTGGAGCAACAATCTCCAGCAGCTCAGAGGCCGTGCTGTAGCAGTCGGTGTGCCGAATCAGGAAAATAAGATGCGTATGCTGTGGAGCTTACCTTCTATCAAAGATAGCCACCGTGCGCTGTCAATTATAGAAATAGAAGATTCTAATTTCCATCAATAGAAGAAAAACGTTTTTCTACAAAGGGTGTTTGGTAAAAAGAAAACATTGAAGAAGATTAATCCATCAAGTTGGCGAAAATAGGAACACTATTTAGCAAAGTGTTTATCATAGGTAAAAATGCTCAAAAAGAGAAAAGACTGACTTTATAGTGAAATGGTAGTGTTAGTATGCACTGCAGAGGCACTCTAAGTGGAAAGTCAGATATGCAGTTAACATGTACGATGTCTATGTCCTTATTTGTTGTTGGCAGTGACAATGCATGAGTTACAACTAACGTGCAAGGTGATCCCCTTATAGTGGTGGTACTGTTGGTGCAGTGCGAAATGAATCCGCAGTCCTGAGTTACGCCTGGATTGAGCTGCAAAGTGCAGGTTTCACAGTATCATGTGATGTCTTGCAGGTTTTCTGTATGTAAGGGCAGTGTGCAGCACTAGTGGCAATGTGCACTGTTTTGTCATCAGTTTGCATGCTGGTGATAGTGACAAGGTATCTTGCTTACCAATGTGCTGACAACCTTTTTCAAATGTGCAGTCAAGTCCTATCTTGTTAAGTGTCAGTGTGCAGTAAGAAACATGTTACTTACTTGCATACTGTGGTTCTTCAGTACTGATATCTTTTATAGATTCACATGCTTGAATCTTCCTCATCGTCATGGTGGGAGTCCCACAGTAATAGTGACAAAAGCAATGCTAAAGCATTAGCATTAAACTCCATTGAAAAAACAATAGCAATTAGTAGCCAATTCACATTGATTTAATACACCCAAACCGTAGCCAATCAGAGCAGAGACCCTGAAGCACTCATACCCCGCAGAGCCACCATACCTCAGATTTCAAGCACAAGTGTAAATTAATTAATAGAGGTATACAATAGGTGAGCCTTAACGGGGAGGAGGGATGGTCACATGTGAATCTATAAAATATATCAATACTGGATGTAGGAAAGTAGGATCTGCTTCTATGGTTACCCCCACTTTTTGCCTGGTGCTAAGCTGTATTTGACTAGTCTGAAGGGGATCCTGCTAATCAGGACCCCTGTCTATCTGCTTTCTCCCTAAACTGTTGTGCTCAGTAATTAGGTACCCCCCAGATTGGATACTGGGGTACCCTTATAAGTCCCTAGTATATGGTACCCATGTACCCAGGGCATAGGTACCCCAGAGGTCTCCCATGGGCTGCAGCATGTATTATGCCACCCATGAGAGATCATTCAAAATGGAACTACAGGCCTGCCATTGACTGGGGGTGAATGTTTTGATTTGTTCTGCATTCCGTCCATCAATTGTGTGTCTTTTGCTTTCTCACCCTAAGTGCGCCGGGTATGCCCAGACGTGGGTCCTGGGCTCACTGTGCCACTGGATTCAAGCTATCCTGGCTGATGAGGGGTGAAACCCCGAAACTGGTCCTAGGATGCTTGTTTCCGCTCCAGGGAGGACCTGGCTTGGCAGTTAGGGCTGGACTGTTCTCATAAGGCACAGGGTCAAGACTGATTTGCATATGGCCAGGTCTAAACTGGGTTGGCATGGTGAGCAAAAGAATGATGGATTTAACCCAGATCTCTTGACTGGGGGTGAATGTTTTGATTTGTTCTGCATTCCGTCCATCAATTGTGTGTCTTTTGCTTTCTTGCCCTAAGTGCGCCGGGTATGTCCAGACGTGGGTCCCGGGCTCACTGTGCCACTGGATTCAAGCTATCCTGGATGATGAGGGGTGAAACCCCAAAACCGGTCCTAGGATGCTTGTTTCCGGTCCAGGGAGGACCTGGCTTGGCAGTTCGGGCTGGACTGTTCCCATGAGGCACAGGGTCAAGACTGATTTGCATATGGCCAGGTCTAAACTGGGGTAGCATGGTGAGCAAAAGAATGATGGATTTAACCAGTGGCGGCTCACATAGGGCGTGCTGCGGGGCGTGCTGCGGGGCGTGCTGCGGGGCGGGCGGGGGTGGGGGGGGGTAGTAAACTCGGACATACGACGGAACGGAGGAAAGTAATTATTACATTCCTCAGTTCCGTCGTATGTCCGAGTTTACTACCCCCCCACCCTGCCCCTCCCCCGCCCGCCGCCCCGCTGCATGCCCTATGCGAGCCGCCACTGTATTTAACCCAGATCTCTTGACTGGGAGTGAATGTTTTGATTTGTTCTGCATTCCGTCCATTAATTGTGTGTCTTTTGCTTTCTTGACCCGAACAGCACAAAATGGTTGCTGCCGACCAGAGACACGATTCTGCCCTCCTGCTGCTGAGCCAAGCTCGAGCAGGGGAAGGCAGAACAATAGTCATCCTGTCACAAGGTGTGACCACCTCCCAGACAGGATTTAGTGTATTGGGGAGTGGTGGGTGCGCTTGCCAGCGCCACTCAATCTGCATGAGTGGCACATTTGGTGTCCCTGTGCATAGTCCAGTTCAAACCAGTCCTGGGAGCTGTTGGCTCCCGCTCTGGCGCGACACTGGACAAAGGACTTGGGAGTAACCTCCCTGCTGTCCAGACCCTCCCCTGGGAGGCTCCCCTGAATCTTCCCAACCCTTTCCCTAGGGTACTTAAGGGCTTACCTGGATTTAGGTCCCTAGGTTCGTCGTGGGACAAGATTCAAATCAGACACCACTTCTTCTTCTACCGTCTGGGCACTCTGGACTTCGCCGGACTTCGTTTGGGCCTGACTTCTTCTCCCTTCCAGTCTGCTGCATCGTCTGTGCCTGTGCATCATACAGAAACCTTCCAAGGCCTGTGAAGCATCAAAGACACTTGAAGGAATCTCCCTTAGAGTGAAGGAGTCACTCCCCTGCGTTCGCAGGCACCGCAACTAGGTCGACCGGTCTGCTGATCCTGAGCTCCTCTGGACTCGGAAAGGTTCTGCAACACAAGTGGTAGTTTTCCACAGCTCCCGAGGCCTGCCCTGCCCTCACACCAAGTTTAAGGCCAGTATCCCTCGTGGGGGTTGCAATAACTGAACCCCTGTGCACCGCGTCAACTTGCAGTTGCAAAGGCTTGTTGACTTCCTTCCAAGAAGATCTTTGGGCTCCAAGTAGCCCCAACCTCAAGCACCTCCAGTGACCAGAATCTTCAGCCACACCACATCGTGTGCATCGTGGCCTGCATGTTTTGGTGAGCTGCTTGAGGTCCTCTCGCGACTCCAGTGCCTCCGGCCTGTGGGTCTACTTGAGGGTCACACTTGTTTCTTTTGGGCTCCCCTGATTGCTTGGGGCCTGCCCTGACTCCCCAGCTTTTGGTGAGTCCCCTGGACCTTGCTGGTCCCAACGTTGCTCCTTCTATAATTCCTGCGTTGGTCGCATTTGCCAAGACTTGTTGGTGCTCCCGCCGGACACCGACCCCTCAGCACTCGACATCCTTCGTGGGACAGCTCGTGCATGGCTCCTGGTCCTCCTCAGCGTCGCCTGGTCCTCACAGCTGCAGAGTCGTCGTCCCCATCATCCATCCTGCAACACCCGACATCGGAGGTCATTCGTCTACCAAGTCTCCTCGTCACGCCTGAGTGACATAGACTCTGTCCCCTCTGCTTGCAGGTACCTCTCATCTTGAATCCACTTTTGGATTCCACGGGACACTTTCTCTTCTTCCAGCAGCGGTTCTTTCCTGAAGTCCTCCATTGTGTTCGACGGCGGTTTCCGACACCACTTTGCACGTATGCACCTGGCTTCCCTGGTGTAGGTAACGTGTGTACTAGGGTATCCACGGGTAGGGTGGGTCTCCAACCTTCTTTCTTCCATGGGGTTTCTTCAGGGTCCACAGGGAAGGGTCCTTAATCTTTAGAAATCCAACCACGACTTACCCATAGAGTTGTACGGAGCATGCAGTCGTGTTCCCACACTGCATACCCTCTCTGTGGGGTCCCTATCTACTCACCGTTGGTGGTTCTGTGGGTCCCCAGCACTTCTACGTCCTCTCAACATTGTCTTGACCCGAGTCGTGGTTCTTATACCACTTTCGTAGTATATGGTTTGGTCCTCCCTTGGGGTCCACTGTATATTACGTGCTATTTACTGTGTTTCTTTGCTAAAGTATTGTGTGCATTGTGCATATCTCCGGGTAGGAGAAATTTCTATGTGTTAGAGAGTAGTATATAATAAATACATATTTTTATAAATACCTGGTGTGGTTCTTTTTCACTTAATCTATACTATAAGATTGTATTCTGGTAAAATAAGCTGCTTTACACTCCTTCTGGACTAAGCCTGAAGGCTGCTCTCCACAGCTACCACTTAGAGAGCGTTCTAAGGTTGTCTAAGACCTCTTAAATCACCATAAGGGATGTCTGGACTGGTGCAAGGTGCCCACTTACATTAGTGGACATCATATACCCGGCCAGCTTCTCACACTGTAGAAACACAGTGTACAGGTAAATAACTTGTTTATTCTCCAGTATTGTATCTTTTATATATTGATATGCTTGAATCAGACTAGTTAGCAGTATCCAAAGAATAATCGCGGTGGGAAGGCAAACCATCCCACCATGAGATGCCAACTTAAATAGTATTAGTCAAACACAAGACATTGAAATTGTACAAAGTCTGGAAAAATATAGCGAAGCATAAAGCATTCATAATAAAAGTTCTGAAACTGGTAAATAATTACAAACAGAATAATACAGAAGATGTGAGCTTTATAGCTGCATTCCTTATGAGAGCAGTCTTCTCGGGGTAGCCTGACCAACTGAACCATCAACCATACTCCAGGCATCGAGGCAGTAATGCCTAGTGAAGGTATGGGCGTTTGTTCATATTGCTGCCCTGCAGATGTCGGATAGCGACACTCCTGCGAACAGGGCTGAGGATGCTGCGACCTTGCGAGTTAGTGAGCCTTCACCTTTGTGGCCAGCAGACTTCCAACCTTCTCATGACAGAAGACTATAGTTGAGGATACCCAGCGAGCAATACTAGCCCACATTAAGGCTTGCCCCGTTCTTGGAACAGAGAAAGAAATGAGCAATTGATTTGAATTTCGGAAAGTTTTGGTCCTTTGCAAGTAGAACTTTACACAAAACTTAAAGTCCAACAAATGCAAGGCTGTCTTTGCAGGCGAAGATGGATTGGAGAAAAAAGAAGGTATAATGATGGGCTCATTGAGGTGAAATGTTGACGGTACCTTGGGGATGAATGAAGGATTAGTGCGCAGAAGTACTCAGTCTTCTAAAAGCTGTAGGTAAGGTTCTTTAATTATTGAAGCCTGAATCTCACGAATACGCCTGGCAGACGTGATGGACAACAGAAATGCCACCTTCCATGAAAGAAATTTCAATTCCCACTTATGAATAGGCTTGAATGGAGATCTCATGAGTTGCGATGAAACCGCGTTCAACTGCCAGAGCACTGATGGAGGCTTGATAGGAGGGTAAGCTTTGAATAGACCCTTCATAAACTCCTTTACGAGCCTGTTAGACCACAAAGACACTTGCTCAGAACGTCGACTGAATCTGGAGATTGAGACTAGGTGTACCTTAATTGATACATGCTTAAGGCCTGATTTGGTGAGATGTAGTAGGTAAGCCAGAATATGTTCAGGTGTTGACGAGAAAAGATTGCAAGCCTGAGAAGCCCACCATGAGCAGAATCATTTCCATTTTGCAGAGTAGCATTTGAGTGTCGAAGGAGCCCGGGCTTTTTGAAGGATAGATTTACATTCATCAGAAGTTGTTAGCGCTCCAAATTCAGCGTGTGAGGAGCCAAGCCAACAAGTAGAGAGTGCCAATTTGCAAATGAACCACTTGGCCCTGGTTCATTGAGAGGAGATCCTCCGTCTGCTGGAACTGAATGAGCGGGCACTCTGATAGGTGATGAAACTCGGTGTACCAGTATTGTCTTGCCCATGCCGGGGCAATTCGAAAACGCCGGCAGGGGCTCTCTTTTGATTTTCTGTAGGATCTTTGGAATGAGTGGAAATAGGGGGAAATCGTAAGCGAATGTCGCCACCCATGAGAAATGGAAGATGTTTCCCCAAGACCCTGGCTGGTGAAATCTGCTGGTGAAGAACTTGCATTTATTGTTGAGGGATGTAACGAAGAAATCTAGGGTAGGATACCCCAAGACTGAACGTTGTTTTTAGTTGCCTCTGACTGAGTTCCCACTCGTGACATTGCTTGTTTTCTCTGCTGAGGGAATCAGGCCATTTGTTTTGCACACCTGGGACGTGCACCACCTTCAATAAGATGTCATTGGCTATCAGCCACTCCTATATTTGCTGTTCTTGGGCTGAGAGAACCCCAGATCTCGTCCCTCCCTGTTTTAGTAGATAGAACATAGTGGTGGTGTAGTCTGTCCTGACTAAAACCGACAAGCACCACAACCTTGGAAGGAAGGCTTGAAGACTGAGAAAGACCACCTTCAATTCTAGGAGATTTATGTGACATAATGCTTCTTGCAGCCAACCCCATGCTGTGCATGGCCTGGCTGCCTAAGTGGGGTTGGGCATAGGCCAGGCTCTTTAGTCAACCCCACTCGGCGCAAGGCCGAAGGACATGTGCATCGGGGTGTGGCCGCCTGTGGTGATTGGATGGTATGGCCAACCCCACACTGCAAACAGCCAAAAGCCATGCGAGGGGGGGTGGCGCTGGCTGCCTGAGGGGGGTCGGGTTGGCTGCAGTGCCTGTCCACAGGTTCAGCTGTGCTGATTCTATTTGAATCAGCAGTGAGAACACACAATACATATTTCTCTGCAATCACTGTTTCCTGTGGTATATATTCAAGGTCACAACATTGGCAATGGAGGTTCGTGACTCACCTGCACAGCTTGTTCTCCGAACCATGTGCCGTTTCCACACAACTTTGAGAAGTGGTCATGTCCTGGGATGATGAGAAACCCGAGTTGAAGGCTGAGCCAGGCGCTTTGTTAATGCTAATATCCAACCTGCATGTGTCTAAGATTCCCTTCCTCTGTGTGTTCTTCCAACTCTTCATATCGAACCGACAATCATGGCCCACGATGGTGCAAGTGGGGGAAGGAATTTGATATCTGTGAGGGCAGAGCCAGCCTGTGCTCAGACAGCGCCCTGGGCGAAACCAAATTTGGCGCTGTCTCTCACTCATCTTGAATTTTCTATGTGTTAAAAACTTTGGAGGGGTAAGAGGAAGGTGAAGGGGTGCGGCAAGGTTAAGGAGCTCCATGAGAAGAAAATAAAAGCAATTGAGGACACGGGCAGTAGCAGGCTTCCTAACAACTGTTTAGGCACACTTTTCTATGGAGTTAGGTCGAAGGGAGACCATTGCAGATAGCTGCTGCGGATCCTCTGAAGAGCAGCGCCCTGGGCGTAGCCGCAGCTCGCCCATGCTAAAGGCCGGACTTGTAATGTGAGGGCACTTGGCATTGAAAACGAGAAATAATCTGTCCTGCCTCCTTATGCACTGCATCGATAACACTCCATGAACTTCCTTCCAAAAAGAAATGTTTAATATGAAAGACACATATTTCACTCTATTCTCCAAAAGCCAAATTAAACAATAGACACGTTTGTCACACTTTTTAAAGAGCATGCTCAGCTTTGCGATTCGAAAACGGCAGCTGTGAGAAGCACTTCAATCTCAGATTACTGCTGAAGGTGACCGTAGCTTTTCAACAACAAGCATTTGCGATGCAATAGGTCTCGCATTTATGCGAGTTGGAGTTATTGGCATTGTAAATGACAATGCCTTTTATTTATGATTTGGTTTTTAAAATGATGCAGCGGTAATTTCACGGTAATTTCTCAATGCAAAACCTCATTTACCTTCTAATTTACCGCTGCAAAGGTACTGGACCCTTGCCACTGTATATTACCATCAGGAGACTTTACATAAACATGAAAAATCAAAAATGCAATTAATATTTAAGCCAATAAAGAGAGTTGTGAGTATTTTAAAGGGTTTTATTTTCTAGTTAAAAGTTAAAGTTCTCTGACCCTTTATTCATTAGTCAAATATCAATCAGGTTACAGAATTGAAAATAGGAAAAATAGAATTAAAACAGAACATATTATAGGTTGCATACAAAACATTCCATAAAGGAAGGGAATGAGGCAATCAAATGTCAATCAGAATTCTCCAAAGAAAGTTCAGGAAAATATGATTCAAGAGTGAGTTTTTGCAAGGCTAATCAATAATTAATAATTGGCAAAAATCTCCCATAAAGAGAAATAAATGCATAAGACAAATCTTTTCAAAACTAATTAATTAGTCAAAGCATAAACTTCTAGTTTTAGCATCTAAATCTACCTGTTCTATCCAGCTCCACTCTCTGCCCTGGTCTGATCCTCTGAGAGAGGCTGCTTCACAAGGAGCGAGACAGCCCGCCCTTCACAAGACCACAGAGGAATGTGATCTGCATTGCCAAAAATATGACGTGCAAGGCTAGCCTATGCCCCCCACCTCCCTCTATCTCTCCTCGGACGCAATCTGCTCTCAGACTACACCCGCGACGATCGCGTACCTAACCCATATGATGTCTGATCTCATCTGCTTCTTCTCCTCTCCTCCCTCTCAGACTAAGGCCCTAAAGCTTAAGGCTTAAAAAGCGAGGCCCCACGCCCCCTAAGAGGTCATTATTTATACTCTAATTCTTGGCTGACTATTCTAATAATGTTGCAAATTTTCAGTAAAGCTTGTACCCTGATTGGATAGCTTAGATGACGAGGGTCTCACCATCCTGTTCTCATTGGCAAATCCAACCCACACCAGTTTTAACAAAAGAAGCGTTAATGATTAATACAATTATATGTTTTAGCAACATTTACTAGGAAAAATGTTTCAGTCTATTTCCTCCTTCCTGTCACATCGCACGCAGGAAGGACACATTCCACAAACACTGATACATTGGCAGGGTAACAAGAATGTACAGTTCATGGTGGCCTTGAACCAGGTCTTCACTTGAGGCACTTGGCAGTATGTAGCTGGTTCTGCGCATGCCTCTCTCATTCAATACAATTCACAGCCTTGCTGGATTCACAGGCAGCCATTTTATCTTAGGCCCAAAAACAAAATAAACACAAAAAGAGTATTAATTTACAAAATGAAACCCATTATGTTTTACCTCCCCATACTAATACCCTGTATAAATGATTATCTAGCAAAAGCTATTAGTTTAAAGCAGCTTTTCTTATTATTTGTGCACAACATGCAAAAATGTGCAATGTACAACATAGCATAAAACATGCACTAGTATAAATTTTGAAAGCGCACACAGTTAATACATACTCATAGCAACATGCTCTAATGTTTTAGATAGCTTTTCATGCAAATGCTTTGCCCCCGTGTAGTGATGGTGCATGGTTAATTAATACACATTATAAAAAGATGTGTTATGAACTGAATATGTATTGTCTAAATATGCAACAAAGCCAAAGTCTCTTGAGACAGGAACAGGGAGTGTAGATTATAAGGGAAAGGAAACTGAAAAGAGAGAACACATTCCATGATTCAAAGCTAAAGAGGCCACTGAAATCACGAGTTTTCTCTACACTGCAAAAACACATGTTAATTCAGCACAAGCATTTCAGACTGAAAGCATTTATGACCAAGCCTCATTTTATGTTTTTCACTTTGCATGCACCAAAAGTGCCACTTTAAAAAAAAACTTTTGACTAGGCATGTGCCATGTGTTTTCACTTGCACCAAAATTTGTGTGCCATTTTAAATTCAGTCTGTCTGAAACATAAAAATAAAGCAATGCTTAATTTGAGAAATCTAGCTCTATCAAAAATATAAATAAAAGGCATTGTCATTTACAATGCCAATAGCTCAAACTTGCGTAAATGCGAGACCTATTGCATTGCAAATGCTTGATTACACTGGTTATGTGGTTAGGCACAAACCTAATGATACTTTATCAACCTCAGGCGGTTTGTAGGCTGAGTTTCCTTTGCTGAGATTCATGCTCATAACCTTCAGCTCACTGAAATTGTTAGTGCCAGGCATTAACTCACTGAGCCATCTAGACGTCTTCAATACAGACCCCTATTCTGTTGACTAAATGCCACATACTGAAAATGTTGCCCACTCGATAACCATCTATACTTGTATGCCAGTAGTGCTTGCCTCTTCAACAGTGACAATATGTGGCAGCCCTGATTCCAGAAGGGTGTGCGGTTATATACAAACAACTCACCAGTTTCCAAGACATTGCAAACATGCTAAATAGATGCATGTTCACGTCTCAGAGAACCGAAAGAAACAGAGGAAAAGCACACAGAAATGTGTACTTATGATATTTGCAGTGCTGCAGGCTAGTTGCATTCCTTCACGACATATTGCTAAGAAATTACTTAACTGCTTACAGAGTGACATTTCCATAAGCTGTAGTAAATGACCAATGAGTAATTGGCCTTGGCGTCATGCTACATTGCATGGAGAGTGACATGTGAAGCGCAACTGCCGGTTTTCAGAGCTTCTATAAACCTGAACTGGGCGCAGTCTACTCACAGCCAGTTTGTAGTCCTGGAAAACCTTTAAATTCGATCCTCAGGGCTTGTGCTGGACGATACCATTCTTGAACTTTTAGAGGGTAAGCTCCCGTGTGGAACATTTGGAGTATGGCTGAAAGTACTATTCCAAATATCTAAGCTATCAGCGATTGTTTTTTCCAGTCTCCATTCGAGTATGCGGACATTAAACTGCAGCATTTAAATGAGAGATTTGTGGGACTGTGGAGGGGAAAAAAAGGAAACAGAGAAAAGACAAGGGGGAAAAAGGAAAACAAGAAAAAAATGGGGAATAGTAAAACGAAAAAGAAAAAAGTGGTCAAGAGGGATGTAGGAGGAAGAGAAGAAGAATGGGGGTGGAGGGTGAGGTGAGTGTGTGAGAGAGTCCTTTTAATTTCTACCATGAAAAATGTATCTTCTGCACTTTGCAGGACCAGTTTTGCAAGTGTTTCCAAAGCGGAAGCTCCATGTCATACATTTCTGTAGCCTCCCAAAAGTTAAAGCCTGTTGCTGCTTAATAGATCCCGAATGACCACTACACATGGCACTGCCTTTTCCCCTCACACCGTATTCAGTTCTGCTGAACATCTGCTGCATGAGAGACTCTCAGCTCCACCTACATCTAGTTCTGCTGCACATCTGCCGGACCAGTGGAATGTCTGTTGTACCAAATTCTAAAATCCACTTGCAGCAGTAAGTATCTGTCGAACCTCATTCAGCAAACGAGAAATTCAGACTATGCAAGCACAGACGACTACTTCTGCACCTAGGGTCAGTGTGCTGAAAAGTAGTCTATGGAGGTGCAAAATCAATTCAGAACTTTAGCAGTGCTAGCTATATGTCATGGCGAGTAACTTTTTATGGGCAGCTTATTAGGCTATATAAACAATAACTAGAATAAAATTGTATCAACACAATTAAGAGTGAACCTAAAATAAGGTTCACCCTGCTGAAGTGGCGATCACATTTTAACATGCTTACAGTGACGGCGGGGGTTCCAAACAACACACCCAATGGGCCGTTCCTGTTTGGATGTAAATTATTATCATTAAATACCATTTTTCTGTTTAAAAAATGTGAGTCCTAGCTGGCAATGAAATATTTATCAACTGTACAATCCACTTCTCACAATTGTTAACAGAAACAACAGACCCATACCTTTGGGTACACAATGCAACATCACAACCATGCAGTTATGACTGCATCGGTTGTCCGTAAAAACAGGCAAAATGCATGTCACATTGCAACCAAAATTATGGCAGTAATGTTTCAGACAACTGGAGTGCGGGCTGGGGGAGGGGGTGAGAAGGCACGGACAACAGGAGTGCGGGTGGGGAGAGGGGGGGCGAAAAGGCACGGACAACGGAGTGCGGGCGGGGGGAGGAGGGGCGAGAAGGCACGGACAACGGAGTGCGGGGCGGGGGGAGGGGGCAAGAAGGCACAGACAACGGAGTGCGGGCGGGGGGGAGAGAAAAAAAATAATAATAAACTGAGCGCAGTGTACCTGAAGCGGGCGCCACGCTCCATAAAAAAGTTTGAAATTAAAAAACAAAAACAGAAAACGAAATGCAAATTAGGTTAGGAAGCGGCCGCCATTACCCAAGCTGGCACCCCGTGCGTGCTGTGCCCCTTAATGAAGTAAATAGTTCTCGGAACTGGTAATGAAAGCTCCCGAGTTAGGACACAGTAAAAGATCGAGTCCTCATGGGCGGTAACAAATGGAGACAGGGCGGTAACCAGGAGGGACTATCAAGCCTCATAATGAATCGGAAGCCAGCCTTTATGAAAGACGATGACAACAGCCAATGAAAAGTATGGGCAGAGAGTGGGCGAGGCTTACACAGCATACTCTACTATTGCATGCCTCGCAGAGCGAGCACCGCATGCGCGCTGCCGCTAGACTCAACCTAAAAACTGCTACAGAGACATCTTGTCCATGGCCCGTGCACCCTGAACTGCTGAATAATGTAAGGAAGTAATGAGCATACACAGAAGGGATATTGCAACCGAAGAGATAGTGAGCAATGCAAAACATGTATGCATCAAAGCCAATGACCAAAGAAACATATGTCTCTGGTGTGGTTAGTGATTACCTCACCCCGGTGTCTGTCCTGCTGCTGAAAGCACATGACACAAACGTGGAAGGTCAGGTCAGGTCAATTTTCAAACTGTCTGCCAAAGTCAGTCTGAATGCATAGATACTGACATGCTTTTAGCAGCACATCAGTCTAGTGCGTCTGATACCAGGCACATGTGCTCCTTAAGGGTAAGCCATGACGTCAGAGAAGTGAAGAGTGTAGACTTCTACCTGCGTCATCATCCACAGAGATGGAGAAGTTAAACACAGTCAAGGTTTTCTCCATTATTGGCAGCTTTTTAACTGCTGATGCTCTGTCTCAAATTGTACTGGACATTGAAATTCGAATTTCAAGGTATGCTATGCGTGCTCCATTCTTGGTGGACACTAGTGCCATGAATACTGTAATCATTGTTAACCCTAATAGCACTGTTTGAAACCTGCCCTGTTGAGGCCTTTAGATGTATGTTATGTTATGTGGATTTGTAGACTGTGGCTAATCCCCAGTGAGGGTATCAAGGCGCTGAGATGTATGCACATATACCTAGGGCTCGGAGAAGCCTCTCAGGTGCCTAGGCCTATTCCCCATGAAACTCCTTCACTGCTCACTCGCTGGTGATATTGGTGTTTACATGGTAGAAGCTGCAGCAGGCGCTGGGTGTCTTCTCCGTTTTAAGCTTGCTCTCCGCATGAGTGCACCGCAGGAACTGTGCCAGTTAGCTACTAGGGTCCCTGAGGAAGAGGAGGTGGTAGAAGTCACTCAAATGTTACCTGAATTCTTATAAGGCATAGACACCTCAAAGATCAGCTGGTACCCCTGCACATTGATGAATCGGTAAAACTTGTGACTTGTGAGCTCAGGGGAATACCTGTTACCATTCAAAAGCAGGTTGAAGATAAACTTGTAAATTTGCTAGAGCTTGACATCATGGGTAATCATGGTCCCGTGCCCTGCATGTCTCCAATTACTCGTGTGGCAAAACATCAGGCTGGGGATTAAATTTGCATATGTGTGACATGCGCCATCCAGTAGTTATTGCATAAGCATCGAAAGATTACCACACTTTCTATCAGTTGCATCTCCTCAGCCCTCAAAGGAAGGAGGGATCTGGAGTGCACCCACAAACTGTTCAAGGATAGCAGAATTTCCTTTCTGACGCTGTTAGGTACATCCACAATGACCCGCCAACAAATCACCGTGGGCTCTTGCTTCAAGGCGCTTGTCTGGGAATACCTTGTTCCTTACAAAGACATGTGATTGATTTGGCCTATGAGGGCCATCAAGGAATTGTAGTTCCCAAATGCCTTCAGCGTCGTCTGGATTTCCTTTCTTGCCTCTCTGGTAGAGAAGATATAGAGAGAGTGTTATGTATAGCTGACTCTGGGAAAAGATTAAGCACTGTAGCCCCTTCAGATGTCCCTGCTGCCTCTCAATGTGTGTAAAGAGGTAGCAATTGACTTTTTTTCAGATCCACTGCCACTGGACAACATATAATAGTGGTAATGGGCGAATGCTCTCACTTTCTGGAAGTAATGGCTGTCCCTAGCACAGCAGCCGATGTTATCAATCCGGCACTGAACAAATATTTTCCGTGTTTGGCATTTCCTCATTAGTCAAATCAGACAAAAGACCTTTCAGTGCAAAGGAATTCAAGGAATTTGCAGTCTATCTCGGATTTAAGCATTAAGGAAATCACTCCATTATGGCCAGAGGACAACAGCATTATAGAAAAGTTTATGGCCACTCAAAGGAAAGCTCTGAAGATAGCCAAGACTACAAACTCTTCAATTCCAAATGTTCTCTGTTAGAGACTACCATGACACCATGGACGTCATTTAGGAGTCGCCATGGGTCGCAACTGTGACCCCTGGCTTGCCCCTTGCTACCCCTGGCACTGCTTTTTCGACCTCTGGCCTCAGAGGTGGCAAAATCAGTGCCATGAACACAGTGGCAGCTAGTCATTATGGACGTCAGTTAGGGCTGTACTTTCTCAATTATTTAATTACACTAATAGTGGATAATATATACATATATCTTTATATATCCATATATATATGTCTATATATCTATACATATATACATATATACACATATATATATATATATCTATACATATATACATATATATATACACACACACACGGGGCACACCTGCCAGAGGTAGAGGGGGAATTGGTCCAGCTAGAAGGACTGGTAACTGCAGGTTGCAGGAGGGTATGGAGCCTGCCATGGTGGGGGGCCCTGGATATGACGGCGGCCACATCCTGGGCGTTAGCGGAGTTACAGGGCGATCTGGAGGCTGATTGGTACATAGGGATAGCCTCTTCAGGAGCACAATAGGGGTGCCCTATGCCAAACCCCAGGAGTCTTTACGGCAGGACCCTGGATGAAAACGTTGGCGCCCCACTAGTCCTTCGGGCGGTTGTAAGCCTGAGCAACCGGGGGCTTGCCTTGCAACGCTCTGCCCCTAAAAAGGCGTGAGTAAAGTCATGAACTGGTGGTCCACGGTATTTAAGGGGGATAATCCCCACATAAACTGTAGCACCGATTGGGTTGGCCACAGTGTAGTTTGGCTCATCAGGCAGGCAGGGCAGCTTAGGTCAGTCACTGCTTCCTGCCCTTGGATCGCCCGTTAGTTAACACACCACGTTGGCATACTTCATGTATGAAATAAACCTGCAGCAAACTGTTTTCCAACAAATTTTGAGTGGACTGATTATTTTTGCTGCGCAACTAATTACTGCTAAGCGTGGGAGGGTTGCCGATATTGGCACTATGAGAGGGTACAATGTGCCAGTGATGTCTGGACTCCTGAGGGATCTCGTGAAAGTCCGGGTGCATCAGGCACTGATTATGAATCGGACTGTGCCACATCGTGCGTTACATTCTTCTGTTCTCTTTTTCTCTTTCCACGATCTGTTCCTTTACGCCTTACGTCTATGCTCTCCTCAACTCAGACTCATTACTATTGTATTTTGTTTATGTTGGGGGGGGCATGCAGTGTACTGGTTCCCACCTTGCTAGGACATCACTTACTGCAACGGAAGACATCTTGCCCCCGCATGCCAGGAGGTGCAAATAGGCTTGCAGGAAGGCACGACACTTAGAGAAGTCCGTGAGCGCAAAAGGAACTGTCACTTCCTGATCACGCCCTGTGAAAGATCACAGCAAAGACTGTCACTCTGCATGCATATTTCTCACCACGATTTCCAGATGCCTAGTTCTTATCATAATCACCAAAGGGAACATACAATAAATTGTACTGGTCTTCAGTCGCTTGGGTTTCCTGTGGCATATAAACAGGGTCTCTACAGTAACCTTCTATGGCAGACCAGTGGTAGAGGAAATGTGACCAGATGGGATGAGATGATCATTGATTTAAAAGCTATGATGGGTGGTAGACTGCCATGAGAGAGGTGCCTCGGAGCTGGTAAGGGCGATTGTAGTGACTGCAGAGAGTACAGATTTGGAATCTTTTTTCAGGAGAAATGTGGATGAACAGAATGAATCTCCTCCATATGATTTTCTCTGAAGAATTACCACCCTATCTCTCTTCTTCCCACTCCTGTGAAAATACTTGAGAAACACCCGAATAACGTGCTCGTCAATTCATCACTGACCAAGATCTCCTGGACCCTTCTCAAAATGGCTTCAGAAATGTCCACAGTACTGAGTCAGCTCTCATTTCTGCCACTGATGCGATGAGAATGCAGGTGAACTGGAGGTGGGGTGGGGGGGGATTCGGGTTGGACTGCCATCTTTGTCCTATTGGACTTGTTGGCAGCCTTCAATACCGTCTCTCCATCACATATGGTTAGGCGGCTACAGCAAGTAGGGGTCGGTGCAAGGCGTTGAAATTGCTTCAATCCTTTCTGGTGGAGAGACATCACATTGTTAGTTGCAGCCAGTTTAGGGCTAAGGCTTTCAGTCTCCCTTGTGGCGTACAGCAGAGCTCCACACTTAGCCCTACTCTCTTTAATTTGTATGCTGTACCATTGGCAGCCCTGGTGAGATCTTTTGGTTCCCAGGTGCTGTCATACGCCGACAAAACTCAAATCACTGCGTCCTTCACTGATAATCTCTTTGAAACATCTGAAAGTTTTAAACACTGTATGACAGGGGTGAGCCGCTGGAAGAAGGAGTATTTCCTTAAGTTAAATGTTGACAAGACTGAAGTGATGGTGTTTGGAGCCCAGAATTCTGCCTGGTCAGAGCTTTGGTGGCCAGAGCAATGCGGGCCCCTCCCAACCCCTGTGGGTTCTGTCAAAAACCTTGGTGTAGTATTGGAGACTTCTCTTAATTTTATTCTACAGGTAAATTGTACCAGCAGCTGCTTTCTTATTATTCATGTCCTCAAGAAGATGTTTCCATTTATTCTTGAGGAACTTTGAAAGCAGTTGTAGGAAGGTAGGATCCTTCTGCATGGTTACCCCCACTTTTTGCCTGGTGCTAAGCTGTTATTGACTAGTCTGACTGGGATCCTGCTAATCAGGACCCCAGTATATCTGCTTTCTCCCTAAATTGTTAAGTTTGGTACTTAGGTACAACCCAGATTGGATACTGGGATATCCTTATAAGTCCCTAGTATATGGTTCTAAGGTACCCAGGGCATAGGTCCCCCGGAGGTCTCCCATGGGCTGAATCATGCATTATGCCACCCATGGGAAACCATTCAAAATGGAACTACAGGCCTGCCATTTCAGCCTGTATAAGCTGGTGCTAGCACCACTTACTAAAGATATAGGTTTCCTATATCTAGGGTCACTGCACTTAAAACCTATAAGTCACCCCTATAGCAGGCCTTTGCAAACCTGAAGGCAGGGTGCTTGGTTCTAAGTGGGAGGGTGCCCCTGCATGAGCAGGACACCCCTACAGCCTACGGAGTCCATTCTCCTGGGTTGTCAGTGAAGCAGCCATATACCATATAGAGGGGCACCGCGTAATTACAAGATGACCATCTCGAAACTGGCTGCAACGAATTCTATCATGTTTGGTATCAAACATGTTGGAATCATACCCCCACCTGGAAGAGCCCTCCGTTAGGCTCTCCATGTCCCCGGTACCAGTCTTCCAGATCCGGACAGCACAAAATGGTTGCTGCCGACCAGAGACATGATTCTGCCCTCCTGCTGCTGAGCCAAGCTCGAGCAGGGGAAGGCAGAACAATAGGCATCCTGTCACAGGGAGGTGTGACCACCTCCCGGACAGGATTTAGTGTATTGGGGCAGGGTGGGTGCGCTTGCCAGCGCCACTCAGTCTGCATGTGGGGCACATTTGCTGTCCCCATGCATAGTCCAGTTCAAACCAGTCCTGGAAGCCGTTGGCTCCCGCTCTGGTGCGAAACTGGACAAAGGACATGGGAGTAACCTGAATCGTCCCAACCCTTTCCTAAGGGTACTTAAGGGCCTACCTGTGGGTGGGTCCCTAGATTTGTCGTGGGATAAGATTCAGATCAGACACCACTTCTTCTTTTACCGTCTGGGCACTCTGGACTTCGCTGGACTTCGATTGGGCTCGACTTCGTTTCCCTTCCGGTCTGCTGCATCGTCTGTGCCTGTGCACCATAGTGAAGTCCTCCACTGGGTGCGACGGCGGTTTCTGACACCACTTCACAGCTATGCACCCGGCTTCCCTGGTGTAGGTAACGTGGGTACTAGGGTATCCACGGGTGGGGTGGCTCTCCAACCTTCTGTCTTCCACGGGGTTTCTTCAGGGTCCACTGGGAAGGGTCCTTAATCTTTAAAAATCCAACTGCGACTTACATGTAGACTTGTACGGAGCACGCAGTCGTGTTCCCACACTGCACACGCTCTCCGTGGGGTTCCTAGTCACTCACCATGGGTGGTTCCTTGGGTCCCCAGCACTTTTATGTCCTCTCGACATTGTCTTGACCCGAGTCGTGTATATGGTTTGGTCCCTCCACTGTGTATTACGTGCTATTTACTGTGTTTCTTTGCAAAGTATTGTGTGCATTGTGCATATCGTAAGAGATATTTGTATGTGTTAGAGAGTATTATATAATAAATACATATTTTTATAAATACTTTGTGTGGTTCATTTTCACTTAATCTATTCTAAAAGATTGCATTCTGGTAAAACAAGCTGCTTTACACTCCTTCTGGACTAAGCCTGACGGCTGCTCTCCACAGCTACCACTTAGAGAGCTTTCTAAGGTTGTCTAAGACCTCTTAAATCACCATAAGGGTTGTCTGGACTGGTGCAGCGTGCCCACTTACACAAGTGGACATCATATACCAGGCCAGCTTCTCACAACAGTGGTTATTGCATTAATCACCTCACGTCTGAATAATTGTAACGCCATATATCTGAATATCAATAGCTACCCGCCGAACAAACTTTAAACGGTGCAAAATGCGGCTGCGTGGCTCATTCTCAACATCCCCAAAGGTCTTTCCATGAAAGGAGGTCTTCGGAATCTTCACTGGCTGCCAATTAGAAATCACGTGATTTTCAAGGCACTTACTATAGTGCATCTTACTCATCATTATAAGGGAGCAGTGGCAATCAGGTCCACCTTTCTTTGGTACAGACCGACCAGACATTTAAGATCAGCCTCGGGCAAGAAAGTTGTAGTTGATAAATTTAGAAAGACAAGATGAGGCACTCGCTCCTTCTCTGTGGCAGCTGCAAAATTATGGAACACCCTGCCTAAATACATCACTGAGACGGGATTCCTTTGCTGCCTTTCCAAAAAACATTTTAAAACCTGGCTTTTCGTGGCATAGGCTTGCATTTTTGGTTTTATTAGATTGCTGTTCCTTTCTTTTTCCATTCTGAGGGAATTCCTTAGATTCAGCACCTTGATACCTGCTGGTTAAGAGTGCTTTATAAATTCCCCTTTCATTTAATTTCATTTCTAATATTGCTAGTGTGATGTAATAACCTCTGATGTGGGAAAGCTATCATGGGCGGATTGATTTGGACAATGGGGACTTGTCTGTCGGTCATCGTTTTGCCAAAGGTGCTTAGTAACCTGTAAACTGGAAAAATATTTAGTTTATATGTACCCCACTATGGATGTGAAACTCAGGAATGGGATTATGATGCTATGCTAATTATGTTGCTACGTTTAATGTTTCGTTCTTGTTTGAAGTAACTCTACTTGTGTAATATATATGAAAACTTACTGTTGGAACGTCCTGAGCCAGTTATACTGAAATGAAAAATATTTTATACCAAAATCCTCTATGGTCCAGTCCATTCACTTCTTCCAGATTTCCGAAAGTCCCTGAAGACCTGGCTATTCAGCGAATCAACTGGACCCGGCCAGTGCCAGGATACCCTCGCGGGTGACAAGTAGCGCTCTACAAATCTATTGATTGATTCACAAACGCAGCCAATTCACACTCCTTATGTACGCATACAAGGACTTACACAACACTGGCCCGCCATACCTCAACAACCGCACACACTTTCACCAGCCTGAGAGACACCTACACTCAGCGTCACTCTCACTCGCACATATCCCCCACATTCACAAGAGCAGGACATAAGGTTGTTAGTTCTCATACATCACAACATAGAATGGCCTCCCACAACACATCAGAGCCTCCTCCTCAGTTCTTTAGTTCTACAAGGAGCTCAAGACCTGGGAATTCGAATTACTCTAAGACACGCACCTGCTTAAGTACCTGGATACCCTCATGGGTGATTAGTGTGCTATACAAATAAATATAAGATAACACACCAGCACAATGCAACCCACGCTGCCTCTTATAAGTGTATATAGGCAGAACTTCATAGAATGCAAATCTTTAGGTACTGTCTCATAGATGTCCACAAGGTGGCAGGATTTCTCAACATTTGTATTTTGGCCGGTGATTTTTTTTTCTTCTCTAGTTATCAAGTCTAGCAATAGTTAAATACTCCACGGAATTTTTAGCTTATCTGATTTATACAATTCTAGTGCAGTTAAACTGCTATGCACATGATAAATATTCAAAATTGCATTTAACTACTCCCGACTGGAGAACATGATGCAGATGGCAATCCATAAGGAAAAGTCAATTCGATTTTTACCTAAAGACGCCGAGATTGACCCAGCAAAGCCCCAGTCAAGAAAGGCCTGGGAGCTACTATGTTAGCCAGCTTTTTTCAGCCGGCCATATTTAAAGTCTACCAGCACATAGCTGCCAAGGTTTCAGATTGCCATGTGTGACATTTTCATAATTTCAGTGAAATTATGAGTGACATTTCAGCGACTATGAGAGACACTTTCTCGCGAGCAAAAATCATGCAATGAAGACGAGGGAAACTTCTAAACATCAGAAATTACAGCCATTTGAGCAACAAGAAACTCCAAGAAGTTCTTGAAACTGCTGCAGAGCACCAGAAATGGAGGGGCGCTAACCCTAGTGCTCCCTCCTGTAACCATGACCTGAGGCTCAAACCTACTTTCCACCTGCGCGTCACGAGCCGGCACAGCTGTCACCGCCACACAATCACCCGAAGTACAGAGAGAGCGGGGATCCGGTGCCAGCACCATGGCAACGGTGGGGGCGCGGATACCCTCTCCTGCCACTGCTGGCCAGCTCTAGGACGCGCTGCGTGTTCTATCCCTCCACCAGCACCCCACGCCTCCACAGCTGGACCCCACATCCATGGATGGACCCCCTAACCCTCAACTGCAACCTCACATCCAACAGCTGGTCCCGCCCCTCCAAAGCTGGGCCCCCCACATCCACAGCTGACCCCACGCCTCAAAAACTAGGACCCTCACATCCATGGATGGACCCAACAACAAACAGACGACACAGTGAGTCTCAGACTGGCACCCAGCGCCAGCACTGAGCGACGTGACTTGAGCAGGATGCTGCCTCTCAGACACACTCAGAATGTCAGAAGTGAAGTGACGAGCGTTAGAAGTACTTAGTTACTGTACTTACTGAGTGCGTGTTGAGTTGTGAGAAGTTCTCTCTCTGGCTGCTAGTAGCCACGGCGGTGAGCCGGCCAGGACTGAGCCCCGGCGGGGGTGACTCATGTGCGGCGCCTCGGCCTGCTGCCTCTCTCGTCGGACAGTGGCGGCCGGCGCCGCATCACATCATGCCTGCAGCAGTGCAGCACACTGCAGCGCCAGTCTCCCGCTCCGCAGCTGCGCGCCCGATCATGATGCAGCCACAGGCCTCTCGATGAGGGCGGCGCTGCCATATGAGACTCTGCGAGTAGAGTTAACGCACGAGTCACAGGGCAGGCGCCGGGGACTCCCTGTAATTTAATTGGGCAGCAGGGTGAGTCTCACCATCATGACTCACTTTGTCATATCATGTGGTCAGCTCGCCGGGCCACGGGAATCGAGCCAGCACTCTGCAGAACACAGTTTTGCAACATTGTTGCTAGTAACAAGCAGAAGCGTCACAATGAAGCTTATTTGGGCACGCACGGGCTAGAGCAGCATCCGGCGATGTCAATTACTGTCTCCTGGACTGAGTCTGCCGCGGGGAGCGAGAGCAGACTGTGTGCACTCTCAGCAGAGCAGCCACCCCCCCCCCCCGGCGCACGTCACAGGTCAGAGGCACCACACCAGCCAGGCAGCGCGTGCTAGCAGCACCCTGGGGTTAATTTAGCCAACTTTCAGCGCCTTAGTAGAGAGTGGGCAAATGCGTGACAATGCATTTCAGTGCGGTGATGCGGAACACCGCACTGAAATGCGTTAGCGTCACGCCTGAGGCGTGACACTTGGCAGGACTGCCAGCAGGATGGCATATATATATTTTTTGGGGAACTGACTTTTGCCCACATGGTGACGCTGATTCGGCGACAAAAAGAATTGTAGACATAAATAGAAAAGCCGTGACAAAGCCAAATATGTCTGGCCTGTGATGTTTGCAAAGTTTTTAAGCATGGATGAAAATAAAAAATGAATAACGTGCTATAACTCGGCCAGTGCTGGCTGAGTCTTAGCAAAAAATGTTTTATTGCTGGCGGGAGAAATGTTGATGTGGGAGGCAACACGAAGGGCGGGTGAGGGGCTGACATGGACAATGAAGGGTGTGGAGAGTAAAAGCTCTATGATGCAGCCAGTGCTGTCAGCGTCATATTTTTTTTATGTCATGGCGTGTCAGGGGGCAATACAGAAAACAGAGAGGGCAACATGGACAACGGAGGGAGGCCGGTGAGCAACAGGGACAATGAAGGAAGGATGGGTGGGAAGGATAAAACAGACAACAGATCTGTCAACAATGACAACGGAAGGTTCTCAGGAGGGGCTGGGGCAAGGAGACTGACAAAGAGGCTTGGAGGGTGGGGCTTGGAGCAAGCATACAGACAACAGAGGGTGAGAGGGAGGTGCTGGGGTGAGCAAAGGAACAGTGGATGGTCAGTAGGTGGCAGGGCCGGACTGGCTACCGGGCGTTTTGGTCGGCTGCCAAGCTGGGGCCCGATTTTACTGCTGTGGAGGCTGATTTATGGTGATGGGGACCTGCATTTACTTCTAAGTAAAGAAAGCAAAACAAATGGTTTTGAAACATACTTTAAAACCATTTGATTTTCCATTCTTTACTTAGAAAGGCCCGGTAGCCAGTCCGGCCCTGGTAGGTGGGAAAACACGGGTTTACATAAAGGAGACAGCTGAAAAACACGCATTGTTGTAGACTACTTAAAACAAAGAAGAAAGTAGCGCCTAAAAAAATAAACAGTGGAAGGACACAAGTAATGTGTCCATGCTTGAAGGGAGGGACAAACACAGGAAGAAGAAGGAAGCCTATGGCAGCTGACCAATAAAAAGCAAGCAAATGACAGTGAAGCCAACCAATGGTAAGTAACAGCCGGTCTTCAAGCCCTCTATTAGAAAACAAAAGGTCTCACAAGAGACAGAGCATGCACTGTTTAATGCGAGAGCTAAAAAGCAATGTCCCTGATGCACTTGGGGGTTTTCTGCATGGGGAAAATTTAGTATTTGTTTTTGTTAGTAACAGCCATTGTATATATGGTGGCCCCATTAAAAAAAAAAAGGTGGACACGGTGGGCCTGTTGATGCCATGCACACCAATGGATGCTAAGCGAGAACGTTTCTTCTAACCCAGCAGAATCAGCATAAGTGTTGCTGTTGGGAAAGCCATCATGTCCTGTTGTAAAACCCACTTTTCAGGGGGGCTAAACTCTGGTAGATCTCCTTAGCCCCAAGAGGATTTATATGTAACATACTCTTTTCGGAGAAATGGAGAACAGGCTGGTGTCTCTCCTTCTACACTAGAATTTAAGGTGCATTAAGAGTCAGACAAACCTATCAAACTAAACTCTCATCTGCAGGGTATTTTATATATATAAGTATATATATATTACACAGTGGCAGTAGGAAATAGTAAGTAGGAAATATATTTTTTGGTTTGCTAATAACTTTGGCACAGTTTGACGAATTTTCTCAAACCTTTTCACAAAAAGGGTTAAGCCAACTCAGCTCTTGCGTGGAAAGTTTTGGGGTGACCCATTAAGCGGGTCCCCAGAAAAAGGGGGTGTTCCAACACACATTTTTCCCATGCAGTTTCTCATAGAAAAATTGAACAGTGCTACAGCCAAAACAGCTAAAGGTATTACATCGAATTTGGCAGAAAGCAATATCTTTACATAGAAAGAGTCCTTTTAGTGATTGGTGTAAATCTGTTCAATAGTTTTTGAGAACTTGACGTTAAAAATGTATGTAAATATAGAGATGTTGTAGTACTGTGGGACCAGCAGTTTAAAACATTAGATTTGATTGGCTGCCTCACATCAACACAGATGTTTTGGCCACAATTTGAGGACTAGGTGACTCAGTTCCCATGTCCTGAATTAAAAAAAAAACATATAAGGGTTAGGGTAGGGATACCCCAATCCCCTAGGCCTTTTCGGGGGTGCCCAGAGGCACCCCCACCCCCCGTCCAGGGCCAAAAACAGATTTTCTTGAAACTGTACTGCAGTACCGCAGTAACATTATGATCCTTTTCAAATAGAAACCTCCAGGCTGGGTGTGGGCCCAGGGGGGTCGCCACATGAAAAAACATAAGGGGAGGCGGCAATGTGCCTCCCGTTCCTGAGTCACTTATTCGCCCTAGGAAACCTATGTCCTGGGGCCCACGTAATGATTTAATTATTTTAAGGGGAATCAATATATAACCCCAGGAGAGCTTACCATATTTTTCAAAGCACCCCAAGCCATTTAATGGCCCTAGGGACCACATTCCCTGGGGCTTCTATAATTATTTATTAATTATAAGGGTAGGGGGGCCTGCAGCCCCCCTTCCCAAGCCAATTAATAGCACCTCTAATCTCCTGGGGCAAGATGACATTTTTGTTATGGGGAGGGGGTGTGGGCCCCCCTCCCCAAGCCATATAATGGCCTCGGGGACCCCATCCCTTGAGGTCCAATGGCAGGCAGTGTCCTATGGACCACATCCCCTTTTTCCCTGCTCGGAAGAACACAGGCAGGGAACAGAAATCTAACTCCTTGCCTGCATTCTCCTGGGCAGGGAACATAAGTTTGATCCCGCCCGTTGGAGCAGAAACAAAAGCTGCTACAGTCGGGTGGGAGCAAGCAAATACAGGTTGCTCCTGCCAGCACTCAGGAAGGGTGCTAGCAGGGGTGCCATGGGCAGTTCCCCCCGTTCCCCAAGGGCTCTAAATTTTGTGGGTTAGACCAGGGCACCCACTAAAAAAAAGGGGAAAAAAAGATTGCTGTCTCCCACGGACAACATGGATGGATGCTGGCTGGGGAGCCGGCGGGGCTACGGGCCTCCCTCAGTTGCCCCCAGTGATTTAAAGTTGTTGGGTGCCCCCCAGTCACCCATGAAAAAGAAAGTATAGCATGAAGCCAGCGGGGCCACGGGGGTCTTGGGCCTCCCCAAGCAGCTCTCATCGTTTGGGAAAGTTCGTGGGTGCCCTGGGTGGGACCAAGGCACCCACAAAACATAAAAAATAAGAAAATAAAAAATTGCACAAATATGAAATGAGCGGAAAAGCCACTCGCCACTCATTTCATAGCCACTGCTCCTGCTAGGAAGCACCCCATAATGCCCTGTGAGGGCTATCTATTGACATTAATACATCCTGGTAGTGCCTGTAGAATGGCCAGGGGCACCCCAAATAATTTTTAAAAAATATTTGGGGGTGGGGCTGCAGCGGTCCGCCAGGAACATTTTAAAAACAATATACAGTAAGTCTTCGGAGTCAGTGAATACAGGACCCCAGGAGAGCTTACAATTATTTTAAAGTACTCAGAGCTGAAGATGTATACCCTTCAGCTGGAATGCAGGGACCCCGTGTGTTTGGGTCTATGGCTGCATTTTGTGGCCTAAAGGTGTAAGAAAAGGACAACACATGTTTATGGTTGTTTTGAATAAAAATGCTTTAAAAAAAAATATTTTTGTGACAGTAATTATTATCAATCATTGTCATGCACATGGAAATACATTGATTATAGTTATTGATAACTTTTTGTGGTGGTTCATTGATAAAGCCAATAGGTCTGCTTTTTATATGTTGATGTGCTGCTCCCTGACGAAGTCAATAGGCCTACCTTGTATATTTTAGACTTCTGACCTCTGACCTTTGACAAAGCCAGCAGGTCTGCCTTGCTGAAAATGACAGGCTTTATAGTTTTACTTTACATTACACAAACCTCAGAAATTCACTGAAAAAACAAAGTTTAAAGTGACGCTATAGACCTTTATAATGGGGTGTTTGTAACACATAGCCCTGGATTCGGGGGTGAGTTGCCTTCACCAAACTGAATCATTTTAGGGTGGTGAGGTATTTGGGTTGCTTTATGGGTCTCTACTTCTTTTCCTGGTAAGTGTGTTAAATATACCGGTGGTTTGTTTCTGACTGTAGCATGGTTTGGGCAAATTGGTTTCCAATGGTCAAAGTTTTTATTAAACATGTTTTTCTGTTGTCCTCCTGTGTGCCCTGTTGATGTCCCGTAGGAGGTTTTTGATTTCAGTCCTGGTGACTAAAGAGGCTGCAAGGTCTGCCACGGCACCTTTGGGGAAGGTTTTTAAGGATCTGCCAATGGTGACATTAAGTCTCATCAGAGAGGTTCGGAAGATTTCTGCTTTCTCCGTGGTTGACTGAAGTTGATCAAATTGTTTTCCAAAATCAACAAGTCCCCATTGCATGACGCAGCAGTGTTTTCTTTGATTCAAGAAAGCTGGTCAATCTCCCTGAGTGAAGGTCTAGCAGATGACATCTCTGTGATCTGAAGGTTACCTGTTTGAATGCCAGCTGGGTCCTCTTATTTGATTATTTAAAAACATTCATAAAAGCTATACAAACATAAAAATCATTTAAAAGCAAGCATAAATACACTTGATATTTTGGATAATAAATAAAGGAAAAGAGACAATATATTAAACGGACAATGAATTATGTTACGTTTGCTTTAAATGATTTTTATGGTTGTATAGCTGTTATGATTGTTTTTAAATAATCAAATAAAGCTTTGATTGATTGACAAAATTCTATTAATTTGGCTAATAGTAGCTCCTGCTCATTGTGGTGCCACGAAAACTGGTTAGTAGCAAAAAAAAAACAGCAGACATTTTCTGGTGCTCCTGACCTGTACTGTTGCTGCTGATTGGCTACGCAGCTGCACAGATTCTTCAGAAATTCCCTGACAGGTTTGCTCATTCTTACTAAGCTTTGGAATGTGACCATTGCACCCACAGCTATTTCAGAGCGCTCAGGTCCAGAATGCAGTCTTACTGGCTGGTTCAGGGGAAGTCCAGGGTTCCTGTGCTCTTAGGCCCTGCGACTTCTCTCTTTGCTGGAATGGAGATTGTTCCTTTTGTCAACATTCAGCAGTGACGGTCACCTTCTTACTGAGAGTTGTTGTCAATTGGAGCAGGTTTTGCTTTAGGCTTCTCAACTCTTCATGCTGACTGTTGTTTTGTTTTCTTTCTCAGAGTGTCGACTTACTTTGAGCTCAAGAGGGTAAGCTTTGAAGGACAGTCTTTAGGTCCTCTCCTTCAGGGGAATGTCTCTGATCAGTTCTGCATATGAGCATGGATTGATTTTCTGTCTTTCAGATTTAGGATCAGCAATAGTATTAAGGCATTTTTGGCTCCCCAGAGACTCTGTAGGAGCCTGACTGACTCCAGGCTTGAGTATGGGGCTCTCTTCCAAGAAACCGTAGAAGGTTCCTCACCTAGATGGACATCTTTTTAATTTTTGCAGTCTTGGTGGATTGGGAAAGAATCCAAACCTCTGATTCTGTCTCACGGGTTCCAAGCTCCCTTTCCAAGGTGCTTGTGATATCTTCAGTGGTGACGTCCGGCTTTGTTCATCTGAGAAATGGGTCAGTCCCGATGGCAGGTCCTCTCAAGCTCATGACTTTGTTTACTTTGTTCAGGCTTAGAAAGTTTAAGACTGAACAAATCATATCACCATATCAAGGTCTCAGATGCTGCTACTGACAACTTTCTGTCAGCGTGCGGCCTGCGTCTGTCAATGCTTGGTTATGTACGTCGACAAAGTGCTCGCGTCTGCACTTGCTGCAGGATTGGTTGAGTGGGTACTGCTGAAGCACATGCTCAGTATTTGTCACCAGATCTTAAAAGGCTGGAATAGCCTACCCCTTAAACAAGCCTTATAGGCATCCCAGACAAAATCCATAGTCGTCGAGCCCATATTTAGTAAAAAATATTCTGAACAAAAAGATTTAATGGCCAAGATAATTTCGGGGTCTAATAACATTGTTCTGTTCAACGTCCATCTTGTTTGTAGAGTATTACTTTCCCCAAGATACAGAAAAAAAAATAGGGGCATGATCGGAGAGATGACTGGGAAGAACAGATATCTGCATGGTCTTATCTGTTCAAAAAACCGGGAGAAGGCCAAGGAGCTACAAGTAATAGAGGGAAGGATCTCCCAATTAGAAAGCGAATGTAGGTACCAAGGTAGCCAAGGGAATTTAGGAAGGATAGTGCAGGTTCAGAGGTAACTTGAAGGGGCCAGGCTGGAGTTCAGGAATAAACTGGACCAAAAGTGCAGGGCTCAATGGCTTATTAAAAACATGCAAAATTTTGAATATGGGGAAAGGGCAGGTGCCTTATTAGCGTGGAAAGCTAGAGCAGATCGCTCTAAAAATAATATTAACGAACTAATAATTAATAACAATGGGGATAAATCTAGTAATGCAAAGGATGTGCAATCCTGCCTTATCTCCCTTTTGCGGGCCTCTATAAAGAGAATCTGGTCCCTTCTCAAGATAAAATGCAATCTTGGTTACAGGGTAAATCTTTGCCTGTTCTAACCGAGGCTAGTCGGGCTCTCCTTGATGCTCCCATTACTATGGAAGAGATCAAAAATCAAATAAAGAACTCTAAAAATAACAAAGCCCCCGGGCTGGATGCCCTACCGAGTGAAGTTTATAAATTATTATCAGATGATCTGATACCGATATTGGATATCCTGTTTAATTCAGTTTATAGCCCAATGGGTAATGTCCCTAGTTCCTGGAAGGAAGCAATTATTGTACTGATATTAAAGCCAGGGAAAGATCCATTAATAGCCGATTCTTATCGTCCTATCTCCCTGCTGAATGCCGACTATAAGATCTTTATGGGCATTCTAGCAGGGAGGTTGGCTAAATTGGCTCCCAGTTTGATCAATATAGATCAGAAGGGCTTTATTGCAGGAAGATACATTCAGGAACAGATACAAATGCTGATCAGGAACATCGACTTGGCCGTGGTAAGATCAGATCCCTTGGCAGTAGTGGCTTTGGACGCGGCCAAAGCCTTTGATAGGGTGTGCTGGGTGTATCTTTGGGAGGTACTTGAGGTAATGGGATTCGGCCCCATTTTCATTCAAACTCTCAGAAATTGCTATCAGGGAGCATCTGCAAAAATTTTGCTAAATGGTTCACTGACCCCTAGTTTTGGTATTCAAAGGGGAACTAGGCAGGGCTGTCCCATCTCCCCCTTGTTGTTCAATATTTACATTGAACCGTTGGCACAAGCCATCAGACAAGATTACTCAATTTGTCCCTTTCAATCTCAATCATATCATTGTAAGTTAGCATTGTATGCGGATGACATTATTATTTATACCAGCAATCCGGGGGTGGCTATTCCTCGGATTGGGGCCTTTTGGGGGAATTTGACTCTATTTCAGGTTATTTAGCCAATTCCTCCAAAACGGAAGTGATGTGCTGGAATATTGGCCAATGGGAAGGTACTCCCAGTAGTGAGTTAAAGTACTTAGGTATTAAGATAGTTAAAGATATAGACAAAATCCCTCAGATTAACTTGAATAAAATCGCGAAAGAAATCGACCATCTTTTTGCCAGATGGGGGAACCTACCTTTGACGATTTTTGGGAAGGTTAATTTGGTGAAGATGGTCGTTCTTCCCAAGTTGACTTACTTGTTTAATGCTGTCCCTCTGGCTTTTCCTAGTAAGACCATAGGTAAGATCCAGGGGAAAATTGGGAGTTTTATTTGGGGAGATAAAGGTGCAAGGATGTCCTGGAAGAAACTGAGGAGGAAGCTTACTAAAGGCGGGTTGGCTCTTCCAGACATTAGATGGTATCTAGTAGCGTTTCAGTTTAAAGGCATCAGGATGTTGCTTTCTAACCCAGAGGGGACTTCGTGGGGTAGGTTGTTGGGCGAGTTGGCTATGATGGAGGGAGGCGGAGGCGGGGAGGGCTTCTTATATAAGTTTGGAGCCCCAAGATACTTCAAACGGGTACGGCTTAAGGTTCTTAAAAATGCTTTGGAAACATGGTATAAAGTAAGGTGTAGATGGGGAATAGGTTATTTTTCTGACTTTGCACCTATATGGGACTCCCCAGGGACTCCTCCTTGCCTAAGAGATAGCTTGGCGATACCAATTAAGAGAGCAGGGGTGGTTAAGTGGTCTGATTTGGTAGCTGCAGAAGGCATTCTCCCATGGGAAATATTAAGAGCTAAGGTGGGCCCTGGTCTCTCTAAATTCAAGTATATACAACTTACATCTTGGTATAATGCAGAAATGGTTGAAATAAGGGGGATTGGGAAATAGAGCACTTTTTACAAACAGTTCAACCAAGGAAAAAGAGATATCTACATGGTATACTGAAGCTTTTAGAAGCTGATGATATAGATTTACCTGTACAATCTTCAGTCTGGAATCAATCCCCCTTAGAGGTTTATACAGCAGACCAGTTTGAGCCCTCCTTGAAACTTCTTTATAAATACATTAAACCAGCCAGTTTAAAGAAGAATCATTTTTTTGTTATTAATAGGTTATATTATACGCCGGCTAGGATTGCCAGGTTTGCCCCGTTGCCTCCCCCAAAGTGCCCTAGGTGCCGGATACCCAATGCGAATGATATCCATATCTTCTTCGATTGTCCCAAGTTGAGAACTTATTGGAAAGATGTGGAAGATACTGTAACCGGAATCTTTAAAGTTAATATAGAGGTGAATCTCCCATTGGTGTTCTTTGGGGGTAATGGACTATCCAATTCTAACTTGTCATTTCCCCAGAGGGGGTTGTTGTTATATTTAGTGATTTTGGCCCGGAGGGAGATTTGTATTAAGTGGAAAGATCCTAATCCCCCGACTAGAGAAAAGTGGCTTAAAGCTGCATTTGCTATGGCATGCCTGGAACAAGATGAAAAGCAGGAAGATCTAATCAACATCTGGCAGCCTCTGCTAAGCTGGGGCCGGGACCTGAGACTAATAACTGATAATAACTGATAATATAAGCTGTACGGGATTGTACCCTCCCCTGTCCTATGATTACACCAAGCCCTTACTACCTGGGGTTGGTCAGGTTGACCTGAGCAAGTGCAGCTAGTCGCAGGGCGCCCAGTGAGAATTGACGGCTTTAAGATCTGCAGTAGCTTTCGGTGAGATGAGGACAAAAAAATAAATAAAAAGGCTGGAATAGCTGCAACTGACCAGATTACAGATGTATCCAGGTTGCTGAAAATGCTCTTGGAATGAAGAACCTGACAACCACAGCACACTACATTGGCTAGGTCTGTGAGCAGATCTTTACATCTTCAGGCTATCTAGATGCTTCTTTCCATGCTGTAATACTTGTAAGCTAGTGGAAGCGGGATTCGCTGCATTGACTACCTTCATCATTACTTTGCCAGAATTGCACCTTCTCTTACCCACCTACCTGTTGCATCACAACTTGATTCTATACTTGTGTGTGTAAGCACATGCAAGTGATCTACAGCAACACAGTGGTAATTTCTATAGGCTGCTTTACTAATTCAGGGGCCAAAGATTTGAGTCCGAAGTCTAATGTCAGCAAGTGCCACCAAAATGAAGAGAGGTGGTGTCTGACGGGGGTACCAATTTCATATCAAAGTATATGACATTCCTGTGGGAGGAGTGTGGTGTAACCTACAACTTCATCACCCCTTACCACCCCCGAGGTAATAGTTTGGTGGACAGATTCAACCAAACCTTGAAAGGCATGATCAAGTGTCTAACTGAACCTATGAGGCATGAGTGGGACGTCCTATTACCATGCCTTCTCTTTGCTTACAGGGAGGTACCACAGAAGTCCTTAGGGTTTAGTCCCTTTGAGCTACTGTATGGGTACCCTGTGAGAGGACCTCTCAGTTTGGTTAAAGAAGGCTGGGAGACAGCTGCCAGGAAAACTCCCCAGGATGTATTTAGCTACATGCTGGCCTTCAGGAACCAAACTTCGCGCTTCAGGAAACTCCCTCAGGAGAACCTAGAAGCCAGCCAGGAAGAAATGAAACGCTGGTGCGACCAGAATGCCACTCTGGTAGAGTTTCAGCCTGGCCAGAAAGTGTGAGTCATGGCCCAGTAGAGCCTTGCGCTCTTCAGGACAAGTGGACTGGGCCTTTTGAGGTGGTGGAGTGCAAAAGTGATGTCACCTATATGGCGAATATGCAGACTCCCAGGAACCCTATGAGGGTCCTCCATGTGAACCACCTCAAACCTCACTTTGAGAGGTCTGAAGTAAGCATGCTCTTGGTGACAGATGCTGGGGTAGAAGAGAAGAGTGAACCTCTTCCTGACCTCCTGTCTACCAATGAGCATGATGGGTCAGTGGAAGGTGTGAACCTCTCCCCTACACTGACCCCAGAGCAGCAGAGTGACTGTCGCCAGTTGTTGTGGCAGTTTGCCACCCTGTTCTCCCTGACCCCCGGTGTCACCCATTGGTGTACCTATGATGTGGACACTGGGGACAATCCTCCTGTGAAACACATAATATTCAGGCTGACTGACAGGGTCAGAGCCAGCATCAAAGAGGAGGTTTCTAAGATGTTGGCGTTAGGGGTGATAGAGCCCTCCAACAGTCCTTGGGCTAGCCCAGTTGTCTTGGTCCCAAAGGCTGCTGCACCCGGTGCCACCCCTGAACTTCAGTTCTGCGTGGACTACCGTGGGCTCAATGCCATCAGCAGGACTGACGCACACCCCATCCCCAGAGCTGATGAGCTCTTAGATCGGTTGGGAGCTGTCAAGTTCCTCTTCACATTTGATTTAACATCTGGGTACTGGCAGATTGCCTTGACCAAGGGGGCCAAGGAGAGGTCTGTATTCTTAACACCAGAGGGGCACTACCTGTTTCGGGTGATGCTCTTTGGGTTGAAGAATGCCCCTGCCACCTTTCAGAGGTTGGTCAACCAGGTGTTGGCTGGAGTGGAGGATTTCACTGCCGCCTATCTGGACATCGCAGTGTTCAATTTCAGCTGGGAGGATCACTTGCACCACCTCTGGGAAGTGTTAAAGGCTCTGCAGAGGGCAGGCCTAGCGACCAAGGCCAGTAAGTGCCAGATCAGGCAGGGGTCTGTGGTGTACTTAGGGCACCAGGTAGGAAGCGGCCAGGTGGCGCCACTACAGCCTAAGATTGACACCATTCAGGCTTGCGAGCCCCCCCACCCACCCAAGACCCAGACAGAGGTGAGAGCCTTTTTAGTTCTCACCGGTTGCTATAGGAGATTTGTCAAGGGCTGTGGCCCCATTGTTGCCCCCTTGACTGAGCTGACTTCCAGGAAGCTGCCCAGGAAGGTGATCTGGACTGAGGCCCGCCAGACAGCTTTTAATGCCCTGAAGGCAGCAATGTGCACGGTGCCCGTGCTCAAGGTACCCGACTTCTCCAAGGAATTCGTAGTGCAGACTAACACTTCAGAGCATGGTGTGGGAAAGCTGCTCTCACAACTGAACGAAGAGGGCCTAGATCAGCCTGTAGTCATCCTTAGCAGGAGACTACTCCCCAGGGAACAGAGTTGGAGTGCCATAGAGCGATAAGCTTTTGCTGTGGTCTGGGCACTGAAGAAGCTAAGACCCTACCTGTTTGAGACTCAATTCCGAGTTCAGACAGACCACAGGCCCCTCAGATGGTTAATGCAGATGAGGGCTGAGAACCCAAAACTGTTGAGATGGGCCATCTCCCAACAGGGAATAAACTTTACGGTGGAACAACGCCTTGGCAGAGAACACGCCAACGCTGATGGTCTGTCCAGGTTCTTCGGCCTTAGTGATGGTTGGGTAGCTCTCCCTACTTTCAGCTGTAGGGGACATGTGTTAGACCTGGCATCTTTTGGTGTGTTTCCCTTGTCTTTTTGCTTTCTGGCCTCCTGTTTTTAATGGTACGTTAAACTTCGTTTTGCTGGTTTAGTGCCTCTGCGCACTTTCTCACTGCTGTTCAGTGTTAAAGTGCAAGTGCTCCTACTGTAAATTGTGTTTATGGATTGGTGTTTCCATGTTTGGCTTAATTGATTTACTATTAAGTCCCTAGTATAATGCACTGTGTGCGCCCAGGGCCTGTAAATCAAATGCTGCTAGAGGGCATGCAGCACTGATTGTGCCACCCACACAAGCAGCTTTCAAAGGTGTCTCAGACCTGCCACTGCAGTGTCTGCGTGCAGTTTTTACTGCCATGTTAGCCCTGGCAAGTGCCCCCACTTGCCAGGCCCTAACCTTCCCTTTTCTTACATGTAAGGCACCCCTCAGGTAGGCCCAAGGAACCCCCATGGGCAGGGGGCAGTGTATGTGAAAGGTAGGACATGTCCTGGTGTGGGTGACATGTCCTGCAGTGAAATTCTGCCAATTTCGTTTTTCACTATTGACAGGCTATCCATCCCATAGGCTAGCATGGGAGTTGCTTTGTAACATCTTACAAGCCTAACGTTCCATTGGCACAAGATAGAGGAATAGAGTTTAGTATGCCTGAACTCAGGATTTAAAAAAACATCTTTTAATAAAGATGATTTTTATATTATGTGTTTCAAAATACCTCTTTTAGAAAGTGGGTATTTTCTTATCTAGCAAACACAAGGAGATAATGGACGGAGCGCTGAAACTTTTCAGACACTCACCCCCAGTCACAGATCTGGGTTGAATCCATCATCATTCTTTAGCTCATTTCGCCACCACAGCTCAGACTCAGCTATATGCAAATCAGCCTTGACCCTGTGCCTCATGGGAACAGTCCAGCCTGAACTGTCAAGCCAGGTCTTCCCTGAACCGGAAACAAGCATCCTGGGACCAGTTTCTGGGTAACACTCTTCATCAGCCAGGCTAGCTTGAATCCAGTGGCAAAGTGAGCAAGGGACCCACGTCTGGGCATACCCTGCCAACGTAGGGCAAACAAAGCAAACACAAGGAGATAATGGACGGAGCACTGAAACTTTTCAGACACTCATCCCCAGTCACAGACCTGGGTTAAATCCATCATCATTCTTTAGCTCACTTCGCCACCTCAGCTCAGACCCAGCTATATGCAAATCAGTCTTGACCCTGTGTCTCATGGGAACAGTCCAGCCTGAACTGCCAAGCCATGTCCTCCCTGTTCCGAAAAACAAGCATCCTGGGATCGGTTTCGGGCTAACAGCCCTCATCAGCCAGGCTAGCTTGAATCCTGTGGCAAAGTGAGCAAGGGACCCACGTCTGGGCATACCCTGCCAACTTAGGGCGAACAACACAAACACAAAGAGATGATGGACGGAGCGCTGAAACTTTTCAGACACTCACCCCCAGTCGCAGATCTGGGTTGAATCCATCATTGTTATTTAGCTCACTTCGCCACCCCAGTTCAGACACAGCTATATGCAAATCAGTCTTGACCCTGTGCCTCTTGGGAACAGTCCAGCCCGAACTGCCAAGCCATGTGTTCCCTGGACCGTAAACAAGCATCCTGGGACCGGGACGGAGTGTCTGAAAAGTTTCAGCACTCCGTCCATCATCTCCTTGTGTTTGCGCTATTTTCTTATCTAACCATTCTGTGTGCCTCTGCTGGTTTGTGTATTGACTGTCTGGTTTTGGAGTGACAGAGGCTGGGGATGTGCATTCACTGTAGACAGCCACAAAGGTGGTTGAGATGAGTCCTGCCTTTCCTGGGTGACTCATAGTTGGGCTGAATAGGCCTGGTCTGCATTTAGAGTGGTGGGAGGAGTTTTCACTAGCACCTGAATAGGCAGTGTCTCCTCTGCACAATGCTGTCTCCCCCTTCTGTAGTGAAGCTGGACCAGAGAGGGCAGAACTGGTTTGGGCTGGGCTCAGAGAACCTTGCCAGAAAGAGAACAAAGAGAAAATGTGGTATAAATATTGGGGCCCTGACCCTAGACTTTAGAACTCTTTTGGATCAAAGACCCTGCCAAGAAGAAGAGCTGGAGAAGCTGTGAGGAGGAACTATTACTTTGCTGTGTGGTTTGCTGTGTTGGCCTGCAGTGGCTGCTTCTGTCTTGGGCAGAGAAAGGACCAGACTCAACTTTCTGCAAGCCTTTGTTTGAGTTTCTTCATGGGCTTGAGGTAGAGCTTGCCCCCTGTTCAAGAAGTGTCAGGAACAGCAAAGACTTCAAGTTCATCTGCTACCAGCACTGGGAACTGTGTATTTTGTGCTGCAATAGAAGAAAAAGCAACCTGACGCCATCAACAACGCTGCTGCTGGCTCCGTGTCCTGAAGGCACTGCCGCACTTCGCACTGCAACCCTGGTCTCACCGCCTGCTGCACCACGACCTGTGGGCACTGCACATTGCACCGCCTCATGCCGCCACCCTGGTATCCACAACGACGACGCTCCACGCCGACATCGGCGCTGCTTCTTGCACTGTGGTTTGAGGGCAATGTTCGTAAGTTACACGATGCACCGCTCCGTCCCACACCGCAGCCTTGGCCTACCGATACCGACGCCATTGACTCCAGTTCGTCAGCCGACTACAGCGCTTCAGCAACGATGACGACGCTGATTGCACAGTGACCGGCCAGCACTGCGACAAGCACCGCACCATTTTGCAGCGCATCTCTGGTCTCACCGACGCTGCTGAACGCCGTCACTGAGCCACTGACTGCACCGCGACCTGAGGGCACCGCACGCCGCACCTCTGCACTTCGCACCACAGCTCCGACGCCTGAGCTTCTTACTTCAACCGCACGGAGTTCGATCTGCAACACGTGTGAATTCAAGGGCCCGACAACTCCTCCACCCACCTCCAGAACCAACACCTGCCGACGCCAGCTCTTCGGGGCTCATCACGAAGTCACAGACGCCCTGCATTTCTAAAGGTTCTGTTTGCAGGCCTTCCAACACCGTAGCTGGCCCACGACGCCACAGTCAGCCAGAACGGTTTGGATTTGTTGTTCACGATGCCGTGATAGTCCCTTCAAGGAACAGTACTTTAAGTCTATTTTGCTTATTGATATTGCTAAGAACTGTATGGTGGATTTTTATCATTTTTGATCTTGTTTTGAACAGAAACAATAATGGATATTTTTCTAAAACTGGTGTGGTGTTATTTTGTAGTGTTTTTACTGTATTACTGTATGTTATGTGCAAATGCTTTACACACTGCCTCTGAGATAAGCATGGCTGCTAGTGCCAAGCTCCCAAGAGGGTGAGCAGGGATTATTTTAGAAGTGTATCCCCCTTACCCTGACTAGCAAGACGGGTCCCTACTTGGACAGGGTAACACCCTGCCAACTAGAAACCCCCATTTATAACACCCAGACTGTACGTAATGCAATTTGTTTTATATAACTGTCCCTTAAAAGCACGCACTTCACAGCTCAGCTGGTAACTCTCTGCACTACCATTAAAAAAGAATACATCTTTGTAATGACAAAACTTCAAGTGATTCCATCAATTAAAGAAAGTACCAGCTCCCAAGCACCTTTTACATTTGTAGATTCACCAGTTGTGCAAATGTACATTTCTTTCAGGCAAGCAAGCACCCTGGCAACAAGGCTTGTTTCTTGTTGAGCCTTCTGCCGCCTTCAGTTTCGCAGCACAGGATACTCCCTGAATGACAGTGCAGCTGATGCATTTAAACTATCGGAATTAATCATCCTGGAACAGTTGTCTTTTCACAAAAAGTAGGGGAAGAGGTTTTTCATAAATGTAAAAAGTATGGGTACGTCGGGCCGCTCAGATCCGCATACTTCAACCTCTGGGCCAGTGTAACTCTAAAGAGTGCTTGACTGCAACCCTCCTTCAATGTTGCAGCAAACCTGTTGGGACTGCTCCACATAGCACCACCCTAAATCCTCAAAACAGAGGAATAATGCCACCAAGGTAAAAGGTCTGGATAAATCTCATCATTTTTTTAATGATGCATTGCCTGCTGCCCTCTGTACCACAAGGATGAACAGAGGACCCAGTCATTCATTAAACACAATACCGCCAAGATTGTGGGTTCATGAAACATAAACCAACGTTTACTTCACTCTAGGTGGCATTCGTGAAAGTAACATCAAGCAGAACTTCAATATATACTTTATTTCGGCCATAGGCCATAAAAGGTTTCACAGTAAAACAATTTAAATATTCCACGTTGTGCTTTACGTCGTTCTTAGTACAATGACATACATAGCATTTTTATTTACATTTCAACCCAAGTATTCGGACCGGTGGAAAGTGCAAGGCCTTTAGTATGTTATTTGATCCTTGGGGAGAACTATTTCTAACCCTAGATACATAAAGTATCTGAACATCAAAAGGTCTGTTAGGTAATGCACCTGAGGTAACTGAAACCAGCCCCAGCAAAGGTGAAACACTGGCTCCTTCAGAGTCTAAGTAATCTTTCTTTTCTGTGAATGGGTGGAGCTTGACTTCAGTGGTGTAGACGACTCTCAGAACCCTGTCCCGTCACGACTCTTAAGTCAGGTTTGTCAGCTCTATGACAGGTGGATGACAGAGAGAGCGTCTGCACCCTAGTTGTCCATTGTTGGACTGTCCAATAGGGCAATCAGTGCCTGATGGGCCTGCCAGACAGACCAGTGTGTGGGACGTTTTTAGATCTCGCCTAGGCAGCTCATGCACTGCATGCGCAGTCTCGAAGAGACATGTTGTATCTAGGATATGGGCTTCAAAAAATGCCCATATTTTTCATTGGTTCCTCTTGCTGTCCTTTAGAAATGCTGACTTTTCATTGGTGTATACACTTAGTAGTCCCTCCTTTTGAAATGTTGTATCCTCCCATGAGGACTGCCCGTTACATGTGTTCTTACTGTTCAGGTTATATTTATACTTTGAGAGAACTCTTGAGTCAAGAGACCACAGAGCGAAGAAGCTGAACGTCCCTCCAATTTTTTTCCTCGAAGAGTATCTAGTTTTCGATTATTATAGCACCGCTTGGCGGTGAATGTGCGAATTGCAGTTGTTGCATCTCTAATAATGAGATACATGGTTAACTCATTTACTCACTCTGTTGCAGTGTTAGCAGTTGAGACACACAGAACCATGCATCCTTAAGTGTTTTGCTTCACGTTTAAACAACGATGTCAAGTTTGTAACTTTACAGAAAATGGAAAAACGGGGAGAGTATATTGGCTAACAGCCACCGTTGCCCACTTTGAAACTTTAAAACCAGGTTCGAGGCCCGACACCCTCCTGTGATTCTGGGAAAAGCACTTAATTACTCGTGCTTAATTACTCGTGCTTTAAAAAAAAAAGTGTCATTGTATAACATAATCTGGTGCTCGTGTAGAGCGCACTAATGCCCTTGGGCAAGGTTTGTGCTATAGAGTCGCTAGCAGTTTGCATAATGAGTATGACAGTAGTTGTGGTTTCGTACTTCAAGTGGGTGGGCTGCAACATGTATTTTACAGACTTCTGTAAATGCTGCTATATACACGGGGCCTGCCCGAGTTTGTTTGTTTGATTTTTTAGGTCGAGCCTAGCACAGCGTGCATGCGCTGCTCTAGGAAAACGACCTCTTGGAATCACTCAGCACTTTTCACTCGCTCGTGCGTGTGTTTTTTTTAGCTTTTTTTCTATTGGGCTTTGCGTGCGAAGACAACACGCAATTGGGCAAAGGCGGGTGCATGTCCCACCTTTCCCTGGATATGTATCCGCCTACGGCTTGCGGTTACGAGCGCAGTGTGCCATCTGGTTCGGGTCAGATTTCAAACGTTGTTTTTCGTTTAGCTTTTGCGCGGCCGCGCTTTTTTTTTCTAACTTTCGCTTGTTTTTTTCTAACTTTGAACATGTAGGCTTCCTTGAACTCTGGCTCCGTCGCGCTGTGATGTTTTTTCTGGAGACACTCTCCGGTCTTCATTTTAGAAGGGCAGAAAGACAAGGCTTGGCCCCTCATGAAATATGTGTTAAGAAAGGACATTTTGAGAAGTAAGTACGAACGAGCTGTCTGTTTTTCGCTTGCAGTTTTAGGAGTCTGTGATCTGCTCAGCCAGAAAGGATTTTAATGCGCATGTGGATATCGGACATTCTTTCCGAAGTTTAAATACGCTTGATTTTACATAGTGCTTGGCATCGTAGTGTTTGTTTCTAAGCACCATAAAACGTTCACGTGCTTGGCACCAGGCAGATGAAAGGTTGGTTGCTCCTGTCAGGACGCGACTGATTGATCCGCAGGTCACAGCAGATGTCAGCAGCGAGCCGTCAACTCGTCAGAGCATTCGAGCCCGCGAAAGTGACTTTTATTTCGGAAGTTTTATGTCAAGCAGGGGCACTATTGTTTCTAGTGACAACGAAACGAGACAGGCCATCTCTTCCAAGCAGTTGTCTTACATATCTGCTTTCAGCTGTTTTCATTTCAATAACGCTTGTACCTTACTGTATGCAATGTACGTTCTGGCTGGCAATAATTTTCAGCGCCTGTAAGTGGCATGTGAGCGCTATAAAAACAACTTCTTCAATGCATGAATGAACCAGAGACTTTACCATTGAAGGTTGGAGGTGGGTCAGCTAAAACGGTGCTCAGATGAGTTTATTTAAATTTGCTTGATATTTACATAGTGCTTGGCATCGTAGTGTTTGTTTCTAAGCACCATAAAACGTTCACGGGCTTGGTACCAGGCAGATGAAAGGTTGGTTGCTCCTGTCAGGACACGACTGATTGATCCGCAGGTCACAGCAGATGTCAGCAGCGAGCCGTCAACTCGTCCGAGCATTCGAGCCCGCGAAAGTGACTTTTATTTCGGAGGTTTTATGTCAAGCAGGGGCACTATCGTTTCTAGTGACAACGAAACGAGACAGGCCATCTCCTCCAAGCAGTTGTCTTACACATCTGCTTTCAGCTGTTTTCATTTCAATAACGCTTGTACCTTACCATATGCAATGTACGTTCTGGCTGGTAATAATTTTCAGCGCCTGTAAGTGGCATGTGAGCGCTATAAAATCAACTTCTTCACTGCATGAATGAACCAGAGAATTTACCATTGAAGGTTGGAGGTGGGTCAGCTAAAACGGTGCTCAGATGAGTTTATTTAAATACGCTTGATATTTACATATTACTTGGCATGGTAGTGTTTGTTTCTAAGCACCATAAAACGTTCACGTGCTTGGCACCAGGCAGATGAAAGGTTGGTTGCTCCTGTCAGGACGCGACTGATTGATCCGCAGGTCACAGCAGATGTCAGCAGCGAACCGTCAACTCGTCCGAGCATTCGAGCCCGCGAAAGTGACTTTTATTTCGGAAGTTTTATGTCAAGCAGGGGCACTATCGTTTCTAGTGACAACGAAACGAGACAGGCCATCTCCTCCAAGCAGTTGTCTTACACATCTGCTTTCAGCTGTTTTCATTTCAATAACGCTTGTACCTTACCGTATGCAATGTACGTTCTGGCTGGCAATAATTTTCAGCGCCTGTAAGTGGCATGTGAACGCTATAAAAACAATTACTTCAATGCATGAATGAACCAGAGAATTTACCATTGAAGGTTGGAGGTGGGTCAGCTAAAACGGTGCTCAGATGAGTTTATTTAAATACGCTTGATATTTACATAGTGCTTGGCATCGTAGTGTTTGTTTCTAAGCACCATAAAACGTTCACATGCTTGGCACCAGGCAGATGAAAGGTTGGTTGCTCCTGTCAGGACGCGACTGATTGATCCGCAGGTCACAGCAGATGTCAGCAGCGAGCCGTCAACTCGTCAGAGCATTCGAGCCTGCGAAAGTGACTTTTATTTCGGAAGTTTTATGTCAAGCAGGGGCACTATCGTTTCTAGTGACAACGAAACGAGACAGGCCATCTCCTACAAGCAGTTGTCTTACACATCTGCTTTCAGCTGTTTTCATTTCAAAAATGCTTGTACATTACCGTATGCAATGTACGTTCTGGCTGGCAATAATTTTCAGCGCCTGTAAGTGGCATATGAGCGCTATAAAAACAACTTCTTCAATGCATGAATGAACCAGAGAATTTACCATTGAAGGTTGGAGGTGGATCAGCTAAAACGGTGCTCAGATGAGTTTATTTAAATACGCTTGATATTTACATAGTGCTTGGCATCGTAGTGTTTGTTTCTAAGCACCATAAAACGTTCACGTGCTTGGCACCAGGTAGAAGAAAGGTTGGTTGCTCCTGTCAGGACGCGACTGATTGATCCGCAGGTCACAGCAGATGTCAGCGGCAAGCCGTCAACTCGTCCGAGCATTCGAGCCCGCGAAAGTGACTTTTATTTCAGAAGTTTTATGTCAAGCACGTTTCTAGTGACAACGAAACGAGACAGACCATCTCCTCAAAGCAGTTGTCTTACACATCTGCTTTCAGCTGTTTTCATTTCAATAACGCTTGTACCTTACCGTATGCAATGTACGTTCTGGCTGGCAATAATTTTCAGCGCCTGTAAGTGGCATGTGAGCGCTATAAAAACAACTTCTTCAATGCATGAATGAACCAGAGAATTTACCATTGAAGGTTGGAGGTGGGTCAGCTAAAACGGTGCTCAGATGAGTTTATTCATCTTTTTTTAATCATTACGTGGTCGTCAAAATGACAAAACGTGTACAGCATTCCTCGCATTCCAGCTAGATTTCTTCCAGGGGAATACTATTACGTGCATGCTACTTACATTACTGGTGATACTTAAAGTCCTTAGAAGCCTCCACCAGCAAGTGAAACACTATATTAGTGAATGCACTAAAGTTCCTGGACACCAGATCTGGTCTGTAGGTAAGGGTGAAAGGGGTTAAGCCAAGGGCAGGGTTCCCACCCACTCACTGTACCAGAGTCGTGTTGTTAATGGGGTGAAAGCATGACAGAGATGAGACTGGCACATCACTCTTTAAAGGTTGATTCACTTCAGTGATGTGATGGTTTTTATTCACCCCACAATGAAATATCTGAATTTGGTTCACTTCTGATTTGATTACCCACCTGAGTGTCTCTCCCAACTTCTATCAAGTATTCCATATTAGCTGCTCTTTCAAGAGCGGTTACTGTAGCATAAACCATACCTTGGTTTTGTCATAATAGACTTTTTGTGTCATGACAGGTAAAATAACAAGCATTGGCATAGCCAATAGGTCTCGCCTTTGGGACCTTATAAGTGTTTAGCCATGCAACAGTTGATGTTGTTGAACCAAGGATATTGTGCTGGATAACTAAACACTTATAAGGTCCGAAAGGCGAGACCTATTGGCTATGCCAATGCTTGTTTCTTCAGCTAGCACGTTTTGGTTTCCTGTTTAGGGAGGACCTGTACCTCGGCTTTCTGAATGCCAGGGAAGTGCTTGTGCAACCATCTGGCTGCTTTTCAAGCTGTCAGCAAGAGATAATAAATAGGCCGTGGGAGGAGGAAATGTGTGAAGTTTCTCTCCTCAGCCTCCTTAGTGAAAAGCTGTGTCAGAGACAGGAAATTAGCTGTGAGTGACTAATGGTGTTAATTTGATAAAAACAAATTACTACAGCTCAAGGTTCCTTTAAAGCCGTTGCACAGTTTATGAACTGGCATTCCTTCATTGGTTACAGTAAAATATTGCCACATCGCTGAATTCCCTACAGCGACCATTCGTATTTCGAAATTGCCCACATCGTCCAAATGGGGTGTGCGTGTTCAGTCTGAAGTGCATTTTGTGTTGGATGCATAACTAATTTAGGAAACACCATTCTCTTTCATGTTCATCAACTTTATATTAATTTCTCACGCTTAGCCTTCACCTAAACACGGGGACCTAGTATATGTAGCTTGTTATTGTCTATCTTTTATTTTGATGACCTCAACTGAAAGGTTATGGCACTCTGCGTTAACCCGGCTAAACACAGTAAGACTTGATTCGATGCAACGGGGTAACGCAGATCTGACTATACTTGCAATGATATATTCTTGTAAGGTTGGACGTCCATAGCATGACAGAGCTCACCTGTCCGCGCCTTGGTAAAAATCCCACTGTTGAACTTTTGAATGTCCAGGTTCTCAACCTTTGTTAACCTAAATGAGTCTAGCTGTTTGCTGTTCACTGAAGGGGGGGGGGGGAAGTCTGGCAATTAGCTAGTGAATTCCTGACATTGCATTGTGATGGGGTGAGAACAGGAAGCTGCAAAAGGAGGGTGAGCACTACTGCCACCACCCCATTCGCTCCAACATTTTGTCTTCTCACAAAGTTTCAGTCTTGAAAAAGAGACAAATACACGCCCTGCGAGCTTTGACCATTACATTATATTAGTATTTCCAAAATAGTTTTGTTGTGTTTTGCATTCTAAGTCCTCTACACAGTGCTGCAGCTGCTTCTCTGGTCCTGTAGGTAATTCCCACATTTTAACATCTCTAGGCAATGCTGCAGCTACTTCTTTGGTCCTGTGAGTAATTTCTCATTCTAAGTCCTATACAATGCTGCTAGCTGCTTCTCTGGTCCAGTTGGTAATGCCTCATTCTAAAACCTCAACACAGTGCTGCAGCTGCTTCTCTATTCCCAGTGGTAATTCCTCATTCTAAGTCCTCTAGACAGTGCTGCTGCTGTATCTCTCTTCCAAGTGGTTATAACTCATATCTCAATAGCTCTAATTTCCACAAATGCCAGACCGATTTCATTACAAATGCTTGTTTTAGAAGTTTGTGGGCCGTTTTATGGCCAGGTGTGGTTTCACTGTTAATTTCCCTATTACCACAAGCATTGCAAGCATTGCCTGCAGCAAAGACGGATGCACGCAGTCTTTCATACCTGGAAAACATGCCTGATTTGCAAATGTGGGCCACTTTTTTAGCTACCTGATTTACTAATGAGGGCCACTTTTATTTTGGTGCTGGGGTTATTTTTGTCACAGTCCGACCTGACTGTGTCTGTACTTCACTGATGGGGACATGAGGGGCCATTTTATTCTTGCTTGAACTGGGGCCCATGGCACCCTTTCTATGCCACTGCAGACAGTGTGGTATTCAGACATTTAATGGGCCTGCCTAGGTCTCAGGGGAACCCCAGCTGAATTCTCGGCTCCTATATCTTCGCTTTTCCTCTATGCCGGAACACCGAAGTTCTGCGCTTCATTACCCCATGCCTTACTACTATAGGATACCTTATAGGACAAAGTCACAGAGTAACCTAGCTTAGTCAAATGCAAGTAGTCAGATGGACATTGCAGGTCTTGCCAAACGTGCCAGGCAAGTGGTAAGAGTGGGAGGAAGTGTAAGGCTCCTCTCCAACCTTTTCCAGTTGTTGGAACCCATTTTGGAAGGGTTGGGATGGACATTGTGGGGCCATTGGATCCCAAGACAGCCATGGGCAACAGGTACATCCTGGTCTCGGTGGACCATGCCACCCAGTACCCAGAGGCAATCCCTCTCAGTACAACGACGGCGCCAGTAGTGGGCAGGGCATTAATGGGGATCTTTTCCCTCATGGGTTTCCCCAGAGAGGTGGTTTCTGACCGTGGGACCAATTTCATATCTAAGTATATGACATCCCTGTGGAAGGAGTGTGGTGTAACCTACAAGTTCAGGTCTTGTCATCGATGGGAAGACAGCAGCAATTCTTATAGAATTTGACATTTTCTGTTTTGTGTAAAAATTTTGGTTTGAACTGCAACTGTGCTTCATGTACAACATGTACTGTTATTGATATTAAGTTGATATTAAGTGTAATTTGTGTATCTAAGTTCACTATATTGATGGTGTGATTAATACAAAATCAAACACAACGGATATCATGATCTTATGAGTTTATTCATTTTGGATTATACATCATATATGGTATAGAAATGTATAAAAAAATTTAGAACCTTAGGTTCGAAGTGAATTGTGCTCACCACAACCAGGACGTGGTTCCTGTTATATTTTTGTTAACCTACAAGTTCACCACTCCTTACCACCCCCAAGGTAACGGTTTGGTGGAAAGATTCAACCACCCCTTGAAGGGCATGATCATGGGTCTAACAGAACCCATGAGGCGTAAGTGGGACGTCCTCTTGCCATGCCTTCTCTTTGCATACAGGGAGGTACCACAGAAGTCTCTAGGGTTCAGTCCCTTTCAGCTTCTATATGGGCACCCTGTGAGAGGACCTCTTAGTTTGGCATAGGAAGGCTGGGAGGCATCTCGAAGGAAAACTCCCCAGGATGTATTTAGCTACATGCTGGCCTTCAGGAACCAAACTGCCCGCTTCAGGAAACTCGCTCAGGCGAACCTGGAAGCAAGCCAGGAGGAGATGAAACATTGGTATGACCAGAATGCCACTCTGGTAGAGTTTCAGCCTGGCCAGAAAGTGTGGGTCATGGCCCCAGTGGAACCTCGTGCCTTGCAGGACAAGTGGACTGGGCCTTTTGAGGTGGTGGAGCGCAAAGGTGATGTCACCTACCTGGTGAATTTGCAGACACCCAGGAACCCTTTGAGGGTCCTCCATGTGAACCACCTCAAGCCTCACTTTGAGAGGTCCGAAGTGAGCATGCTCTTGGCGACAGATGATGGGGTTGAAGAGGAGAGTGAACCTCTCCCTGACCTCCTGTCTACCAAGGAGCACGATGGGTCAGTGGAAGGTGTGATCCTCTCCCCTACACTGACCCCAGAGCAGCAGGGGGACTGTCACCAGATGTTGGGACAGTTTGCCACACTGTTCTCTCTGACCCCAGGTGTTACTCACTGGTGTACCCATGACGTGGACACTGGTTACAGCCCTCCTGTGAAACACAAGATTTACAGGTTGACTGACCGGGTCAGGGCCAGCATCAAAGAGGAGGTCTCTAAGATGTTGGCATTAGGGGTGATAGAGCCCTCCAACAGTCCTTGGGCCAGCCCAGTGGTTTTGGTCCCAAAGGCTCGTGGGCTCAATGTCGTCCCCAGGACTGACGCGCACCCCATCCCCAGAGCTGATGAGCTCATTGATCGGTTGGGAGCTGCCAAGTTCCTCAGCACTTTTGATTTGACGTCTGGGTACTGGCAGATTGCATTAGCCGATGGGGCCAGGGAGAGGTCAGCATTTTCAACCCCATAGGGGCATTACCAATTCCGGGTGATGCCCTTTGGATTGAAGAATGCCCCTGCCACCTTTCAGAGGTTGGTCAACCAGGTGTTGGTTGGACTAGAGGATTTCAGTGCTGCCTACCTGGACGACATTGCAGTGTTCAGTTCCAGCTGGGAAGAACACTTGCAGCACCTCTGGGAAGTGTTGAAGGCTCTGCAGAGGGCAAGCCTCACGATCAAGGCCAGTAAGTGCCAGATCGGGCAGGGTTCTGTGGTGTATTTGGGACACCAGGTAGGAAGCGGCCAGGTGGCACCCCTACAACCCAAGATTGACACCATTTTGGCTTGGAAACCCCACAAGACCCAGACAGAGGTGAGAGCCTTTTTAGGTCTCACTGGTTACTACAGGAAATTTGTTAAGGGCTATGGCACCATTGTTGCCCCCTTAACAGAGCTGACTTCCAGGAAGCAGCCCAAGAAGGTGATCTGGACTGAATCATGCCAGAAAGCTTTTGATGCCCTGAAGGCAGCCATGTGCACGGCGCCCATGCTCAAGGCACCCGACTTCTCCAAGGAATTTGTCATGCAGACTGACACTTCAGAGCATGGTATGGGAGCGGTGCTCTCACAACTAAACGAAGAGGGCCTAGACCAGCCTGTAGTCTTCCTTAGCAGGAGACTAATCCCCAGGGAACAGAGGTGGAGTGCCATAGAAAGAGCAGCTTTCGCTCTGGTCTGGGCACTGAAGAAGCTAAGACCCTACCTGTTTAGGACTCACTTCCGAGTTCAGACAGACCACAGGCCCGTCAGATGGTTGATGCAAATGAGGGGTGAGAACCCAAAACTGTTGAGGTGGTCCATCTGCCTACAGGGAATGGACTTTACGGTGGAACACCGCCCTGGCACAGAACATGCCAACGCAGATGGTCTGTCCAAGTTCTTCCGCCTTAGTGAAGAGAACTCCCAGGAGGTTGGGTAGTTCTCCCTACTTTCAGCTGGAGGGGACATGTGTTAGACTTGGCATCTTTTGGTGTGTTTCCCCTGCCTTTTTGCTTTCTGACCTCCTGGTTTTGACTCTGTTTTTGCTGGTTTAGTGTCTCTGCGCACTTTCTCACTGCTGTTCAGTGTTAAAGTGCAAGTGCTCCTGTTGTAAATTGTTATTATGGATTGGTGTTTCCATGATTGGCATATTTGATTTACTAGTCAGTCCCTAGTAAAGTGCACTGAGTGTGCCAGGGCCTGTAAATCAAATGCTACTAGTGGGTCTGCAGCACTGATTGTGCCACCCACACGAGTAGCCCTGAAAAGGTAACTCAGATCTGTCACTGCAGGATCTGTGTGCAGTTTAGTACTGCCATGTCGACTTGGCAAGTGCACTCACATGCCAGGCCCTACACTTCCCTTTTCTTACATATTAGTCACCCCTAAGGTAGGCCCAAGGTACCCCTGTGGGCAGGGTGCAGTGTATGTGAAAGGTAGGACATGCCCTGGTGTGTGTAGCATGTCCTGATAGTGAACTACTGCCAATTTCATTGTTCACTATTGCAAGGCTGCCTGTTCCCATAGGACAGAATGGGGAGTTTGCTTATAACATTTTATAAACATAACTACCCCTGGGAACAAGGTAGGAAAATAAAGTTTAGTATGCCTGAACTCAGAATCTAAAGATGCATCTTTTAGTAAAGGTGATTTTTACATTCTGTGTTTGAAAATACCAATTTTAGAAAGTAGGTATTTTCTTGCTTAGCCATCCAGTGTTCCTCTGCTGGGGTTGTGGATTGACTGTCTAGCTTTGGGATGACAGGGGCTGGGGAGGAGCAGTGGCTCCAGAGAGTCTAGATGGGTCAGGGCTGGGCTGAATAGACCTGGGCTGCATTTAGAGTAGGGGGAGGAGATTTCCTTTCTCCAAGGGCCTGAAATAGAGCTTGCCTCCTGTTCTGAAGTCTCAGGGACTGCAAAGACTTCACCAACCTCTGGGTACCGCTTCTGGAACCGCTGTTTCAGCTGCCACAGAGAAGGGAAACGCAACCGACTCAGTCACCGACTCCGTCGCTGGCTCTGTGTCCTGACGGCACCGCAGCCCGCACCGTCCGCATCTCGCACCGCAACCCTGGTCTCACCGACGACGACGACCGACGCCCCCGCCACCGAGCCGCTGCTTGCACCGTGACCTGTAGGCACCGCACTCTGCACCGCCTCGCTTCACTTTGCCATCCTGGTCTCACCGGTGCCGTCGCTGCTACTGACTCCGACATCCGTGACCGCATCGTGGCTGGGGATACCGCTCGTAAGTTTCACGACGCAATGCCTCGTCCCACACAACCGTCTGGGCCGACCGACGCCAGCTCCCGCTAACCGGCTCTGTCGCCTGCACCGCAACCTGCCAGCACCGCGTCGAGCGCCGTCTCGCCTTGCACCGTAAGCCTTGGTCTCACCAACGCCGTCTGGATGATCGTCATCGAGCCACTGCCTGCACCGCATCGAGAGGACACCGCAACTTGCACCACTTCCATTTTGCAATGCAACCGCGACGGTTGCCACGACCGGCTCGCACCACTGTGCAGCCGCAACGAGAAAGGTACTGTTACCGAGTCTGTTCACGCTTTCACTGGCCCGTACCGACACGGTCGGCTGGAACTTTTAGACTCTGCTGTTTTCAGCATCGCGGTAGCCCCGGACGGAGCTACCGACTCGTACAAACTGTGTTTTGCAAGTATTCTTACAAAGTATGCCTTTTTAAGTACTGTATTGTGGATTTTTATCGTTTTGGTCTTGTTTTAAGTATATAAAATATGGGATATTTTTCTAAACTGGGGTGGTGTCCTTTTGTAATGCTTTCACTGTGTTACTGTTGGTTATGTGCAAATGCTTTACACACTGCCTCTAAGATAAGCCTGACTGCTCGTGCCAAGCTAACAAGGGGGTGAGCAGGGGTTATTTTATGAGTGTAACTCCCTTACCCTGACAAGGAAGATGGGTCCCTACTTGGACAAAAGTGCAAGCCCTTGCCAACTAGAGACCCCCATTTCTAACACTGGGGAACTCACTACGTGTAAATGAGCAATCTTATCACACTGGAGACAATACACTTACATTTTTCCTATATAATATGCACTGTGCATTTTAAGTGCATTGTTCCACAGCTATCCCATTAGCACATAACTACTCTAGATACATATTTAAAATATATTTCTAGTAGCCATTGGTTCTCAAAGGTTGCTCTTGTATTTGGCTACCATTTTGCTGCCACGCACTGGGTTCTGCAGAACCTATGCTATCTCAGCTTCCTTCTACCTTCCATAGATCCCTCGCTAACCTCACATTTTAGTGGATCCCAAAGATAATTGGCCCTAGATCTATAGGTCACATTACTGCTTTGGACTTTTGGGAAAGGCCCAAAAGCCTTTCCTCTGCCTAGACCATCCTTTTGGCTTCCCATCTCTTGTCCCCCATAGAGATCTGCATCCCGAGGGAAGGAAAAAGACCCCCGGTCAGTGTCTTCTCCTTCTGCTCTTGCATTTCCCCCAACCCAAACAGCCTTGCAACCAGCCCCTCGAGGTCACAGATTATGGGCTGTGGGCATTGCTAATCAATGAAAGCTTCAGTGAGTCCCTGCGCAGGTAGCCTTGCAAAGAGAAAAACAAGCTAAGGATGTCAGTCCTTGCCCACCCCTTATTGGGGGGGATCCTGTTTGACCTCTTTCCCCCACCACCATAAGCCGAGGAAGGATATAGGAGCCTGCTGCCTGACCTACAGCTCCCCATCACCTAGCCCGTGGCCTACTCTGCAGGCCTCAGAATTTCTCCTTGGCCACTTTGTAGGAAGCTGGCTCTGTATATACTATACCAAAGTGAGGTATAGTATGCACAGAGTCCAGTGGAACCCCAAAGGTAGGCAGAGGTAAAGTTAGATAGCACCTCACTCTCTATTTGTGGTAGTGTGGTCGAACAGTAAGGCAGTATCAGAGGACAGTGTTAAGCATTTGTTTACACACTCAGCAAATGAATTCACACACTCAAAGACTGAACTTCAGACCAATTGCTTTTGTATGAAAATATTCTTTTAGTTATTTTATTTTCTAGAACCAAGCAAGCCTGGCACAGGTAAGCAATAAATACTTTACAGTAGTAATGCAGTTTGTAAATAGTTTGAATTGAAATTGTATATGCACTTTGTTTTGACTTACAGTATGGTTTCAGAGAAATGCAATACTTTGTAAATACAGTACATAGACTTGAATGGGCTTTTCAGTAAAATTACAGGTAAGTTACTTTTGAGATTACTTGTCTTACTCAGAGTAGTATACCTGGATACTACTCTGGGACATTTCCTGCAAACAGGTAAGTAAAATCGTTTTTGTTAGTTAGTGCAATTTTAAAGAATTTCTTAAGGTTTTCAAACTCCACACTTAGAAACGTTTCCAAGAAAAACAGTCAATGTTATCCTTTGGAGGAAAATAGTGTTATCGGTTTTGAGGTAAGTATTTGATAGTGGGAGTTGAGGTTCTGGGGGTAGACTCAGGGGTCCCCCACGGTCAAGGATGCACTCTTGTTACACCCTCAGCGGCATTAGGGCGGCCGGGTGCAGAGTGCTGAGACCCAATGTTATCCAATGGCGGATAGGGGGCCTTCGGTTGGTGGCTGCTGACGAGCAGGCCACTTGGTTGTGGAAGCAAAGCTCCTGGACTTTAGCTCAGGGCAAATGGGGAAACAAAGTAGCACCAAAGGTGCACCCTCAGCAGCACTTGGGCGTCCGGGTGCAGGGTGCTGTTTCGACGTCGGGCGCCCTGTTGTTTTCAATGGGGAACCTCCGGTTTGCAAAGGCACTGCAGGCTTGGGGGTGAAGGTCTTCTGGGTGCGACCACCACTTCAAGAGGTAAGTTGGGAAGTTAGGGATTGGTTAGGCACCGTCGGTTTGGGCACCCAAGACCGTGGGGCGTCGGGTGCAGGGGTGCCTTTTGGGGTCGGATCTTCTTACCAGCTCCTGGTCGTGGTTGGGGGGACCTTCTGGATTTAGGCTGCAGGCGTCAGCTGGAGGCTTGAGGCAGGTAGGGGGTCGCCGGATCTCGGGTCAGGATCACCGGGGTGACCTCCTCGTGGTGTTTGCCCACTCGAGCTCGGGCCGTGGACGGCAGGTGCAGAGTGGGGCGGATCCGCGGTGTCCGGCCGGAGCCAGAGGTTGCAGATGAACAAATCCGGTGTTCACGGGAGACAAAGTCTTTGTTCTTGAAGGCAGGCAGGTCCTTTGGGGTTTTCGAGGTTGCTGGCTGCTGGACACACCGGGATTTCGCATGAGCAGGTTCGAGGGGGAAACAGGCCGGTAGGGCTGGGGTCAAGTCAGTGGGCGTCTTCCTCTTGTTAGCTGCTGCACGGCTGTTCGGTCCTTCTTCTTCTTCTTCTTCTTATAGTTTCTTCTTGTCTGAGGAAGCAAGGTTCAGGGGTGCCCCTAAATACTAGATTTATGGGCGTTACACGTAGGTAAAAGGCTGGGGCCAATGGGTCCCTTCCCTGGGGTGGGTACACCCCCTATTATGCCACCCTCCAGTGGGAGGGGTGCATGAGCCTGTCTCTGGTTGGCTGAGTCCCCCCATCTGCAAGATGGCGGGGACTGGGAGTTGTGCTTCACCTCGCCTCCCCCACCTGAGGGGTGGAGTTGGCAGAGGTGGGCACACCTCTCTTCCTCACTTGTTTTTCCCGCCGGTTCTCCCGCCCAAAGTGGGGGTCAGAACCAGTGGGGACCAGTTGCTGAAAGCAGCAAGTGGCCTGGGGAAGCTCACAAAGGCGGCCAGCCTTTGAAGCTTCCCCTTCGTGAACCCTGCCCATCCTGGGAGAGGAGGCTTGGCACCTCGTCCCAGGATGTGCATTGTTTCAGGCCCCAGAGAGCAGCAGGCTCTCGACCCAGGGGTCCAGAAAAACGTCTGGTGGTGGCAGCTGAAAGCAGCCACTCAGCCTGGACACTAGAGGTGGGTTAGTTTTCAGGGGGCATCTCTAAGATGCCCTCTGTGTGCATTTTTCATTAAATCCCACACTGGCATCAGTGTGGGTTTAATGTGCTGAGAAGTTTGACACCAAACTTCTCAGTTTTTAGTGTAGCCATTATGGTGCTGTGGAGTTCTTAATGACAAACTCCCAGCACCATATACTCTTAATGGCAGCACTGCACTTACAATGTCTAAGAATGGACTTAGACACTGTAGGGGTACAGGGCTCATGCATCTGTACCCTCACCACTGGTATAGTGCAACCAGCTAGAGGGGTGACTGATCTATGCCAGGGCAGTGGGTTGTAGGCATGGCACACAGAGATGTGTGCCATGTCGACTCTTCACTTTGTTCTGCACCAAAACACGCAGCCTGCAAAGGCAGTGTGTGTGTGTGTAAGGGTACAGGACCTCTAAGGGTGGCACAATAAGTGCTGCAGCCCCTAGAGGCCTTCTCTGGTCACAGTGCCCTGGGTGCCTGTGGGACCATTTACCAGGGGCTGACCTGTGCCAGAGATGCCAATTGGGTTTAGGCTTCAATGCAGTTTTAGGGAAAGAACATAGGCCCTGGGTACCTGATTAGCAGGAGCCCAGGGCACACTCAGTCAAAGCGCATCAGCAATTCAGCAAAAGGTGGGGGCAACCATGCAGAAAGAGGGCACTTTCTCACACACTTGCAATGGCAAAAAGATGTATTGATGTCATGTGGCAAGTAAATTAATTTGCCAGTAACATGATCACGAATTGAATTTGTAGCAATTCTGTAGGTCTGGATCCTTCAAGAGTCTGTTTTCAGTAACCTGTATCTGATTTCTTCAGGGTGTGTGTTTGCTTTATGTGTACTGAGGAGGAATAAAGTCACTACAAGGATTTAAGCATGGGTGTGCTGTGCTCAATGTCGCCAGTCTTGTTTAACTTTAGTAATCCTTGTGCTTAATTACGCAATGATTGTCTGATTGCTCAATTTGTATTTACCGCATACATGAGTGCCCCTCCCTAACCGGTCTCTGATAAGCAGGTAGCGCTGGGGAGCAGTTAGTCATATTTATGCGTAGGTGCCCCATGTCAAGTGCAAAACTCACTGACATTTCTTATTAGTAAATCACACTTTATATGCCAAGGCAATGGAAATCACAATTATAAAGATAAATACTACAAATCCCAAAAGGCAATGTGATGCTGGCTGAAAAGCACTCAGTGGCTGAGTTTCATTCACACATTCCATCCATCATCTTGTCATTACAGTTCGCCCTAAGTGCGATGGATGCCCAGACATGGTTCCCATGCTCTCTGTGCCATAAGACTCAAGCTACACCCTACTGATGAGCCCCAAGTAAGGGGAAACCACTGTGGGGTTGCTTCCGGTCCCTTCTGGAGGAGGCCTCGTCTGGCAGTTCAGGACTGTTCCCCTGAGGAGCAGGGTCGGTACTGATTTGCATAAGGCGGGCATTTGTCTACAGTGGAATGATAGGTGAAAAACAACGGATTGGAATGTGGCCCGAGTGACTGCCAGTGGCTGAGATTAATTCAAGCATTCCACACATATACTTGCTGTTGTCACTCATGACATAGCACAACTGCTAAAGATCATCTCTGAAAAGGAGCTTGAAGACTTGGAAAAAAAAGTCCACCTCGCGATGGCATTAACTTTGGCACGACTGAGGAGTAATGTGTCACTTGCCAGGATCCCCTTCGAAAGGCCATGTTGGGGGTGCTGGGGGGAGGGGAGTTCTAAAGTGTAACAACGTAACAGATGTGCTTCTGAAAGGTTTGGGACTGAGTCAGACAAGTCACTGAATGATTAGACTGCTGGCCAGTGTCAGTCACATGTCAGGGTAAGCTCTGAAAGGCCGGCAGGGTTGGGACAGAATCTTCATACATCAGTCTTGCATTGGAAAGAGTGATGCAGTTGGGGCAGAGTCTGTCAGTCTGCCCCAGTCATATACCTGACCAACTCTGCTTCACATGTTGAAATGTAAGGACACATAAAACAATGAAGTCACTGACAATCATTTTATCTACATTGGCCTCCTGGTTGGTAGCATTTTTCGACCACTGTAGCTAACTTCTGTTAGGAGAAGCGGTTTGTTTTGCATTCACACCCAAATGCAAAACACATCAAAGAGACAAACAGTTACATTTACATGTCCACAAAGGTTCGATCAGTACATAGCAAAATGCCCATTTCCTCACAGAGGAAAACTGAGGGGAGAAGCCTGATAATTCAAGCCACTTCACCCACATGCAGTGGGAGGCAGGAGCCAGCTGAACAACTCCTTCCTCACTCTTCGGATGCCCACTGTTGGAAAAGCCCACTAATCATAGTTTGCTACAAGAAGTGCCAAGAGGCAAAGAAATAGGTGAATTTTGCTCTCTATGAAAACCAAGAACTCTGGGAGTTGGGCCGGTCAGTAAGGGTGAAATGGTGTCCGGTGCTTCCAGGGATAACCAGTGGTGAGTTACAGGTTGGGTGCTACAGCCTGAGTATCTGTTTTTTCTTCTGTAGGGCCTTGTATCTGGTTGAGCAAATGAGATGGGCATCGAAGAGGGTGCTGCCGTGTTATGTAAAATCAACAGAACAGAATATGACATTGGATGCCACAACACCCTCTACCCACACTACGTGATCCAACTGCACGGTAGGACCGTCAACATCACATCTGCCGATTCCAAACAACACAACACCACACCCACCATTCCACACCGCACAAAAACCTTACTATATTTCACAACGCACCATCCAACGCTGCATGGCACCAAGCTACACCACACCATATTTTACAATACAATATTATGCCATTGCACATACAACAAAATATGCCACACCATATAACACCACACAGAACCAGACCTCACCATTCAACATCATATAATAGCACAACTCAACACAGCACCCAATAACATGCCACGTGCCACATTATATATTATTTCACATCACACAAACACACACTTTACAATTACACATTGTACCACCTTTAATCAACGCCTCACTACTTCAGACAATATCGCACTACACTAGCATAAACACTCAAATCATGGTAATACTGGAAGTAAAATGTCAGAATCTTCTTGGCATACAGCATTAGCTTCATCTCCAGCCTATCAATCCCAAACCTATTTGTGTCAACTTAGGGGGTGATTTATAGTTTGGTGGACAAGGTACTCAATTGTAGATGCATGCCAGTCAAAATGATGGCAGGGGTGTGGAATTTAATAAAATATCTACTTGTCCATGGGACAGGTTGCTTCATAAATCTACTTGTCCTGTAACAAAATCCACTTGTCCCTAGGGTGCCATGTAGGGCGGCGACAAATTATGGCAGCTATCTCATTATATAAGAGCTCTGATATAGCCTCTCTGATTATGCCGGGCTCATACCATAGTAGTCTTTGAATACTTGCAATCCCCTTATGTTTCCACGTTTCCACAGATCTACATACTGTGGCTGAAGGTAGTGGTAATCAATAGTTCCAGGGTTAGAATGCCCTTTTGAGTCTATGCTAACCTACTAACTTGCATGTTTTAAGGGTTTTCAACAACTCTTCTCTAATATTTTCCCATACTGAGAAATGTTGGAAATTTACTCCTGACAATGGCAGACGTTAACCTTCTTCCAGAGTTGGGAAAAAAGTGGTTGGAGGGAAAGTGAACTTGCAAACACTCAGATTTTTGTATGAGCAAATCTACACGTGCATATTTGCTCATGCTAAAATGCAGTTCACAAATATTTTCTAGGAGTACTATTTCTTGTCCTACTTCTGTAAATTCTTGGGAATTCATGAAAGCCGTATGCAAGGACATATACCATGGGTGCACTTTTGAGACTTTCTTTAATAATTGGGCCCCTAATTTAGTCCGGCGTTGACCATGACCTTTTGCGCTTATTAAAATTCTGTGTCTCTCTCTCTCTGTATCAGCTGGCTCCACTGTGAGTGACTTCATTATGCTCTTTCACAAGGAGCATATCAGCACACAAAGTAGTTTTTTTCAGTGCCAGTAACTACTGTAGCAGTGTGTGCTTTTTGAGACCAAAAACTATTTTTGCTTTTGCCAATGTTTGTTATAATGGTGAGGGCCTGGCAGCTTCCACACCAATAACGTTTTACAAAAACCATGCCAAAACAAGTCACACATTGACAAAACTAAAAAGCTGACCACCAATTTCAGACCTACTGGCTTTGCCAATGCTTGTTTGTTTTTGTTTCCCATAATCTTATTGAAACTGGTTACACTGATTTTCCATTATGAATATTTTTGGGAAATACTAGCATGCATCAACACATGTTACTAAATGCTGCTGCAAAGAAATGGTACCTGAAATTTTACAGTAGTTAATCGAAATGTTTTTTTCCTGCTTTCATTTTTTTATGAACATTTTATTTTGAAAGCAAAGAATCATCAATCTTGCTTTCAAGCTTCCGCAAATATTTGCATCAAATCAGAGAATTCTGGGAGCATTATACATAGCCTCATATTGCTAAACTTTGAAAACTTGTGGACACATTTTTATACTGGAACCACTGTCAGTAGTGCAGTCAGAGCTTACAACATTTACTTAGAGCGCTCACCCTAATAATAAAGGCTTTCAATTAATGAACCATAAATACAAGTTTGAACAGCATTAACATATGGACAAAAATATTACCTTAACTGCAGACAGTATCCTTCTCTGATCCATAATGTGGTACTGCAAACTGGCAGCCAAAGGGTTTGTGCTGCAGGGGGTTGGGCCTACTTGTCCCAAGGACAGAATACACATGACAACTTGTTGCCCTTGACCCCAAACAATATGTCCTGGGCGTCGGGCTATAGGAATTCCACATCCCTGTGATGGTCTGCCTTATTTCTCGTTGGGAGGGCCATCAGCTTTCTACAAAGCATGGGCCATCAAATGAAGGACAGTACACTGTTTGCTCTATTTAGGGTGAACTGTTTGGTGTCCATTTTTCTGTCCGTTGCCATCCAGTAAAACCTGGCAGTGAGGGACAGAAAAAAAGATAAAATGACCCCCACACCCAGGAAAGTTTCTCCCTCAGTATGGGGCAGGAATCCTTTTTTTGTTTTTGAAAAAAACAAAGGGGGATATTCTCAAGAACGTGCGATAAACATCGCCAAAATAGGTTAACGCAAGTTTCCATATCGCCGTCTATCTCGGGAAAATAACTCTGTGTTAACGTCGTATTTTCAACACTGCGGTATCATGCGATAGCCACCCGATAACGCGCAAAATGTCTGCGAGAACATTACCGGGACGGCGATGAAAATCTAAACCCAAACGCGAAAAAAGTTGCGATGGGCCCAACCGCGATACGACAATCAGCGAAAAGCAGCGCCAGGCCTGCAAATCACACACGTCAGGTGGGACAAACCACTACAAAAGCACAAAAAAAAAACACAAACAAAAAACAAACTACAGCGACGCACAATGGAGGCAGCCGGAGCAGTGACAGAGGACGGCCAGAACCCCAAAAGCCCCCCGGAGGAGCAGGCTGGGACCTCGGGGACAGGGAAGGGCAAGGACAAGAAGAAGAGGAAGACGCGGTTCAGTCCACAGGAAAACAGGATCCTGATCACGGAGGTGATAGAACACCATCAACAACTGTTCGTCACCTCCACTGTGTCATTGGCAACAAAAAATGCAACATGGCAGTCCGTCGTGGACAAGGTGAATGCAGTCAGAGTGCTGAGGAGGACAATGGACGAGGTCAAGATGCACTGGAATGATGTGAAGCGCAAGACCAAGCAGAAACTCGCCAACAACCAGAAGGCAGCAATGCAGACTGGAGGTGGGAGTCCAGCGCCACAGGAGGAGCTGGATGAGATGGAGGAAATTGTGTCCACAGTCATTAGTGGGGAGACGGTGGCAGGAGTCGGGGGACCGGACACTGCTCAACATGACCTGACACAACAGCAACAGGGTGAGTAACGACCAGGGACTGGGGGGACGGGGGGAGATGGGCACAATGGCACACATGCACAATGGAGTATAGCACACTGCACACCCATAATGACTCTGGATCATGTCCCTGAACCCCTTGGCACACTGCAGCACACAGAGCAACAGCACGTAGGCCCCCGTCGACTATGTGCCCAGAGGAGTCCCGCCCACACATCACTCATCTCACAACCAACCCATGCACATGTGCTGAACCCAGCAAAGCTGCGGGTCCGTGAGCCACACTGACAATGCAAGTGACACTGCATGATGATTAGCATGGCTGCAGTCCGATCATCATGACATGGTGCATGCCACCACACTGTGGTGGCGGAGTGTGGACCACATCCTTAAAGGAGCAGGTCACACTCTGACACATCCACCTGCACAAACAACCCCTGACGTCAACTACACATCTGCGGACAAACCATGCCCCAGAGTCCCAACTGCCACCAAGACCCAAATCCACCCTAGTCTGCAACATCTCAGCACTGTATGGGCACAGAAGTCAAAGGCACACCGCCTGAAAGGGACAAGGTTATCACACCAAACAGGGAGACGGACGCTCCACTGTTCCATCAGCACTCGGGGGAAATACACCGGCTAATTCAGCTTATCCAAGAGCTCCACCTGTTATTTCCTTGGCGTTCATTGCCCATATACGAAGCAATCGCCTGCAGCTTAGATCGGCTATTCTGCTGATCAGCCAGAGAAACCCACATGGTTCTTGTACCTTGAGAATATCAAGTGCCCCGAGTAACGCTGAGATATCCAGGCCCTGCCATCCCTTCTGCCTAACACTACCCTCACAAGGGTGCCCGGCCGGGTCCCTGTGAGTTTTTCTTCACTTATTTCACGGTGACACTGCTTTTCACATTAGGCAGTGCAGGCCTCCCCTCAGGTGTCCCTACATCCTTTAGGTCCTGAAGAGACCGTGTACCTCCAGATAGGGTCGAAACGTCGTCGACAATTAACAAAGGCGAACTATTATCAAACACTTATGATTGTATAAAGTGTTGTCCAACTGATTTTGATTTATTTAATGGTCGCCAAACTGTTTTCAAGTGAAACCTTGTACATATGTCACGTATTATGTCACTATTAGTTTAGGTTCCAATGTTTTTTTCACTGGGACACCGTTCACTATTTGTAATCATTGTTTGTTGTATAATCATATTGTGATTCTCAAGCCCTATGTATATATTGTTTATTTCATTTATTTATTATATAAACGAAAAGAAATTTTGACATTGACTATACCCTCAGTGTCAGTGGCCAGCTTTCTTTTTGACATCCTACTAACCCTGTATATTGCCATTGTGCAGAATTGCATTAGAAATACTGTATTATTATTCCACAGGAGCCAATGTTTCCCCATTAACTGAAAGGGACAAGGGGCAGCAAAATCAGAGCTGCAGGGACGAGCCTCCCAAAATGCAGCACACACACATGACATTCAGAGCACATCAGCATTGACAACAATGTGGTACAAACTGCAACACATTAACAACAGGACAGAGGACACCACAGGTGCCGCTTGTGTGTAGAAACTGGCCAATCACATTTGGCATAGCAGGGAAATGTGAGATGCCAATGTACAAGTACAAACACATATCCATGATGTTGTCGAAATGTCCACTGTCCCGCATCAAATAGGCAGCTCCTCCTGAACAGTCACAATGTACATTGCCATGCAGTCTGTATGTGAACTTTTACAATGCGTCAACATACATGTGAACACAATGTAATACTGCATCTCCCCTTCACATTGCAGAGGGAGCATCAACACCTCCTGCAGAGCAGCCCCAACAACTCTTCACTGATGACGGGTAGGACACCTCCGACATCGACACCGAAGCCCTCCAAGTCCTCATTGACAGCTTCGGCACCCCATCTCCAGGAGCAGGGCAGCCCAGCTGCATCGAGGAGACCCTGCCCCCTGCACAGACCACACAGCAGGACGCACCTACCACCCCGGCCGTCTCCCAGGACCCCCACGAACAACACATGGCCTTCCAACGCCGTGTGTTGGAGGCCCAGGAGAAGATGGCTGATCAGGTGCGGGTGGGGTTCGACCTCATGGCAGCCAAACTTGATGCCATACATGGGTGTCTGATTCCCATCAGGGACCACATACAGTCCCTAACGGACACCCACAGTCCACTCCATGGTCTCCAACGATCCATGGCTGACATCGCTGGAGTCATGATACTGAGACAAGAACAACTGTCCAGTCAGAGTGGCTCCAGCGATGTCAGCCGGGAGTTGGGACAGATGCGGGGGCTCATGGAGAACATGGAGCGGATGACGGCGGAAAGAATGGCTGCCATGACTGCACACCAGCGAGTTGTGGCTAGGACCTTCCATGCCCTGCAGCACATCGTCATGTCATTGCTGCCTCAAGGCCTTGCGCAGATGAATGCTGCTGCTGCTTCTACATCCACATCTCTGCCCCCTGATGTGTCAGTGCCTCACAGTGTGGCAGGCAATCCACCTCCGGCCCCTGATGTGTCAGTGGCACACAGTGCGGCCGACATACCACTGCCACCCACGTGTGAGGCACATGTGACATCAGAGGACGAAGATGCGGGTGAATCAACCTTACTGGTAAGGAGGAGGCAGTAGCATTCATCTCCGCCATATGGCCTGTTTCTGCTTGGTCCTGCCCTTTGCATCATCACCTTCCACTGTCCCCCGATGCACTCTGCGACACTCACCTTGGACCTCGACATGGACTGCCATATTCTGTTTGGTTGCCAATGACACAGCGATCAGACTGCGGACTGAACTCTTCCTCTTCCGATGTACTTGTCATTCCCTGAAGGACTCTGGCTGGCCCTCCACGGGCCAATTATGTGAAGTGGGGTTTGCATGGCCCTGTACTGCTCCAGCTGCACCACTCCATTGGATGTGAATAAAACATTCAGAATCTCACAGATGTTTCATGTCTTTGATCATTCAAGTATGAAAGTATGGATGAATGTAGGGTCATGTTGCTCATGTCGTGGGACTTGAGTCACAGGGTGCAACATTGCCGATTTTGGTCCATGTGGCGTAGACACTACAACAGAGACACAAGCATCAGTTACTTCCTTGTCCAGCCCGGAACTCCCAGAGCCCCGGAGTCATTGTTCCCACCCCTACGCTGGCCTGGCATACGCCAGGCCAGACCACTCCGCTTACGCTCAGAGGGGGGGACGTCAAAGCTACATGTCCCAGGTCTTCCCTGTAGTGATCTGCTGATCACTGGTCTAGTTGTCAGCATGCCACAGCCACTCCCTGAGGGCTGGTTAACACCCACACCACACCCATCCAGCACAGGCGTCACAGGACATGTGGCCCTGCCAATGAGAGGGGCCTAGCACATCACATTCCCCACTGCCAGAGATGACATGATGGCGTCCGCACCACGTGGCTCAATAATGAAGGGTCCATGACTTGTGGCGCACGGAGTTAGTGGCACCCGCTGCAAGGCGGCCCTGCAAGGGCCTACCACCACGGGGGGGGGACTTGAGTTGTACAGGGTTAGTGGCACATGAAGCGCTGAGCGGGTGTACAGCTTGCGATGATGCGTAGGCCTCGATGAGCCGTCCTGCTAATCGTGCTTCGATTTGAATTGTGAGGCCTGCTGGACCGTGGTGCACGCCGAAGGCAGCAGTCGGCACACACATGACTCTGCGGTGCGTGGCCGCTGGGGGCCTGTGGCGCGGAATTCAGCGTCCGGCTGAGGAGGTTGCACCAGCACGTGGAGGGCCCTCATGGAGACACGACGGTGGCCGCAGGTGAGCAATGAAGCCTGGGTGCGCAGGGGCGGGCAGTCATCGCTGGGCGGCGGGGCGGCCTCGGGACCAGGGCTGGGGTGCAGCATGCGCACAGGAGCGGGCAGGCACCACCGGTCACGGCGGCGGCCTCGTGGCTGGGGGGGGCACCACCCTGGCTGACACGACCCTGCATGCGTTGACGTGATGTGCGTGGGTTGTTTTGGGACGTAGCCACCTCATCTCCAGTGTGAATCTGCCCGTTGGATGGTGGTTGGCCATGTGTGTGTAGGCCTATGGACAGGTTGTGGTGGAGACTGAGACACACGCAGTAGTCACTTTGGTGGTGGATTTGTGACATGTGCATTCCCACAGTTGTGAGTTGGGGGATTGTGGAGTTGAGGTGTGTGGTGTGTTCAGTTGGTACTTGCCGATGGGCAGTGCACTTCCAAGGGGGCCATCCTCAAAGCGCTGGTTGGTGGCGGACTTGCGGACATGTGGGAATCATGCAGACTGCCTGGAGAGTTTGCGACGACATTGGTGGACAGGCCACGGTGGTCCACTTTTGTCTGCACATTGATGGCATGCGTGTGGTTGCTGTTGCTGTGACTGTGTGCAATGTCGGCAGGGGGCACGAGTCGTACACGTGTGCTGTGAATTGCCCCCAACACATGCGTGACGCCAGCTATGGCGTAGTTCCCTTGCGTGGTCTCAAACTGTTCCTGCGCAGTGTGGGTGGAGTGAGGGGCAGGGGTATCGAGCTGACACACACCGTGATGCTTTCAGGTATGATGAGTCCTGCATGATGTGACCGTAACAGAAGTTCGTGTGGTCGTTACCTTCCTTTTCATTCCTACAACGGTTACGGCCACACAAACTTCTGTTACGGTCTTCTCATAGTCCAGGAACTACTGAGGCAGGAGAAAGTTGTGGCCCTGGGAAGTACTTGTGCAATGGACACCCATCAGAACAGTTTTTGAGTTGAATGAAGTCAGGCAACAAGAAACCTCATGAAAAACAAGGAGACAACAGCAACTAGACTTATGTAAAGAGAAGACAAGTTCAAATGGGAAACAGCCTTTACCATGCAGCCAGAACCACGTTGTGCCTTTACAACGCGGTCAATACAACGTATGCATCTTTACCACCAAGTCTTTACAACAACTTGCTTTAGGGAAGTTATAGGGGCCATATGTGGTAAATGTACCAAAAGAGGGCACTTTGCAATGGTAGGAACAGAAACGTCAAACAAGCAGGTGATTGCCAATGAACCCCTAGAAGGAGATGAAAACAATCTTGCTTTTCAGGTTGTTAAATATGGTGAGGAACTGAATCCCCTAAGCTTTGAATGATACGATTGTAACTGTTCGCAAACTTTTGATCTCCTTTTACACTTATGGGCAGTTGAGTATTCAATAATTTGTTTGTCAATGAGAATTCAAGTTTAAAAAAATCTGAATTAAGAATGGGGTAAAGGATACAGTGGTGGTCCTATACCTCTTAAGGGGTTGGTTAAGATGAACATCTCCTTTAAAGGCATGCCCATGATTGGAAAATTATATGTGGAGAAAGGGGTCTAATTTACTTGGGTGAAGACACCAGATAGGGCTTGGCATCAAACTCAAATCTAACAATATAAAGTCTGTCCTTCAGGTGGACCCCTCCCTGGTGGGTATGAAGTGTTTGAGGAGTTCCCAGATGTCTTCTCAGATAAGCTGGTATTGTTGGCCAAATACCAACACCACATCAAATTGAAACCCAATGTTAGGCCTGTAACATACAAAGTACGTCCATTTCCACATTTCATGCAAGTACCAGTTAAGTCTGAACTCCGAAAATTATTGAAATAAGATATCATTAAACCGATAGAAAGTTTGGAATGGTATGGCTCCCATCGTCTTTGCCACTAAATACGGAGGGGAGGACATAAGGCTCTGCTATGTAGACCAATGCGATCCTAATGCCAGCATCTGGGTGGATAGAAATCTCCTAACTCGTATTCATGAAATGTTAAGTTTAGAAAGAGACACGGGTTGTTTTAGAGTTCGCAACTTGTCCTCTGCTTATAGTCCAGTTGAATGGCACCTGATCCCTAAAACCCTTTATAACCCCTTGAGAAGCCTACTTTTATATACTCATGCCTTTTTGCGATGCCTTGGAAGCCGCTGTGTTCCACTATATTATTCAGCACATCTTGGAATGAGTTTGATAAGGCCGGGTTCCGCTACCAGAATTTAACTAGGAACCCTAGGTCAAAGGATCTTTTGTTCCCTGCTGAGAAGTGTAAAGGGGAGAAATAACTCAATTAAGGCAATCCAACTTATTCCGATGACTACGACTCAAAAGATCACAGACTCCGAACTCCAGTTTAGTGGGTTTATTACAATGCCAAAAACAACTGAACGTACAAGCACCTCAGGACGAGGTTGTAAAAATACATGGGAACTAATACAAAGCCATACCTACGAGTGAGTGTAATCCTATAGATCATGAAGAGAATGAAAAGTTCCAAAAACAGAACACAGGCAAGGACTGCCCCAACGTCTAAGTCAGACTTCATCTGCGGCTGAAAAGTAAAGAGCATTAGACTATCCCTACTCTATCTCTAAAGTGACATCCCTACTTAGCATTTCCCAGGCAAGATCAATTAAAGGTGTCAGCTCGTGAAGACTTCCTAAGAAGTACACTCACGTTGTATGGGTCGATCTCTCTGCCCCTTCTCTTAACACCCTTCTTCTCCTCTCTCATCCCTCTTCTCCTCTCCTCAACCCTCTTCTCCTGACTCAACCCTCGGGACACTGTCCCTAATACAAAATGCACAGATGCAAAATACGCCCACAGATCACCTCATCTCACTGGGCATTTCTCATAGGTAAATTTCCACCGTCTTCCTCACTCCATCCAAGTTCGGCTCGATGACCTTGATTCCCAGGCCTCCTCAGTGAGAAAGAACACCGGCTCCCAATTATCGACATTCCGTTTACAAAGTATCACTTCTCCTCCATGCCTAACTCCTAAAACAAAAGGCGTTAGTTTAACTTAACAAAGGCAGCTTCTTCCACCTGCAACGGAAAACGCGAGAACAGAACAACCTTGCATGTACGTGAAATTCGCTGACTACCTCCAAATGCGAGAGCTTACCAGGGAAATTACATTTTCAGGCCTACACAAATCGGCCAACATAAGGATAAACGAATAGGCCTTCAATTACACAAAAGTGAACATTTCATTTAGGCCTTTAAACATCAAATTATGCACACAGATTAATAGAACTTTGCTTTGCAAGCATCTACAATTATTACATGTTAAGCACAAATAGTCATCTCTACGTGCAGACTCTAACATGATGCACGTTTAAATCAAAATACATTACAATACACATAGGCTTTTAATTAGGCAATTGCAATATGCTAAAGATTACTCTTTTCCAAGCATAAATGTCATTTCGTTTCTTTTGCATGGCACGAAACATATTCTATTATTTCACTTACAAATCATTATTACAACACATTCCTAATGACCTTATGTTAATACAACACAGAAATATATGCGGGTGCCGACTATCCATGATTATGATGCACCCCTACAATTTTAGAGCACCATCGCGCTCCATCAGTTCCCCCCTCTGATGACAAGTGTCATCATAACAATCACACTCCCTGGAGAAAGAACCGACCTAAACAGAGCTTGTAGCCACTCTTCCCTGTCAAAACCTCTCTAGGCTCTTAATATTCTCATAATGACTGTCCTGCAGTCTTTCCATCCTTTGCTCCTGCTCTCTGCGAGATCTCCTATTTCGATTCACCTTATGCCACCTATAAGCCCTCATCAGTCCCAACAAAACAATCACACATACCACTACTATGATGATAGGCTTCAAGATGTAACCAAGAATTCCCTTTCCAAGGGATGCAAACCAACTTCCTACCTTACCAAACCCTTTTCCCACTTTGTCCCAAACTCCTTCTGTAGCTAGATTATGCACCTCATGATGGATCTCAGTGATATTACTTATATACTTCTTCAGATCTTTGCTGTTGTCAGGTATATAAGTACAGCACTGTTGAACTCTCAGCATTTTACAGATTCCGCCCTCTTTTGCCAGCAAAACATCTAAAGCAAGACGGTTCTGCATCACCATAGCCCTTATCGACACCATCTCTCCGTCCACAAGTAACAATGACTGAGCTGTGTTTGCTGACAACTTGTCCACAATAGTTGACAACTTTCTGATCTTGACATCATTCAACACCACTCCCAAACCTGGTATCAGTGCTCTAAAGACATCCCCCACAATCTCTCCTGCACTTGCACCTCACTTCTCCCTAGGATGTAATCCACCTTCCAAATGTCCTAATCTTCAACATGATAAATTTTTGGAAACACCACTGCCACATAGCACGTACCATACCAATTCAATGACAATCACACATATGCATTCTTCCCGCACACGAAGTACAAGTTTGGGACCACTTGTATCGCATCCTGCAAGAACTTCTTTGCTGTAGCCTCAATGGTGAAGATATGATCACACACACTCTGTCCCACAAAAACTTTATCATAATAGGTCTGGACTTGTCTCACACACAACTTCCCTCTCTGCTCAAAATCCAACGCTATTGGACCACTACTCCCTTTCGCTTTGTGTGCTAACTCCTCCTTGGTCCACTCAGCCTTTCCTTCTCTATAGTTACGACTTGCCGTTAATTGTCTATGTCTATCCTCTACTTGATCTACAAATTTCTTCTCTACATCTGTTAATGAAAATGTTAAATTGTGACGATGTGCATAAGCTGTATCTAAAGTTACAGTAGGTATAAAATACTTCCCCACTCTATCTTCCTGCTTATAATAATCGTACTTGTTCAAATGCTTATAAGCTGGAACCTCTGAAAGCACTGCATCGTAATTAGAAAAATAATATTCGTAGTGACCTTTACCATAAAAAATACTAAGCAATAAACTACATGTAATACCATACGTCAAAGGGAGATGATGATAACGAATACCTTCCTCTACGGACGCAGGCAACTGCATACACACATAACAATCTCTCACATCCATCGTATTTACATACTCATATAGCAGCTTCGCATAGGCATTAAGCGTATAATCACCTCTAGACAAATCTACATGCAGCATACGACTAGCTTGATTTAGCATAGCTTTTTCAGCTCCTACGATACCCTCTTTTGCGCTAGAAGTAATAGGTGTGGATGTCCCTTGCACTCCTACTCCCTCAACTTCTGCATCATGTGAAATTTTTACAGATACAATAATAACTACTGCTATTACAACTATCACCCCTACTATGAGTGTACCTATCACACACTTAGACCTACGGTTCGAACTTCCAGACTCCATTTTTAGCTTGTTGGTTTAGTTCAGCAAGAGGATACACTAAAAGTCTCTTTTCTTCACCTCAAATTGCCGTTCAAACAGTTCAAACACAGTTCATGGAAATTCTGGAAATTCTTGCACAGTTCGTTGCTTTGGTTTATTTACACAGTTCAAAAAGACTTCCTTAGCCCTCTTTCTTCTTCTATATGGAACCCTAAATTTATTCTTCTTACACTCGGGCCTAGGTTATCTTCTTAAACTCTTATTTACAGTTCACAATTCAATCACAGTCTCTTATAAGCTCAGAACCAATTTCAATTAGTACACGCTGTAAAATTTCAAGACGAACAGCTGCAATCTCCTGAGCTGGTGGCTGATATCTAAAGGTTGGAAAGGACAGTTCCTGAAGGATCAGAACTCGCACTCTGCTCAATATCGGAGGTCTCGGAACAGTCACTGTTAGCACCCCTTCTATTTCCAATCCAGGAACTATCAGTCCCACATCAATCTTCAACTCGTGTGTTCTGCTGACCACTTGTGAAGACCTCAGTCTCCCGGTCCCCACTACTCCCTGCATCAGTGACCATATAAGTCCACTCCGGGGCAGCGTATCTCTAGCAAGGCACCCTTACTCTCCTTGACCTTCTCAGGCCTTCTTGAGCTTGTTCTGAGTCACTCAGTTCCGATTCAGAAGTCTCCGACACAGGAGCAAGATCTCTCTCAGGAGCTAATCTCAGATTCAGCCTCTTTTGTCTCCCAGGCCACGATTCTTCTGCAAGTTCAGCACCTCTTCTTTGCCCACGACCACCTTGCGCACCAGTTCCTTCAGCTGAGTTTGACTCTATACCACTCGCAACGTTACCTTCTCCCTCAGAGTCAATACCTGGGTCTTGTGTAGCGTGACCCCCCTCAGCTTGCTCTGGTGGGCAACCAGCTTCGTCAGCAACCCTCACAGCTTGGCTTGTCCTCTCGAGTGGCCTTGCTGCCACAGCTGGATTTCTTCTACGAGAGGAGCTGTTTCTTCCAAGGGTTCTGAAATTCTGCGAGTATGGGAGGCTTGAATCCAGTTTGGCAAGCCTCCGCACTTCACTGCTGTATTCGTTACCAGAATCACCTGGCAAGGGCCTCTCCAACGGGCGTCAAGGCAACTCTTCCTCACGTGCTTGCGAAATAGCACCCAATCACCCGGGCACAGGTCGTGGCAGAGGTCCCTCGAGGTCGGGGCAGTTGCAGCTTCAACCTGGTGAGACACAGAACCTACCACGTCAGCCAGTCCTTTGCAATAATCAAGGATCAAATCATCTGTGATGTTTATCAAGGCTGTAGATGGCACTGCTGGTAACCGCATCGCCCTCCCCATCAGGATCTCATGTGGTGAAAGGCCAGTTCTTCTATCGGGGATACTACGAACACTCATCAACCCCAGCGGCAATGCATCAGGCCATTTCAGAGACGTGGACGAACACACTTTTGCCATCCTCATTTTCAGAGTCCCGTTAATCTGTTCCACAATACCAGAAGCCTCTGGTCGATAGCTACAATGCAGTCTTTGATCAACATGTAAAGCAGCACAAAGCAACTTCATAATTTCGCTGTGGAAGTGTGTTCCTCTATCCGACTCCAATGAAGTTGGAAAACCGAACCGTGGTATCAGCTCCCTAAGCAACAGTTTTGCTACTGTGAGGCTATCACATCTCCTTGTTGGATACGCTTCCACCCACCGTGAGAAAACACACACCACAACCAAAATGTACCTCAAGCTATTGCACCTAGGCATCTCTATAAAATCAAGCTAAATTCTATTGAAAGGCCCTCCAGACCTCCCAATGTGACTCAATGCAACCACAGTTTTCTTTCCAGCATTCACCTGCTGACACGTAACACACCTGTGACACACTGCTTCAGCAAACGCACGGAACCATGGATTATACCACGTTTGTCTGAACACACGCAACATAGCATCCCTTCCAATGTGCGCTGCTCCATGAATCTGTCTTGCCATAGGGCTCAGTAAGTCATCTGGTAACACTGCTCGACCATCATTAGAAACCCAAATGCCATCATCTCTTCTCTCACATCCTGCTCTAGTCCAAGCAGCCTCTTCCTGTTCTGGAACTTCTCCCTGCAGACGCTTGAGCTCATCCCAGGTGTCTGCCATGGCTAACATCATGCTGAGCTCGGTTCTTTCTGGGTGCTCTCCAGTATAATCTCCTGTGAAAATGCACCCTTGTTCAGCGCAAAAACGTGCAACTTCATCCTCATATCGGTTTTCCAAAGACACAAAATCATTCCCCCTCCCGTGGGCTACACATTTTACCACAGCTATTTCTCGTGGTCGCTGCAAAGCTTCCAACAGTTGTCTCACATATTCCCCGTTTCTGATAGGAGATCCTGATGACGTTAAAAATCCTCTCTGTGACCATAGCTGTCCGAAATCATGAACCACACCGAACCCATTCTGGCTGTCGGTGTAGATGGTGATTCGGATTTGATCAGCAATCAAGCAGGCACGAGTCAAGGTGATGATTTCAGCCACTTGTGCGGAGTATACTCCCTGTAAGCAAGCAGCTTCCACAACTCCAGAGATAGTACATACAGCAAAGGCTACTCTCAAATGACCCACATTGTCTCTTAAGCATGAGCCGTCCACAAAAAGGATTTCATCAGACTCAGGCAGAGGTTCATCGACAATGTCAGGTCTCGGTTTGGTGCAAAGTTCAGTCACATCAAGACAGTCATGGTCCTCACAATCTCCATCATCAGCATTTGGCAAAGGCATCAAAGTAGCAGGATTTAGCACAGAACACCTTTTCAGAGTCACATTCTCCGAGGCAAGTATAACCTGCTCATAGCGTGTGAGTCTGTTGTTCGTCAGGTGCTGTGTCTTAGTCCTCGTCATCAGGAGCTCAACTGAATGTGGAACAAAAACTATAAGTGGATGACCCATAACAATGCTCTCACATTTCTCAATGCTGACACCGGTTGCAGCAACGGATTTGAGACATCCGGGCAACGCTGAAGCTACTGGCTCTAAAGTAGCTGAGAAATAGGCAACTGGTCTACGGACACCCCATGACTTTGAGTAAGGACTGACAATGCGCAACCTTCTTGCTCGTGGCAGAACAATGAAAAGGATTTGTTGTAATCTGGCATCCCTAGAGCTGGAGCACGACACAGGCCCTCTCTCAACTCCAAGAACGCAATCAGACAGTCATGATCCCATGGTACCGGATCGTTCACATCCTTGTGCGTCAGCTTCTGCAAGGGCTTTGCCTTCAAGAAGTTGGGGATCCATTGGCGACAGTAACCGACCATCCCCAAAAACATCCTGACATCCTTCTGAGTGGTAGGCACAGTCAGATTCATGATCGCCTCAATCCGATCTGGTGACACCTTTCTCTTGCCTTTCTCGATTCGATGACCCAAATACTGAACCTCCCTCAGACAATACTGTAACTTGCTTGGGGACACCTTGTGTCCATTCTCTGCTAGATGATTCAGTAAAGCAACAGTATCGATCCTGCAAGCATCCTCCGTCTCAGACGCGATCAAGAGGTCATCAATATACTGCACTAGAACTGAGTTCTGTGGCAGTACGAGACTCTCCAGATTCTTTTTCAAAAGCTGGTTAAAGATCGATGGACTCTCTGTATACCCTTGTGGGATACGACACCATGTTAACACACGATCTTCCAGACGGAAAGCAAATAAAAATTGGCTCTCCTCATGTAACGGTATCGAAAAGAATGCCTGACATAAATCAATCACAGTGAACCATTCAGCTTCGCATGGAATCTGGAACAATATCACTGATGGATTCGGTACCACAGGACAACATGGAACTACAATCGTGTTGACCTTTTGCAGGTCCTGCACGATTCTGTACTTCCCACTTGGTTTCTGCAGTCCCATAATGGGTGAGTTACATGGACTTCCCATTATTTCCTTCAGGATTCCCTGTTCTATCATGGACTCAATCACAGGCTTGATTCCTGCTACCGTTTTCCGGCGACAGATTGCACTGGGGTGTTCTCGGGAACTCAGCATTTGGTTTAACCTGGATTTTAACTGGCTCAATCCCTTTGATCAACCCTATCTCCTCTCCGGTGAAATCCCATACATCCAGAGAGACAGAGTCCCTCAGGTCGAGTGGGAGTTCCTCAACTGTCAACATAGGAAACATCCCTGTGCTTATATTCTGATTTGCCAATTTAAATGCCACATTGTCATCATTAGTCTGCAATTCCACTCCCTTGGGTGTACAGTAGATGGTGCAATTCAATTTACACAAAAGATCACGACCCAACAAACAAACTGGACTTGAGTCACATACCACAAATTGGTGTCGGTCCTGAAATGTTCCTATTCTCACGGGTATTGCCTCAGTCAATGGATTAGTCATTTTCTTATTTGCCACTCCTACAACTTGGATTGATTGTCCCGAGAGGGGTAGGTTGGGAACTACTGCAGATCTCACAGTAGAACGGGTAGCACCAGTATCAACCAAAAAGGTGGTGGGATGACGTCAACATTCGCCTCTACATACGGTCCCCTCTGGTCTACCTCCAAGAGTACAGTCTTCCTCCCCCCTCAGGCACCGTCATTGCAACGGGTCTGGATCGAACTCATCAAAAGTCTCATAAAGGGCATCTGCTGATATGTTCGATTTCCCTGTGGAATTCTCGGCGGTTGGGAAATGTGCACCTGCGGGCTTAACCCGTTGACCACGGCGCGAATTCCGCCGCGGTGCTGGCGAAATAATGAGTGGGCGGGGTTCAGATGGCCCCCGGCCGTCCTCTGCACACGCCCACTGTGACGTCGGATGGCCGGGGGCTGTCCAATGCATGCAAGGGGTTAATGTCCCCCACTGCATGGACCTGGGTCTCATTACAGTATTAACGACCTCAGGTGCCTGCACCACTTCCTCCTCTTGGACCTTATTAGCTGGATTTGATCGACACTCGCGCTTCCAATGCCCGATCTTGTGACAATAATGACATGCAGTAGTCTTCTTCAGTGTGGCAACATCCACCCCTGTCTTAGGGTCTATGAGTTTCCCCTTTCCCTGACCCGACGTATTCTGGGTCCCTCCTTGATTGTTTCCCTGTCTTCTTCCTAACGTTCCTCCACTAGACTGTTTTTGATCCCCCTTTTCCGCATTCTGCATTTGGACCAGCATTAACTTGTCTTTGAGCTTTTTATGCTTTGAGTCCACTTCGTCACTACAATACCTGGCATACCGTAGAATCTCATCCACTGATTTATTCTGCCAGCAGATCAGATGCTGTTGGATCATAAAGCTAACTTCTGGTCTTAACCCTAAGACAAATTTGGAAACAAACTGTCCCATATCCTTCGGGTCAAGGATGTCTAACCCGCTGTACTGCTTGAAGGCTTGCAAAAGCCTCTCGTAATAAGCATGTACTGTTTCCTTTGGCTCCTGAACAGTTCGGTCTATCTTAACCCAATCAATGTCTTGTGGTGAGATTTTCCGACTGCAACCATGTGATTACCTGCTCTAACTTTTTCATGACCACAGGTGAAGGACCATCTGTAATAGGATCTCGTTCTAGTTCCGAAGACGGCCAATCAACAGCAATTTTACATGCTGTCCACAAATCACTTGGTACTACAATATCAAACAGCGTAATCAAATCAATCCACAATACCTTCGAAATTTTGACAAATCGATCAACTTGCTTGTACCACTCAACAGGTTTTTCCCTCAGCCGAGGAAAATCATTGGTAAACACCGCCAAATCACCTCTACTCCCTGGTACATGCACATACCCTCCACTCAGTACTTCTCGCAAAGGGTAAGCCTCTATTCCTACTGTCCCCCCTCCTGGAGGCGGTGTTTCCCCTATACCCTTCTTGACGCTCTTCTTCTTTGACCATCTTTCCTCCCATTTGTCAAGCATGCGCCATGCACGCATCCCTACAATCAATTCTCGAATATGTGTCTTCAATCCTATGACCCTTTACTCTTCCAGTTCCTGATCACTGTAATTTAGCCTGTGGTTTCCCTGCAACATTTTTGTTTTAGATAAATCTACATCATACCTCTGTGCCAATTCCGTCAATTTTTCATGCGCTTTCCTTGCCCTACGAGTTACATCCTTCGCCACAAACAGCAATTCATCCGGCTCATAAAGTTCTATCCTTTCTAAAGGCAAGCTTCCACTGATTATCTCGTCTACTTCTGCCTTCAACCTCATCACGTCCACCACTTTTGCCCTTATAGCAGTTCTAATCGTTCCTCGACTTGATGCACTACTTAATTCTCCATTCTCACTACTCTGGTCTCCACGTTGATTCCCTTCCATTATGTTTCGTAAGACAGATTGACTCCCCGAAACTCCCTGAGCCATGTCTCCTCCCGTCATCCTTCCACTAGGACCTCTCACTGGAGGTTCCCACATCCTCAAATCAGAACGCGAATCCGCCAAAGACCCTGATCTCGCTATTCTTGATTCCACATGACCTCTAGAAGCATCTGCAGTGGCTGGCAAAGGTGTACTCGATTCTATGGGTCTCGAAATGTGACCTGTTCCACTCACTGTACCATTTCCTCCAGAACCAGTGCTCTCTCCCATTGCTGATCGTATTAAGCTCCCGTTCTCTGCCTGATCTGGATCGTACACTGACACTATGGGACCAATGGTGACCGGCACTGTAAGAGCTTCCGGTAATCTCGTGACGATATTAACTCCACTTGCTTCTGTATTCTTCGATGATTGTGTCCCTATTCTCTCTGTTCCTGCTGCCATCCTTCCTTTTATCCCTGCACTAGGGTTTGTCTGCGGCTCCCCAGTTTCCTCTGTGAGTGCTCTCCTTCCCTCCTCTGAGCTTGGATTGTATGGAGGTGGACGCTCTGCTAGTAACCTCTCCAGTAAACTGTCATCTGTATCACTATCATCTTCCTCTTCTCCCCTCTTCTGAGCATCTCCCACCTTTACTAATAAAGGAAACAGTCTGTCTCCCTCTATGGTCTCTACCCTCCATCTTTTCGCCAATGCGTCCCATCGCGCATCTTGAAACGCCCTGATTGACTTTTTCACCCTTTCCTGACTTCGTTCTCTTTTCCTCGCATGTGCTGCTCTCATCCATGCGTCTAGCGCTTCAAACTGTGTTGGTCTGGGTGGAGGTCGCAACGCAGTCATCACTGCTCTCAATTGGTACAGTACATCAAATCTGAATGAACCATACCGTGGAAAAGCCAAATCTCCCTCCTTCTCAGTAATCTTTTGCCAATTTTGAAGCCAAATTATAGTATGGAGCCCTACATTTGTGGCCATGTAATGGGATGGGGTATCCTCGGGTGGTGCTTCTTCCCCCACTCGAGTTACCACTCCTCTATCTCCCCTGCAAAGATACCGCAATACCTTAAAACATTTCATGATGAAATCAACTGTTTTACCCACCAAATGTTTTTTGCTCTACTTCCTGATGGTGATCAACCAATCCCAGCGCGGCTTTACACTAACCGACCTATCGCAGCGCGGCACACTTCAACGTCACTCCTTCTCTTCACTCAGCAGTTCCCCTCCTTCACAATCTGTATCTACCACACTCACACTTTTCATTCATAGAATCAAGTAACTGTTTGTCCACCAAACGACCGAACAGTCACATAACCGACTGTCTGTCCACCATACGACCTGACAGTCACAAGTAATTGTCTACCTCAATCTGGCAACTGTCTGTCCGCAAAACGACCGGACAACTGCCTCAGACCATCTGCCCACGAACGGTCGGACAGTCATATAACTAATCGATAGGATCCAATCACTCGATCTTCCACACGCAGTAACCCACAACCCGCGTTGGTCACTCAAACACTCACACTCTCGTTCCCTATCACGAGTGGGTCTGTCGATGACGTCTCACGACTCCCACAATCAATGGTCAGACAATTACAACTCTGGGTGTCTTTCACACCACAATCTATCTATCCCGAGATCTTAGGCTGCTCCTTGAGCCTGACATCAAACAACACAAATCACATGGACTGCGCGCTCAGTCCAAAACCACAGTCACTCGACTTTCATCCCAACTCCGCAAGAATTTCACACAATCAGTTCATCACCGCAATCTAACAGACATACATCCCTATTCATACTCACTCCACTGCGAACTGCTGTTCCCGCCGCACCGTCACTTGTCGTCAGCTTCCACCAGGCGCCGTCGTCCTCCGCTCTTGATCCTCTGGACGACCATCTCTTGGGCTCTATGAATCGTATAACTATCTTTTCCCTACCTTCTCCCCTTACTGCAGAGGTAACCGTCCTCTCGCTACCAACTGATAAGGCCGGGTTCCGCTACCAGAATTTAACTAGGAACCCTAGGTCAATGGATCTTTTGTTACCTGCTGAGAAGTGTAAAGGGGAGAAATAACTCAATTAAGGCAATCCAACTTATTCCGATGACTACGACTCAAAAGATCACAGACTCCGAACTCCAGTTTAGTGGGTTTATTATAATGCCAAAAACAACTGAACATACAAGCACCTCAGGACGAGGTTGTAAAAATACATGGGAACTAATACAAAGCCATATCTACGAGTGAGTCTAATCCTATAGATCATGAAGAGAATGAAAAGTTCCAAAAACAGAACACAGGCAAGGACTGCCCCAACGTCTAAGTCAGACTTCATCTGCGGCTGAAAAGTAAAGAGCATTAGACTTTCCCTACTCTATCTCTAAAGTGACATCCCTACTTAGCATTTCCCAGGCAAGATCAATTAAAGGTGTCAGCTCGTGAAGACTTCCTAAGAAGTACACTCACGTTGTATGGGTCGATCTCTCTACCCCTTCTCCTAACACCCTTCTTCTCCTCTCTCATCCCTCTTCTCTTCTCCTCTCCTCTCTTCTCCTGACTCAACCCTCGAGACACTGTCCCTAATACAAAATGCACAGATGCACAACACGCCCACAGATCACCTCATCTCACTGGGCATTTCTCATTCCACCGTCTTCCTCACTCCATCCAAGTTCGGCTCGATGACCTTGATTCCAAGGCCTCCTCAGTGAGAAAGAACACCGGCTCCCAATTATCGACATTCCGTTTACAAAGTATCACTTCTCCTCCATGCCTAACTCCTAAAACAAAAGGCGTTAGTTTAACTTAACAAAGGCAGCTTCTTCCACCTGCAACGGAAAACGTGAGAACAGAACAACCTTGCATGTACATGAAATTCGCTGACTACCTCCAAATGCGAGAGCTTACCAGGGAAATTACATTTTCAGGCCTACACAAATCGACCAACATAAGGATAAACGAATAGGCCTTCTTTACACAAAAGTGAACATTTCATTTAGGCCTTTAAACATCAAATTATGCACACAGATTAATAGAACTTTGCTTTGCAAGCATCTACAATTATTACATGTTAAGCACAATTACTCATCTCCACGTGCAGACTCTAACATGATGCAGGTTTAAATCAAAATGCATTACAATACACATAGGCTTTTAATTAGACAATTGCAATATGCTAAAGATTACACTTTTCCAAGCATAAATGTCATTTCGTTTCTTTTGCATGGCACGAAACATTTTCTATTATTTCACTTACAAATCATTATTACAACACATTCCTAATGACCAAATGTTAATACAACACAGAAATATATGCAGGTGCGGACTATCCATGATTATGACGCACCCCTACAATTTTAGAGCACCCTCGCGCTCCATCAAGTTCCAAACGTCCTTTGTTTCCAAGATGGCATTGTTGTATTTGGCCCTTCAGAACAAGATCATGATGTGTCCTTGAGAGAAGTGTTGCAAAGACTAAGATCAGGCCTCACTATAAAAAAAGAGTCACACTGGAATCAGTTTTATCGACTACCTGGGATACACTATACTCCATCACAGAATCAAGCCCAACTTAACTTTGTGGAACAGAAAAAGGCTTCTGCCCCTTTCAGCAAGAAGGAATTCTTTTTTAGGACTTACCAAATTCTGCTCCAAATGTGTCAAGAATTTTGCAAGTCTAGTTGTACCCTTGCAGTCTCTTCAAAAGAAGGGAGTGCAGTATACCTGGAGCCAAGAGTATCCAACTATACTCGACTGGGTGAAACTATCATTGGGAAAAACACAATTATTGGGCAACCTTGATGCTAACAGACTCACTATTTTAACAACGGATACTATCACTAAAGGCTTGGGTACCACATTAACACAGATTGTGGCAGGGAAAGAACACATATAGCATTTGCCTTCAGCCCCTTTGATGAACCTGAGTGCCACTACCCTGTTGCAGAAAGAAGCCTTAGGGTGTTACTGGGCAGTCAGACCTTTAAGTTTCATCCTCTGGGGAATAGCCTTTGTGATCGGACCGATCATAAGCTGCTAACATCTGTATTCATTACCAAGGGTTCCAAATGCACAATGTTCAGAATTTCTTGTTGGGTATTGGGATTGGAAGGCTATAACTACGGAGTAGTTTTTTTAATTAGGGGTTAGGTTATTAGGCCTAAGGGCAGTGGAAGGGGTTGGGGTAGTTTTAGAGACAGCGCGGGGTGGGAGAGGGTCAGGATAGTGTTTGTTAAGGGACAGGGTTTTAGGCCTCAGGGCAGGGTGAGGGGAACGGGTAGTCGGGGTAGTTTTTTGGGCTCGGGTAGTTTTTCAAAATAGGGGTGTTGGTTTTAGTCCTAAGGGCAGTGGAAGGGGTTGGGGTAGTTGTAGAGACAGCGCAAGGGGGTGGGAGCGGGTCGAGGTAGTGTTTAGGGTTAGGAACAGCATGGGGGATGGGAGGGGGTTGGGGTATTTGGACCTCAGGGAGTGGGGCGGGGGGGTTTGTAGCTTAAGACGGGGGAGAGAGACGCAACCTTAGCCACGCATACCCCTTTACCATTCATGCCTTTACCACGAAATTATGTGGTAAAGGCATGTGTGGTAAAGGAATGCGTGGTTAAGAAACATTCGTGGTTTAGGCTGCATGGTATAGGCACGCGTGGTTTATCCAGTAATGCCTCTATCATACATTCGAAATTTCTGCTTCTGAGGAAAATGGAAGGATAGCAACAGAAACTTTGAAAGCTGCAGCACACAATAGTAACATAAAAAAAACACGCTGTGTCGAGGTCCATTCAAGTATTTCAAATGAAGCTAATAGGACAGCCAATACACTCGTGAAACCTTCTTTAATTATATAATTCCTTTTTGTATTCTTCTCAGAAACAACTGGTCAACAAATGTTTTGCGACCTGTACAGTTATTGTAGTCACTGCATTAAGACCCAAAACTAATTATCGATACGAACAAGCCATATGTCACAACAGTAGCACGCCAAGAAGATAAAGCATAAAGGTAACAGGAAAGAAAACAAATAAAAGGACGTCAAGAAAAATATTATTTATGACAAAATCAACTAAGAATTCTCATTAAAAGGAAAATTATATTAAATGCACAGCAGGGCCAAGTAATACAGAAAGAAAAAAGAAGAGAAGAAAAAGGCATCACCTAGATAATTGTGAAAGTACCTGAGGAAATGACCCTGACTAGAGAAGAGGAAAGACTGATCAGTCTTATAGTCCCAGAAAAAGTGAAAATTATCCGGGTGACGTCTTTTTCTGTGTTTTTTTCGATTTGAAAGAACATTGAATTTCTAATTAAACATATTTTTTTGTTCAAAAGTGTTTATTAAAAAACTGTGCTAAAATATAGCATCTTGATACAGTAGGAAAACATCTATCAATGTAGTTAGGCATATGCAGAGGAATGTAGTAAAAATATTTGTTATTTGTGACATGTATTACAACAGTAGTAATAAGTACAGTACTGACAAGGTCACAAAAAAGGTTATCAAGCATTCTATGTGTAAACCGTTGTTGAAAGTCTGAGGTCAGCAATACATCTGCATATAGACATTTTCAGTGATTAGCTGTATCAAGATGCCCTGGAGACTACATTATAGAAATGTTCTTAATAACATGAAGTTTAAAAAGAAGGTTAGGAAAGGGAGAAAGGCAAGAAGGGTATGAAAGGCCTTTGAGTAATCCATGAGTGTAGAACATAAGGACAAATGTGTGTGTTACAAGGACATAGTGGCGGGAGATCACTAGCTCCTTTTGAATGACAGAATATGTAAAGATAGCAGGCCTTCATGGGGGTTTGTTCTTTTGCAAATAACTATCTAGCGCATCCCATAATTTCTTGGATAACGGGATAAAACGGGATTTTCTGGAACAGATATTGTCCGCACTTCTGATGAAACAGATCCAAGCCCAGCATGTGTGAAAGGAAAGGTTAGTGGAGCTTTTCCAGTCGGACAGTATAAATTTATTAGCAACGGCGAGTAGCAAGTCAATGAGTAGATATCAGGTGTGGAGAGACTATAGGGACTGTGTCGAGGCATATATACCTAATATTTCAATGGGAGCATCTTCAACTAATTGGATGTTAAAAGTCTTTTGGATAGTATATTCTATTTGTTGCCAAAGGGGATGAATATGTTTACAATGAACAAACCTGTGAGTGGTATCACAGGGTCTAATTTACAGTTCCAGCAAAGGTTCGAATCCAATAATCCAAGTTAGTGGAGTTTTTTTTGTGTTCAAACGATTTTTTATTTCAAAAATATATGTAAAAGAAAAACAAAGAGCTGATACATAATAGATGATATTTGCACACTACAGGATAAGGTATAGAGCAACATAATTATGTTGGAAAACAGCGTTATAATACACAAAAAGCGGTATCTGGGGTGGATATAACAATAGTAGGAGTGGTGACTTTGGGCTTACCATAGATAGGGATGAAATAGGACCGAGTATTGAGGGTCCATGCAGAAAAACAGAGTGGTTAGGGAAAGTAAGCCGAAAGCACACTAATTGGTGGGAGAATGAAATACGAGTGTGCAAAAAAAAGATAAAAGAGAGAGAGATAGAAAAGAGAGAGAGAAAGAGAGAATGGGGTGGGGTGGGGTGAGGTGAGGGGAGGAGGGGGAGAGCGGAGGGAAGGGGATGGTCCCCTGTTGTATAGTGGTGACAGGTGGGTATAGATTGAGGTAGGTCTGCAAGGCGTAAGACCTGTGGTAGTGGTATTAGGCCTGGTACACGAGAGCTATGGAGGGTCCAATTTATGGCGATAAAGGTCGAGGCTGTCCCATAAGCCACGCAAGCATGAAGTGTTGTGTACTTTTTTATACATGATATTGTCGGCACTTCTGGTGGCACATAAAATGTTCCACCATGTCCTGAAGGGGACCTCTGTGGTGGATTTCCATTCTAGTAGAATTGTTTTGGTACCTAGGGCTAGCATGAGGTTGAGTAGAAGCGAATCTTGTGGGGACAGGGTGGTGTGCCGCTAGGCCGAGCGTTGAAGTCAGTAGGGTTGGGGAGAAATGGATTTTAAAGATGTCTTGAATGGTTTGTTGTATCTTGGACCATAGTGGATGGACCATTTTTCATGTAAAGAACACATGTTCAATCGATCCGGTGGATTCCTCACAGTGCCAGCATTCGTCTGTTTGAAGGATCCCCAGTTTGTGTAGCCTAGATGGAGTCCAGTAGGATTTGTGAATTGACCAAAATCTGGATTGTGTGATTGCCGGTGTGATTTTCGCTAGAAAAGGAGAGTGCCAGATTCTATGCCAGGTAGAGTCTGAGAAGTGTGGGGTCAAGTTTTCTGGAATATGTAGTGACCATTTCTTTTTGCAGAAAAATACACCATATAATAAACCACATCATCACACTTGGCAAGCTTCATCAGTTTCCATTAGGAAAAGTGCAGTCTCTTCTGTCTGGAAAGAGTTCATCCGAAATGATACTTGAAGACACAAAGACTGCCTCCAAACGCATGCAAAACACAATGGAACACTTAGTGAAAAGGAGGAGGTGCCTAATGAAATGCAAATTCAATTTCTGAAAGAGTCATGAAGTGTGCAGCCAGTCAGAGAAGCAACAGACAATCGAAATATCTAGCGGAGAGTAACAGAAAAAGAAAGAAAAGGACATTCAAGAGAAAAAGCAGCAGGATTTTGTAAAGAAAAAAAGATAAGTGGAAAATAGCAAAAGAGGAATGAAAGCTGCCTATTTACTAAAGACAGAAATGCTGATGGGTTGATAATATCCTGGAGATGAATGCCATCCTAGTCCGTTGCTGCTTTCTTTATTAGACATTGTTGCTTCATCTCGACCTTTCGGTGTCCACTGCCAAATGTGAGAAGCCATTGCTAGACTGTTGCACAAAACTGCGATAAAAGGGGGGATTGACTGAAACACGGTTGAAAAATTATTAGATGTTGCCAGACCAAAGCCATCCAAAACTGACAATGAGCTGCGGTGTAGGATACATTCTGGCTGGTATAATGGTGCTCAGAGAAGATGCTCAGTTTAATATGAAGAGCTTGGAGCAGCAGACGACCATGAGCCTGCATCTCTAAAGCTGAAGCTTGAAGAACGTTGAGGTTTGACTAGGGATGTACCATTTTACAAGAATTCTAAAGACTCCTAACAAATTTGATAAACATGCATTGCTTTTACCTCTTATTCATTCATGCACCTGGGCCTGTGTTCCAGACAAAAAAACTGTGGTATTGTATTCATGTGACAGAGAAAAGGGGAGACAGAGGACTGACGTTATGTATCGTGGCCTCATCTTTTGACAAATCATGTTTCACCAGTATTTTTCCTTTCTACGTCTAGACGCATTAAAGCAATGCAACTAAGAAAAGAGAACAAGCATTGGCATAGCCAATAGGTCTCGCCTTTGGGACCTTATAAGTGTTTCGCCAAAGCTATTGGCTTTGCCATTGTGTTCAAGCTATGTTGTAGAGCATTGTGGCTGCTGTGCAGCATGTTGAAAAGTTAGAATAAAAAAGTCTTATAAGCATTTTTGTTACCTTATATATAACCAAGAAGACATTATGTACAACTGAACGACCTTATTAAAAGAATAATTAACATAAAAAATGATTTCTAGTTTTGTGGTTATTGCCCTACTACTGTGACAGCAAAATTAAGATTTATTTTTATGGTGTGTTTACAGTGGCAGATGAGGTGTTATTATGATGTAGCACACGTTTTCAAATACGAAAGCGTGTTTTAATGAAAAAACAAATATATAACAATGAAAATGGGATAGTGTGTATAATATGGGCAACAATGTTTGGGTTCGGAGGTTAAAGGGCTACATAAATACATTTACAAATCTATGGGAAAACTGATTTAAAATGCACTATGACCCCATATTTTTGTTTATTGTACGCAGGAAAAGACACCTCTCAATGAAAACGCCTAATAGAGGCATGTCCTAGATACATTTCATTACAACATCCCACCACTTTCAAAGACCATATAAGCACCCTACAACATGTGATAACTAGAATACACGTTTGTTTAGTGTAGTTATATTAATCATCCAGCTTAGCTATTAAGGCACTTCAGCAATGTCTATTACTGTGATGTTATTAGAGTTAAAGTGATTACTTCCTGGGAAGATTAGGGGTCATATTTTACCTTCCCCGAGGTCATTAGGGTCATACGGTATGTAAAGTCACATTACCTATAGCATTTTGGTGAATTGGTGTTAAAGACTGGCTCTAGCATGGATCGCAGCATCACTTTCCTGCCTCGTCAACTTCTAATAAAGAGTACATAACATTAAGAGTAGATAAACAAAATACTGCCAAAATGTTTAACGGTAAATATTGTATTTTGTACTACTTAGGTTAAATATACTGAAAGTGAACGCTTGCAATTAAATTCTTGCTTTAAGTCAAACATTTAAGCCCTATTTACCAGCAAGGTTATGGCCTTGTACGTGCCAATGAGATCAGCCGCTCATCCATTCTACATCACAATAAAAAAAAGTTCACCTCTATTGGCCAAAAATTATCTTACTTCAACCTAGTGACCGAACGGAGTAAAAAAGTGAAAGATACAATATTCTGGGAGTCCTATGCACTACAAACACGTGCTGTTAGGCACAAAAGCGTTGTTTGCACATTTCAGTATCATTAAAGGTTTTAATGAAAGTCTGAAACTCAACCTACACCACAGCCCCTCCACAAAAGGCATGACTGGAACTCTACTTGCAACCTGTAATCTAACCGTGACCGAATTCTATAGTCGTCTAGTCAAATGCGAAAATCACATCACTCGTCGGTGTGTATTGTTGTTCCTCGGTGGTGACTCTTTCCGCTGTGACAAAAACCTACCCTACAGATTATAAAAACATCTGGGGGGAGTGACAGCGGGGGAGACAGTGGGGACTGGCGGGCGGGCGGTGAAAAGAGTGAGGGAAGGAAAGAGGCTATCAATAGGCGAAGAGCAATACAATGAGGGGGGAGGGGAGATGGATCGGAGAGGAGAAGGAAGCAGCTGCTTACAAAGGGGCTGAAAGAGATCTAGCGAGAAGGGAGAGCCGGTGGGTGACTGGGAAGATGAGGGAGAGAATAGGACAGGGGCTCGGGAGAAATATGGTGAAGGATACGGGAAAAGAAAGGGGTGGCGCTGTGGGTGGGTGGGGGAGTGGTAGGGGAGGGGAAGAGTGGCGCTGCGGGAGGAGGGGGATAGAGAGGCAGCAGGGAAGCAGTGAAGGGGAGGGGGCGGAGGCTCGGAGCTGGCAGCAGGCGGATACCAAGCCATTCCTAGACAAGGCATAACGGGGTGGCACGGAAGGGAGACTAGCACAGTGTGGCTGCGGGTGGGTGTTGGGCAAAGGTAATCTAGCGGACACACACCATGGAGTCGGCCATTGTCAGGGGGTCCCATAGGTTGCCGGGGCGGAAAGAGGGGCAAGGGGGTGACAAGAAGCGGGCTTGCCCAGAGTGGTGTGTGATGTTCGGGGAACACCCATGGGGGATGGCTGGGCTGGTCCCTGGGCGTGCGGTTGGGGGCTGCAACCGACGGCTAATGATAGGGACAGGGATGGCCTAACTTATTCGGCGGAACACAAATAAGGGGACGTCTGCTACCGTTGCCAGTTCACGCCGTCAGCCACGTGCGCTGACGTCGTCCTTTATTATATACCCCCTGGCCCGAGCCCGGCCCAGGGGGATGCATGTGCAACATTGTTGTGCAGTGGCCGGGTGGCTCACTACATCCCATCTAACCCACGGAACTTGTGCGGGTGCCAAACCAATTCAACCATTATCTAACATTTTTATAAAACTACAATTTCAAAACCAGTGTCCATTGCAGAGCACGACCTCTTCCGGGCTTCTTCAACACAGGAAGTCGCACAACCTTGAACTGGGCTCCGGATTCCTTCTCAACCGGCAATACGGGCTTCCCCTGGAATTCCCCGCTGCCCCCTCGGGCACCGTGGGGGTGGTCACATCTCCCTCGGGTGGTCTCGCAGCACTTTCTTCCAGGCCCTCGTCTCGCCAGTCTTCGGAGATAGGTTCATCCATCAGTGCTTCCTCGCCTCCACGGCCTCGGGCGTGTTCGGCCTCCGTCACCCCCGCCTCGGGACTCCGGGCCTTCTTGAACCATGACATATTGCGGGCTATCTGCTGGCTGCCCTTCCTGGCTGTGACCATGGTCCCTTTGATCTGTACCACGTTCCACAGCTCTCGTTCGAACGGAGTGCGAAACTTGGACCCTGGATGGCGGTCTTTCACTACCACGTAGTCTCCCACTTCAATGGCTGGCGGCCGTGCCCTTGTGTTCCGACTGGCCCGGTCGTTGTTGTGTTGGCGTCGCCCCTGGGCTTGTCGGGCATCCAGTACAGCCGGAGCCCACTGGTCGCTGGTGGGAATGCTTTCCCGCACCGCCCGCTTCATTAGCAGCTCACTGGGTGCGCACCGGGTGGTGCAGTGGGCGGTGTGTCGGTACGCTCGAAGGAATTGGTGTAAACAATTCTCCAAGTTGCCTCCTTGATCCACCCCAATCCTCAGGGCCTTGTTTAAAGTCCTCATAAATCTTTCTACATCCCCGTTGGCCTGCGGCCACTGGGGGGTTACTCGGCGGTGATGGACTCCATTCTGATTCAGATAGTCTTTAAACTCCTGACCCTGGAAGGGCGGCCCGTTGTCTGTTCTTATTTCTTCCGGCATTCCCAGGAGTGCAAACACCTTCTCCAGCACTGGTCGGATGCAGTCAAACGCCATGGATGTCACCACCTCCACCACAGGAAACTTGGAGTGACTGTCTACCAACACCACCGTGTGTCTTCCGTCAGGGAAGCTGCCAAAGTCCAGGCTCACGTGAGCCCATGGTGTCAGGCTCGGTCCTTCCGTGATGACGGGCACCCCCGGCGGGTCAGCTCCTGTTATCAAACAGGCGTGGCATCCTCGCACCTTGTCTTCCACCAGCCGGTCCACCCCCGGGAACCACACCTTGGACCTCAGTCGTGCTTTGGTCTTCTCGACCCCTTGGTGGCCCTGGTGGGCCAGGTCTACTGTTCTGCTCCGCAGGGCAGCCGGTATTACGATCCGAGTGTCTCTGAGAACTATTCCATTTCCAGCCTCACTTAGGTCCTCCCGGCACCGCCACAGACTCTCCCAATACTCCTTTTCCTCCTCAGCCTTTCGGTCCATCCCTTGCAGGAACCAACCACTTCCACTGATGGTCATGGAGTGTTCGCTTCACTGCCTGTAAACACTCATCCTGCCTGGTGGCCTCTAGGATTTCCTCCACCGACAGAGCTTTGGGGCACGCGTCGTCCACGATCTGCCTCAGGAACGATTCCGTCCCCTCATCCACAGCCCCCTGGCTCCCCGCCGGCAGTGCCCTCGGATGTCGTGACAGATAGTCTGCCGGGTTGTTCACTCCCGTGCGGTACACCACTTTGAACCGATAATGCTGTATCTGGACCGCCCATCGTTCAATTCGCGGAGGACCATTCCGCGCCGTGCCAGTGAATAGTGGTACCAGAGGCTTGTGGTCTGTAACCACCGTGAAAGTATGCCCATACAGATAAATGTCAAAGTGTTGGCACGCCCAGCGAATGGCCAGCGCCTCCCGCTCGATTTGAGCATACCGGGTCTCGACAGCCGTGAGCGCCCTGCTGGCATACGCGATCGGCACCCATTCGTCTTGGCTGGCTCTTTGTAGTAGCACCGCTCCCAGTCCCACTGGACTGGCATCCACAATGAGTTCAGTCTCTGCTCCTGGTTTGAAGTACGCCACCGTCGCTCCTTTCACCAATGCACTCTTGATATCAAGGAACGACTGCGCCTCACTGTCAGTCCACTGCCATGGCACATCCTTCTTCGTAAGTTTCCGGAGTGGTTCAGATAGAGTGGCCAGATGGGGAATAAAACGGCCACAGTAATTGGCCATGCCTAGAAAGCTCCGAACTTTGGGCTGCGTCTGAGGGATGGCCGCTGCTCTGAGTGCCTCCACCTTTGCTGGATCGACTTGCAGGCCCTTTGCGGAGAAGCGATAGCCAAAAAATTCCACCTCATTGGCGTAAAAGTCACACTTGGCTCGGTGTAATGTCAGTCCCTGTTCGACCAGTCTCCGGAGGGTTGCTCGCAGTCTTGCATGGGGCTCCTCCAGAGAGTTCGAGAATATGAGTATGTCATCACTGACATTGAGTACGCCTACGAGTCCGGACAGTGCTTCTCTCTCAGCCTCCTGGAACACTTCCGCCGCTGAGGATACCCCAAAACTCAGCCGTTTGAACCTGCGCAGCTCCACATGTGTTGAGAAGGTTGTGATGTATCGACTTTTCTCTGCCAACACCAACTGATGGTACCCCGAGTTCAGATCTACTTTGGAGAACCATTGCGCCCCGTTTATGTCCGCCACAATTTCGTCGATGGTGGGGGTGATGTGTCTTTCTCTGCGTATTGCTTTGTTCGGCAACCTCATGTCGACACAGAGTCTAATAGCGCCTGGCTGTTTGGGTTTCGGCGCTATGACCAACGGTGACACCCATGGAGTCGGCCCCGACACCTTCTCGATCACCCCTTCCTTCTCGAGGCGCTCCAGTTCAGCTTCCACCAGTGGTCGGAGATGGAATGGTACTCTCCGATGTCGGAGTGCAATTGGCTTGATGGTGTCGTCAATGTGGAGTTGGACTTCCACTCCTTTGAGGCATCCTAGCCCCCGAAAAAGCTCCGGAAATTCCGCCAGCACCTGGTCTGCTTGCGACTGGTGTATATGCCTGGCGAACGTTACTAGTCCCAGATCCTCGGCAGTGTGGCAGCTCAACAGCGATCCTGCTCTGTCACAGGTGACGTAAAATCTTGTCGCTGTGACTCTGTCTTTGTGTTCAACCTCCACATCAATCACCCCCTGGAGAGGGATCGGCGTGTGACCTCCATAGGTGAGTATCTTGGTGGCGGTGGGCATTAACTTCGGTTGTGGTCGGAGCTCGCAGTTTTTTCCGGCGTCCAAGATGTTCACTGACGCCCCCGTGTCAATAAGCGTTTGGATACAGTTGCCCCCGATCCATATCTGGCATAACGGCGGAGGTCTCCGAGTTGCGTTGACCCCTCTGATGCTAGACACCACAAAGACATCCCCGTCTTCGTCATCCTCAGCGACATCCAATTTCTGGCACCTGCTGTCCAGATCGTCCACGTCCTGTAACGCCATGGCCCTTCTCTGGAACGGGGGTCGTTTGGGTTTACTGGCACTGGACCGGGCTGCGTTCTGGCACACTTTTGCGAAGTGCCCATACTTGTTGCACTTGAGGCACTGCCGTCCTTGCGCTGGGCAGCCTCTCTGGGAGTGCGTCGTCAGCCCACAATTCCTGCACCCTTGCCTGGTGTGCCGTTCCTCCGTGTCATTCTTGGGTGTGGCTCCTCCGCTGTACGACTTCCGAATAACATCCACCCTCTCCTCTTTGATGGGTGCGGGATATAAAGGTCGCGTCGCCGCAGATTTCGTGGCCAACGCCACCTCCATCTCGCCAGCCCTGACGTCCGCCAGCTCGTGCGATCTCCCCAGGACCAATATATCATCTAGCGAAATGCCGGGCTGTCGTAATATCAATTTGCGCAACTCCAGAGACTTGCAACCTACGATGAGCTGCGCCCGTGTCTCGAACGTCCGATCCACTCCAACACAGGTGCTCGCCAACTTTCGCAAGCATGCGAAGAACATGTCCACCGACTCGTCTTCCCGCTGCTTGGCTTGGCGGAGCTTGAAATGCTCGAAGTCCGGGTTGACCTGCGGGTCAAAGTGGCGGTTCAGGGCCCTGACCGCCTTCTCGTAGTCATTTCCATCCCCCGTGTCCGGTAAGTCTTGGAACAGGTCGTACAGCTCATCGCCTCCCATCAGGAGCATAGTGGACCTCTTCACAGCGTTGTCCGTCTCCCTGGTGGCCACAAAGTAGTTTTCGAGCTGGCCTATCCACTTCCGCCACCGCGGTGCAGCTGTCGCCGGGTCCGCCAACTGGCTGAATTCTGGCAGTGCCTTCACCGCCATGCGGCCTGGCCTCACTCCCGCCGCTCCTGCATCCGCAGGCACCGCTGCCTGTGGCGTAGTCATGATTGCGCCGCTCTTCCCTCAACACAATGGGGTGCCTGGTCCTCCTGAACGCGCCTTCTGGGCCTATCGCTCTTGTCGCGTGGCCACACTCCCTGGCCAGTGATGGGGAGATTGCCTCCACGAGCTGCCAGCCCTCTTCCAGGACCCTCTGGGACGCAGGCTGATCCCTCTGCCACCTCTCTCCGACTATGGGCAATGGCCTGGATCCACTCCTCCACCCACACTCCTTGTGTGGTCTACGGTGGTGCAGGGAGTCAAACCCTCACTCGCCGGAGGCCGCGCATGCGTAGCAGGCCCCTCACTGGGCCTCGCGCCTGCCCCGGGTCCACCACGCGCTCCGTTCCCGCTCTGGTGCACTCTTCGGCCAGCCGCTCCCGCGCACTGACACACAGGCCGCACCGCTGCCCCCGCAGACCGTGCTTCAGCGCGACGACGCGCCCGGTCCCCAAACGCCTGCACGTCTCGCACTGGTTCCCCCCCACGCGGCCACCTTACCGCGCACTTCAGCCTCTCCCAGGCACAGGGGGTCTCCGCTTCACCGCGCTCGCAGCGGCAGACGAGACACGTCCTGCCTCGCTCCACCAGCGGCCGCCGGCAGAGCTGCCGCGCTGCCCACACGAGCTGCGTGGGTGCGCACGTGGGCTCCTCCACTCCCTCGTCGCCAGTGTGATGTTCGGGGAACACCCGTGGGGGATGGCTGGGCTGGTCCCTGGGCGTGCGGTTGGGGGCTGCAACCGACGGCTAATGATAGGGACAGGGATGGCCTAACTTATTCGGCGGAACACAAATAAGGGGACGTCTGCTACCGTTGCCAGTTCACGCCGTCAGCCACGTGCGCTGACGTCGTCCTTTATTATATACCCCCTGGCCCGAGCCCGGCCCAGGGGGATGCATGTGCAACATTGTTGTGCAGTGGCCGGGTGGCTCACTACATGGTGGACGTGAGCCCAGTCTGAGGGAGAACACAGGCTGTCCAGGAGCACGTGATGCCAGTTGTTCTAGCGAGAGGGCATGGGAGACGAGCTGGGGACCTTCCAGGGATAAGGGAGGGCACAGGCCGGGGGGGGGGGCCATAGGTGGCACGTGGAGACATAGATGAGGTGGAAGTTGCAGAGCTGTGGCCCGACACTGGTCTGTCGGGTTCCACAGCACACGCCTGAACGTACTGACAACATTGATGCAGCGCCCAGCCACACACTGCTCGAGCTTCTGGGAGCTCGTGTTGAACGGCAGTGATCGGAGAGGGTAAGGAAGCGGCGCGACGGACTGAGCGACTACTGGGTTTATACATTACAACGCTGCGAAGCAGAGTGGTTTCATGAACGGAGTCCTAGCCAGCGCAGATTCCATGCAGGGTCAAGGGCTGAGCTGGGACCAAGAACTTCCCCGCCACAGAGCCAATCAAGCGCGCGCCACGCGTCTTGTTTGCACACTGTACCCGCACAGTGCCTTTCTGGAACCAGGCAGGCCAGGGTTGTATGCGAGTTCCATGTCTTCTGAGTGCCCAGATTACATCGATTACAAGGACGCTCAACTCGGCGGGCCAGCACGGCGCGTTCTTTCAAATGCTCTTACAATGGAACAAATGGAACAAGACCGTCACTCACCCCTGTCTGCAGTGTCAGCAGAGGGGCCAAGGACTGAACGTGCCTGGAGTTTAAGTTGTCCTCTCAGCAAGAAGACTCCTTTCGAAGCCTGCACCGGTGGCAGCCAGGGAAGCTCACAGTGTGCGGCGCGCGCGCGCTAAAAGGAAGCTTAATGAGCCATGACAAGAGAGAGGAGGAAAGCTGCATGCTTTAGGCCACAAGCAAAAGCGTGTGGTCGGATTTTTAAAGCTCACACACTAAATGTCTCGCCAGACCAGCGCATGCGCTGGCTCAGGCGAGACCTAAAAATCCAGTAGCATCTGGATTGCTGATCATAAATTGGGCAGCAGCAAATTGTGTAAGCATTTAGGATCTTGTGATTTATTAATCCTCTGACCAACTTCCTGTTTGGACAAGATAGGACTAAAATGTCATCAGGTACCAGGACGTGCAACATCGGCGAAGCAAAGGGAGGGGGGTGGCGGTCCGCCCCGGGCTACATGAGTTTTTGGGGCTGCGATCCCCCTCCCCCGCTCTTACACTCGGCCGCGGGGCTGCCACGGGCGGCCATAGGTCTAGCTACGCCACTGACGTGCAATGTACCCTCATTCCAAGATGTTTAAATTATTGAAAGAAAAACCTCAACTGGACGTTTTTAATGTCATATGTACATTTGTTTAATTTGGATGTGTAATACTTTAAATAGGAACGCATGGAGATATTTTTTCTGCTGTAGCTATTATTTAAAGCCATGTTGTTTTACGTTATTTAAACATATCAAGAATTATGTTGTTTCCATTGTTACTGATATTTTCACATTAAGATTCTGTTGAGTTTTTGCACAATGGTGAACTTGGGAAATACACATTTTAAGGTGCAGAATTAGATTGATTAAGTCATTTTGTACCGTCACAATATTACAGAGATGTGTCACCTTTTGTCTCCTTAAAAGGTAAATTACCTGCATAAAGAGTATTCCTTCATGGTCATGGAAGGAGGGCTCCATCGAAGTGGATAGTAAAAGTGTGAAGACCAACACTAAAACCCACCAGTGAAGGTACTAAGAAAGGTATGACCGTGTTAGTGGTATGAAAGTTGCCACTTTGTTGTGGGGGATTGGATGCAATTGAAGATGCTAACCCTATGGAAGAATGGCAACAGTAGGTTTCCCAGATCAAGAAAGTCAGTCATGCTGGGCGCAATATCATTTTCTTGGAAAATGGTCAGATCTGGAATGTGGACCGAATGTTGAAATGCAACCCCATGGTGAAGTCTGATTTCCATGGGGAACCCCCAGGGACATGCTGCCAGGATTCCCAAGGAGGAGACTGGCATAACACTGAGACATATCCGTGCTGCTCCCAATTGGCATAAGGAGTGTTATATTGTGAATCTCTGTTTACATTCTCAGTAACACCACAGTCAAATTTGATGTAGTTCCAGTTGATCCTTTTCTACTCTCATGGCTCCTCCCTCCCAGGTCACCCTCCTCCTTTCCCTTTTGACCTTGATATTGCCCTTTGAACTGTCATATGTCACTTAGGGACGACGAACAGCATGGTGATGATTTGTGCTCAATAAATCATGAGAACTTTTTTCTTCAATTCCAACAACACCTCTAAAGAGACGACTGAAACTCCAAACCATAAAAGGGGCACTATAGGTTGACAAATTGAAAGCTAGACTTCTCTTGATGTTGTGACCTGTGACTATGGGCTAAGATACAGGCAATAGAAAACTATCAGTTACAGTTCAAGAGACCACTAATAGTCACATACTGATCCATCCAGTCAATGTTCAATCTACCACTGGTACCTAGGGATAGATAGGTACCTTGCAGCTGTCGCCCTAAGGAGTCACACAATGTCAGGGACTGCTACATCTTTAACAATTCATCACAGTCAAGGCTTTCCAAAGACAAAGGCAGCATGTGTTTTGGACTCCTACTGCACTGGTTGGTGCCCACTAGGGACATGTAGAGCACTGAGTTGAAGGTAGGGGTACTTCCACACCTTAAGACTGAGAGCGCTTATTTTGATTTATTAAAAGTGTGTGCTTAACGTTATGAACATTTTTACACTAAAACGAAAAAACTGCACTTTGCAAAAATTGTATTTTCCTATGCTTGACGAAGCTAGGCCCAAACTAGGTCTAAATGTCATTTAAATCCTAAGACAGTTTTCACTTTTATTCTCATGTCACGCAAGAATATATGTATCAGTATACTGCTCTGCGTTGACATCCTGTTCTTGAAGCACTCCGGAAGAAGCCCTTCACTAAATTCAAGGTGCTTCCTGTCTGTGTTACTATATGTCTATTCAGTTATGAGACTGTCATTGTTTTGATTATAACCAGATTTGTACTGACACAACCAATATGTAACATCAAATGGGGTCATTTTAATACTCGTATTAGGGGATGGAATTGGGATGATGCTAGATGATGCTGCATTAATGTTTGTGTGTTCTGATTTGACAATTTCTGGACTGATGTATGATGATCATATTCTGACACTACGGTGTCGTGTAGTTCCTATATTACCTATACAGGATCTGCGCGTTTGGATAATATAAACTGTGGGATTGGTGGCGGACTGATTCCGTGCACCCTCACCGGATACGTTAGCCTGTCTGTATCAGCTAGCTCACAGTGCCACTAGAGTCTCCTCTTATCGGGGAGAGAATAGTTCTTGGCAACCTCAGAACATGACAACCCTGATCCCCCAGGATCGTGGAAACAATATACGACCTTTCGCTCAGTCGCTCGTGCTCACTTAGTTTGTCTCAGAGAGATACACAGAATAAACAGGCTGGGCGTTTTCAATAAGTATTTATTGAACAGTTGTTATTCTAGTGTAGAATAGATGAGCTGCAACAACCATTAGACAGTAGCAGCGATATATGATTAGCAATATTACAAAAGTAAAGGGATGGTATAGTTCTACCATCTTGCAGAAATCATGAATATATACATGTACCTAAAACACATGATAAAAGGTGTGTACTCCTACGATGTCTCCCTAACTAGATGTACATAAATGTACCTAGTATCTGTGTAGGTGTTATGCCAAGAATCCCTCTAGGATCTAGTCAACCCCATTACCTGAGAGTTAGAGAATGTGGGACCCCGTCCTGGTCTCGAGTTGGACACCCCGCGAGGGATGTTAGACCACTGCTAGCTGGAGCGTCTGCATGCAGGAACCTGAGCGTCTCTGGTCAGTGTGTCAGCCGGGAAGTCACAGTCTCCTCTATCTTCCTAAGCAAGATGTGCTGTATATATACCCATAGGTCTCCCCGGGGGTCCTTGCTGTGTTACTGTGTCGGCCTAAAGGATGACGTTGGGCCTGAACTTTATACAGAGATATTATACAGGAAATGGTAATCCTAATGTTAGTCCTGCTGTGCTTCCAAGAAGCCTCATGCATAATGTATGAGAATCGAACCAGGGAAAAACCCGCGTTCTGAATGCAGTGTCATATCTAGGTAAAAGGTCAGTGCCTAAGAACCGTTATGTATGTAATGTAGGGAAGGATATAGGTGAAAGGTTGCAATGTTACCTGCGCCTATATAGGGTACCTATATGGAATATAACACCGACTCCTCTTCTGACTGGACGACATATGTAACTTATTACTGTACTACTAGCATAACTAGATAGCGGTACGCACAAAGTTTATAAAAACATCTCTTTAGCTAAAAATGTTTAAAAACTTCTAAAAAATTTCTAAAAAACTTACAAAATGTAAAAAGAAAGTTTTTCAAGCCCTAGCTCTAAAAGTGTCCGTAATTATAGTCCGAACCACTATAAGCATTTGAAAGCCATGTATGCCCAAAAAATGAAAGGAATGTCAATTTAGTTTCATAGTTCCAAATTTGAGCTTCTTTAGAAAAGGGCGAATTTCTCCCAGCACACAACGAGCCAAATGAGTCAAATGTTTATGTGTCCTGGCTGGTAGACGCAACAATTCCATTGCTTGCTTCTGCAGTAGACGGCCCCTGTAACACCTCGCAGAGTACGTCAATAGAGCACAGATGATGTTCCACGCTGTCCACAGCCAGTGCTGGGGCAGCCTGTGCACCGTCCAAAGCCTGGGCGTCAGTGGAGGAACCGGTGTCCATACCAACCGGTGCAATTCTACCTGCGGTGGCTCAAGGAATGCCGCCATCAACATTGGAATACGCTGAGGACATTGCAGAACATGGGCCGTTATCGGGTCCAGTAACGCATTCACGTCCGGTTGCGCACATGATGGGAGTGTCAAACAAAGGTCCAACATGCATTCTTCTCCGCAAAACAGGCATCGGAGGACAGGTAAGATACAGTCCATCCAGACTGGTCAAAATGACAAGAACCAAGATGCACTTAGTTCTCTTAGGCGAGGCGTGCCTAGATGTTGTACCATGCGATCACGGTATTTACGCTCCAGGAGAGCTTTTTCCATCTCCTTGGTGACTGGGACGTCCATTGCGTAGCAAAAAAATAACAATCAGGATTCCTGCTATTAAAAACAGGATCAGCGGAAGTCCTCCAAATGAAGTTTGCTATAACTCCAAGTACCGTCTGATAGGTGCTTATAAGTCCAGAACCTATGGTCTTAAATAGGTGAACAATGCCTGTCGTATCAGACATGTTAAAGATACGATTTACCATTTCTGCGAAATGGAAAGGGCAGTTTGTATGAATGAACACCTGTATTTCTGCCGAAGACCTTGTGATCTGGAGATCAAAAGTCTCTCGAGCAGAGGTTAAGGGCACAGACTTCTGTAGAAGCATGGCTTTCAATCTGCTTAGAGTATCAAACCATATTAAAGAAACATTCAGTGAAGGCCATAAGGGCGCCTCCCTGACTGTATGTGTCGGTGGAAACAATACTTGCATACAACAAGTAACCCTGGAGCTCACGGTTACCAGATATGCGATGCCCGGGAGCATTCCACAGCAGCCTTGACTGTTCAGCATCAAGTAACTCCCATTCGAAAGTAGCCCAAATGCTGGAGTAATCACTGCAGCTTGGGCACCCCTCAGATGACAGGACAAGTTCGCTACACAACCATTACAAGCCCCGTGCAGCATTATATCCTGACATATAAGTGATCCACTTAAAGCGTTCTCACAGTTTGTACCGCTTAGAAACACTTCTCGATCCCCACTCCGGCATCTAAATCTGTATGGTAATTCCCAAGATTCCTTAATGTATTCCTTACCCATTTTTTTTATATCTGCTTGCCTGCAATACTGAAACTGAAAAAGTAGTGACCGGTAGAGTTATGTGGCCATGGATTAGCCATTCCGTGGACAGTGATTCTGCCACTGTGAAAGGTAATCTATCCAGTTTTTTGATACGAGCATTGTATATTTTGCTCTCCTTTGTGCCATTTCTATCTGTTTATCTGTTAGATTGTATTCAGAAAACAGAGACGTACTGTTGATAAAATGCCAAGGCACATAGCTTGCACGCAAAGATTGCAGCGTCCAGCTTAACAACATAATAGAACGTAATTGAGATTGCCCGTGTTGTAATATGGTCAAATCTTGTTCTAGTATGTCTATCACAGAAGATACAATGTTGCCTAAGGAATATATCCTGGAGGTCAATGTAGTTAACCCATTGTCTACCACTGCTAGAGATTTTTCTAGATTTATACGGTCTGTCTCTCGTAGTCTCTCTGCGGCCTCTTTTTGTGATATTTTCCATATTTCATTATAGACAGCATAATAGAAATGTTTCTGACGTGGCTTCCTGGGACCCATTAAAAAAATCCCTAAGTTCCACATCCTGTGACAGTAAGGATAAGTGTTGTTTCACCAGTGTGAGTGTTGAGGTTTTTAGCCAATCGAGGCACAACTTCCCAACACTGTAGGATGTCACTACCCCTGGATGTTGTCTCTGTACATAACGTGGATCTGGCCTATGGATACTAAACCCTTCGGCTTTACCCATGAATCTTGCCTGACAACTATTAGTGTCTGTGGGCCAAATCAATCATTTTTTCCAATCGGGGTCTGATCTGTTGTATTGTATCATGTCATCTACTCTAATCTCTTCCTGTGATGTTATGTTACCCTCGGTGTGTGATGGAGTCGGCAACCGAGGTGTGTTCAAGTCTTTGTTCTTGGTTAGTCCAAGGCAAGGCGTATGTTGCACTGTCTCGTTCAAAAACATGATTTGTTGAGGGATGAGGCACGCTCTAAATAAAGCTTCTATTCCCTGTACCCGCCATTCCCTAGTTCCCCAGACTGATTTTAAGTCTATGGTGTCTTTCCATAAGTCGAAACCTTGTTCAGACAACTGGGCAATAAAAGAAGCAGAGTAAATCTGTTTGGTGTTTGTTAACATATTTTTCTGTGCTGATGTTGGTGCAACCTTATAATAATATGAGGCTGGGTCAGACATATTGAACCCTGAAAAATATGGAAATTTCTGTGTAAATGTTTTTGAACTACCTTTCGGTGGTGTTGGACAATGTTCCCACTGGTGGTATGTGAACACATTTCTAGGATTTGCAGATTTATACAGAAAATGATGACCATAATGTTGATAACAATACATAGTCTCGAAATCTGATGTGCCTTCAAATGTTTCACTATTAGAAAATGCAGCAGATTTTTCCAAATCAGATAACATGTTATTAACAGTTTCAAAATCCCAATCATCGGAAAATGTACTAGAGGTAATGATATCACTTAATATTTTAAATAAATGTGGAATTTTTAAAAGTTCGGTCGGGCCGAATATATCGAAATCAACCTTGTCCCACACTATACCATCCGGTATAGGAACTGCTGTAATGTTCACTGATGACAAGTCTCTTTGTTCTCGATGAGATGATTGATGTGGTTTTAAAATTAGATTCACCTTTTGGGCTGCAGAGCTTTGCCGAATGTATTGTCCATTGATAAGCATGTTAAAAACTATCACTAAGCCTAACCAGAAAAGAAAGAAAAGTACCCCGGTAATTATCCATAGTTCTACCCACAGTGATACCAGGTAAGTTCTTTTAAGAAAGTTCAGAAAGTCTTTACCTTGCTGCTTGCGTGATTTTTGGGCTGGCGTCGTTTCAGGTTCACTTGGATCCAAAGAAAACGTATCAAAGTTTATGAAGTAGCCAGAAGCAGTTCGATCAATTGTTGGAATTGCATCAGGATTTGTTGAAATCCTACTTTGCTCTTGTCGAGGCATGTTGACGTAGACATCTGTATTTGGTCTAATAGCGATTTGTCTTTGATTTTGAGTTTGATTTTGAAGTTGAGCTTCAGGTTCAAGGGGAACGAGTTCCATAGCATTGTTGCATAGTCCATCATTCCGTGCCGGGGACTCTTCGAACGTGATGAGTCTTTCCGTTTGAAATTCTTGGATTGTAGCGAGAGGAGGGCGTCTACTACTTTGGAGTCCACGTGGCCTACTGCTTAGTATCGGCCACATAATGTGGTTTGATTAAGTCGATTGAGACAAATCTTTTCTCCTTTTTTCCGGCAAGAGGCGGTAGAAGTACAGTTCTTGTTCCTTCAATTGCTAGGACCAGTACAGGCTTTCTGTATAATGGCCCAAATTCTTTCTTGTCCGCTATTTTCTCTCTGACCAGATCCCCGACTTTTGGGATCCAGACAGGTCTTGCCGTGACTGATTTGACTTCCCCAGTGGCGGACTGCTTCAGGTGGACATTACTTTGTTGTGTCCTGGATTCATTTAGATCCTGTAAAACAGCCAAGCGATCATGGATGTCAAATGGTTTTTCATCCACCACTGCGCCTTCACAATCAAGATCAGGTACCCACATTCTTGTCCCAAATAGGACCTTATATGGAGTGACCCCCCTAGAGAACTTCTTGGCATATTGTTCAAAGCTCGCTGGACTCCATACAGATGTTTTACCCAACTTTCACCCGTGCCTAATACTCTAGCTGTTAAAGATTGCTTTAAGTCCCGTTTTTTCTCTCCACAACCGAATTTCCCTCGGGATGGTACGGAGATGAGTACCGCAATGCTACACCCAATGCTCGCATGGCCTCCTTGTAAGCCCGAGAGCTAAACGCAGGGCCCTGGTCAGAATGTAATGTGCCAATTGCGTATGTCCCTATGAAGACTCGCAAATCTTTTATAACAGTTCGAGCGTCAGCCGAGCGCTGGGGCCACACCCATAGGAATCTCGAGCAGGAATCCACTGCAACCATGATATACCTGTAAGCCCCGTCTCTTTGTAAGGGGCCGCAGTGGTCCAAGTAAACACATGCTAGTGATTTGTCAGATATTAATAAAGGTGTCTGTGCTGGACGTGTTACGGTGGAACCTTTCATCTGCTGGCAGATGTCGCATTTCAAGACGTAGGGCCCAATTCACAAAAGTAATCTGAGACAAAATCCTAACTTTACGACTTTCGGTATTCACAAAAGGCATTTAGGAGTAGTAAAGTTAGGATTTTGTCTCAAGTTTGTCTTAAGTTTTGGTCTTAAGACAAAATCCTAACTTAAGTTAAACTTAAGTTAAACTTAAGTTAAACTTAAGTTAGGATTTTGTCTTAAGTTTGTCTTAAGTTTTGGTCTTAAGACAAAATCCTAACTTAAGTTAAACTTAAGTTAGGATTTTGTCTTAAGACCAAAACTTAAGACAAACCTAAGACAAAATCCTAACTTAAGGTTAACTTAAGTTTAACTTAAGTTAGGATTTTGTCTTAAGACGAAAACTTAAGACAAACTTAAGACAAAATCCTAACTTTACTATTCCTAAATGCCTTTTGTGAATACCGAAAGTCGTTAAGTTAGGATTTTGTCTCAGATTACTTTTGTGAATCAGGCCCATAGTCTTTAGTCTCCTTCGTTAACCCAGGCCACCAATAGCGTTGTTTCAATAAAGAAAGTCGCCATAACTCCTACATGTGCAGAACCTATCCCTTCATGTGCTGCTAGAATCAAACCTAACCTACGATCCATATTTGGAATTACTCTATCCCCCACTCCAGGAATCTGAGCAAATGGAATGTTATTGGCATCTAATTTGTAGGAGTACTTGAGTGGAAACTTCTTTGGTATTGCTTTGCTGTTTTTGCGTGAAGCAATGACAGCTACCATAATCTCACCGTCTATTCTCGTTTTAGAACGAGTGATTGCAGCTACGGAAGACGTGCGTACAGCCCCCTTTGCGGCTTCATCAGCCAATGAATTCCCTTCAACGTGAACGCCATCACGCTGATGACTCAGTGTATGTATCACGTGAGCCCTCGGTAGTTCAGTTTTCAACTCCACTACCTGTTCCTATAGCATTTTATGCTTAATTGTGCCACATTTTGCGTCTTCGAACCCGTTCTGAACCCAGTGCTGTAAATATTCATTGTAAGACTGCACTCAGTAAAAGGAATCACACACAATTAGTGTGGGGAATTCTCGATCTGTTTTCACTAGTGCCAGTATAAGGGCTTTTAATTCTGCCAGCTGTGAAGTGCAGTCTCCTAGAGATTGCGTTTTTGTGCAACTTGGATGGAACTTTCCATCCCACATGCGACCTTTAATGATTGCATGCTGCGCTATATTGTTGCTTACTTCCTATGGCCGGTTGAGCAGATCCGTCAGTGTAAATAATATATTCATACTGATCAAGAGGCATTATTTCGTTTGGCAGAGGATATTCTTGTTTGTATTGCAGGATTGCTTGTGTTTTTAAATTTGGGTCGTAACTGTATTCTACATCTGTTGCAGTGAGAGAATTGGCCCATTGTATTCATCTCGGATGTAAAGCTTTAGCATTAGGAACGCTTGCTTTTGTCGCAGCCTCTAAGAGTGGAACCGGAGTTACTACTATTATTCGTTTCCCCTGAGCCAGTGCTCTTTCTCTCACTACAGCAGTCTGTACTGCTGTCAGAATCTTTTCTGTAGATGCGAAGCGCATCTCAGCATTTGTGTACAAATGTATGATTTGTATGCAATTGGTACTGTCTCACCCTCATTATATGTTAGATAGGTGCACCCAGATTGACCCGCAACTATACGGATCACCAGGTTGCGTACGTTTACTCGTGTCTGTAAGTGTTTGGAAGCTATCATGTCAGCTTGTAAGGAACAAAGTGTATGTGTATGTTCCTGTGTCCATTGTTTTACTGAAAAATCAGGTTTTATTAAATCGTAGAAAGGTTTTACTCTTTCTGCGTAATCCAAAATGTATGTTCTACCAAAATTTAGAAATCCCAGAATTGACTGTAAATTTTTCAATGATTCTGGAGGTTGGAGCAGCGCGCATTTTTCTAAAAAATTGGCTGCCAGGATTTTTCCTTCCCTTGAAAGCTCATAATCCTATAAACAGGACAGTGAGGTGGGCAATTTTTAATTTTTTAAAGTTGAATTTGTAGCCCTCAGATGTAAATCCCAAAATTATGGTATTCACTCTGTTCAAGTGCTCCTCTAGGTCATCGTCTGTTAGATAAATATCATCCACATAGGACAATGCCTCTTCATCTAAATTTTGAAGTAACTCAGTTACTCTAGCCGAAAACAACCCCGGGCTGTTCTTATACCCTTGGGGGAGTCGAAAAAATTGCTGCTGTGTCCCTAGCGCTGAGAAGGCTGTCAGATACCTGCTTTCAGGCGCTATATTTTGGCGGAAAAATCCATTTGAGATATCTAGTGTTGTTTTATATTTTTTCCGCACAATGTTATTCATTAATGCGGCACTGTGTGCATTTTGGACTGCAAATGTCTTAGTGCAAGTGTTTAAATGTCTGTAGTCTAAAACTAGACGATATGAATTGTCAGGTTACATGACAGGAAACAAAGGATTGTTCATTGGTGAGGTGCAAGTTTCAATCACCCCTTGGTATTCAAGTTGATCTAAGATCTCCCTGACCTGTTTTTTAGCTTCTTGCTTTATTGGATACTGCCTCTGTGCAGTTGGAGTATTTTTTAAAGGAAGAATGTGGTGGGTTGAATCCTCATCCCATCCAACATGGTTTTTGTATAATGCCGGAGCCTGGGCTACCGCCCATTCCTGCGCATAAGTGTGTTGTAAGTGCCTGGGAATATGGTCTGAGAATGCCGGAAGAATTACCGTTTCTCCTTTAGGGCAATTCATGACGAATGCTGGCGGCCAATCTTGTTCAGCTAGTAAAATATCATAGCCAAACGTCAGGTTCTCCCAAAAGAGACCTCTCACTGTTCTACATCTGTCCCCCTCCATTTGGAGCATTATTTCATATACTTTATGTGGGGCACTTACCCTAGTATCGGGTGTTTCTACCGTGATATAATCATTCAAGTCTGCTGTCACCAGAAATTCCATCAGGTTCTGGCGAGCTATTGTTATTTCTGCCGCACTGTCTAGCATCGTCAGAGCCCATTCCCCGTTCAGTAGTCGAGTCCTCAGAATTCTGGGCATGTCTGATCTTTAGACCTGCAACCTTCTTCTTTTTGAACTGTGGCTTTTGCTTTGGTTTCTCTTCTTTTTTAGAAGTGTAATCTTGAGCGTGCTGCTTGTCTCTGGACTTTGTACGCTCTTCTTGTCTGTCTGACAGTCCTTACCTCTCAGAGTTTTTCGATGAACCCTGAAAGGAACGAGAGGAACATGTATCAGTATCCTGATACCTGTCAGGTTTCCTAATGTTATCCCTATTCCTGAGGTTATACCTCTTTTCGGAGGGCTCCTGTGGAGGAGATCTACCTCGGGACTGAGATCTATTTCCTTTAAAGTTTTGTTGTTTTTTATTGTCCCACTTCTTCTTAGTTGAAGCAGGTGTCTGCTTGGAAGTGTCCTTTTCAGGACTGCCCATCAGTTGTTGTTTTAAAGCTTTCCCACCCAAACTGTCTCTGCCTAATTCTGCATATGCAGTTTCAATTATTTTTGGTAGTTCGTGTTCCTGTTCTAAAGGACTGAACTCCCTTATGCGTTGGCGGATAGCCACTGAAGCTGCTTCCCCCTTAATGTTAGCTAGTATTATGGCTGATACCTGGGCATAGTTACCTAGTAACTTCATCCCTAAGTTCAGAGCAGGCTCTGCTCCATACTCATTTTGTATTTGTCTCAATACATCTGGTATCACTGCAAATGACGGAATACCATGAGTTCTGGTATAAATGGCAGCAAAGACTGTACCCCAAGTGGTACAATCCTCTAATTGTGGTGTTATCCCCATGGGCAAGCAGATTGTTAGCATTCTGTGTTTTTCATACGGGGTAGTATTCAGGAATACTGCCTCTAGCTGTGTTATTTTCTGAGCTACCCAGAATGGCATTTGTTCACGTTTTGTGGGCATTTTACCCATTACCGCGTGTAATGTTTGTGGTGTAATTTTAGTTGCTGTACCCTGAATTTTAGTTCCATTTGTTGCAACTATTGCTGGTTGGACTGTAAGTGTCCTCATGACGAATTGCGTCAAGTTCCTATAGATTTTAATTAAATCTTTATATTGTATGAGTAAGTCTCCTGGTGGCATTGCGTCAATGTCAGGATGTGGTGTGTAGGCTGCTAATATCGGCCATGTTGCGCCTTCTCCTCCGAGCGGGCCGAGTCTTACTCTTCTTCTTGTATGGGGTAGGGTGCCTTTAAACCAGTATAAATGTTCCTGGTACGTGAGCAGAACCTCAATGTCCTCAAACGGACAATATTCCGCTGGTGCATCTCCTTCTGTGTAAGAGTGAAATATTTTTGTTCTTGCATTTGCTGCTGGGAATGTAACCCACGAATAAAATACCTCCGTTCTGTTTGATTCGTGTGCCTCAATCACGAGAACTACTATGCCACCCCTGGATGATAGACCATTCTCTAGTAGTCACAGGGTGACTGTATTTCTAAAATTTTTTGCAATTTGTATTGCGACTGCATCTTTTTCTCCGGCTGAGAGGTGTAGATCTACTCTTGCGTTATCTCTGTCCTCAGTCATTTTGTAAAGAAGAAGTTTTTCAAGGGAACTAAGATAAGGTGTTTTTGCACAATTTAGGAACACTGTGTCCTTCAAGCTTGATTAACCAACAGCCAATAAATAGGATTTTTTAGCCTACTCAGCTGTGGCGGAGTTTTGTGCCCACCCACTCCAGACGTCTCTGGTGTTTTGTGAGTATGGGTCTCTGAGAATAGCATGACTGAACTACTCAGATTCTACTGTTAAATTAGTACCCAACCAACGTTGGCGGCGCCATGTCGTGTAGTTCCTATATTACCTATACAGGATCTGCCCGTTTGGATAACATAAACTGTGGGATTGGTGGCGGACTGATTCCGTGCACCCCCACCGGATACGTTAGCCTTTCTGTATCAGCTAGCTCACAGTGCCACTAGAGTCTCCTCTTATCGGGGAGAGAATAGTTCTTGGCAACTCAGAACATGACAACCCTGATCCCCCAGGATCGTGGAAACAATATACTACCTTTCGCTCAGTCACTCGTGCTCACTTAGTTTGTCTCAGAGAGATACACAGAATAAACAGGCTGGGCGTTTTCAATAAGTATTTATTGAACAGTTGTTATTCAAGTGTAGAATAGATGAGCTGCAACAACCATTAGACAGTAGCAGAGATATATGGTTAGCAATATTACAAAAGTAAAGGGATGGTATAGTTCTACCATCTTGCAGAAATCATGAATATATACATGTGCCTAAAACACATGATAAAAAGTGCGTACTCCTACGATGTCTCCCTAACTAGATGTACCTAAATGTACCTAGCATCTGTGTAGGTGTTATGCCAAGAATCCCTCTAGGATCTAGTCAACCCCATTACCTGAGAGTTAGAGAATGTGGGACCCCGTCCTGGTCTCGAGTTGGACACCCCGCGAGGGATGTTGGACCACTGCTAGCTGGAGCATCTGCATGCAGGAACCTCAGCGTCTCTGGTCAGTGTGTTAGCCGGGAAGTCACGGTCTCCTCTATCTTCCTAAGCAAGATGTGCTGTATATATACCCATAGGTCTCCCCAGGGGTCCTTGCTGTGTTACTGTGTCGGCCTAAAGGATGACGTTGAGCCTGAACTTTATTCAGAGATATTATAAAGGAGATGGTAATCCTAATGTTAGTCCTGCTGTGCTTCCAAGAAGCCTCATGCATAATGTATGAGAATCGAACCAGGGAAAAACCGCGCTCTTAATGCAGTGTCATATCTAGGTAAAAGGTCAGTGCCTAAGAACCGTTATGTATGTAATGTAGGGAAGAATATATGTGAAAGGTTGCAATATTACCTGCGCCTATATAGGGTACCTATATGGAATATAACAACGGTTTTCACTGTGAATTTTGTTAGAAAACTTGCATAATTGGGAGGTGAGCCAAGACTGGTTTGCCCTGACTTTAGATAGCAGACCCACGTTAGTCTGGCTCTTGATTAGGACTGCGTTTTAATTATTAAATAAAACTGCATTGTTTCAAACCTTTTAGAAGGCTCACATCCCTTCTTGATTTGAAGCTTTTTTAATTGACCATTCTAATTTCTTTCTTGTTACACTGTTATCTGTTGGAGCAATTTGCCTCATATATTGAGGTGAACATTGTCTCCGCGTAGATGTTTTATCTTGGATTATCTGATAAGACAGTGTCAACAAGATGATATCCCACAACATAAGGCACTGGATGGGAGCACCCCTACTAACTGGCAGTGATCCTCGCCCCAAACTCACAGTTTCCCGACCTTATTTGTAGTCGGGAAAACTGCAGGATTTATGATGACAAAGCCTAAGAAGTATAACAAAGGAATAACAAGGCAGCAGGCCTTCTCCATTTATACACCCAGGGTCTAGAACAACAATCAGGTATCAATCAGAACCACCTTAACACTGCTTCAATTTAGGAAAGAGTTATAGACACACCACTGTCCACAAAAGATCTACCTCTCCTGTCACTCATTGACTATATGCTTGTCTTTGGCTTAGTAGAGCGGGCCACTGCTTTTTGGCTAGGTTTGTGCTACATAGATACCACACAAGTGGTATACAGCTTCAATCTGCCACCATCATAGAATATCTGTATGGCTTATGCCTGTTTCGAATTCCTCAGGGCTAGCACCTTCTAGGAATCACACCTTATTGCACCATCAGTTTTATTTTGTTAACAGCACAGAAGCTCAGAATGGCCAGATATGTGAAGGGAAATTTGGCCAGGGGGCTGCAGGGAAGGTGTCATGGCATGTTTCATCTGCCCTTGTACTCATGACAAACTTGAGAGGGTAATATAGCAGGCACTCACTATATTGTCCAAAGAGCAGGTACCAATAATTCCTAGATCTTGATCGCTAGCTGTCTCCTGGGGGTCTCTGTAGTGGGGAATCCGGGCCACTTTTCATGCTTCTTCAGGCTCTGTTCCACCCAATATAGCCCATGAAAATGAAGTATCTAACACATCCCTATCAACCTTCTGCAAACTCCTCCACAGGAGGAGCAGTGGGGCCGATTTAATTCCTGGCAGACAAACTGTTGTTCCGCAAGGGGAATGGAGTATTCCTCCGTCGATTTCTCTATTGCGTTGGTGGAGGGACCGCCTTCCAGATTTATAAATGACTGCCAAGCTTGGTTCATTTATAAAGCATTGCCAGGAACAGTAGTCACGGCGGTTCCTGTCAATGCATTATGCTATTTGGTGCAGGGCCCTGTGAACATGACAGAGCCCTGCACCAAACAGTTTTCTTTTTATATTTTCAAACAGAAAATCCCAAAACATGATTTTTCTTTTGAGAATAAAAAAAGACAATTCTCCTCTCCCCATGAGATCCTCTCCCATGGCGAGGGGAGCATTTAGCAATTTTCACTGCCCCTTATCCCCAGGGTTTTTCTGACTGTGACTGGCAGTGAACACTGTCCTCTAATTCCTCCAATCAGGTGGCGGAATTAGAGATCTGCCTCCAATGGCTCTTACTCCACAGGGCCATCAGATGGGCTAAATCACAAAGGAGATGGAGTAGTCTTCGATGTGATTAAATCTATGGTCCGCCTGCATCTAAACCCAATTTGCAGACCATTATCTTGGTAGTAAGCATACTCTGTTGCAATGGAGTATGCTTACCACCAAGATATAAATCGGGCTAGCTGTCTTTGAGGATGCCTGGGCCTCACCCAGGCGGCCAAAAGCATACTATTCTTTCTGCGGGACTCTGCTATGGAGCTCCGATACAGAACCAAGTCATGCTGGAGTATCTTGGAAATCTTGCAGGAGGATGATAGCCCTCTTCGCTGCGATTTTATATGAATTCCAACCAGGCCCCCACGCTTCATAAATTGGCAGTGCCCCTGTCTCACCAAACATGCAGTTCTCCCGCTTGTGATAGATCGGGAGAAGTGCCAGGTTTACTACGGTACAGCCTCAACTGGCTCAGCTGGTGTAAACATCTGGCCTGGTGCTCTGTATGCCAAGGGGCCGCCAGGACATAGTGTTGGCCATCATATCCAGTTGTGGGCATTGTGACCCTCACTCATTTTCTGTCCCTGTGTACTCCATGCATGCTCCACGATGGACACAGCTAGGGAAAATATAGAAATACCCCCACCTGCACATTGGGGTCATTTGTGTTTTGTGTAGAGAAGATCATAGATGGGAGTATAAGGGAAACCAGACCAAGATGAGCCTCTCTTGACAGTACAGAAAACCAAAATCCAGGAAAGAAGACTATTTACATAATAATGGAGTAAGTGTGTGGAGGCCCAAACCTCCCAATAAGGTAAAAATAATGCACTAAAGATATCCTAATTGTATAACTCCAAATGCATCACTCCAAAAAGGAATACTTCCTATTAAGCCAAACCCAGCAGCAAATCATGTTGTGCGTTCCAAAATGTGAAAGACGCCACACGGCCTTCGCTCAGAGATCAAACTACACGTGCACTAGCAGCTGATCTCGAAAACCCAAATGCCCTCTTTGCCATTGCACAAAATTATTTCCAAACCTCTTTGGAAGACATAACAAACTGAAAGATAGACAAATAAGGCTGGACATAGATGATTTTAAAAACAAAGTGTTGTGCAGCATTTCAGAGTAATACCATTCAACATTCAGAAGCAGAAGGAAACCGAAATCAACAATCTGCTACAACACGACATGATAAAACATGTGGAAGAGCCCAGACAGTCGATTTCTGCATTTAATACCTTTCCAAGAAGCATTTGGATGGTTAGATTTACATTTGCATTGGAATCTTGCCATACAAAGAGAATGCCATCTGACCCCTCACATTGAAGACAAGGTGCCTCCGTTCAACAAAACACACCTCGTCTCCAAACTTGATCTATGGATCTAACTAACAAGTATCACCAATTGGAACTGGAAGAGTTGTCATGCTACATTAATGCATTTGCCACCCACCTGGGCCTGTTCTGATACAAGGTTGGCTTTGGTGTTTTTTCAGTAGCTGAAGTATTTTACAAGGAAATACATAAGTTAACTCAAGATACCCTGGCTCCCTGAATTATGTGACAATCTCCTGGTATTTGCTGTACTGAGTTACATCATGATGAAGTCTAGGTGAGTCTATAGTGCATGGTCTAAGAGCAAATGTATTATCAGCAAGGACAAGTGTGACATTTGCCAACCCATGCTGAAGGTTACAGACATATATTTTCTAGAGAAGGCAGGTGCCCTTATTTCAGCACCAGCGCCATCCAATATGTTGCCACTCTTTTCCATGTATGGCCAGCTACTGTGCCAGATATAATCAGGACTCTGCATCCACATCAGGTTGCTGCTGATAGAACTCAGCAAGCAAGGACATACGTCTGACTGATCTCATCATTGTCAGGCAGCCTATGAAGCTGTCAGATTCAGCATTGCTGATACCAACAAAATCTCTTACTTTCATCCATTCTTGTGAACTGAAATTATTATAGAACTTAGTCCTGTTGGGCTGGGTGTCACCCCAGCACTGCCAGAACAGGATCCGGAGACACCTGGTGGAATGAATACCTATGCTAGCATAAGCCTGACTAAACAAAAGTTAGTATACTTACATGAGGAGAAGGAAAGGGTGGTGGTTGGGGGCTGCAACATCCGTTCTTGTATCGTAAGATCGTTACTCTTATCACAGACCAATAAGCTCTTTTAACCATTTTTTGAAACTCAAAAATCACAAATGCTTTTGTGGATTCAATCGTGGGGCCTTTGTGTCTGCAAAACGACTGATACCACATTGTACACAAACCTGGCAAAGAGCACAACCCTGCTAACCTTTTCTCTAAGTTTTCTATGGTACATACCTTGTCAGTGCAGTCAATTGTCAAAGAATACCTTCAATCTATTGCCAGGTAGCCCTGTCCTGGGGCAAGCTGAAAAAAAATATAATCGGAATGTAACTCTCAAGGATTATATACTTACTGCTGTGTCAGAACTCATTGAAACCATGTGCACCTGGAACTGCCTTGTCATACAGCTTCTACTTCCTCAGTAGGAACTGTGCATTTGTTGGACAAAATAAACGTTGGGATGATGCCAGACTGATTCTATGCACCCCCTCAGGATTTGTTGGCCTATAGTCCTGCTATTTCACAGCACTGCTAGCTCACAGTACCCATAAACCTGGGAAGGTAACAAATGGAGTGGGCAACCTCAGAACATGACAACCCTGACTCCCCAAGGAACCATGGTAACCGATCTAGAACCTTTTAGCTCAGTCACTTGTGCATACCCAGAGAAACACACAAGAAATACACAAAGAGGCGTTTCAATATTTATTAAACCATTGTGATTCTTGTGTAAAAACAGGCTGAATTAAAGGTTTCCACCACTTGACATTGCCATTTTGTTTATGTGTTCCAAGAGGTAGATGAAACACTTCTGTTCCCAGCAACCGCAGACGATGATCCCAGAGGGACACCTCGGAGCAGGTTTATGGAGCAAATGTGTTCCCATCCTACCCTACAGCAGCTGTTGAAGGAGCAACCACAGCCAGTAGGAAATCTGCTGACCCAGAGCCAAGATCCAATTCACCAGGAGCAGAAGCATCCCAAGAGGGCTCGTAGAATGCGTTCAGAAGCAACGGCACACATAAGGGACACCAATACAAATATGCCTTCAAAAGGTCTACCAGTACGTCTCTGTCTAGAGGCTGAACCGGTTGCGTCCCTAGGCACAAATTCAAGGCACACTCGAAGGTGCACAGCAGACAGTGGAATTCAGGCTGCACGCAGTGTAGCCACACAGGCCGAAAGGACAAGAACCAGTGCTCATTAAGTTCTTGAAGCAAGGGTGCACCGAAACATGGTACCATGCATTTACGGCACAGGAGCACATCTTAGTGCCAGTTCCATTCAATTTTGAAAAGGGAAATTCATTGCGTACCAGAAAAAATAAAAACACAGTCCCGACAATCAGGAGCAGGCCCAGCGGAAACACCAAAGACACATCCGAGCATGGAGTGTATAAATGATGAAATGACTCTGAAGGCTGACTGGAAGGTGCTAACCAAACCAGAGCCCAACCTTTTTAAAAAGTGTGCTACTCCTTCAGTACTAGACATTTTAAAAATGGGGTGGACCAATTCTCCAAAATGCAGTGGGAAATTAGTGCGGACCAGCGAATGTATTGCTGAAAATGACCTTGCAACTTGAAGATCAAACGTCTCCTGTGCAGATGTCAAGGCCGCATCTTTTTGAAACAGTAAGGCTTTCAGTCTGCTCAAGACATCAAATCACATGTTCAAAAGTTTTATTGAAGGCCAAAACGTCGCCTCCCTAACTGTTTGGGCAGGTGGAAACAATACTTGTGTACATGTTACAATGGCTGAAACCAACAAGATAAGCTATCCCTGGTCTCATGCTGCAGCAACCTTGCTCGTTCAACATCATATAACTCCCATTAGAGAGTAATCTCAAAGCCGGAAGGATCACAGCCACTGGAGAACCTTTGAGGTAGCAAGATAGGTTTGCCACGGATGTATTACAAGCCCTGTGAAGCGAAGCTTTCTTGCACACTAAGGAGTGGCTTAAAGCACTCTCGCATCCAGACCTGCTAAGAAAAACTTCAGTCTCTTTATTCCGACAAAGGTATTTAAAAGGTAAAACCCAATACTCATGTACATAACCTTCCCCCAACGCTTCATATCTGCCCGCTTGATGGTGTTGTAGACAGTATTGGAAGTGGAATGTCGAAATCAGCAGAGTAATGAACCCATGGGTTATCCAATCCAAGGAAGGCGTTTCTGCAACAGTGAAATGTAATTTCTCTATGTGTAACATAGTGTATGTCGCATCTTTGCGTGCCATGAATATTTGCTGTTTCGTAAGGTGGTATGTGAAAATAGGCTTGTGGTATTAATATGTCGCCATGGTACGCGACCAGAAAGTGTCTGAAGTGTCCAACTCAATATCATGATCGATCTAAGTTGTGACTGTCCATGTTGTAGTGCAGGCATATTGTGTTGTATTATGTCTATTGTGGATAACACTATGTTACAGAGAGAGTATATCCTGGAGGATAAGGTGGTCATACCATAATCAACCCTGCTAGAGCATTTTCTATATTAGTCCTGTCAATCTCGCGTAGTCTTTCAGCAGCCTCCTGCTGAGCAACTTACCACACTTCATTGAATATTGCGTACAAGAAGCGTTTTTGATGTAGTTTTTGAGTACCTGACAAGAAGTCCCATAGTTCCAGGTCATCAGAAAGAAGGGACAAGTGTTGCTTCACCTGGGACAATGTTGAGGTTTTCAGCCAATCAAGGCACTGCTTCCCAACACTGTAAGCTGTTACCACCCCAAATGTTCTGTCTGCACGTAACACAGGTCGGGCCTGCTGGTCTTGAAACCCTTGGTGTTACCCAGGAACCATGCTTGACATCCATTAGTATCTAACGGTCACACTAGCCATCCCTTCCAATTAGTGTCTGACGAATTGTAGGTACCATTGTGTAGCATGGTATCTAGTGTTTCCTCAGTGTATTTTGTGAACTGCTGCCAGTTTGCAAAATGTGCAAATGTGGGAATATTTGGTGTATTCAAATCCTTGATTTTAGCCAACCCTAAGCATGACGTTTGGTGCACAGTTTTGTTCAGGAAAATCATTTGTTGTAGAATAAGGCATGCTCTAAACAAGGCCTCATTCCCCTGAACCTGCCAATCCTTAGTTTCCCAAATTGATTTAACATCGACAGTGTCCCTCCAAAAGTCAAACCCTTGTGTGGACATCTGGGAAAGAAAGGAAGCAGAATATGTCAGCTTGGTGTTTGCTAGCATATTCTTCTTTCCAGGTGATGGTGCAAGCTTATAATAATAAGACACTGGGTCTAATGTATCCTAACCAGAAAAATAAGCAATTTCTGTGCAAATGTTTTTGAACAACCCCGTGGTGGTGTAGGGCAATGCTCTCATTGTGTATAATTAAAAACAGCATGTGGAATACTTCCTTTATGCAAGAAATGGTGACTATAATGTTGAAAACAGAACATTTCACCATAATTAGTCGTGCCATCGTACAGTTCATCAGAAGAAAAAACAGTTGAATGCTCAAGATCTTCTAGCATTTCATGCACTGTATCAATATCCCAATCATCAGAGACAGTACTAGGGGTGATAATGTCATTCAGAGAAATATGGAATACATATGGCATTTGCAAGAGTTCTGTAGGACCATACACATCATACGATACCCTATCCCAAACAATTCCATCAGGAACTGAAACAAATGAAATGTTCACCAGGGAAAGGTCTCTTTGTACTTTTTGAGATGAAGAATGTGGTGTTAGAACCAGGCTTACCAGTTAGACAGCAGAGCATTCTGGGAGATAGTGTCTGTTCAGAAGGAAGAAAAAGACTGTCACAAAACCAATCCAAAGGTCAAAGAAAAGTAACGCTATTGTAATCTAAAAGCGTAACCATGGAGGAACAAAGCATATCTTTCTCAGCCAAATATAGAAAACACGCAGTCTCATCCATAAAGGTAGAGGTGGAGGTGCTGGTGGATTTGATGAAGCTGAAGAAAAGTCATCAAAGTCGATGAAGTTGCCAGAGGCAGTCCGATCTACTGTGGGCAGCTCTGCAGGTTGTGTAGAACTGGGAGTCGACTCAATCTGTGGTACTCTGACGCAAACAGCTTCCAAGTCGATTGTATAGTAGTTGGTGTAGTGACAGGTAGAAGGGATACTTCATTGCTGTTTACTGTCCCCAGTCGGGGAACGGAAGCATCATCACTGAGCACGGCTTCTATGTGTGCTTCCTGTATGGCAGTGAGAGGAGGCAGGTAACTACCTAGAAGTCCACGCAACCTACTGTTGAGAATCGGCCATATAGTGTGGTTTGATCAAATCAATGGAGACAAATCTCTAGTTTCTGCATCCGGCAAGAGGCGTAAGAAGTACAGTTCTCATACCTTCAAAGGCCAGGACCAGTAAAGGTGTTCTGTATGATGGCCCAAATTACTTTTTGTCCACTATTTTCTCCCTGACCAGATCCCCAACCTTTGGGATCCAACTAGGAGCTGCTGGCTCTTCCTTCACTACATCAGTGTTGGTGCGTTTTACTTGGACGTTGCTTTGTTCATCCCGGAAACCATTCAGTTTCTGTAAAACAGTCAAATGTTCATTTATATCAAATGGTGTTTTAACCGCCCTGTGCTGGGACTGTCGAGGTCTGGGACCCACATTTTAACCCCAAGCAGGATCTCATATGGAGAGGCAGATTGTTCAGTGCCCTCTGGACCTCCTATAGGTGATGGACACAACTGAGACCTGAGTTTGTACCCTAACTGTTAAAGGCTGCTTTAAGTCCCGTTTTTTTCTTTCCATGACCAAATTTCCCTCAGGATGGTACGGGGAGGAATATCGCAGGTCAGACCGAAACTTCCCATGGCATCTTTGTAAGCCCTGAAGGCAAACGCTGCACACTAGTCGGAATGGAATGTGCCACCTGCGTTTGTCCCGACGAAGACTCGCAGATCCTTTATAACAGTTTGGGGTTCAGCCAATCGATGTGGCCAGACCATAGGAATCGAGAGCAGAAATCCACTGCTACCAATATGTACTTGCAAGCCCTATCTGATGACAAGGGGCCGCAATGGTCTAGATAAACACAAGCCAGTGGCTTGTTGGAAATGAGTAGAGGTGTCTGTGGTGGACGTGCCATGGTGGAGCCCTACATCTGCTGGCAGATGTTGCATTTAAGGACAAAGTCCTTGCTCTGTGTATAGAGACCTAGCCACCAGAAGCGTTGCTGCAATAGTGAAATTGTAGCAGCCACCCAAGCTAGTATTAAACCTAACCTGCGGTCTTAATTTGGCATTACGCTATCCCCCACTCCAGGGATGTGAGCAAACAGTACATTTTGCACATCTAATTTGTAGGAGTACTTGAGAAGAAAACCTTTCTGCAAATGGGTGTCATTGCGCCCGGCGTTGACAGCTGTCATTATGTCTCCACCTATTCTCGTATTTGAACGAGTAATTGCAGCGACAACAGCAGTTTTCACTACTGCATTTGTGGCTTCATCAGCCGTGCAATTCCCTCCAATGTGTACACCAACATGTTGGTGACCTAAGGTATGCATTACATGAGTCCGTGGCAAGCACTCTTTCAGCTTAGCCACTTGTTCCCAAAGCATCTTGTGCTTGATTGTGCACCCTTTTGAATCTCTGAATCCATTCTGGCTCCAGTAGTGTAATTACTCATTATAGGACTGGACACAATAATACAAATCACACACTATCAGTGTGGGGAATCCAGGATCCGTAGTCTCTAGTGCCTGTATTAGAGCCCTAAGTTCAGCCAACTGTGCTGTGCAGTCACAAAGTGTAGGTCTTTTCAGGATGGAATTCTCCATCCTGCCTATGTCCTTTATGGCTGTGCACGCTGATGAATATTGGTGCTTTGTCCCAATGGCAAGCTGGGCAGAACCATCAGTATATACGATATCATCATACTGATCTAGAGGAATGACTTTTTTATGCAGTGAATATTCATGTTCATATTGCAGAAAGGCTAGTGTTTGTAGTGTAGAGTCAAATCTGTAGTCTACTACTGTTTTGCTGAGTGATTTAGCCCATTATATCCAACGTGGATGTAATACTTTTGCGTTAGGAATGCTTGCTCTTGTGATGGCCTCTAAGGTCGGCACAGGGGTCACAACAATTATTCGTTTACACTGAGCCAGTGCTCTTTCACTCACCACAGCAGTCTGTACCTCGGGTAGTATTTTTTCTGTTAGAGTAAAAAGTATTTCGGCATTAGTGTATAAATGCGATTTTTATGCAATCAGCAGTATCACTTTCATTGAATGTAACATTGGTATACCCTGATGTCCCCACAATAACGCGGATCACCAGGTTGGTTGTGTTTACACGTGTGTGCAAATGTTTCACAGCTAGCATGTCAACTTGTACTGAATGCAAAGTTTTTGTGTGTTCCAGTGTGTGCTTGAAAAGTCTGGACGTATAAGGTCGTAGAATGGTTTAACCGGTTCTGCGTAATCTGGAATGTAAGTTCTGCCACAATTTAGGAATGCCAATATGGATTGTAACCTCTTCAACACAGTTGGGGGCTATAAAAGCATGGGGTTTGTACTGCAAATGTGCGAGTAGCTGAGTTTAAATGTCTGTAATCGAAAACCAGACAATATAAATGATCGGGTTTCATCTCAAGAAACAAGGGATTATTCATTGATGAGGTGCAACTTTCTGTTACACCCTGGTATTATTCAAGTTGTTGGAGAATTTCCCTAACTTGCTTTTTAGCCTAAGTTTTAATGGGGTATTGTCTTTGAGGTTGTGAGGTCGACCTCAATGGTATTTCATGATAAGGGGAACCGTCATCCCACCCCACATGGTTGTGGTATAATGCCTGGGCTTGCGCTAACGCTCACTCCTGGGCATATGAGTGTTTTACGTGTTCTCGAACGAGTTTGGAGAAGGCAGGATAAATTACTGTTTCTCCTTTTGGGCAGTCCATGACGAACTCTGGTGGCCAATCCTTTTTGGCAAGGAGAATGTCATAGCTGAATGACAGGTTTTCCCAAAAGAGAACTTTAATGGGTTGTTGTATGTGCCCCTCCATCTGCAGTTGCATCTCCCATGGGTGATGTGAAACACTTACCCATGTATCCGGTGTTTCCACCTGGATGTAGCCACTCAGTGCTACTGCCGCCAGACAATCCTCTTCCGCGATGCCCAGCATGGTCAGAGCCCACTCCCCATTCAGAAGCAGAGTCCTCAATATCCCCGGCATGCTTGACCTTAAGTCCAGCTACCTTCTTCTTCCTGAATTGAGGTTTGGATGTTTTGGGTTTATCTTCCTGTTTAATTATGTCTTCATATGAGCGTTGTGAGACCTTCTTCAGTTTCACGTACTCCTCTGATCTGCGCTCTTACCGTCCACCTCTCTCCGAGTGTTTTTCGGATGACTCCTGAAAGGAATGAGAGGAATGTGTATCAGTATCCTGATACCTGCCAGGCTTTTTAATGTTATCACGGTTGCACAAATTGTAGCGCTTGTCAGTGGCTTCCATGATTTAGTTTTATCTATATTTTTCTTATTATCCCATTTCTTCTTTGTAGAAAACACGGGTGCTTGCTTTGGGTTATCCTTTTCAGAATTACTTTTTATTTGTGGTTTACCAGATTTAGCTCCCAAATCATCTCTATCTAATGTTGCAAGGGTCTCCTCGATAATTATAGGTCATTCGCGCTCCTGTTGTCCCGGAGCAAAATCCCTTAGATGCTAGCGTATAGCCAACGCTGCTGCTTTCCCTTTTTTGTTACTCAACATGATGGCAGATCCTGTGGCAAGGTTGCCCATCAGTTTCTTCCCCAAATCCAGGGCAGGTGCTGCCCTTTACTCATTCTGGATCTGTTTAAGCACTTCTGACAAAACAGCTAATGAAAGGGTACCATGCATTCTGGTATATACTGCAGTAAAAACGATACCCCAAGTGGTGCAGTATTCCACAGGGTGAGCCATCACCATTGGCAAGCATATTGTTAAAATCCAGTGTTTTTCCTGGGGTCCCGTATGGGGAAACACTGCTTCAAGCTGCCTTATTTTTTGTGCAATTCAGAACGTAATCTCCTCCTGTCTAATAAGAACCTTACCCATGACTGCATTTATTGTTTGTGGGCTGATGCCTGGTGTAACCAATTGTGGTTGTGCAGCTTGAGCAGTCCTCGCAGGGTTTATCTTTAATGTTCGCATAAAACTGTGTCATGCATCAATATATTGTTACTACATTTTTATACAATCTATGCATTTGTACAGTCGTCAGATTGTCGACATCAGGATGTGGTGTGTAACCGGCTAAGACTGGTCATGTTGCTCCCTCATTACTAAGAGGACCTAGTCTAACGTCTTCTGTTGTGTGTGGTTGGGCGCCTTCAAACCAATTTCTGTGTTCTTGGTATGGTAATGGTATTTCTATTTCTTCATATGACGTGTAGTTATTTGGAACTTCAGCTGGTGTGTAGTTGGGAAACAGCCTTGTCGTATCGTCTGCTGCTAGGAATGTAACCAATGAATAGAATCCATCTGTCCTATATGCTTTGTGGGCCTCAACCACGAAGATCACATCCCCACCCTTAAGTGTGAGACCATGTTGTCCTAATTTCTGAGTAACCGCATGTCTGCAGTTGTCACCAATGTTAAGTTTGTCTGTTTCTGACATTATAAAAAATGGAATTCAGAGAGGGTAACACAATGAGATAAACATTTGAAAGGTTCAAGCTTGAACAACCTACAGCCAACACATAGGGACTATCCTCCTCAGCTGAGTTAGTAAATCCTAACAACACGGATGTCTCCAGTTAGGAGGTGAGTAGGGGTCTTTGGGTATACAAAAGAGAACTACTCAGAAGAGCCATTAAATAAGAACCCAATCTACGAACGTTGGCGGCGCCATGTTGTACGGTTTCTACTTCCTCAGCAGGAACTGTACAGTTGTTGGACAACATAAACGTTGGGATGGTGCCAGACTGATTCTATGCACTCCCTCAGGATATGTTGGCCTACAGTCCTGCAAGCTCACAGTGCCACCATAAGTACCCCTAAACCTGGGAAGTTAACAAATGGATTGGGCAACCTCAGAAAATGACATCCCTGACTCCCAAGGAATGGTGGTAACAGGTCTAGAACCTTTTCGCTCAGTCACTCGTGCATACCCAGAGAGATACACAAGAAATGCACAAAGAGACGTTTCAATTTTTATTGAACCATTGTGATTCTTGAGTAAAATATATGTGCTACAATGATTAATAGACAGAAGCAAACGAAAGTGATTAGCAATATGAGAACAATGAAAAGGATAAGGAATTGCACCAATGTGCTAAAGCAGTATATATATATATATATATATGTTCGCATATAAGTACGGTGTATAATGTACTCCTACTATGCGCTCCCTAACCTAGTTACATAGGGTAGGTGTTCTGCCAAAAGCCACTACTGGATGATCTAACTCCCCATTACCTGAAGGTAAGTATATGCGGGTCCCAGTCTTGGTCACAAGTTGGACATCCTCTCTTAGCAGAGGGTAAACAGGAATCAGCTGGGTTGAGACTGCGACAACAGCAACCTCACAGTGACAGCAAAGCGTTCCTCTGATCTGAGCACGGAAGTGCTCTTGTTTATATAATAAAACAGATCCATTCTACTGTCCTGAGACCTAAGCCAGGCTGTCATTGTTTGCCCTCTTATGATAGCTATGTCGCCTAACAGATGATAAACAACCAACATTTACGCTGTGAACTTTATCCCTTGCACTGAATGTTCAAGGTGTCGTGATAATGTTTCGATGAAGTGGAAATGTAAGCAAATGTGGTTTCTAAGAACCACATCCTGCAGTCATGAAAGGAAATGTGTGTCAAAAGTCAATGTGTTGAAAAGAAGGCAACTTAAGAAACGTGTATATGTAAAATGGAGGACTTTCTACCCGAGCCTAACCCAGCCACGTGACAGCCTCGCCTCCTAAAAAGTCTGCTTTTCAGAAGTCTTTGCCTGAACAGTCTCAAGACACTATGAAAATAAGTAGTTGGTCTAGCTCCTGAGGATCATCGAGGCACTGTAACCACAAAGAAACTACTATGACAAAACAATATCATTTCCTTTTCTGAATTAGCTCGTTGAGAAAATGCTTGGCATCTGTAAAATTTGTTAGAGAACTAGCAAAGACAATGCTCCCAAGCCACTGAAGATGTCTCCCCTGCTTGAAGGAGCGTAACTAGGGTTAGCATTTAATCTTTATGGCCCCATTCCTACCAGGTAGTACTTACTACTTGCCATGGATGACTGCTCCAGGTTCCCTTTGGGCATGACTATACTCAACAGGCTACGGATGTAATCATTCCACAACCATCTCATCTTTTGGAACACCTACCTAGTCCCAAATTAACTAATGCCTTGCACCAGAGCTAGAGTTACACAAAATGACACAAAGCTGTGCAAAGCAACTCAAGCTATTTTCATTTCAGTGCAAAAAGCGTTGTGCATTCCAAAGGTGAACTTTTCACAGTGCAAAAACAGCTCTGCGCCACTTTGCATCATAGTGATGTTAAAGGGGTGTTACTGGGATAGATCAACGCAAACACCCAGTAGATTTTGACACAAAGTTCAATCTACGATAAGAAAAGATTGGACACAAGATAGCCACACCAGGTATGGCATCAAAAACTGACACATACTTGAAGCAGGCGCAAACTTGGGGAAACTTATTAATTTCTCAAAATAACAAAGCATTCCATGTGTGCAGCAGTGCTTCTGGATATGTCTACACATAGGAATTTGTGCTAGGAATGTGTACCTAGAGTACAAATCCTTTGCTAGCCAGCACTCACTCACTTATGCACCGTGGGGCAAGACTGTGACTTGTGCAAGGAAGAAGGTTTCTGTGCAAGCACAGGGGTTGATACCACCATCAGGTCAATCTATGTAGATAATGTGCAGCACTGTATTTTCTCCCCTATGCAACAGAGGACAGCAAATGTGGACATTGTACTTTGTTTAATTAAAAATGAATACATCTGGGCACAATTATCATCAAATCTAGGAAGGCAACTCCTTTCAATGGGAAGGACTTTAAGGATTTTGATGTTTACATGAATTTTAATCATTGTTAAACACACCTCTATGGGTGCATGCAAAAGGCACTATGGAGCACTTCCCAGTTTTGCTGAAGAAGGTCATCAAAGTTGATATTGGGAGCTATCTGTTAGACACAAAGGAACTACTGTGACCCTCCACACATGACCAACAGACGAGTCGAACTTGTGTACTTCAGACAACTCCCTTGACTACCGAGGATCGCACTGAAATATTCCAAAGATATCTCCACAAAAAGAGAAAAATATGAGTACATGCAGACAAGAGAAGAGCAAAAATGAAATGTCTATGTCAAAGGGGAGAAGGCATTCGTAAAGTTGAAAGGTTTACACAAATTTGACCTATCATTTGATCCTCAGCCAGATATAAATTCTGCCATCAGGGGATCTCTGCTATCATTTGGTGAGCAGGGACACACAATGATTACAATTGCACCCTACTTCTGCATGCTTCTTAGAGACCTTTGTGAGTGGTCATCGCTGCTATAGGAGACAAAGAAGACCTGCTGGAATAAAACCCCCCTTCTGAGTAATCCACATTGGACTCTCCATCTGGTGACCTCAACCATCACCCTCTAGTTCTGCCTCTCTATGCCTCCCTGTCCAATCGTCTTCTCTTCTTCCACCCTAGTTGCTGACCCACTTCCCTCTAAGACCAGGCACAAAGTCCGACCACGTGAAACACTCATGAGTTGTTAGCTACGTAAGTGAGAAATGTATTGTTGCCACTCTCCAGCATATCTTCCAATGGCGAGGGCTGACACTTCTTGTTCATGTACTCCTCCAACCAGTGGGTTGGAAGCGAGGAAGAAGGGCCAGGACAGTCGCAGGGAACTGCCGGGGAGAGCAGACACATCCTAGGCAGCTCCTACACCTGTATCATCTTAATAGCGCTTAACTCCTAAACTTCGCCTTCCTTGACACAGCCTTGGTTGTCCTTTTTTCCATGCTCCATTTGTGTCGGCCACAGGGATGTCTGGGGTTGTCTGCTGTGTCTGGAAGTTTGTTTGGTTTGGTTATGAACTATGTTATTTCTTTATTACAGGCGTCTAGAGACATCTCAAGTCGCCTATAAAAGGGAAATTAGAGACAGGCTTTTATAAAGATGTTGTATTTCTGTCCTCAGTGTGGATGGTTCCTTCTTTTCCACCCTTGCTCCCCTCCTTCCCCCTCATCAATGGGTTGCCCCTTAGGGGTTAATTTAGAGTATTGGTGACAGGATTTAGATCGTGCACTGGACAGGAGCTTGAAGACATAAACAAATCAGTTCTTCTCTGATTTCCTGCTTTGGAGTTAAATATATCAAAAGGGATTTGCAAGCTCCCATTTATTATAAAAGAATCTTACGTTTAGGAATAAAAAAATATTGTTATAGGAATGTCCGATCTTTGCATTCACGATTTGCTTCTCCTAGAATGAAAACAAATTAAAGGCACTACGTCCTGTACTCTTGTACAAAATGAAAATCCTTGCACAGTTTTACTAGTCAGCAGTGCAGCGCTGCATGAAAATCTGAAGGCAGCGTTCTGCGAAGAGTAAACAAGCACTATTATTATAGAGCTGAGCGTTGATGATGACATCGGCCGCGTTTGTGCAAAAAAATGGCGCGCCCGGTCACAAACGTGAGACAGTGGGTTCTCTTGCATTATATAATTTATATTTGTACTTGAGGCACTCCCTGAGGTACAAACTTATGAACAATACTAGCTACCCAAATGTAAACTACTGATTGCTTAGAAATTATACGTAGGGAAATTACATGAGATTTTGCGTGGCCATTGTGCACACGTGGTTCAATCTGTCACTGGGATTTTACTTAAAAACTTTAGATCTGGCAATGCATAAAATCTTAGGAGTTTTGTGTTGCTGCCGCCCCTTTACATTATCAGGAGTGCTAGGCTACTCAAAGCCATTTGGTGTTGCACTTGCGTCTACTTTTTGACGCAAATACATGTTGTACAGGAAAGGTAATTGGCGCTCCCATTTGTACCTTTTTAAGTTGTAGGGATTCCGCATACGCGTGGAACAAAACTAGGCCTTTGTGCCTGCCATTTGTATGTCAGAAGTGCATGTCTTTGCTGATCTGCGTTTTGGTGTCTCCTGGGGAGGGGGGGTCTAGTACGAAAAAATGGCGAGGGACGCGGGTCCGATCTAATGATCAGTGATTCATTTGTAAAATAATGAGGACGAGTGCCGAAGCTCGTCTCAGAAGCCGCGGATGGAGCAATTAAATGTCTGCGCCAGGAATACCAAAGCTGCTTGGCCTCTGATGCCTCTTTAATCCGCTACCAGACGCTCCCTTCACCCTCTGTCTGACTCTCCTGCAGGTTCCTGCTGTCTCCATTTGTAATCCTTTTCCCTTCTTTCTCCGTCTTTTCGTGTTTTGCTCCTAACGGCAACCACCCGCTCAAATGATGCAATGGTCAATATGAAAACTCGGACTAACTCATGCACGGCCTTCGAGCAACATTCCTCCAGAAGTGCATAAGTGCCAACAGGCCCCGCTTCAGGCGGGACTCGGAGACACCAATGCTTTAAAGCAAAAATGGCTTTATTTCAGAAGTCTCCCGCCTAAAAGGGCCTGTGATTCAACATAAGCCAATGGGGAAAATACACCCCCCCCCCCCCGGATTTATTTTCATAATCTCCCTCTTTCCAATATCAAAAATGTTGGCATGTATGGAAGTATGACGGGAAGCGAGAGCGGTGCACCCGGCACGTACTTGTCGTTTACACGTCACCTGAGTCACATCTAAGCATACATAGTTCACATACCTGAGCCTCAAGGGTTGAACCCTGTCTCCAGCTAATGATCTGTTACACCATACTTAACCCGGAAAACCAGTTCAGGAACCAAGCTAGAAGTCAATTCTCTTCAACTTCCTGAACAACACCCAACGCGTCAAAAGTTCTGTCAATAGAAGAGCAAAAGACACCAGAAATACTGGAATTTCTACTATTGGCAGGTTGTTGTAATACACGAAATAGCACCAGCATACATCTCGTTTACACAAACTTTGCACAGGTGCCAAACACGGAACAAACACTGCTCTGGGCCGTTTCCTGCTGCAGTACCACGGCTTGCTCAATTAGCGATCATATAAAGTTTTTTTGCCCAGGGAAAAACATTAAATAAACTGATTTGGCATTATTGTACTGTGTTTATAGTTTAACAAATGGCACATATATAAAACAGTTTGTTTCATTTCTTATTACGAACGTTTATTATTTATATTATTTTCATTTTCACGAAAGCATCATCAGTAAAGGAAAATCAGCTGGTTCATTTTCCAATTCCAGTCATAACAGAAACAGCGCAAAATTGTTTTGTTCAATTTTGTAACAAAGGTAATTTATGGATCAGGCGTTTTATTGCAAAAAGGTATTAGAAGCATACATTGATTTAAAAGCAAAATATGTCTTATTTGTATTTTTTGCAGTCTTTTTTTCTGTTTATTTTCCTTTGTGCAAAAATGGGTTGCAAATGTAGACTGGAGGAAGCATAGTTTGCCTGCCTATAGTGTCTGTGGTCTGAGAACAGTAGCTTGGCGAGGAGGGGGGCTTATTTCTCTACAAGTACTTGGTGATCCTAGTGTGGACTGATCATCACCCCTGGAGTGAGGTCATCAAAGGACACCCATACAATTCGGGTGCCTTCGATGGAAGCATCGAGATCTCACCACAAGTCTGTGAACGTTGCTGCTGCTTCTAACTCCCTTATTATGTGTGCTCCTCTGCCATTTTACTTTGGCTAATTTAAATTACATGGGCCTGCGCTGGCGTCACTGGATCAAGGACTTTGAAGTCTGCAGGCATGCTCTTTGAATAGAAAATGAGAAGCGCCTTAAAGGTCGGTTGATGCACTGTGTTGGGAATGAGAGACATTATCTTTAAATCAGATGAAGATGACAATGAAACCTATGTCCATCTAAAAGACTGCCTGGGGGGCGTGGTCTGGCCACGAAGGAAAATGGCCGCCTGAAGACAGAGCTACGCCGCGGGACGGACCTCGAACGGAGATGGCGCTCTCTTCAGTGTGACCAGGAATGCAGCATTGAAGTTTTTAAGACGCCATACGCTACAGGTGCAGCTCGCTCATGTTTCGATTAAAAATGAGCCCCTTATGTGCTATTTCTGAGGTAACGAAGTTGTGAGGCAATCGGCACTCCACAGACCCTGAGAGATACCGAAAGCCTCGGACCTCGCGCACGGCTGCCGCCCAGTGAGGACTCGTTAAAGCCAGCGTACAGAGGGCTCCATGTACGTTCGCCGCAACAGGGAGGAACTCATTCATAACACCAGCATAAAGTAAGGCAAGCTTTCCTCACTTCTTCATACTTCCGATATATTTTGAGTCTGGAGACGTCTTAAACTGAGGTAACCGGTGTATGCAGGGCTGGTGACACTTCGGAGGCCACAGTTTTATTAAACCGCTCGCTTCTGTGCCTATGTGGTGTTTTTATTTGCCGCGGCTCTGCAGATAAAAAATCATTCCTCATAATCAGCGCTTCAATGTGAGATGAGTTTGTGCGCGTATTGTTATGGAGGTGCACTTTTGCGCGTTTCATTTACTCTTGAGGAGATGAGGCTAACCTATGGTGTTTTTGTGTACCGCAGCTCCAAAGATAAAAAACACTTCTCATAACCAGCGCTTCAGTGAAATACGAGTTTACGTGCACATTGTTCTGGAGGTGCACTTTCACGTGTATCATTTCCTCTTGGAGAGCTGAGGCTGACAGCTGTTTTGCGCCTTTCTTCAGTCACATTTCTTCCATTCTTTGTAGAGCAGTGAACCTTTCACGGCATTACATTACCAACAGTATTCATATTGTCACCGGGTGGTCTCCTCTTTCATGAGCTGCATTGACAACGCACCGGCTACAATCCTTTAAAGACAGTGTTCCGCATACCTATTACAACCGCCTTGACTGACTGCCTCAGTACACAATCTACAAATAGAGCAGCTGCCAACATACTTTTTCCAAGCAAAATAAATATTTCAAAACAGCGGATGCACAGAATGACTGACTGTGTTTCATCACTAAAATAATGGTTAAAATACAAGTTTATTTTACATAACGGTGTAACCAAGAAACAGCAGAATTATAATACCATTCTAACTTGAGACTTACTTTACAACTGTTAATACAATATCAGAGCAATTTAAATTCTAATTGTTTGTCTAACAATAAACACGAAAGTAAGTCCACCATATAAATCTATGGTACTCTTTTTATAGTTTATTTCACTCAGAGTCAATAAGAAGGCACCTCCTTAACATTCATCTACAACTATAGCCAAATACAAAATTGTTCTATTTCAGTCAGTAGACTTGAATCAATATTACTTACACTATATTTAAATACACAAGTCGGTGTACGAATGCTTAATTACAAGCAAAAGAACAAATCTTCTCAGCAATTACTTTTTGCAGACGTACTTAAACAATCACACAGTATGTCTACGAAAGGTTCAACCGCACCATCGTCTACCCCGCCTCAGACTGCTTCAACTGCAATATCAGGGGAAACCATGGATCGCATTCTACAAGAAATATCGACAATCCGCTGTCGTTTGACAGATATGGACACTAACATCTCTTCTCTTGCTGCGGAGGCCAAGTCAATTAGAGCAGACATTGTACAATTTCATAATAAAACTGAGGGGCTGGACCATCGATTGACAATAGTAGAAACCAGACTTGACTCAGTAGAGAACAGAGATCAAGAACTATTACTCCTTCACAGCAAATTGGTTGACCTGGAAGATCGTAGCAGAAGAGATAATATTCGTTTCTTCGGCTTTCCAGAGAAAAGTGAAGGTCAGAATGCCAGAGCATTCTTGTGCGATATTCTTCCAAAATTGGTTGGTATTCACTTCGATCCCATGCTTGAAATTCAACGGGCACATCGTATCGGCCCTCCACGCAAAGAATTGGATGCTCGTCCAAGGCCCCTCATTGCCTGCTTCTTGAGACATGATCAAGTGAAGCAATTACTAATGGCGGCGCGCACACAAGGCTCATACATCTATGATGGTCATGAAATCCGTATGGCAGCTGACGTCTCAAGAGAAACAAACGAAAGAAGAAAAGCATTCGTATCCATGAGGTCTCAACTGCGTAAAATGGACATCAAATATGGCTTGTTTGACCCAGCTCGTTTTCACATTACCAAAAAATGGTGATTCAAAAGACTTTTACAACCCTGACGACTTGCAGCATTTTTTGGACGACATGATAATGCAGGATATGGATATACAACATACATCTCCACGCCAGATTTCTCAAGGTCCTAAATCTTCTCAACAGTCGACAGATAACAGACGTCGCAATGTCAGCGAGGCTCGCCATCGTGGTAGAGATATTGAACGATCCATTCGTACACATGAAGACAAAACCTCTTCCTTGCAAAAAATCTCTACTGTTACTTAAGATCAGCATAGAGACAAATCTCGTTCTCCTTTAAAATCTGTCTCAGATGGAGAATAGGCTCTAGTGATATATTCCTTTTATTGGTGATATAGCTTTAGCTTATGTCTTCCATATAGTCATCTTGAGAGCTCCTCACATCGAAAATGTAATAACCTACGATCTTCATGCTTTAAAGAACATTAACATCTGCATAGACGATAGATGAGTATTATTCACATTATTTATTTATTTATTATTACTGTTATTTCTTAAATAATATACTTATTGTTGGACTTGACCCTTTTTGAAGGGTCATCCCTAAACTTTTTGCCTTTCTCCTAGCCTTTTTTCTGACATGGTGTTGGTGGTTTTAGGACTCTGGGCACTTTAGCACTGCTGTTCAGTGTAAAGTGCGTGTGCTCTCTGTGATAAACATGGTAAGATTGGTCTACACCTGTTTGGCCTATTTAATTTACCTGTCAGTCCCTTGTAAAGTGGTATCTCATATACCCAGGGCTGGTAAATTAAATGCTACTGGTGGGCTTGCAGCGCTGATTGCGCCACCCACCAAAGTAGCCTTTCAAACCGATCCCAGGCCTCTGCCATTGCAGGGCCTGTGCGCACAGTATTACTGCAGCTGTGACGTGGCACCTAAAGTGTGTGCCATGTCTGTGACCCCCCTTTTACTACCTGTCAGTCACCCCTAAGGTAGGCCCTAGCTAGCCCTATGGGCAGGGTGCATTGTAGGTAAAAGGTAGGACATGTACCGTAAGTGTGTGACATATCCTGGTAGTGACAAACAGCCATTTTGGTTTCTCACTACTGTGAGGCTGCCCTCCCATAGGAATGCATTGGGGATTCCCTGATAAGTATTTCAGTGGTAATTCCTGATATGAGAGGAGCAGCGTGGTCAAGTTTGGTATATTTGGAATAGTGATAATAAATGCTATGCAATGGTGTGCGCAGATTTATTATAACTATTTTAGAAATGCCACTTTTAGAAGTTGGCATTTCTGAGTGCTATGTGTCTGCCTGCCTGATGTGGATTGCATGTCTGGCTTTGGAGTGACAGGGGCTGGTGAGGTGTGTGTGGCTCCAGGGAGGGCAGGGTGAGTCAGCGCTAGGCTGAATAGGGCACTGCATTTGGAGTAGTGGGAGGAGTAGTCCCCTGACCCTGAATAGGTCTGTGCCTGCCTAGGTGAATGCTGGCTCCGCCCCCCTGTGGTGTGTCTGATGGCAGAGCCCCCATCTCACAAAGGAGGGTGTGAGCACTGTACACAAAGTGCTTCTACACCCCCCAGAACCAGTTGAGACTGGTTCCCCCAAGCCCTGTGCAAGGGCAGACAAAGGAAAACTGGGTATAAATATTGGGGCTGTGACCCCATGAAAATGTTGTGCTTTTGTGCTTCCAGAGGACTGCTGCTGCTGGGCCCCAGGAGGAACCGCCATGAGGGACTGCCTCCCTGCTGGAGGGCCCTGTGAGCTGGCCTGCCTGGGCCCAGCCTTGTGCTCCTAGAACTCTGCTTGCTGGAGCTGTGGCTCTTAGCGCCTCGTGAGTGCTATCTTTTAATTACCAGCCCAAGGGGAGCGCTGGTGCCTGGTAGCTTGCTGCTGCGAACATTGCTGGAGGGAACCCCGGCGTAGGGATTCCCCGAGTTCCTCAGAAGCAGCGGGAGCCCACCCCGCTTTTATGCATTTTTGAAGAAGCGGGTGCCCACCCCGCATTGGTGTGTATATTTAAAGCAGGAGCCCACCCCGCAGTGATACCTTCGAGCCGGGAGCCCACCCCGCATTGATGCCGGAGGAGAGGAGCGCCGCACCGTGAACGCGACGTGGAAGTCAGGCAAGTGCCGCCTGACTGTGGGCAGGGTCAGGAAGCGGAAGTGACCGGCCGGCTGGAGGCTGCCAATTGCAGCGCGGCCGGAGAGGAAGTCAGGCAACGCGGTGCCTGACGTGAGGCGGGGCTCCCGTATCAGGGAGGGAAGCCCGCGTCCACAGAAGAGCCGGGAGCCTTGCGGGCTCCATTCCCGCCCCCCGTCTCGTGGAGAAGATCGGGAGAGTCCTTGGGAGCGCGGCCGCTCGAGGCACATTTTCGGTGCCTTCCTCCCTGCCGTCAGAAGACCGGAGGAGTCCAGCAGAGAGCCCCGGTGAGTGGGGGCTCTTTGATGCATTTTCCTTTTGGCACGAGAGGAGTCCCGGTACAGGGGGCTGAAAGCGGAGCAGTGTTAAGTGCTCCAGCAGCCCTGTGAGTGCCATTATTCTTCGGGGGCATTTTCCTATTGGCACGAGAGGAGTCCTGGAGTGGGGCTCCAAGGGCACAGTGGTGCCCGGGGGAATTTGGCCACAGCTGCACCGCGAGAGAGAGCGGGCAGCTGCATCATTTTGGGGCAATTTTGGTGATTGGAGTCCCAGAGAGGGGCTCGCCAGGCACAGTTGGTGCCAGTACCCAACTTTCCTCGGCTGCACCACGAGAGTGCGGGCAGCTGCAACGTGGGGGGCCATGTCTTTTTAGAGGATAAGGAAGGGGTGAGATGCACACCTCGGCCACAGTGCAGAACCTACATTGCTTTGCTACCAAGGCCCTATAATTCAGAGCCCTGACATTTTGGACAGAGGGCCAGGGGGTCAGTATTGGTAGGGCGCAAGGTCCTAAGGTGCTGTGTGCACTTTTCCAGTGTTACTGTGGTGCACTGTTTAGGCTTATGGTGCCTATTGCGTAATGTGTTTATGCTGATGGTTGCCAAATGTGATTGATGCACCCTGATTATGGCATACTGTGTTTATGCCTAATGCAAGGCCTAATGCAAATGTCATGCTATGATGTTTAGGCCTAATGAGACTGCATAATGTGTTTATGCTAGTGGTAATGCTGAGTTCATTATTTTACCAGTGGTTACTGGTTGTGTTACTACTTGTGCTTTCTAAAGGTTCTGACAGTGGCCCGATTGGCCCTGTCATGTGTATATAATCCCCTGTGAATATTGCGTAGTGCCAGTTGGCACAGTGTATATGTGTGGTTATGATCTAATGTGTTTATGATAATACAAAGGCTATTTTTAGGTCTCGCCCTGAAAGCCAGCGCTTCAGCGCTGGCTCTGGGCGAGACATTTTGTAGTGGGCTTGCAGAAATGCGACCACAACTTTTGGCTGGCCTAGAGCATGCGAGTACGCGCACAGTAACGCGCATTCCTCGCATGCTCCAGGCGCCATATGTCTTTCCTCTCACTTGCTGCTCCCCCTCCCCCACCACAGAGCGCTTCTCGGGGCCGCGCGGCCGTGTCACTTTCACGGCCGCGCGTCACTTGCTCTCCCGCTCCTCCCCCCTCCCCCACCACAGAGCGCGTCTCGCACGGCCAATGCTTGTCTCTCTTTGTTTATGAATTTGAAAAATCTTTTGTAGAATTTCAAAGACCACACTGTTGGTTTTGCTAAAGCGCGTTTAACATTTGAAACGTAGCACAAAACTTCAAAGGGTTTGGCTCTTTCTCATAGAAAGTATAAGTAATACATTCGGAGTAAAAATGCATAACCTAAGGTTTGGAGAGTAGCAGATTAAATGGATAGCTTTTTTCTCTAGCATGTGTCGCAGTTCACGAACACGTTATTCTGATAATGAAATTCAAATATTTGCGATGTTAGAATCATGTTTGACATTCAGCCTTCCTGGTGTCGTTATCCATTTAACTTCAAAGTTCTGTGTTGCAATGGCCGTTACTGCCCCAATACACTTTATTATTAGGAAGCGTGGCTGTGTGGCCCAGATTATGTCGAAGAGGTTACATGTATGGTTCATCAACAAACAAGGATGCGTGACGGCCAGATCTACCGACTTTGGTGCTGGGGCACCAGGTTTAAGTCTCGGCGTCGGCTCAACATCGTGTGATTCTGGGCGAATCACCTAATCGCCCGTGCCAAGAAAAAGCAAACAAATGAATGTGCCCTTGGTAATGTAACTGGTGCATAAGTAAAGTGCGCAAATACCTTTGGGTTGAATTCGCGCTATATAAACCAGTTAAAAAAACAAGACAGGCACTTCAGTTGCTTTGTTTCCACACTGCCATCCTTTCGCGCGCCTATTACGTTCTGATTAGAAATGCACACTCGGCGTGACCAGCTCTGAACCGGTTAGCCATTTCCCAGCGGGTGTCGGCTTTGTAGTGCGGGTCCATGGGAGGATCTTGCTGTCGGTTGCGCGATTGCTGTTGACACACATACCACCAAAAGGCCTCCCTGGTTTAATTCATGGTCCGGTTGGCGTCGGTTCAAGCCAACCCTTCCCAGCAGCGAGCAGAAACTTCCGGCAGCTGAGAACGTTTCGGATTTCAGTAAAGAATGTTCCTCCTATCTTAGAGAGCTTGTGTACCAGGACTAATTTAGTGTGTTTCCGAATCAGTTCTCTGGCAAACTGGTCTGAAGCTTGGATCATTTTTCTGTGAGAGAAGTGTGTTCACAGGTTGGCTTCTAATGCAAGACACGCGGGTCTTCTCCATATGGAGAATTTATACACTTGAAGGTTTTAGTTTTAGAATAGTGGACCTGCCATTTAAATCCTTAAAGTTCATTGTTTTTTTACCCAACGATGTCTGCTTTCAACACACTATGACGTCCTTGAGCGGCAGTCGAACACCAGCCTTTATTGCGTGCCTCTCTCCGCCTACGATAAAGGAATTCCTGTGTAAACGGCAAAACTATAACTTGGAAATAAGTACTTTTGCAATATTTAACAGTACTTAAATCTTGTACTTTCCAGACATAACTATTGGGACGATTTGTATAATAAAATTGCACTACGGAAAATATACTAACACTGTTGCAATTGCGCTCCTTCACTTCGGCACCTCCTTGTAGCATTTCGGCACTTTACACACATATATGTACCACAACAGCATCACTAAGCACCACCACAACACCACTCAGCACCACCACAGCATCACTAAGCACCACCACACCACCACTCAGCACTACAACACCACCACCACTCAGCACCACCATAGCACCACCACAGTTTTACTCAGCACCACCACAGAATCACTCAGCACCACCACAGCATCACTCAGCACCACCACAGCATCACTCGGCACCACCACACCACTACTCAGCACCACCACACCACCACTCAGCACCACCACAGCACCACCACAGCATCACTCAGCACCACCACCACAGCATCACTCAGCACCACCACAGCATCACTCAGCACCACCACAGCATCACTCAGCACCACCACAGCATCACTCAGCACCACCACAGCACCACTCAGCCCCACCACAGCACCACAACAGCCCCACCACAGCATACCTCAGCAGAACCACAGCATCACTCAGCACCACCACAGCACCACCACAGCATCACTCAGCACCACCACACCACTCAGCACCACCACACCACCACTCAGCACCACCACACCACCACACCACCACTCAGTACCACCACACCACCACTCAGCACCACCACAGCACCACCACAGCATCACTCAGCACCACCACAGCATCACTCAGCATCACCACAGCATCACTCAGCACCACTCAGCACCACCACAGCATCACTCAGCACCACCACAGCACCACCACAGCATCACTCAGCACCACCACAGCATCACTCAGCACCACCACAACACCACTCAGCAACACCACAACACCACTGAGCACCACCACTCAGCACCACCATACCACCACTCAGCACCACCCAGCACCACAACAGAATCACTCACCACAACCACAGCATCACTCACCACAACCACAGCATCACTCAGCACCACCACACCACCACTCAGCACCACAACACCACCACTCAGCACCACCACTCAGCACCACCACAGCACCACCACAGCATCACTCAGCACCACCACAGCATCACTCAGCGCCACCACAGCATCACTCAGCACCACCACAGCATCACTCAGCACCACCCCAGCATCACTCAGCGCCACCACAGCATCACTCAGCACCACCACAGCATCACTCAGCACCACCACAGCATCACTCAGCACCACCACAGCATCACTCAGCACCACCACAACATCAATCAACACCACAGCAGTATCACTAAGCATCGCCTTTGCACTAGTACACCACCACATCATCAACACTCAGCAAGACCTAAGTATCATTCAGCATCACCTCAGCATCGTCTCAGCACCAGTCACCACCACTACCACCACTACCACCTCAGCATCACTCAGCACCACCTCAGCCCACTCTCGGAATCTGCCATCTGTTGATTCTCCCCTAGCGTCTGGCCGTTGCTAGTGTTATAATACAGGTACTAGTTCACAACCTTCAACCTCCAATTGTTTATGCCCCCTCAAAAAAAAACTTTAACAAACAACCATTGGAATTGGCAAAAACAAGTTGCCAGCATTGCAAGAACAAAAGAAAAATGAGGAAATTTTTATTGTACATACATTTTTTAATATGGTTGTTGTGTTGGACATAATGCCTTTTTGGTCATATATAAGGTAACAAAAATGCTTCTGGCACTTTTTTATTACAACTTTTCAGCATGCTGCACAGCAGCCACACTTCTCTACAGCACAGCTTGAAGACATTGGCAAAGTCAATAGCTCTGTCTAAACACTTATAAGGCCCCAAAGGCGAGACCTATTGGCTATGCCAATGCTTGTTTATATATAACCTTGTGTGGAGTTTCTTTTGTGGTGTGCCTAGTGTGTTGCTGCTGTGTGAGTGTGTTGTGCAAAAGCTTTACACATTGCCTCTGGGATAAGCCTGACTGCTCGTGCCAAGCTACCAAGGGGGTGAACAGGTGCTGAGGAGAACAACATCCTGGACCCTTCCCAGTCCGGCTTCCGCAGCAACCACAGCACCGAAACCGCCCTCATCGCCGCCACCGATGACATCAGGACCCTGCTAGACAACGGAGAAACAGCAGCCCTCATCCTCCTGGACCTATCAGCCGCCTTCGACACGGTCTGCCACCACACACTACGAACACGCCTTCACGACGCCGGGATCCAAGAGAAGGCCCTGGACTGGACCACATCCTTCCTTTCCGGCAGAACACAAAGCGTCCGCCTCGCCCCTTCCGATCCAAGGCCACCAAGATCATCTGCGGCGTACCCCAAGGCTCCTCCCTCAGCCCAACGCTGTTCAACATCTACATGGCACCCTCGCCCACGTCGCCCGACAGCACAACCTCAACATCATCTCCTACGCCGACGACACCCAGCTGATCCTCTCCCTCACCAAAGACCCTCACACCGCCAAAGCCCACCTCCACGAAGGAATGAGGGCCGTCGCCGAATGGATGAGGACCAGCCGCCTGAAGCTGAACTCGGACAAGACGGAGGTCCTCATCCTTGGTTCCAACCCTTCAGCCTGGGACGACTCCTGGTGGCCAACATCACTGGGAACAGCCCCGCCACCCACCGACCACGTACGCAACCTAGGGGTCATCCTCGACCCCACCCTCTCCATGACTAAGCAGGTCAACGCCGTTTCCTCATCCTGCTTCAACATCCTCCGAATGCTCCGCAGGATCTTCAAGTGGATCCCCACCGAAACAAGAAAAACAGTCACCCAGGCCCTCGTCACCAGCAGGCTGGACTACGGAAACGCCCTCTACGCAGGAACGACGGCTAAGCTCCTGAGGACGGCTGCAACGCATCCAGAACGCCTCTGCACGTCTTATCCTCGACATCCCCCGACGCAGCCACATCACACCCCACCTGAGAGACCTGCACTGGCTCCCTGTCAACAAGAGGATAACCTTCAAGCTCCTCACCCACGCACACAAAGCACTCCACAACTCCGGACCAGCCTACCTCAACAGACGACTCAGCTTCTACACCCCCACCCGCCAGCTCCGCTCGACCAGCCTCGCCCTCGCCACAGTCCCCGCATCCGGAAAACGACCGCCGGCGGCAGATCCTTCTCCCACCTCGCCGCCAAGACCTGGAACACCCTCCCCACCAACCTCCGACAGACCCAAGACCTACTGGCCTTCAGAAGACTCCTCAAGACCTGGCTCTTCGATCAGTAGCAGCACCACCCCCCTCTTCCCCCAGCGCCTTGAGACCCTCGCGGGTATGTAGTGCGCTTTATAAGTGACATGATTGATTGATTGATTGATTGATTATCTTCAGCGTGTAACTCCCTTGCCCTGACTAGAGTGGTGGTTTCTGCCTGGCTTAGGCGCATGCCCTAGCCAACCAGAAATCCCATTTCTAACATTGGTGGCAGCGGTGGGATAGGACTTGCGTTTGCGCAGTACCACAGCGACAACTGGTTGCACTACAAACTCTGCATTTAGATAATCACGTGTTTGGGGATTTTTTTTCCTGAGTTTTATTTCTCCTAAAAGTGTCATTTTTTAATTGTGTTCTCCTGTTGCACTGTGGGTTGTGTATCTGCCAAGATGGGGTTAGTCTATAATGAGGATGACCTTTTGGAGTACACCAGGGAGGAGTTAGAGGAATTCTGCAGAGAGAGGGGGATACCAATAGTGGGTAACATCCTCAGGAAACTGTTCCTCTATGAAGCCCTCCGCAGGGGAGAACCCTTAGAGCCCTGGTGGGACCTTTCAGATTACCCCTCCGCATACCTAAGTGGTGGTTTTGAGGGAGGTCCTGAAGAGTCTGCACAGGAGGGAGAAAATGACAGGGCAGGGACGCCAGTAGGTAGTGAGGACCCCATAGAGAGGGAGTCCCTTGCTGGGTCCAGTGCTGGGGGCAGTGCCCCATCCCTTTCCCTGTCCCCAGAGGAGTGGGTAGATAGGAGGGAAGAAAGGGAGCATCAGCTGGCTTTGGACACGCTCCAGTCGGAGTATGCCACGGAGATAGCGCAGCTGGGTTTGGAGGAGAAAAAGGCCTTGTGGGCCCAGGAGTTGTCTCTCAAGGCGTTGGTCCTTGAAGAGAAAAAGCTAGAGACTGAGAGGGTCTTAGCGCAGGAGAGGATGGCGGAGGCAGAGAGGGCCTTCGCCAGAGAGAAACTAGCTCTGGAGGGTAGGTTATCCCCTGAGTGCAGTTTTAGTTGTCTGGATTCACCAGTGAGGGTGGGATCCAGTGGTGGCAGCAATTTGGAGTCCAGTGCAGGAAGTCCCACTCCCAGATCCCATAGCATGGTGCCTAGTTCCCAGGAAGAGGGTGTCACACCTGAAGGGTATAGGTTGAGGTTCAGGGGCAGTAGGAAACTATCTCACCAGTCTTGGGGGGAGTTTGTGGATGAATGTTGTGATGCACTGGAAGGTTGGGTGATGGGTAGCACGGCAAATGATTTTGAAGGGCTGTTCAATCTGGTTGTCAGAGAGCACATGTTCAGTAATTGTTTTCCGGGGTTACGCCAACACCTGTTGGGGTGCGAGTTCTCTGATCCCAGGGAGCTTGCACGGGAGGCAGACCTCTGGAGTGCCAGAGCGTCTGAAGAGGCATTAGGGAGTGATCCTAAAAGGAGTGGCTCAGGTATCTTCCAGACCTGTGTGGGGGAAGAGGTTCAGAGTAGCCCAGCTAGGTCCCAGTGTAGTGGGAGGGGTGTAGGGGCTCACGTCCTGTCTCAGTGGAGAAGGAGTGAGTGTGGGACTGTGTGTCCCCAGGTGCCCGAAACCCAGTCTCAGGGCCTGAAGGGTTCCCTAAGGGAACACCAGGTCGGGGGCCTAGGCTGTATTAGTAGGCCATTTGAGGGGGATCTCCTAGTGTCAGGAGAACCTGGAGCGTCTGTAAACGGAGCTCCAGTGGTTCTGGTGTCTGGCGGTGCTGCTCCAGTTGGGAGGGTGCAGAAGTCCAGATTGAGGGGTGAGAGGGGGATGTGTTCCCCAGTGGGAGAACCAGTGGGTCAGGGACCAGCCAGAAGGGCTGAGTCTCCTAGGAGTGACCATGGTGACACCACTTCTGTCCTGGGGGATCTTCGCGCACTGTCAGATGGTCAGGGGTCAGGAGATCTGCGCCAGGCAGACTGTCACATGACACATGAGTCATGTGTTACCCTCAGGGGGATACTGTGTGAGTCCCCAGAAGTCCTGGTGTGCCAGGCAAGTGTTCAACCGCAGGGTTTAGTCCCAAGGTTGGGAGGCCAGGTTCAGGATCTGCCTGACCTGGAGGGAAGGACATCTGTAACCAGTGTCCTGACCGGTTTGGCTTCCAGGGGTACCACTCCAGGTGGGAGGGTGCAGAACTCTGGAAGGGGGTGCAGAGGGAGGGATTCCTCGCCTCTGACCCCGGTGCAACCTGAGGGTTTAGACCCTAGGTTGGGAGACCAGTTGCTGGAGAGAGGTCCTGAAATGGTGGGAGAGTTGTGTTCTGAGGGTGCCTCTCCAAGGAGGAGAGTGCGGAACCCTAGAAGGAGAGGTAGGGGGAGGAGAGCCTGGCCGTGACTTCTGGTCAGCCTAAGGGTGCGGACACTAGGCTGGAGGATCAGTGGCAGTTTAGAACTGCCCTGATGAGGAGTAGAGTGGAGAATGGGTACTATGTGCCTGGGGCTACCGCCCCCCACTCTGTGAGATGGCAAGGACCAGATACATCTGGATGGCCTAGGGCCCGGTCCTGGCCGAGGACAACTAGGGAGTACCAGTGGGGTAGCTTAGTTGATCCTGGGAGCTTTGACACAGGGAACCACATGGGTTCAGAATGGCGTAGAACTGGAGTGTGCCCCTGCAGTTGTGGGCCCGCGTCCGTGTTCTATCGCCCAAGGCAGGGAAGTCCATCAAGGTGGTGATTGGTCTACCCTGCGTTTTAGCTGGAAGGGGGTTGTGTTGGACTTGGCCTTTTTTGCAGGGTCATCCCTAAACTTTTTGCCTTTCTCCTAGCCTTTTTTAGGTCTCGCCTAGCGTTGCTGCGCACATGCGTAGCTCGCTCGGCGAGATTTATTGTTAATGAGTAGTTTTAGAAAAGGGCTTTAAGCCCCGCCCCTTATTTCCATTGGCTGGCGTCACCTTTTATGGTAAACGGTGGCCTGCCATTGGAAATTAGGGTTTTGGAGGACGCCCTTTGGCCTCCGAGCCGGACTCGGTGGCCTGCTTTGCGTCTGTCGCAAAGCAGTTTCTTATCTTTATGGGGCCATGTGTTAGAAACACATGGCCCCATAAAGACAATAGATCCCCATGCTCCGGCTCCAGCGCGGTCCTCTTTCACTTTCGGGACCGTGCATGTCTCTAGTCTTTTCTTCCACCCTGCCCTCTCTCGCCGTCTCTTTCGCTGTCACTGATCACCCTTTTGTCTCCCCGTCTTCCATCACTTTCCACGTTGCCTTCCTTCTCTACCATTACCCCTTCGTCTAAACTGCTCTCCCTGTACCGTTTTCCTTCGCCCCTGCTCATGTGCCTTTCCCCCTCCATCCTGCCCACTTTGCACTCTCCTATCTATCTCTCCCTCTCTCATTTTTCGTTCTCCTCTATTCCTCAGCCCCGGTCCTCTCGGTGCATTCCGTCGTCTTCACTAATCTCTTTCTCTGCTCTCTCCTCTTTCTTCCGACTCTCTCTCTCTAACACGTGCTCTCCAACCCCATCGGTCTCTCATCCACCCAGTCTTTCATTGGCTGTCGCCCCCGTCTATCTCACCTTTTCTCCCCTTCCTCTTTTCTTGTGCCATGCTCCTCAAATATTGCCGTCTGATGTTTTTCTCTCTCTCATCTTTGTTTCACTTTCTCACACTGCCGCCCGAGGGGCTTTTCTTTCTTTACTCCCTCCTCCTTAGGATTTTTGAATTTATTTCGTTCTTGATATGGCGCGAGCCAATGCCTGTGTTTTTTTTTGTAAAGATAACCAGTCTGAATTAAAACTTGAGTCTGCAGCAAATTGGTGCAGCCCTTAATTATCACACGAGCAGCAACTCTGTGCCCCCCCCCCTTCAAATTAAGACTTCTCCAGCAAATGGTTTGGTTAGAGGGTGAGTGTGAGAACTCAAGGGTATTAGGACACTGCAGCGTTGGGGAGGGACAGTCTGGGGCCACCACCCACTGGGAGCACAATGTGTACTAGAACAGCAGGGGGCCTGCTAGCAGGGTTGAGGTGACCTGGCAAAGCAGACTAAGGCTTTTTACATAACTAGCGCTTTTTAACAAACACGCCGTTTCTAAGCATTATAAATAACATTTTACCAGGACACAATGTATAGTATTTCGATTTATCTACCGAGGAGGAAAAGAAAGCTGCAAATGCGATGAGCGTATAGCGACTATGTTTGCCATCCCACTGGCGCGTGATGAGCGAAACAATGTATACGTACTATGCACCTTCACTTAATGTCAGTGTTTTATATGCGCCAACATATTGCCTTTTTGCCAAATTAGAGCGCCATTTATGCACCTGGAACCCGGGCACTGGATACTTTGGGAAAGTTATGTGCTAAGCGCGCTGTTAGTAAGGTTACATTGGTTTTAAGGACAGGAATGGGACAGCGACAGCGAAGTACAGTTGAAAAGCATGGGTCAGGGTTGAAATGCATGGGCAGAGCCGGGTCCGAATACACATTGTTATTAGACACTGGAACCAGCGTCGGATTGGTAACGCGGGCACTCGGGCAATGCCCGAGGGGCCGGTGTCCAGTTCCAGCTGTGGACTGCTTTTTGAGCAGTCTGGGGGGCCAATTTGGGTGGTTTCTGCATTGTTTGGATGCCGCCAGCGGCCCAGTGGGTGCCTGAGTGGCCTTTCAGGAGGCAGCTGGGCGCTCATTATGGGCAGAGGTGTCACTCCCTTTCTCTCGCTGGCCGGCCTATTAATGTATGCATATTGAGCGGGGACAGGGGGCCTGAGCAGACGTGGCCTCACTTGTTTTCAGGTGTGTTTCACCAGTGTAAACTGATCCGTGCATCTCCCCCCCTCCCCCCCGTTTTTTAAAATAACATTTCGCCGAAACAGTGTTTTGAGGAAAGGCAATATGCAAATGTGGGCCACTTTTTTTTAGCGTGCCCGGGCCGATTTTTAATCCCAATCCAACCCTGACTGGAACCGTCAAGTTGGAAGGAGTTTGGGGTACCCTGGCAGAGCTGCACCAGAGTCAGGGTGTATGTAACTCACGGAGCTAAGGTGGGATTAGGGGCGGGGATGGGGTGCATTGGTAGAGCTGAGTGTGGCTCAAGACTAAGGTGGCAGGAGGGAATTTGGTTCAAGGCTGGACTGCAGTGGGCGAGCCAAGCGTGGATGAGGACTGAACTGCAGAGTTGAGTTGCACTGATGGAGCTGACTGAACCATGGTTGAGGTGCAATGAAAGAGCCGAGGGTGGGTTCCAACATGTACGATACGGGAGGGGTGTTGGCAAGTCCCCCCCCCCCCCACCGTTATGGTGGTTGTTGCTGCAGTCATGTGCAGGGGGGGACAGATAATAAAAGAGATCTCCTCCACAATGCAGCGTCACAGTGACGTTCTTTTGGGGACCCGGGACACGCTCCGTCATCAGGCCCGTCGGCGCCTCATCATATTGATCCCGACGCAACAGGGTGCAATGAAAGGAAAGAGCTGAGACTGAATTAGCACAGAGCTTGGTCAGGGGCCAGGTGAAGGGCTGAGGTGCGCTCAGAGATGGCTCTATCAGGGCTAAGGTACAAGGGTATAGCTGAGTCCCTCGGGTTTGAGGTGCAATGGGAGAGCTGAGTCGGGATCAGGCTCGAGGCTCACTCGTACTGTGCTCCTCACGCACGGCTGACTTCTCAAGCACTAAAAAGCGATAGAGCGAGCTCACGTTCAGGCCTCATACCCCCCCCTTCACCCGCCACCAAAATATAGCGCTCCTTCTATACTTATATATTATCAAAGCTGACAATATGCCCGAGCGTTACATTTCTGATTATCCACATTAACGTGGTTACGCCGGTTTTTTATTGTATCCAACCAGACATTGTAGGGAGGCTGGGGATATTATCTGGGGGCCAGATTACATCCGCATTTATATACGGCAGGACCAGTGTGCAACCTGCACGTCATTTGTTGGAATCTCACTGAGATAGCAGAGCGGGTGAATGAATGCACTCACTGCTGACATCTACACGTAACCTGCAGTTCTCGAGCTTATTATAGTTTAGTGAAATAGCTAAGTGAGTCAACACACGCACTTTAGAGGTACCGAGATTGCAACCTGAGGCACTCAGCTTTTATTTCCCTTGAAGCATTAATGTCATGAGATTTTTTTTTACTGTGATTAGCACGTGTCTCACCTTCAGGGGGTTACACCCAGTAGCAATCTGATGCCCGCACTACTACTTTAACTACATTATTCCGATCTTAGACGGAAATGTTGGGAAAATCATATCTAGAACTACCAAAAGGCGCTTTGAAAAGGGAGTAGCCAAAAAATGTACATAGCCCCCACTTTGAACTAAAGCGCTGATGCCAAGCAAGCAGAGCAAATGAGCGAAACCTCCCTAGAACAGCTTCCTTGTCTCTTCCATCCATGCACCTATCTATTCATTCTTTCACCCTTCCAGGCACCTACTGATATCCACTATTTCATCTTTATATTCTGTCATCCATTCTTTCATCATTCAGTCTGTCCCCATTCCATCCATCCATCCATCCATCTACACAATCTGCCATCCATCCATCCATCCATCATCCACTCAGCCATCCATCCACATTGCCCTCCATCCATCAACTCAGCCATCCATCCACTCTGCAATCCACCCATCCCTACACTGTGCCAGCCATCCATCCTTCCATCTACCCATCCACTCTGCCATCTATCCCTCCACTCTGCCATCCATCCCGCCACTGCCATTCATCCATCAATCCAGCCATCCATCCATTCATCCACTCTGCCATCCATCAATCCTCTCTGCCATCCATTCTTCAACCATCCATCGATCCACTCTGTCATTCATACATTCATCCTCTATACCATCAACCCAGTCATATACTCTACCATCCACTCTGCCATTCATCGATCAATCCACCCACTCTGTTATCCATCCATTCACCCACTAAGCCATCCTTCTATCTATTCTGCCATCTATCCATTCACTCTGCCATCCATCCTTAATTCATCCATCCATCAACTCTTCCATCCATCCATTTCAACACCCATCCAATCTGCCATTTATCCATCCACTCTGCTGTCCAACCATCCACTCATCCACTCTGCCATGCATCAATCTACTCTGCCATCCATCCATCTACTCTGTCATCCACTTGTTCATCCATCCACCCTGCCATCATCATCTATCAACTCTTCCATCCATTGATCCATTCACTCTGCCATTCATCCATCATTCCATCCAATCTGCTACTCATCCATTCATTCACTTAGACGCCCATCCTTTCACTCATCCATCCACCTATCCATCCATGCAATCAATCCATTTACTCTGCCATCCTTTCACTTGTCCATCCACTATCCACCCATCCCTTTACTTTGCCATCCTTTCACCTGTCCATCCAGCTATCATTCACTCATCCTTTCAACCACTTTTTTTATCCACATACTCATTCATCCATACTTTCTTCTCTTCCCCCTTCCTTCTGATATTCCTTCTTTCCAACCCCGTTTTATTCACCCAGACTTTGTTTATCCTTGCTCCTGCTGTTCTTCTATTGACTCTGTATTCCAGCATTAATTATGTGACAGATACAAGAGACCCATAAAGAACCGCACCCCAGTGTAGCTGCTAAAGCGGGGTTTCACTACATCCCTGCGCTGTGATGCCACGCTAATGGTAGACTGAGCACTGCACAGGTGCTAATTAACCAACTGTTTCGATGCCTAAAAAGTGTAGGAACTGTGGTCCTGAGTGCAGTGGGGGCGTTGTCAATAAGTGTGGTAGGTGTCAAGAGATGTGGCTAAAAGGAACAACATGTTCTTAACTGTTTTGTTGACCTTTCACCTAGGTAACTGTGTTGCAAGGGCATTGTGAACCATGTGTCTGTATAAAAGGGGAAACGGGTGGAAGGTTAAAAGGATGAATGGGTGTATGTCTTAAAGGATGCATGGTTGGGTGAAAGGATGGGTGAAGGGATGAAAGGGTGGATGGGTGAAAGATGTGTGAGTATGTGAAAGGGCAGGTGAAGAGTGAAAGGATGGGTGAAAAGTGGATGGGTGAAAGGATGGATGGAAATGTGGCTGGTGAAAGAATGTGTCAGTGGGTGAAAAGGTGGTTTGGTGAAAGGATTTGTGGATGAGTGAAAGGATGAATGGGTGGGTGGAAGGGTTAATGTTTTTAAAGGATGTGTGGATGGGAGAAAGAATGTGTGGGTGGGTGAAAGGATGGGTGAAAAGGTGGATGGGTGAAAGGATGCATGGGTGCATGAAAGGATGGGTGGAAGGGTGAAAGGATGCATATATGGGTGAAAGAATGCATAGGTGGGTAAATGGTTGAAAAGACGGATGGGTGGGTCAAAGGTAGATGGGTCAAACGTTGGATGGATTGATGGAAGGAAGGAATGGCCCGATGGATGGAATGGTGAAAGAATGATGGATGACAGAATGTAAAGGTGAAATGGTAGATATCAGGTGATGGATGGAATGGTGAAAGGATGAATGAATAGATCCTTGGATGGAAAAGGCAAGGAAGCTCTTCTTTGGAGGATCCGGCTTGCTAGCTTGGTGCAATCTGAGGTTTGGTTTCAAAGTGGGGGGGGCTATTTTCATTTTCTGGCTACTCCTTCCTGTGTTGTGCTCCTGAGTGCAACGGGGCGGGCCCAGTGGGAGTGGTGGTGTTATCAGAGACATGGCTAAAAGGAACAAAATAGTCTTAAACTATTTTGTTGACCTTTCGCTGATAGGTAACTATGAATAAAATAACATGCACACCTTAACTGAAAAAATAAATGCAAGTTAAACCAGTGGGAAATGTACTCTTTCACGTTATGATACCACAATTGGTTAATGCAGTCATTTACAGATATCTGTGTTTGTGTAACCAGTGTGTCACACATTTGAATCCTGGTTGCCAAATGGGAAATTGTTAATTGTGTAATTATTATGCATTGAGGTCCCAGCCTGTGACGCTAAAACACTGTGAATATGTATATCATCATTTTAAAATTGTATTACACACAGTATTAGATAGGCCACTGCAAAATGTGAAAAAATATTTAGTGCTTAAGATAAAAACAAGTGCTTTCAAAATGTATGTTTTAGTGACAAGCGATCAGACTGTACCTAGTGCACACATTTTTAGGTCGAGCATTCGAGACCTCTTGTATATACTTTAGTATATACTTATATGTGTATGTACTTTGTGGGCTCTGGAGATCAGCCCTAGGACTTGTCTGCTTACACTTAGGGACTTTTTTTCTGTTCAACTGCCTCTATTTAACTGTCTTGATATAAAACGACCAGTAGAGGTCAGTAAAATACCAGAATTGCTTTCTACTTGTTTAACTGCCTCTATTTAACTGTCTTGATAGAAAACGACAAGTAGAGGTCTGTAAAATACTAGAATTGCTTTCTGCTGAGGGACTTTCTTTTTTTAAATTTTTCTGGCAACTGCCTCTATTTAACTTTCTTGATAGAAAACGACCAGCAGAGGTCAGTAAAATACCAGAATCACTTTAGCATTCTCTAGATTCCAGTCCATAGAAATTGTCTTCCACGAGAACCCGTAGACAATAATATTTTTTTCAAATCTTGTATTTTCAGTGATATGACCACCGAAGGCCCTGATTTTATATTAAAAACAGGGCTTTGGACTATACCATTTCCAGCTGAAACGCAATATTTCTCTCCATGTGTTCCCATACCTGGCGTGTCACGCAGTTTGGTGCTTACTTTCCCTCCATGTTAAAGAACAGTAGATGTTTCAGCACCCAGGCTAATGTGCTGCATAGCTAAATACATATAAGGTCCCAAAGGTGAGACCAATTGCATTGCAAATGCTTGTTCTGACATGGTGTTGGTGGTTTTAGGACTCTAGGCACTTTAGCACTGCTGTCCAGTGTAAAGTGCGTGTGCTCTCTGTGACCTTGCCAGGTAGGTCGCTCCCCCACCACACAGCTCCGCCTGTGTTGTCTGCCCGCTGCTTCTGCAGGTAAGATCGCCCTCCGCTTGTGGCCCCGGTGCCCGTTTTTTTCTGCCTGTCTCCCCTTTTCCTTTCTGTGCCCCTCGCTGCCCCATTGTCGTTGTGCCCGTGATTCTGTCTGCTTTCTCCCTGTTTTCCTTTTTGTGCCCCTCGCTGCCCCATTGTCGCTGTGCCCGTGATTTTGTCTGCTCTCTCCCCTTTTCCTTTCTGTGCCCCTCGCTGCCCCATTGTCGTTGTGCCCGTGATTCTGTCTGCTTTCTCCCCTGTTTTCCTTTTTGTGCCCCTCGCTGCCCCATTGTCGCTGTGCCCGTGATTTTATCTGCTTTCTCCCCTGTTTTCCTTTTTGTGCCCCTCGCAGCCCCATTGTCGCTGTGCCCGTGATTTTGTCTGCTCTCTCCCCTGTTTTCCTTTTTGTGCCCCTCGCTGCCCCATTGTCGTTGTGCCCGTGATTCTGTCTGCTTTCTCCCGTTTTCCTTTTTGTGCCCCTCGCTGCCCCATTGTCGCTGTGCCCGTGATTTTATCTGCTTTCTCCCCTGTTTTCCTTTTTGTGCCCCTCGCTGCCCCATTGTCGCTGTGCCCGTGATTTTGTCTGCTCTCTCCCCTTTTCCTTTCTGTGCCCCTCGCTGCCCCATTGTCGTTGTGCCCGTGATTCTGTCTGCTTTCTCCCGTTTTCCTTTTGTGCCCTCGCTGCCCCATTGTCGCTGTGCCCGTGATTCTGTCTGCTTTCTCCCCTGTTTTCCTTTTTGTGCCCCTCGCTGCCCCATTGTCGCTGTGCCCGTGATTTTATCTGCTTTCTCCCCTGTTTTCCTTTTGTGCCCCTCGCTGCCCCATTGTCGCTGTGCCCGTGATTTTGTCTGCTCTCTCCCCTTTTCCTTTCTGTGCCCCTCGCTGCCCCATTGTCGTTGTGCCCGTGATTCTGTCTGCTTTCTCCCCTGTTTTCCTTTTTGTGCCCCTCGCTGCCCCATTGTCGCTGTGCCCGTGATTTTATCTGCTTTCTCCCGTTTTCCTTTTTGTGCCCCTCGCTGCCCCATTGTCGCTGTGCCCGTGATTTTGTCTGCTCTCTCCCCTTTTCCTTTCTGTGCCCCTCGCTGCCCCATTGTCGTTGTGCCCGTGATTCTGTCTGCTTTCTCCCGTTTTCCTTTTGTGCCCCTCGCTGCCCCATTGTCGCTGTGCCCGTGATTTTATCTGCTTTCTCCCCTGTTTTCCTTTTTGTGCCCCTCGCTGCCCCATTGTCGCTGTGCCCGTGATTTTGTCTGCTCTCTCCCCTGTTTTCCTTTTTGTGCCCCTCGCTGCCCCATTGTCGCTGTGCCCGTGATTTTATCTGCTTTCTCCCTGTTTTCCTTTTTGTGCCCCTCGCTGCCCCATTGTCGCTGTGCCCGTGATTTTGTCTGCTCTCTCCCCGTTTTCCTTTTTGTGCCCCTCGCTGCCCCATTGTCGCTGTGCCCGTGATTTTGTCTGCTCTCTCCCCTTTTCCTTTCTGTGCCCCTCGCTGCCCCATTGTCGTTGTGCCCGTGATTCTGTCTGCTTTCTCCCCTGTTTTCCTTTTTGTGCCCCTCGCTGCCCCATTGTCGCTGTGCCCGTGATTCTGTCTGCTTTCTCCCCTGTTTTCCTTTTTGTGCCCCTCGCTGCCCCATTGTCGCTGTGCCCGTGATTTTATCTGCTTTCTCCCCTGTTTTCCTTTTTGTGCCCTCGCTGCCCCATTGTCGCTGTGCCCGTGATTTTGTCTGCTCTCTCCCCTTTTCCTTTCTGTGCCCCTCGCTGCCCCATTGTCGTTGTGCCCGTGATTCTGTCTGCTTTCTCCCCTGTTTTCCTTTTTGTGCCCCTCGCTGCCCCATTGTCGCTGTGCCCGCGATTTTGTCTGCTCTCTCCCGTTTTCCTTTTTGTGCCCCTCGCTGCCCCATTGTCGCTGTGCCCGTGATTTTGTCTGCTCTCTCCCCTGTTTTCCTTTCTGTGCCCCCGCTGCCTCCCGCCATTCCCGCCGCTGCGTCCCTGCGGCCCCGCCCCCTGACCGCCCATTCGCTGCCCCTGCCTCCCGCCTCCCAGCTGCTCCTCCCTCCCACCTCCCCATAAATGGCGGCCGCTGCGCGCTCGCGCCGCTGGCGCGCCGAGGCGCGCCTAAGGCAAGCCCGTCTGCGCCCGTCCGCGACTGGACCGCGCCCAGCGCCAGAACCCCTGGATCCCACCGATGCATCACCACTCGACGGACCTACGACGCCGCCACACTCACCGCACTCAATGCCGGCCGGAACCCTGCCTGCTACCGAGCCTCACCGAGACGCACCCACGGACCCTTCACCTGCCAAACCTGCCGATTCACCTGCCCCCGGACGTGCACCACCTCCGCCAAGTCGAGCACCAGCAGCAACCACCTGAAATGCATCCTGCTGAACACCCGCTCCGTCCACAGGCACGCCGTGGAACTCTGGGACCTGCTCGACGCAACAGCACCGGACATCGCCTTCCTCACCGAAACCTGGATGAACGCCTCCTCAGCGCCCGACATCGCCATAGCCATCCCGGACGGATACAAGATCACCCGGAAGGACCGCGTCAACCAGACGGGAGGAGGCATCGCCATCGTACACAAGAACACCATCCGCATCTCGACTAACTCCGACGAGACCTTCACCGCCGCCGAACACCTACACTTCCAGATACACACTGACCCCAAGACCACCCTCCGAGGCACCCTCATCTACAGACCCCGGGACCACGCACACTATTCAGCGAAGACATCGCAGACTTCATCAGCCCGCACGCCATGCCCTCCGCCGACTACATCCTCCTAGGGGACCTCAACTTCCACCTGGAGAACAACAACGACAGAAACACCACCGCCCTGCTGGACAACCTCGCCAACCTCGGACTCAAGCAACTGGTGAACACGCCCACCCACTACGCCGGCCACACACTTGACCCCGTCTTCTCGTCCAGCAAGCACATCTCCTTCAGCCACGCCACCGGACTCCACTGGACCGACCACAGCTGCGTCCACTTCAGCTTCAGAAAGACTACGACCCACCACCACCCGCAACAGGCTCCCTGCCGGAGCTGGAGCAAGATCACCGCCGAGCAGCTCACCGCCTCCCTCAGCCAGAACACACCCACCAACACAACGGACCCAAACGAAGCAGCCAGCAACCTCGCCAAGTGGCTGACCGCCTGCGCCCGACGACCTCGCACCACTAAAAACCCTCCCAGCAGACCCGGAAGCAAGAAAACCCCTTGGTTCACCAACGAACTCAAGGAATCCAAGAAGAACTGCCGCACTCTCGAGAAAACCTGGCGACTCGACCAGACCACAGACAACAGGACCGCCCTCAAGCACGCCACCCGCAAACACCACCAGCTGATCCGTGCCACCAAGAAGTCGGCACTCAAAGAACGACTGGACAACAACGCCCATGACAGCAAGGAACTTTTCAGCATCGTCAAAGAGTTCTCCAACCCCAGCAACAACGACATCACCCCCTCGCAAGACCTCTGCAACTCACTCTCCGCGTTCTTCCACCGCAAGATCACCGACATACATAACAGCTTCGACGCACAAACAACGCACCCTACCGCCGAACCAACGCCCGCCACCACCACCCTCTGCAATTGGACCCCGATCAGCACCGAAGACACCACCCGCACGATGAACTCCATCCACTCCGGATCACCAACCGACCCCTGCCCACACCACGTCTTCAACAAAGCCGACGCCACCATCGCACCCCATCTCCGGGACATCATCAACTCCTCCTTCCACACCGCCACCTTCCCGGAGAGCTGGAAGCACGCCGAGCTTACCGCCCTCCTGAAGAAACCAACGGCGGACCCCACCGACCTTAAGAACTACCGTCCCATCTCGCTCCTTCCGTTTCCAGCCAAAGTCATCGAGAAGACCGTCAACAGACAGCTTGCCGCCTTCCTCGAGACGAATGGATCCCTCGACCCCTCGCAGTCCGCGTTTCGGGCCAACCACAGCACCGAGACCGCCCTTATCGCAGCCACCGACGACATCAGAACCCTAACCGACAACGGGAAACAGCTGCCCTCATCCTCTTGGACCTCTCCGCGGCGTTCGACACCGTCTGTCACCGCACCCTAGTGAAGCGCCTCAGCAACATCGGAATCCGAGAGAAAGCACTGGAATGGATCATCTCGTTCCTCGCCGGAAGAACCCAGAGAGTCCGCCTCCCCCGTTCAGATCCGAAGCCACCGAAGTCATCTGCGGCGTTCCACAGGGATCCTCACTCAGCCCAACCCTCTTCAACGTCTACATGAGCCCCCTCGCAGCCATCGCACGCCGACACAACCTCAACATCATCTCCTACGCCGACGACACCCAGCTGATCCTCTCCCTCACCAACGACCCCACCACCGCCAGAGCCAACCTACACGACGGGATGAGAGACGTCGCCGACTGGATGAGGAACAGCCGCCTTAAACTGAACTCAGACAAGACGGAAGTCCTCATCCTGGGCTCATCACCCTCCGCCTGGGACGACTCCTGGTGGCCCCCGGCCCCTGGGCACCGCGCCCAAGCCAACGGACCACGCACGCAACCTGGGCTTCATCCTGGACTCCTCCCTGTCGATGACCAGACAAGTCAACGCCGTCTCATCTTCATGCTTCAACACCCTGCGCATGCTCCGCAAGATCTTCAGATGGATCCCCACTGAAACCAGGAAGACCGTCACCCAGGCACTCGTCACCAGCCGACTGGACTATGGGAACACCCTCTACGCCGGAACCACAGCCAAACTTCAAAAAGACTCCAGCGCATCCAGAACGCCTCCGCACGACTCATCCTGGACATCCCCCGACACAGCCACATCACCGGACACCTGAAAGACCTGCACTGGCTCCCCGTCAGCAAGAGAATAACGTTCAGACTCCTCACCCACGCACACAAGGCCCTCCACGACCTGGGCCCAAAGTACCTCAACGACCGCATGACCTTCTACACGCCCACACGCCAGCTACGATCAACCAGCCACGCCCTCGCCACCGTACCACGCATCCGCAGAACCACCGCCGGAGGAAGATCCTTCTCCTACCTGGCAGTCAAGACCTGGAACTCCCTCCCCACTCACCTTCGGCGAACCCAGGACCATCTCTCCTTCAGGAAGCAGCTCAAGACCTGGCTGTTCGAGCAGTAACTTACCCCCTCCCCCAGCGCCTTGAGACCCTCCCGGGTGAGTAGCGCGCTCTATAAATGCCGTGATTGATTGATTGATTGATAAACATGGTAAGATTGGTCTACACCTGTTTGGCCTACTTAATTTACCTGTCAGTCCCTTGTAAAGTGGTATCTCATATACCCAGGGCTGGTAAATTAAATGCTACTGGTGGGCTTGCAGCGCTGATTGCGGAACCCACCAAAGTAGCCTTTCAAACCGATCCCAGGCCTCTGCCATTGCAGGGCCTGTGCGCGCAGTGTTACTGCCGCTGTGACGTGGCACCTAAAGTGTGTGCCATGTCTGTGACCCCCCCTTTTACTACCTGTCAGTCACCCCTAAGGTAGGCCCTAGCTAGCCCTATGGGCAGGGTGCATTGTAGGTAAAAGGTAGGACATGTACCTTAAGTGTGTGACATGTCCTGGTAGTGACAAACAGCCATTTTGGTTTCTCACTACTGTGAGGCTGCCCTCCCATAGGAATGCATTGGGAATTCCCTGATAAGTGTTTCAGTGGTAATTCCTGATATGAGAGGAGCAGCGTGGTCAAGTTTGGTATATTTGGAGTAGTGATAATAAATGCTACGCAATGGTGTGCGCAGATTTATTATAACTATTTTAGAAATGCCACTTTTAGAAGTTGGCATTTCTTTGTGCTATTTGTCTGCCTGCCTGATGTGGATTGCATGTCTGGCTTTGGAGTGACAGGGGCTGGTGAGGTGTGTGTGGCTCCAGGGAGGGCAGGGTGAGTCAGCGCTAGGCTGAATAGGGCATCTGCATTTGGAGTAGTGGGAGGAGTAGTCCCCTGACCCTGAATAGGTCTGTGCCTGCCTAGGTGAATGCTGGCTCCGCCCCCCTGTGGTGTGTCTGATGGCAGAGCCCCCATCTCACAAAGGAGGGTGTGAGCACTGTACACAAAGTGCTTCTACACCCCCCAGAACCAGTTGAGACTGGTTCCCCAAGCCCTGTGCCAGGGCAGACAAAGGAAAACTGGGTATAAATATTGGGGCTGTGACCCCATGAAAACGTTGTGCTTTTGTGCTTCCAGAGGACTGCTGCTGCTGGGCCCCAGGAGGAACCGCCATGAGGGACTGCCTCCCTGCTGGAGGGCCCTGTGAGCTGGCCAGCCTGGGCCCAGCCTTGTGCCCCTAGAACTCTGTTTGCTGGAGCTGTGGCTCTTAGCACCTCATGAGCGCTATCTTTTAAATTACCAGCCCAAGGGGAGCGCTGGTGCCTGGCAGCGTGCTGCTGCGAAGATTGCTGGAGGGAACCCCGGCGTAGGGATTCCCCAGAGTTCCTCAGAAGCAGCGGGAGGCCACCCCGCTTTTATGCATTTTTGAAGAAGCGGGTGCCCACCCCGCATTGGTGTGTATATTTAAAGCGGGAGCCCACCCCGCAGTGATACCTTCGAGGCGGGAGCCCACCCCGCTTTGATGCCGGAGGAGAGGAGCGCCGCACCGTGAACGCGACGCGGAAGTCAGGCAAGTGCCGCCTGACTGTGGGCAGGGCCAGGAGCGGAAGTGACCGGCCGGCTGGAGGCTGCCAATTGCAGCGCGGCCGGAGAGGAAGCCAGGCAACGCGGTGCCTGACGAGAGGCGGGGCTCGCGTATCAGGGAGGGAAGCTCCGCGTCCACAGAAGAGCCGGGAGCCTTGCGGGCTCCATTCCCGCCCCGCCATTTCATGGAGAAGATCGGGAGAGTCCTTGGGAGTGCGGCCGCTCGAGGCACATTTTCGGTGCCTTCCTCCCTGCCGTCGGAAGACCGGAGGAGTCCAGCAGAGAGCCCCGGTGAGTGGGGGCTCTTTGATGCATTTTCCTATTGGCACGAGAGGAGTCCCGGTAAAGGGGGCTGAAAGCGGAGCTGTGTTAAGTGCTCCAGCAGCCCTGTGAGTGCCATTATTCTTCGGGGGCATTTTCCTATTGGCACGAGAGGAGTCCCGGAGTGGGGCTGCAAGGGCACAGTGGTGCCCGGGGGAATTTGGCCACAGCTGCACCGCGAGAGAGAGCGGGCAGCTGCAATGTTTTTGAGCAATTTTGGTGATTGGAGTCCCAGAGAGGGGCTCACCAGGCACAGTTGGTGCCAGTACCCAACTTTCCTCGGCTGCACCGCGAGAGCGCGGGCAGCTGCAACTTGGGGGGCCATGTCTTTTTAGAGGATAAGGAAGGGTGAGATGCACCCCTCGGCCCCAGTGCAGAATGCACATTGCTTTGCTATCAAGGCCCTATAATTCAGAGCCCTGACATTTTGGACAGAGGGCCAGGGGTTCAGTATTGGTAGGGCGCAAGGTCCTAAGGTGCTGTGTGCACTTTTCCAGTGTTACTGTGGTGCACTGTTTAGGCTTATGATGCCTATTGCGTAATGTGTTTATGCTGATGGTTGCCAAATGTGATTGATGCACCCTGATTATGGCATACTGTGTTTATGCCTAATGTAAGGCCTAATGCAAATGTCATGCTATGATGTTTAGGCCTAATGAGACTGCATAATGTGTTTATGCTAGTGGTAATGCTGAGTTCATTATTTTACCAGTGGTTACTGGTTGTGTTACTACTTGTGCTTTCTAAAGGTTCTGACAGTGGCCCGATTGGCCCTGTCATGTGTATATAATCCCCTGTGAATATTGCCTAGTGCTAGTTGGCACAGTGTATATGTGTGGTTATGATCTAATGTGTTTATGATAATACAAAGGCTATTTTTTATATATAACCTTGTGTGGAGTTTCTTTTGTGGTGTGTCTAGTGTGTTGCTGCTGTATGAGTGTGTTGCGCAAACGCTTTACACATTGCCTCTGGGATAAGCCTGACTGCTCATGCCAAGCTACCAAGGGGGTGAGCAGGGGTTATCTTCAGCGTGTAACTCCCTTGCCCTGACTAGAGTGGTGGTTTCTGCCTGGCTTAGGCACATACCCTAGCCAACCAGAAATCCCATTTCTAACACATATAAATTTATTTACATGTATATTACTGAAAATATTTGATGTTATGAAATATGCTCATGCTGCATAGGATATCTATATATTTATTGTATACTATTTACAGTCTTGATTCATAAGACCTCAAAATTGAATTGCATCGGTTATATTTGAAACGGAATGTCTTAGCTCATTGAAGCTATTGAACTATTCATATCCTCCTATAGTTGAAAAGTAGGTTTTTGCAGAAATATGCCTTTTAATACAAATATGGTTATAGCTAATATCCTTTACATAATTATTTTCAAGTTTCTTACATCAGAACCTGCATATTACATAGTTCCTATGTTCCAAGGGTAATTAGTATATACAAATAGGTCAAATAATTATCACTTCAGTTATTTATTCAGTTATTATTGGTGTTATGTATTAAATAGTACTTCTAATTATATATGTATTCATTATATTTAAAGTATCTATAGAGACATATATATTATATATTACCTATACTTATGAATCTTACGTTTCTCTAAATTATATTTTTTCTACCATATCTGAAATGAAATGTAATTTATTGAACTTATGGAACTGTTTAAATTCTTGATATGCTATACAGTTAATTTTCTCTGCACTTTTCAAATTACTGATGTTTAGTATATATTTATATGTCATTAGCCAGTATTATATGTACTCGAGTTTTCAGATCTTAAAATTCCATTTTAAATAGTCCTGGTTAAGGCTATACCCTCCTGACGGGGTTCCTACCCGTGGCGGTGCTCTAGTGAGCCCAGACCCACGGCTAAAGTTTAAAGTAGAATAACTTTGTAGATATATTGAATCTAGTGTTTTCTTTTCTATTTGCTTCTCTTCTCACTGATTTCCTTTTTCCAGGAATTTTCTTCTATTAAGACATATTGTCCTTCACATAACATTAACAGTGCTCTTTTGTTTAGTTACTCCTCTTCCCTCTCATATGTTTGACTAATCAGACAATAAACTCAGCATTGGATATTGAACCCACTACTTTCAGTTAACGCACTCATTCTCGTATATTGGTTCATTACTCATCAAAACCTCACAAAATCACTGATATACATATAGACATGGCTAACACTCATCCTTTGCGTGTCATAACGTGGAATGTTAATGGTTTAACGCATTACATCAAAAGGAAAAAAGTACTTTCTTATTTGCAAACAAAAAAAGTAGATGTGGCTTTACTCCAAGAAACACATCTTGAGGCCCTGGAATCTGAAAAGGTATGTAGAGAATGGGTAGGAAAGGTGTTTCACAGCAGTATACAGGAAAGAAAATCCTCAGACGCAGGTCCCATTCGTAAATGTGGTGTGGCAATTCTTATCCGTAAATCTCTACCAGTTACGACATCAAAAACATGGGAAGACCCAGATGGAATATATGTGTTTGTAAAACTACGCATAGGAGAAACCCATATTTGTGTGGGATCAGTTTATGCCCCGACAAGTACGAAAAAATCATTTTTTCTTCATTTGAATCGTTTACTATCAGAGATAGGTGCTTCACAATATATCATAGGAGGAGATTGGAATCTGGTGAGAGATCCAATTTTAGATAAAACTGGTCCTTTTGATAAGAATAATGCAGCGGATAGAGCTCTTTTGGGTGACATAATTGAGGATAATGGCCTGATAGATCATTGGCGTCTTTCTCATCCGGTTGATACTGAATACACATTTACATACCCTACACACGGAATGCTTTCTCGATTAGATTACTTTATAATATCCCAAAAATTAGTTCAATTAGTACAGGAGTCTCATATCTTAGAAGCGTCCATATCTGATCACTCCCCGGTTCTTTTATTTCTACAAACAGGATTGTCCAAGCCTGGGCGTAAACCTTGGCGGATGAATATTCAGCGTCATAGAACCCCTAAGGGCAAGTTACAGTTACGAAACCACCTCCAAAATTACCTTTCCATTAATCAAGGTTCTGTGGACTCAGATAGAATTCTTTGGGTTGCAGCCAAAGCTACCATCCGGGGTCAACTTATGAAGGATGCTGCACAGGCCTACAGGCAAAATGCCACTCGTCAGAAAGAACTAGAACAAGATATTGAGACATTTACCCGATTATATACTAAAAAACCTACTTTACAGCATCGCAAATCATTGGAAAAAGCCCGTATGGCGTTGAACAGCCTCTTCACATCCAAAGCTGAATATGCCTTACAAAAAATGAAAGGGAGGCATTATGAGCAGGGGGAAAAGGCAGGGAGGCTTCTGGCAGCGCAGTTGCGACAAAGGGAGGCAGCCATGGCTATACCAGCCATTAGATCATCTGGGGGGCTCATGTTGACTCGTCCTCAAGATATAGTTAATGAATTTGCCTCTTACTACAAATCATTATATACCCCAGGAGTCCAGATGGACGAAAACAAAATGATCTCTTTTCTTTCAAAAGTGGAATTACCTTGCCTCTCTGAAGACGGCAGAGCACTTCTTGAAGGTGAGATTAGTAAGGAAGAAATCTCACAAGCTATAGCCAAACTCCCATATCATAAAGCCCCAGGGGAAGATGGTTTCCGAGCAGAATTTTATCGCTGGTCGGGTGAGAAAATAGTAGATAGTCTATATGCCGCTTTTCAGGAAGCAGATCAAAAAGCTTCTTTGGGGTGTCTTTCTAATAAAGCAGTAATAGCAGTTCTACCCAAACCAGGAAAAGATCCATTACTTTGTAGTAGTTATCGTCCCATATCACTTCTCAACTGTGATATTAAAATTCTAGCCAGTGTCCTGGCCTCTTGTCTTAGCAAAGTCCTGCCATCCCTGATTCACCACACACAGGTGGGATTTGTGCCTGGACGTTCGTCTAGGAACCACCTGCGTACTTTGGCACACACGCTCCACTCTGCCAAATCCCTTCAGGACGATGTTTTGGCATTATCGCTAGATGCTGAAAAAGCATTTGATCGAGTGGAGTGGCAGTATCTCTTCAAGGTCTTGGAGAGATTTGGCTTGGGAAACCAATTTATAGATAAAATAAAACTACTATATGAATATCCTACTGCTCAGGTCAATTGTGGAGGTTTCATCTCAGATCCATTTGCAATTCGCAGAGGAACTCGTCAGGGTTGTCCCCTTTCTCCTCTGCTATTCCTTTTAGCTTTAGAACCTCTAGCAGCAGCAATCCGTCAATCATATAATGTTGTAGGCATTCCTCTTCCGGTGGGAGACTCTAAACTTTATCTTTATGCTGATGACATACTACTCACTATTACTGATTTGTCTCGATCTTTACCGTCATTGCTTAAAATCATAGAAGAATTCTCCTCTTTTTCTGGATACAAAATTAACTGGGATAAGAGTGAAGCACTTCCCATATCAGATGGCACCACAAAAGCTGCTATACAAGGCTATTCCTTTCACTGGCAACACTCACGTTTAAAATATCTGGGTATTCTAGTAAATAAAGGAACAGAAGGGATGGTTGAGGACAACTTATGTCCTTTAATCATCCAGATGCAGCATGATTTTGATAAATGGAAGATACTGGGATTATCTATGTGGGGTAGAGTCCAAGCTGTAAAAATGGTTACACTACTGCGTTTCACCTACACACTTGGAATGCTCCCTTTTCAGATTCCTTTATCCACACTGCGCCTTATAGATTCTAAAATCAAATCTTTTATTTGGGGATCTACAAAACCTCTTTTAGCAATGAACAAATTGAAAGAGCATCATTCTAATGGAGGCCTGAGTCTCACATCAATAGAGCACTATTCTTTGGCATTACAGTTATCTCAAATAACATATATGTTAACAGAAAATTCCAATACACCACAATGGGTATATGTAGAGAGACATTTGTTGTCTGCAGAAACGGGTCTTTCAGCCTTTTATGGGACAGGCACAAGTCGTTTTGATTCTCATAATCCACTGTTGTCTGCAATGCGCAAAACATGGCAGAGAGCACATCGCTTATTGGGTTCTAATCCACGTATACATGAGAAAGCCCTATATGGAATAACACAGGTATACGTATTAAAGGAAAAAACTTTATTCTGGCCCCAATGGAAAGCAGCAGGTATTATTACTTTAGACCAACTTCTACATAACGGTGATCTTAAATCTTTTGCACAATTGACAGATGAGTTTAATATTCCATTGCATCAAGAAACAAATTACGCACAACTCAATACCTGCCTTAATAAAATTCTGGGACCACATCCATGGTTGCTACAAAATTCAGCAGTAGTGTCATACTTACACACTTGGGGGAATCATAAGGGAGTTACATCTGGCTTAAGCAATTTACTTACCCTATCTGTCTTGATAGAGAAAGCGGCAGCCCTAGATAACCAACTCCACTGCTGCTTTGTCGATTTCAAAGCGGCTTTTGACCGAGTGCCCCAGGTCGATTATGGCAAAAACTAGAGCTCTGGGGCATACCTTCGGCTCTTTTAAATGCCATAATTCAACTCCACTCGGAAACTTGGATCTGAATAAAGTTTGGAGAAGGTTCCCATGTTTCCAGGAAGATCGAGACCAAAAGCGGCGTCAAACAAGGCTGCGTGTTGGCCCCACTTCTTTTTAATTTGTTCATCTCGGATTTATCCCCCACACTCGATAGTGTTAATAGCCACCCCCCCCAAATAGAAGGAACCCGCATTAGTAACTTGTTGTACGCCGACGACCTCGTGTTATTAAGTTACACAAAGGTAGGCCTACAGAGGCTACTCGCTCAGCTGCTCCCCTATACAACAAAAAACTGCCTTGAGCTGAACTTGTCAAAAACAAAAACTATTTCTTTTGGGAAGCAAAAGCGGCAGAACGGAGGGTGGCACTTTAATAACAAAAAGATCGAATCAGTATCCCACTACAAATACTTGGGAATTTATCTTGACACCAGAGGCTCCTTTGTAAAGCAGAAAGAGGCACTAAGGGCCAAAGCTCTGTCACTTGAGGCTGCCTCCGCGAAACTTTTGAAACGACTACTCGGCCCTAGTTTAACCCCAATGCTAAAGGTGATGAAGGCAAAGATTACCAACTCCTTGTCATATGGGCATGAGATCATGAAGGGCGCAACAAGCACTTTATTAAATAAACTAACCATCAAAATCTTTAAAAGAGCTTTTCGCCTGCCAAGATCCACATCACCAGCCCAAGTTAGACTAGAACTCGGCTTATTAGACCATCACGGCGTCGAGGCAGGTGCGTTCATAAAGCTCTGCAACAAAATGCACAACGCCCGGGAGGGCAGTCTGGAGGCCAGACTTTGGAACGAAATTTCGACCAGCCAATTCAGTCATAAACATCGGTATCATCTGGACTATTCGCTGCGACTATTCGCTGCAACTACTCGGTGTCAAGGAATATTGGGGAACAAATCCATCTCAGCCGGCGCTAAAGGTAGTCATCAAGAGAAGCGTCCAGCTGTGGTCTTTCTACTCCGATAGGGCAACACTGTCCAGAAGGAAACATGCCTGGGCGGTAATCTCCGATTTTAAACCGGGGGTCGAATCATCTTATTTATCAAGCACATTTGCACTTTTCTGGAAGCTAAAGTTTATGGCCCTGAGGATGGGAGAATGGCCTTTTTTAAAGAATTTGCCCAAATGGCGCCGCTCCAGTGCTAGTAACAAATGCAGGGAGTGCGGCTATCACTCCGAAGCAATGGAGCACATAGCCTGCGCTTGTCCCGCTCTGCTGATCGACAGAAGGTCCTCACTGCGGGAGGAATGGAATAAACTCGGAGTTCGTACCTGTCTACAAGCCATTATTGCTGCCCTGAACTCAGATAATACGAAGCTGAACATTCGGTTCACTAAATTTGCTAACAGAGCGGCCAAATTGTTGGGAAAAAATAGGGCCGCAAATGTCCGTCACCCTGGCTGTACCGTTACGTCGCCTTAGGCTTAACCCCCAAACTTTTGATCGCCCAGAACAGTCTATTGGACCATTGTTTTTTGCCTAGTATTAACGGTTTACTTTTCCTTATATGGCTCTTTGTAAACGTATGTTTAGCTGTCCCTCTTTAGATTCCGGAAAAAAAAAAAAGCGACGCTTCGACTGATCTGACACCCCAGTCTCTGATAGTCATAGGTAATTAATAATCATGAGGAGACTTTAATCCTACCTCCCTATTTTAGATTGTCTTACTATTAATCTGAATCTTTTAAAGCTCTGCTTTTTGTACATAAGCACCGTATGTCTTTTAAAAAAAGAAACAAATTGTAATGGTTTTAAGTAATCACACAATAAAGTATTATTATTAATATTACATCTGGCTTGTACAAAACATTTACATCACACTTATTCTCACAACCCTTAACACATGATCTCCGTATCAAATGGCAAACGCATCTATCGGTCTCTTATGAAGACGAGGAATGGATGGATTTATTGGAAAATTTAGATAAAGGAGCTAGAGAAGCTAGATTGAAATTTAGCTTATTTAAAATTCTACATGATTGGCATTGGTCACCGGTAAAATTACATAAAGCAGGATTACTTCCACATACCAATTGCTGGAGATGTGATGCTCCTGGTTGTGACATAATTCACATTATCTGTAGCTGCCCCATGGTTCAATCCTATTGGTCTTATATAGGTCAAGTCTTACAGAATACTATACCTTTACACTTACCGTTAACACCAGCTACCATTCTTCTGCATGCGCTAAGAAATTTCCAGAATCTTTCAAAGCCACAATGTCGTCTTATACATACGGCATTGGCTACAGCTAAAATATGTATATTAAGACAGTGGAAGTCTCCGATTCCACCATCTCAAGAGTCTTGGATGGTGGCTATGATTCAGACTGCCTCATATGAGAGAGTCATTTATAATTTACATGACCAGACAGATTTATTTAAACAAGTTTGGGCTCCTTTTTGCAGGCAAATGATGATTCTATAATAAACGGCGTTGCTTGCCCTGTATTGGACACTCTAACAAATTAGTCTATTTATGTTATCTGTTTTTCTGTCCTTTGCCTTCTCTACTTTTGATACTGTTTTATACCTTCTTATGCCTCACTACTCTTTTCAGATATGTCGTTGCAGATAAGAATAATATAGATAGGAGATTTATTGGATATAAATAATATATTATAACAGCACAATCATTTTATAAAGGACAATATATATATACATGTATATTATATTATACTATTATTCTCTTTTATATTTAATAATCTTATTTATCTTCTTAATATGTGATGTTTTGTGGACTTATAATTTTTTTTTTTTTATTAATGAAATAACTATGATTCAACAACTTAACTCAATAATATATCAATTTTCTTGATTGTATTATATAGTCATTTAATACTTTAATCTTCTTCTTTGAATATTGAATATTTAACATTTATTTATTATAATAGCTAGTATTTTTTATCACATTTAGATTTCTGTCTTTCGCACATTTTTCCTCTTAAAGTACTACTTAATATATACTAAAAAAGCATTTGCTCGTTCTTTTACTTATCAAACATATATCAGATATAATGTTATGTATGTTTTAATGAATTAGTCTACTTATTTAACTAAGTATTTATGAATATTTAGCTTCGGCAATTACTTCAGAAAATATTGTACTGTATTTTGTATTTTGAAAAATGCTAATAAAAAAATGTCAACACAAAATAAAAGACTGCCTGATGACCTAGTCTAAAAATAGGTTGCCTTTGAGAGGTACATCTTTCACATGACTTTCCAGAACCCAGGTGAGCTGACTGATTCACTCATGGCATGCTGAAAAAACATAAATTAAGCGTTGGGATTTCCAAACTAATTGTAAGGAAGGAATGAAATTGAAGATCATTGTTGGATGCGACTCATCAGGTTTCCACAAGACGTTTCTGCAAAAAACCTCACAAACTTGAACACATAGTTCAAACGGACAATTGCACTACTGAATTCATGTGGACGTTATGTCATGTTGCAAGAGAAAGAACAGCACAAGCAGAGGATGTGCCATGTCCAGGACACAAGTGCCTCTGAGGGCCCATTAAGTGAATTTGCTATGCTGTGGCTACAACCACCTTCACTCTGGCACATGCCCAGCGACCACAAGTGAGTACTATGAATGTATAAATTGAATAAGTACCTTTGTATGTGAAAAGGTGGGTGGGTGCATGGATGTGAAAAGGTGGGTTTAAAAGCTTATGCAAGTTTGAGAGCAAGGGTGCATCCATACTGTCACGTTCTTCTGCACAACACACGTCACATCAGACCCAACAAGTCAAAATACCTTTCCAGGCTTAGGCCTCGTGCCCATGAATTTACTGCCAGAGGCAGCTCCTGTGGATAAACCTTACCACACGTGAATGTTAAATTCATCTTAAAAAAAAGAAAAGCGCTCTGTGAGGGGCAGTCTCCTGTCTGAAGATGATGACCTTGTCCAACTGGTTGTGGACATTGATGCAGATTGTGTGAATGTCTCATTTCTAGTAGACACTGCTGCATCTGTTAATGTCACGACTGATATAGAATTTGTCTGACAGCACAGGACATTCCGCTTCGATCCACAAAGGTGATATTTTTGGGAAAAGGACCCAAGACACCACTACCCTGCAAGGGCCACTTTCGACCTATTCTGGAGTACGATTCTCATCAAGCATTGATTAATGTTCACATAATTGAGGCTTCTGTGGACACACACTGACTGTTGAGTTTCAGAACTGGGTCTCCTCCAAGTGCTTTGTCCATTGTTTTTCCTCAAATCACGTCCTTGGATTTCAATCACCTGGAGAGCTATTCCCTGAAATGCTCAAAGATCTGAGGAAACTTAAGGACCATCAGATATGCCTAAAGATTCCTAAATCTGTGAAACGAGTGGCACAGCAATTCAGAGGCATCCAATTCAACATTCAGAAACAGGTTGAGACTGATATAAACAATCTCAAGACAACAACACATCATAGGACCCTTAAAAGGGCCCTCTCTGTGGTTCTCTCCCATTGTTCCTGTGCCCAAGCGACAATCCGGAGGTCAGATCTGCATTTGTGTAGAAACAGGACAACCAAATCAGGCTTTACCGCAAGAATCTCACCACTCTCCACACATCCAAGATACATAGCAGCCGACATTTCCATGGTTTGAGTGCAGTCATGAGTGACATTCAACTGCCAAATCTGTGCCACTTGGAGTTACACTTTTTTGAGAGTAAAAGCAAGCAATGAAGTGCATAGAAAGTGATACATTTCAGAAATTACACCCTTTGGAGCATGGAGAAGCTCTGAAACTATGTTGAAACTGCTGTAAAACCCCTGAAATGAAATGTCACCGGCATTTCTGTGGGTCTGAAATATAAATTAACTTAGAAAAATATGCCTCTGGCTGTCACTATACCTTAATCTAACTGGAAGGGCAGCCTAGTATGGTTAATGCACATGCTGCAGAGTGATCAGATGAGTGAAAACACCAAGAAGAAAATGTTTGATTAGTATGCAACTTCATGCTCATGTCGAAGGTTAACACCATATTTTTGTATACTAACTTCAGTTCAGAAATGAGAAGAAACACTACCCTCCACCCCTTGGCCACACAAATTAATCCGTTTGGTAAAATCCGGGGGCAGCTGACAGGTGGTAGGATAGAGAGCGGGAGAGCCATGTGGTCGCTCTCCCCAGCACTGGCGAATATCCTGAGCCGCGCCCGCATGGCCTGCTCTGACCACCCGCCAGTGTCCACTCCGGGGTTGCATACAGGCGCCACTTGTCTGGACGGGCGCAGCGCAATGTGAGACAAAAACAGTTCCACAGACACTGGCCTGAAGCAATGATCTGCATCGTGTACCTCACCTGTCTCCCAGAGAGGCCGGGCCCTGGCGCACAGATAAGCTGATTGCTGCGCTGCAATAACAATGTACCCAAGACTTCGTGTAAAACTGCTGATCACTATAGCCGGCACAGTGGCAGTGCACAGCAAGCACGAAAGTGGCTGCAAGGTCCGCATTTTATCAATAATTATTACTGCACGGTGGAGCGCTTTATCATCCCCAGAGGGTAAAGGAATTCAGTAAATGCGTGACTAATGCATTTTAGTGCGTTAATCTAACCCCCGGTGTGTGGTACTTAGAAGTACTGCAGATATGATCCATCAACTAAATGGTGCTCAGGTCTTTTCTTCTTTTCGGAGTCGGACCTTCACAACGGTTAACTTCAGCTGCAAGAATTGCAGGCTACATTCCACGTTTGCAACACAGATGGGCTTCTTCAGGTAGAAGGCCTTCTGTTTTAGGAGAATCTCTTTTTCAAAGGGAAATATGAAGTCATCAAAGGAATAACGGCTTAAAGGACTAAATTATAGTGATAGCAACGTCATCTCTGGCAAAAAAGGAAGAACACTGTGATATGCTTGCGAAAATAGGCATCAGGAGGTGAAGATCACATTTAACAGAGGCAAAGTCAATTTTGCACACCTTCTCTCAGGTTCTATGGACAAAAGTACTTTAGTGATTGCATGCACCCAGACTCTGACAAAGTGGAAGCTCTCTCCTCAGCGCTGGTTGCTGGCAAGATTTCAGTGCTTAGATTGTTTCCGAGAATGATCAGTTACTGCACAAGATACATTCAGGACTTTAAATCCACCAGCACACATAAATGCAAGACCTCACAAAGCAAGGCCAATCTTATAGCTGGACATATTGCTGTTAAAGAGCATTTGAGATAATCAAGTCATGCTTTGCCAAGATAGCAGATAAGGCATAATTTGACTCTGCTTTACAGCCAGGAGACTTTACTGCTTATGCCAAATAAACACAACCTGAAAATGAAATTATTGTGTGCCTGTGATACACTTCCATCTATCTGTTTGTGCATGGCAAGACATAGACAGATCATCAAGTTGTTTGGCACATATTTAGCAAATCTATAAATATATTTTGCACTCAAATTGAAAGATGAGTTCTGAGCTGGATTACTGATTTTAAACTGTACAGTAGCCCATAAAGGAACATAATGTGGCTGAATTCTTCTCTCGCTTTCGACTTGCGAGCTGCAGCACTGGACCCTTGACAGCTGAGGAATACATCAGAGTTGTACTGAAACAGTGCAATAAATTGGGGCATTAGTTGAGTGACCACACCTCAAATAATCATTACAATCCTTGTCAGTGTGAACCACAAACGTAACTTAATAAACCTGTGCTTAATCCTCTGGTAGCTTTGCACAAGACAGTCAGGCTTAATGTAGAGGCAATGTGTAATGAATTTATGCAGTACTAAAACAGCAATAAAGTCAAAATGCAAAACAATAACAATAGCAAAGCGAATTAGGAAAATAGAGTATAATTTAATCAACATAATTATACCAAAATGACAAAGATTCAATAAGAGGAATCAGAGTTATTAATTTGAATGGGTTTATTTAAAAATATCTCCAAGAAGCACAAAGTGCCAATAACAGTCAATGGTCATGGTAGAACAGGACCTAGATGCAATTTGAAGATAACGGCGAGGGAGGGTCACAAATTCTCCATTTCAGACGTTGCAACCGCAAAGAATGCTTTCTGAAATGTACTAAAACCATTTTAGAAGAATGTTTCATATCACTGGAAGAGAGTTGGGTCCCATTATCCATTACGAGATGCATTAGTCTGCCTTCCCTTGCAAACACTTTCCTCAAGACCTTTATCATACTCAATGTTGTTATTTATTTGACAAATTACACTTCCAGAAATCTGCTGAGCACATCAACCATGACCGCTGCAAAGTATCTTGTTTGTGGCATGTTCCATGTGGGTCCAATGAAATCCAAAGTCGTCCACAGCCAAGGGGGCCATGGATCTTTAATACACAAAACCTTCCTTCCCCCAACTTTTAATCTCTTTTCACGCTCTCTGCACACCTTACAACCTTTGACCCATTGCACCACTTCATCATACATTTTTCTTCACTCAGTTCAATATCACTATTTGTCCCAAGTAGCCCTTGTGGAGCCAATTCAATTAGCCTCTGGAATATGTGCTCAAGAGGTACGAACCGATCACATCTCAATATGACTCCCTGTCTATCATTAATTTGCCACTAACTCTGAAATACAATCTTGCTGCCTCACTCTCAAAACGTTCTCTTTTACATCCATTACTGATCAAAGCCTTGACATACCTCAACCTCTCAGCCGCAACATCAGCCACCAACCATTCCACCTTTGTCACTGCACTCTTAAGATCTACCACCACATCTTGCACACGTGCCACCACATCTTCAGACACCATATCTTAATAGTTGTCTACCGGGCCCAAGGATAGGCGAGACAGGCAATCTGCCTGTTTGTCACTTCACCTTGGAATATACTATAGCCTTAAAGCCTGCAGTAGCGGGCTATATCCGCCGTTAAAGGCGCGCTCCAGCATTAAAGGCCAAAGTCAATGGCGAGGACCTTTAACAAGGGAGACCCAGTAGCTGAGCAGAATCCCCCCTCCCTCCTTTCATGGCTCCAGTAACACTGAGCTATGGGAGGAGGGTGGTGGGGGGGGGGGGAGGGGGGAGGCTCCTGTTAGCCGTGCTTCATAGGTTGTACCTCTAACTTTCCCATGCCCATTCCATATATTTTGGAGAGGCAGGGGAAAGACAGAGGCAGTGGCTGTATATTAGAACATTGTAATGTTGAGAGAAGCTCCCCATTGTCTTCAATGGAGCTCTCAACATTCCAATGTTCCAATCCGCTTTAAAATTCCTGCCCTGCAACCTCACCACAAACCTTGACATTAACTTATTAGTCCTCCCAGGTTGCAGCATCCAAACCAATAGTTTGTGATCCATTTTTAGGTCCTGATTATGAGTCGAGTAGAGTGAAATTTCCGTATGCAATTCCACTCTATACAATTGTGAGTGGGCTGTTATCACATCCTTATTCATGGGCGCAGGAACAATGGACACAATTTTACTGCCAGGAAAATACAGGCGGTAAAAATCCCTTTTGGAATGTGCTGCATTGCAGCCTGAACCTGTTTTCCTCCCCCAGCCCAACCCTAAGCATGGTGCACAGGGGGTGTATATAATTCTACCCTCTGCTAAATTAATTTCTCATACCAAACCTCACCCTCTCTACGGTCCTCCTTCCTTCCCCTGCAGCAGCCCCCACTCACATTTAGCACTGCTCAGAGCAGGCGGTAAATGTACGCAATAATCCCCAGGGAAAGCGGAATAACCACCAAGAATTCCAGCAGGTAAAACTGAGTCTGCACAGTTATTCTTCATTGCAAGGGGATACGCTTGCGACTACATGATACTGGCGGGGTGTTACAGTGCTACTGGTTTTTGCAGGTGCGGATTTACCAACCAACCAGCACACTGCAACTCGTAATCAGGTCCTTAGAATCACATTCAATCCCCAAACGCAAGTTCAAAAATATTCTGTTATGAGTGCCCTTAAGTGCGTAACACATCTTTAGTTGCTTCCTGTTTGCTCACACAGAAGTCCTGCATTGCTGAATGAGCAGTCTAGTAGTCAGCTGAGGGCAGGACTTCATGTTGACAGGATGTGCGCCGTCGCTCATGCAGGAAGTGGTAGTATGCCAGGATAGTATTTTACCCCAGCTGCAGGCAGGTCTGACGCTGTCTTCTGTCTCGTTCTTTAACGGAAATGGGGCCTCTAATTCCACCAATCTCAGAGGTTCAGGCTTGTTTAATGAACCACCAGTTTCTACCTTTTTCTCTTGAAAAATCAACCTCTTGGCGTTTCTTTTTTCTCCTTTTCATTCCTGTAATCAATGATCTATTTTAATCAAAGGAGGTGCGGGAAGTGAAAACCACCTTTTTTTCTTGTTACCATGAAATTGTGTTAAAATGCACCAATTCACTGGACACTCACATCCAAAGTGACACATGTGCTCACTTCACATCAAATTGAATATTTGCTTCACCTGTCACCTTCTTCACTTTCTCAAATGCTACTATCTGTGACTCTGTGATCCAGACCACTGAGAGGTCAACACAAACCCCCAACATCTCAGTTTTATCTGGAAACTCCTTGATGAACTTAGAGTTATATTCAATCTCGCCCATGAAGAACCCCCATTGGTCTGTATCGTTGGGAAGTGGAATGTGTCTTATTGAATTCACTAAGTCTGCCTTTGGAATCACATCCTTGATGGAAATAGTGTATCCTAAGTATTCCGCTTGTTTTAGAAACTTGCACTTTTCCCCCCATAGTGTTGACTCTAGTCAGAACCCCTTTCAAAGGGTCACAAGGGAAACAGGAGGTACTGGGCCCAACCACGGTGATTGTGGCCTCTTACTGCTGCTGTCCCATGGTCAAACTACTATGGGGCTTGTGCAACTGGGCCAACCACTCCCACTTCAGCTCTTGACTCTAAGTGGTAGCGCGGGTTGAGCAGTCCATGGTTTCTCGAGGCGGGGGGTAGGTGGAAGGTTTATACAGACTCACAACTTCAAAACACGCGCCGCAACCCCAATAAATGAATGTACAGCCATATACTGGTTTTCATGAAAAAGGTAGTATTTATATACAAACACAAAGTGAAGTTCAGCACAGAACAAATAATACATACAGTCTTTGTATGCCCGGCAATCTAGCATTGTTCTGGTAAGTCCCTGAGTCCCAGTACCCTGTCTAAGGACGGTGCTTATTCCTCATTAATGTGAGGCAACATTCTGGTTAGGCCTCACTAGTAAGTTCAAGTCTTAGAAGTTTCACAATGGATTCTTAAAAGTCAAAGGGCCTCAGTACCATAATGATTTATTCAGAGTAAGTTCATCTAAGGCTCGGTGACCTGGCAATCAGTCTTACCCACTGGACCTGGGATTGAGAAGTCCCAGGCATGTGTCGGGAGCACAGCGGTGAGCAGAGGTCTGGATGCTGTGGGCAAGACAACAGGCGTCCATGACCCTCCTCGAATCTTGAGCCCGGGGGCTTGTCTCAGATGCTTCTGGGTTCGGGTGATTGAATTGATGCTCTGCCTCCACACGCCACAACCCTCTACGCTTCACTGTTGCATGCTGCTCCAGGGCGAAGGGCCTTATTTTTCCACCACAGCCCACACCTGGCATACAGGAGTCGAATAACGCACTCAGGGGCATATCAACAAGCGGCAGCGATAATTATCGCTGGCCGCTCTTAGCGTGAGGAATTTTATCGCCGGCTATCGCAGATAATTATCGCCATGCTAGCGCTGTATTAACAACGCATAGCGCAATGGCGATAATTATTCCAGTGATAGCGATGTTTTCCATGGAACATCGCTGGTTTTCCAGCGATGTTCCATGGAAAGCGGCGATATCCTTGGTGATAGGGCCTGTGGTCTTAGCCACACAATCCACCCCCATGTTAGGTATGCCTTAGTCAGGAATTTAACAGATGTTAAATTCCTGCGTTAAGGCATACTTAACGTGATTTAAAATATCGCTAACCCTCGTTGTTAATATGAGGAAGCTGGGTTAGCGATATTTACCCAAGGGAGTCTGGTCAGGCACGCCTCCTTTGTATCTCATTAGCGATGCGATGGGAGGCGTGCTGACAAGGGGCGCTAATGCAAGGATACACGCGCTAGCGTGTCCTTGTTGATAATGCAATAATATTATCGCCGCTTTTCGCCCGAAAACGGGCTCTAAAGCGGCGATAATATTATCGCCGCACCTTGTTAATATGCCCCTCAGAGTTACAAAACTGCACTGGGTGAAGGCCTGCTTCTTATCACAGTGATGCACCAGGGAAACAGCTCTTATCTTCACTGCAGCCCCCATCTGACATACGAGGTTCGCAAACAGCACGCATAAGGTGAGGACCCCTTTGGGTCACAACACTGCATGCAGCGACTGCCTTCTTCTTGTCACAGCGTTGCAACCCCCCCCTACACCCTATAATCAACCTTACCCCCTTTATATCTACCCACTCCTAAATCCGAAATTTTCCCTTAATCCCCCTTACCCTATCCACCACATAACCCCAAAAATATCTTACCTGCAGAGTAAAGGCATGCAAAATAAAGTAGATGCAGAGTAAAGGCTGGGGAGCAAGGGCTATGTGGACTAAAGGTTATATAACCTTCACCACTTATGAGGGTTTGATTTGATTTGATTTTGAATTTATAGAGCGAAACAGTTACCCGAGGGCGTCAAGGCGCAATAGACTACCGTCCAGAAAGAATGTACCTGCGAGAGGGTGATAGCGGGGGAGTCTATAGGCAGAATAGCCAAGTTTTTAGGGCCTTTCTAAAAGTGAGGTGCTGGTAAATGGCTTTAATGTTTATCTGCAGGGTATTCCAGAGTTTACTGGCAGCCGTAGAGAAGGCTCTGTCGCCCCATTGCTTCCTTACTGTTCTGGGTACGTGGAGATATAGATTAGAAGATGAGCGAAGGGATCTGCCCGGGGAGTACCAAGTGAACATGGATTTCAGTCTCGTAGGGTAGGGGAGATAGAGAGCCTTATGGACCATACATAAAGATTTGAAGCTGATGCGTTTGTTAATAGTATGCCAGTGTAGGGTTTTCAGTTCCTTCGCCGCAGAATGTCTTTTGGGAATGTCCAGAACCAGTCTTGCAAGGGCATTTTGCACTATCTGGAGTTTGTGCTGCACATTATTGTTTGAGTCTAGGTAGAGTGATTTGCAATAATCCAGCCTGGACATTACCAGGGCGAGGGCGAGCTGCTTACGTGCAGGGAGCGGGATATAAGGAAAGATTTTTTTCAGCATCCTTAAGATCCAGGTGCAGGTGGAGACAGTACGGTTAGTTTGGGCGTTGAAATTAAGGTCAAGGTCCATCAGAACTCCCAGGTTCTTGGCCTTGTTTCCTAGGGAAGGACACATCCCTAGAGAATGAGGCCAGCAACTGCTGTTCCAGCTTGTTGCCCCTGGGCCAAAGACCATCACCTCCGTCTTATCCCCATTTTGTTTAAAAAAATTGGTAGACATCCATTCTGCCACCTTAGACATACAGCATCGATTATTCTCAGCCATTAATCCTGAATTCTTAGGAATTGTTACCATGATCTGCGTGTCATCAGCGTATGACACTATCTCCATTCCGCAGGAGTGAATGATGTTAGCTAGGGGTGCCACATAAAGATTAAAAAGAGTGGGGCTTAAAGCGGAGCCCTGAGGAACTCCACACGGCAGGTGGAAGGCTTCAGAATAGAAGCGCTGCAGCTTCACCTTTTGTTCCCCTAGAGAGGAGGACAGAAGGGCTAAGGCTTGATGCCTGATACCCAGTCCTTGGAGTCTGTCCAGCAGCAGGGTAGGAGAGATGGTATCGAATGCTGCTGACAGATCCAGAAGTATAAGCAGCAGTCCTTGTTCTTCTTCTACTTGGCGTCTAATATTGTCCGTGGCTGAGATTAGTGCAGTTTCTGTCCCATGATGTTTCCTGAAGCCAAACTGGGCGTCATTGAACCAGTGTTGTTGTTCAGCAGTCTCCATCAGCTGCATATTAAGATGCATTTCCAGAACCTTAGCAGGTACGGATAATAACGAGATTGGACGATAGTTTTTACAGTCTGTATTATCAAGATTTGGTTTCTTCAGCAGAGGACTGATAATGGCCTGCTTCCAACTCTGTGGATATGACCCAGAAAGGATAACATTGTTTAATAGCTCACAGAGTGGGATAGCTATGTTGCTGGCGGACATATGGAGAACTGTAGGAGGGCAGGCTTCAGAGGGCGAGCCTGCATATGTTCTCAGGAGATATTGCTCGACCAGTTTAGGAGAGAGAGTGGAGAAAACAGAGAGGCCCTTGGTCCCCTGACTTGTGTCTGGAAATGAGTTCTGCCGTACTCGGTGGGAGCCATGGGAGGCAGGATGCTGGAGCGGAGTACGGGTTGGGCCAAAGCCTATGTGGATGTCCATAATCTTAGAGTAGAAGAAAGTGGCTAGCTGATTGCAGAACACCTGTGAGCTCTCTGGTTCCACTCTGGAGTGAGAAGCTGAGAGCAGTTGAACTAGCTTAAACAGCTCTTTTGTGGACGCAGCATTTTCAATTTTCTGGGTGCAATACTTGGATTTTTCTTCAAATATTGCAAGTTTATATTCTTTGATGGAGATTTTGAATAAGACTCTATCTTGATTGTCTTGGTTTTTCCTCCAATCTCGCTCGTGGTGGCGGCAAGATTGTTTAAGTGTCCTGAGTTTGTCGTTGTACCAGGGAGCAGAAGGAGAGAGTCTTTTATGTACAACTGTCTTCAATGGAGCCAATATGTCTGCTGCGCTCTCTAACTAGGTGGTAAAGGCCTCTGCTCCCCTATCCGGGTTCTCTGGAATCACACATGGTATATTGTTTAAGGTTCTGGTTAATGCCTCAGCGGAGACCCATTTCCAGTTTCTATGTTTCTCCACAAGTTGGGGCGTATTTGTGATATTGCCTACTGATATTGATGAGATGTTAAAAGCCACTGCATCATGGTCAGACCAGCTGACGGGAAGTGTGTTTTGGTAAATCACTCTGGGGTCGTTAGTAAAAATCCCATCTAGGATGTGACCCGCCTTGTGAGTATGGGAGGAGACCAGTTGTGATAGTTCATGATTAGCGAGCGCTTCTAGTAGATTGTTTGAATCATGATTATCCTCCTCCTCTAAGTAGAAGTTAAAATCCCCCATGATGGTTATTCGATTCTCTGCTAACAGTGGTTCGAGAAGGATTTTAAGGTCCCTAAGAAATGGGGATCTGGGGCCTGGGGGTCTGTATATCAGCAGCCCACCAAAGGAGCAGGTGGGTGAGGTAATTAATTTGAATTGGAGGACTTTACATGAAGGTAGATTAAAGCCCGATTCTATCAAACATTTATATTGCGCTTTAAAGACTACAGCCAGGCCTCCGCCTATGCGTCCCTCCCTATCCACCCTCTGGATGGAGTAATTGGTTGGGATAGCATCTACCAGGTCGGGTCCTGAAGCGTTGTTAGCCCAGGTTTCAGTGATGAGAATCACGTCTGGATCAAGATCTGCAAGGAGAATGGCAAACTCCAGCTTATGCTTGATGAGGGAGCGGGCATTCAGAAGGAAGCCTTTATAGCTCTCTTCAATGTTCGCGCCTAATTCCTTGGGGTTGTTAGTGGAGTTATTAACGCCTATCAATTTGGGCAGATTGTGGCGTGTGGGTATCCTGTAACAGCAGTAGGGGCATATATGTTGTTGCTGGTCACAGATAGTCTGGAAGGAGAAGGTAGTACATGAGGGGGGTTTCCTGTTACCTTGGAGTTTGAGAAGGTTCCCTCTAGAGTAGCTGAGTCTATGCATCTGTTCCCTGCTGCAGAGGCCAGCGTTCCGGGAGCCGGGCGTGGTCCGGACGCGGACGGGCGCAGACAGGCTTGCCTTTGGCGTGCCTTTGGCACGTCCGCGCACACATGGGCCTTTTGAGCGCGCGTCTAGCGCGAAAGCTAGAGCGCTAACTTCCACTTCCTGCCCCGAAACCGGAAGTGTCTCCCGAGCCTCCCTCCGCAGCAATCGAGCAGAACTGCGCGTGGCGGACCGGGGAAGCCCCTGAGCGCTTAATGAGGAAAGGTAAGGCCTCCTTAAAGCGCAATCGTGCAAAAGTGAAGGAGATTAGACACAAGGGATGCAAAGCAGGCAAGTGTTAAAAATTATTAAAATGCGGCAGAAAGCTTTATCATGTAGTAAAGAAGCGGGCTGAATAATTCAAAGTAAAATATGGCCAAACAAACCAGGACGGGACGGTGCAGTCTATCTGCGCGTCCGCGCACACATGGGCCTTTTGAGCGCGAGTCTAGCGCGAAAGCTAAAGCGCTGACTTCCACTTCCTGCACCGAAACCGGAAGTGTCTCCCGAGCCTCCCTCCGCAGCAATCGAGCAGAACTGCTCGTGGCGGACCGGGGAAGCCCCAGAGCACTTAATGAGGAAAGGTAAGGCCCCCTTAAGGCGCAATCGTGCAAAAGTGCAGGAGATTAGACACAAAGGAGGCAAGTGTTAAAAATTATTAAAATGCGGCAGAAAGCTTTATCAAGTAGTAAAGAAGCGGGCTGAATAATTAAAAGTAAAATGCGGCCAAACAAACCAGGACAGGACGGTGCAGTCTATCTGCGTGTCCGCACACACATGGACCTTTTAAGCATGAGTCTAGCGCGAAAGCTAGAGCGCTGACTTCCACTTCCTGCCCCGAAACTGGAAGTGTCTCCCGAGCCTCCCTCCGCAGCAATCGAGCAGAACTGCTCGTGGCGGACCGGGGAAGCCCCTGAGCGCTTAATGAGGAAAGGTAAGGCCCCCTTAAGGCGCAATCGTGCAAAAGTGCAGGAGATTAGACACAAGGGATGCAAAGCAGGCAAGTGTAAAAATTATTAAAATGCGGCAGATAGCTTTATCAAGTAGTAAAGAAGCGGGCTGAATAATTAAAAGTAAAATGCGGCCAAACAAACCAGGACAGGACGGTGCAGTCTATCTGACTGGTAGCATTTGGGCACCCCTCACAGTCCAACCAGACCGCAATTAGTAAAACAGGCCTAGCGCACATGCATGAACCATGTTGCCCATGACTAAAAATTAGCACAAGGGATCCAACAGCTGGGACAATCCGGGCAGGGGTGCATGTCAGTCACCATGTGAGGGACTTTTCCGTCTCAATAACCCTGATTCCTCTAGCCTGTCCAAGCCCTCCATTACTGCCAAATTATTTTCATTTACCATCTTGATAACTAATGTCATCCTAGAAAAATAAGATTTGTTTTAGGTTCTTCAATATTAGGTTCATCATACACTGGAAAACACTCACCACTGAGGTGAGGCCAAAGGACAGGCGTGTGAACTGGAAAACTTCCTCCGTGGTTATAAACACTGTGAAAGTCTTTTGATTCCTGATGCAATCTGATTTGGTGATAATCGCTTCCCAAATGTAGTCTTGAAAAGTATTTACCCCCACTTAGCATCAACGCCATCTCATTTATATTTGGCAGTGGTAAACTGCCCTGTAGCAAGTTTTGGTTATGGCATCTCACATGCACCCAGAACCTCAAAATTCCTTTTTTTGTGATTATGTCAGGCGAAAACCATTTTGTCACCTCCACTAGCTTTATCAGACCGTCTTGCACCATTTCATTCTACATGTTCTTTATAGCGGTCTTGCTTCAATTGGTGCTCTTGACTTCTCCTCTGTCATTCCTTGGCTCGGCTGCCCCTCCCCGGTCCACCACGGGTCTCGTCCCGCTTAAGTGGAGGGAGGAAAAGGTGACTTCCAGTTTGAGGGAGGTTAGCGGTCCAGTGGCCACTCTCCCCCTCCATAAAACCGGATGCCCTGCTCGACGCGCAGCGGACGCGCGCCTGCAAGGCAGAAGCTTTGTTCTTTTGGGTTCTCGCTGAAATCTAATTACGCTCTTATGCTAAAACGCTAGTAACGCCTGATTTTAACTTTGGTTTTAAATTTGGTTTTAACTCGCTGAATTTGCACTCTAACTGCCCAGTTTAAAATTTGCACAGCATACATTTGCACAGTTTTAAATTGTTTTTACCTGCTCTTGACTTCTCCTCTGTCATTCCTTGGCTCGGTTGCCCCTCCCCTGTCCACCACGGGTCTCGTCCCGCTTGAGTGAAGGGAGGAAAAGGTGACTTTCGGTTTGAGGGAGGTTAGCGGTCTAGTGGCCACTCTCCCCCTCCATAAAACCGGATGCCCTGCTCGACGTACAGTGGACGCGCGCAGGCAAGCCCGTCTGCGCCCGTCCGTCGCCAGGAACCCTGCCGGTTCCTCCCAAGATTCCGCATTGATCAAAGGTATCTCCTACTCCCGCAAAGCACTATACGAACTAAGAACAGCGCCACTACCCCCTGTGGGAGCCCCGGCAAGGACAATGCGCGGTCCCGGCCAACACCTGAAGGCCCTTTTTCATGCACTCGCTGTCCTGGAACCTGGAAAGATGCCTAACAGACCCACCAAAGGATGGAAGGGTGTTTTATGTAATGTGAGATCCCTCCCTAAACATGCCATAGAGGTATGGGATTTACTCACCTCGGTAAATCCTGACCTAGGATTTCTGACCGACACTTGGCTTAAGCCGCACTCCACCCCTGCCGTCGCCTTAGCGCTCCCACTTGGCTATAGGCTACTTAGGATGGACAGACCTTCAAAAGGGGGGGGGGGGGGCGGGATTGCCATTATCTATAAAGACTGCATTTCAGTCTCAATACTTGAGCAACGCAGTAACGCCAACATAGAAATCTCGGTCTTTCGCATTGATTCCATCCGCAACTTAGCTGGAAAGGTGCCTTAGTGTACCTGCCTCCTGGTCCGTTGGCAGACTTCTCACTCCAGTTTACAGAAATTATTGCTCCTTATGTAATCTCGACAAATAAATTCCTATTGCTGGGCGACTTCAATGTGCACAGTGAATGTGAAACACTCCCCGACACATCGCTGTTCCTTGCAGACTTGGCTCTCCTAGGCCTTACTAAGCTTAATGATGGCCCGACCCGCACACTGGATATAATTTTTTCCAACGCCTCCTGTATCCGGTGTGAACCCCCTCAACCTCTGACTTGGTCAGACCATGCTTCCTTTGAATTCACTATTCAGGGCCCAAGCGTGACTGCTGCTCTTCTGCCACCGCCCCCAGCGTCCGCAGACAATGGCATAAGAGCTCCCCAGATAGCTTCCAGCCAGCTTTCTCACCATCCTGGGAAACTGAAGCTGTACCTTCCCATACCGAGGAGGGACTAGCCAGATTCAATTCGGTGGTTACTAGGACCATTGACTTGCTTGCACCCCTCAAATCATTCCTGAATACAGCCAGGCGCCCTCAATCAGCTTGGTATTCCCAATAGCTTCGCGCCGAAAAACGAAAGTGCAAAAATCTGTAGAGACGTTGGCGCAGGTCTCAGGAAACGAGGGACAAAGATAATTTCAAGAATGCCCTCTTCTCCTATCACAAAAATATAAAAGGAGCACGAAAAACATTCATCGTCCAACAGTTAGTCAGAGCAGAGAACGCTCCTAAAACTTTATTTCAGATACTGAAATCCTTCACCAGTCCTAAGGCCTGCGATAATCCTGAGAACTCCTCTCAAGCCCTCTGTGACGACATCGCCCAGTACTTCTCACAGAAAATTGACCTTATCTACGATAAGATCGCTCCCTTTGGGAGCCAACAATTGATTGCACCTTCTTCCGACCCACCAGTTCTAGCTACCCCACAACTGCTTGAAAGCTTTCCTCCTATGTCAACTAAGGTGGCGGCAGCCTTACTTCATTCGGTTAAATCTGGCTCTCCCCTGGATGTCATCCCAGCAAAAGTAGCCTCCTCTCTTTCCAACCAACTCTCTTCACCCGTAGGCACAATCCTTAACCTCTCTATGAAAGAGGGTCATCTTCCACGGGTTTGGAAGGCGGCACAGGTCATCCCTATTCGGAAAAATCCTAAGGCCCCTATGGAAGAACTCTCCAAACTCCGCCCCATTTCTCTATTACCTCACCTAAGCAAAGTCCTGGAAAAATACATTAATCAACATCTATCTGCCCATGTCGAAAATAATGGCTGCCTGGACCTTTCTCAATCTGGTTTTAGGCCCAAATACAGTACGGAGTCGGCCCTATTGGAGGTCACGGACAACATCAGAATGACCTTAGACAGTGGCCACTCTACAATTCTCATGGTGTTGGACCTCTCTGCCACGTTCGACACGGTGTCACACCAGATCTTGCTCAGGACATTGGAGGAGATTGGACTTAGAGGACCTGCCCTTCAGTGGATGACTAGCTTCCTGTCCTCCCGCACTCAGACTGTCAATCTAGGACCTTTTCGGTCTAAGACGATGGAACTGACCAAGGGCGTCCCTCAGGGCTCATGCTAGAGCCCTACATTGTTTAACATCTATATTGCCCCCTTGGCCAACCTCCTCAGGTCCTGCGGCTTCCTGCCCATTTCTTATGCTGATGACACCCAGCTCCTCTTTTCCTTTAACAAATCCTCCTCTTGACTCTGTCTACCTTTTCTGAGGGAATGACTGCTATTGCCGATTGGATGAAAAGAAATTTTCTCCAACTTAACGCAGGAAAGACGGAGATTATGCTTTTTGGAGACGCTCCTCTTCTATGGTCCCCAGATTGGTGGCCGGCAGCCCTTGGCACCCCTCCTGGCCCTAAATCCCTAGTCAAAAACTTGGGTATCCGCCTAGATCGTGCCTTAACATTAAAAGCATGCTGCCCACACTGCCGGCACCTACTTCTATGTGTTGGGCTTGCTACGACGAGTCTTCCCTTTTCTGCCAGACTATACCCGAAAAACTCTCATTCAGACCATGGTTATGCGCCGTCTCGATTACTGTAATGCTCTCCTGGTCTCTGCGAATGAGTCATCCCTCAGCAGGTTGCAGGTGGTCCAAAATACCGCTGCGTGACTCGTCACGAACTCTCCGTTCAAAACCCCTTCCCTTCCCATGCTCCACTGGCTCCCAATCCGCAAGCGTGTCAAATTCAAAGTCTGCTGTATGGTCCATAAAGCCCTGTATAATAAAGGCCCTCTCTACATCTCTAGGAAACTTAAGCCTTACGCTCCCTCTAGGACCCTCAGGTCAGGCAGCAAATCACTTCTCGTAGTCCCCAAGGTTAGGAAAACGAGACTAGGTGGGAAATCTTTTTCCTACCTCGCTCCCCTGTACTGGAACCAGCTTCCTATACACCTGAGACAATGCCCTGACTATTCGCGCTTCCGGAAACTCCTTAAGACCACCCTGTTTTAACATTTCTCATCAGCCCGCTAGCAGCTCCGTCCAAAGCGCAGAGATACCCCTCTGGGGGTGATTCAGGCGCTATACAAAACCCATAAATAAATAAATAAATACTCCAGTTTTGTGTCTGACTGGCACTTCCACTCTTTCTAGACAATTTTAGGTTTATCTCTCTTGAACAATCATTGCCCATCTCTAAATCCAGATTTGAAATCCCTTACTATATTGTCATCAAAAATGTGCACTGTGACTCTCAAGTCTCCACCTGATTACACTGGTTGCTCCTAACTTGTAAAGTGCCCTGTGAAGTAATACTGGAAAGATGAGCTATAAAAATATATTCAGAGGCCCTTTTCAGGAAGATAAATTGTAACTCAGTTAAAGGATGCAGTTTAAAATGTGTCTGTGTTATGGTTATTCCTAGTTTTATTTAATAATGTTGTCTTTTTTACTTTATAAATAGAAGGCCAATACTACTATTCAAGCAGACGCAGGGTCAGAATACAGCTTAAAATACACATGGAAATTACAGGAACAGGAATGTTTTTAAGTTGATTTTTTCTTCCACATTTGCTCAGGGACATGAGGGTGTTTTGGGGCAACTTTTTTCTCCTCATTGGCCAGGAGAGTAGACTCTTCATATATGTACAATAGTAGCTCTGTTTCTCATCAGTGCCAAAATAGTAGGGGGCTAATTAGAATATGCAGAGTGCCACACCACATGGAGTGGCATCACAGGCAGTGATGTCAGAGTCCTGCAACACTTGGCACTTTAAATGGAATTGCCTATTTTTCCTTTCCCTTCTCGCTCAGTCAAATGATCTTATAACTAACCTCATTGGTTGCCTATCAAAAATTTGAATTGGCGCAACAACAAGGCTTGGATCACATATACATGCACATTCAAAACATTTTGAAAAAGCTGGTATGAGTAGTTACTGAGAAGGTGGCTCGCTGCTCCAAATAACATTACCTGCCAAGTGGCCCCATGTCACGTGTGACACCTTCTACCAGTCCTGACATTTTAGCCAATATAGCTTTGCATGTTGGGTTATTTGAAACCATAATGGCAGTTTTAAAAGCAATCATGCAGACCCCAAGCACAATAATCAGCTCTTTAAAAAGTAAAAACTGGTTAGTAGTATTACGTGTGACTTAGAGCCATTTCCCAGTGACATAAACAAAATGGAGTTTGTGATTCTCTTCCATTTGGTCTTCTCTCCCCCGCCCCCAACTATGTTATACTTTTTGAGGTACAAAAAAGTTATATTTTGGTATGAAGAGTGAAAAATGTATATGAGAACAGAACCCATTTACTAGCCCAACAACTGGATGTGCTCTTTAGCTGCACTTGTTGCACAAAGAAAGAATTGTCTTGCTGTAACAGGAATTTCATAGTTCTGACAAAATGGCAAGGTTTGTCAACAAGAAGGAGGAGTGCGGAGGTGAAATTTCAAATGCAGAAAGTTGCATTTTTAGTGCTCAAGTGCACACACTGACACTACACCGAAAATAAAGGGAGCTGATAAATACACCTTAATAGCCCTGAACAATTAAAGATTATGTGGGGTTAGGGTCTTTGGTCATAGCACTAAATGCAAACCCCACCCCTCTTCTGATAAGGCAGTGTAACAGCAGGAACAATATGTCCAAAGAGACATGACAAAACAAAAAGAATGTGATGGCACTGTGAGAGCTACCATTGTGCATCCTCACCATAAAAGGAGGGCCTGAGTGCCCTCTATAAAGATAGTGGAGCGAATCCATCCACACCCACCCACCCCGATTTGTGTGGTTCCTTATACTCTCCTTCCACCCCTTAAACTTTCCTTATTCCAAAATATGGTAACCATGACTCTCAATTTCATGGTATAACTTTTTGTCTGTCTGCAATCTGGACGTTTTCGTTGGTTTGCTTTCAATGACATAATTAGACTAACAAACCTGCTGGCAGTGATCGGTAGATAAAAAGACGAGCAGTAGCAATAGTGCCTGTGATGACATGAAGTTAGATGGCTACCATATTCCCCGCCACACAAGTATATATATATATACACATGCCTCAGCAACACATCTAGTTCAGGGGCCATATTATACATAGTGCCCCAGGGTGCAATGGGCGTGAGTGCCCGCTTTTTGCACCACGGTATTACAGAAGGGGCCGTTGGCATTTGTGCCGCCCCTTCTTTAATAATAATGCTACATGTGCAACAGCGCTGTCTTGAGTGGGCGTTTCTTCATTTGCATGGAGGCGTGGCCCCAAGTACATGAAGGAATCACTTTACATCTGCTCCAAATCTAGTCTAATCTAATCTAACCTAATCGACTGTACTAAAAAATAATGCTGGGAAGGTTCATTGGGAAATGTTAGGATCTATTAATCAGCTTTTTTTTAAACTTTATTTTTGTTTTTCCTACAGCCTAACAAAAACAACTGACAGCTTGTTCAATCGTTGCATGTACAGAGCACAATAAAGCTATTACGTGACTCAAGATTGTACGGGTCACAGTTTGATACATTGGGACAATACAATCGCCAGCGAGGTACACCATTATCTGACACTAACGCAACGTGTTCCACAATAAATGAGTTATAGGCGCGTCTCCAATCTGGGCCTAGAATACATCTCGTACGTACCACCTGTCCCATTCCCACAGCCTACCCACAACCAACTATTAAAACCCACGCATCTTTTGGGGGGTCATCACAGCCATCCAGCTCACATGCTATGATGCCTCAGCTCTGGCCAGGAACACCTGATATTGTCCCCAAATGTCACATGGTCTGCCTCTAATTAGCATTAACTAGTTATATGCATCCGACATAGTTTTGAAAAATGTAATGTCTACGTGCCATTCCTTTTCCGTGGGGAGTGGCCACTTCGCTCATCGTGTGGCTATTCTGCGCTTGCTAGTAGGAGACCTATCTCTACCAACTGTCTGTTGGGCTTCGGGATCTCTTTGTCATAGCCGAATAGCACCAAGAAAGGAGTTGGCTCAATCTCTTCTCCCGTTATCTTGCTCAACTCTCTAAATATAGTGTCCCAATATCGCTTAACTCTGGGGCTGAACCATGCCATATGAACGAACTGAGCCTCCCTGGCAGCACATCCGTGGCATCCTGGAGAGTCTTGCAAGCCATATAAGAACAGGCAGGTGGGGGTGTAGTATACTCTATTGACGTATTTAAATGACCAAACAGCAGTAAATCCATTGTTTGTTACTGAGGGCCACACCTAGTTAGTTCACTTTGCCAGTATAGCCTTGCCCTAGTAACTCCTATCTGCTGCACGCTCTGCGCGTACGTGTAAAGCTTCATAATGAGGTGCTGTGGGGTTTCATTTTGCAGCAAGTATGCATAGTGCCAATATCGGCAACACACCCAACCCGCAAACAAAGCAATACCATAATAAAGAACACACAAGACACATTGGTTGTTGGGGAAAACATTGCTGCAGGTTTATTTTGCATAAGAAATTTGCCAACATGGTGGGTCAACTTACGGGCGATCCAAGGGCAGGCAGCCCCTATGCTGCCCTGCCCACCTGGAGAGCCAAATTGCACCGTGGCATAACCAATCGGTGTTAACCATTTTGGGGGATTACCCCTTACATCCTGTGGACCACCAGTCCACCCATTTACTCACGCCCCTTGAGGGGGCGGAGTGTATCCAGGAAAGCCCCCGGTTGCTCAGGTTTACAACCGCCTGAAGGACTAACGGGGCGCCGTCGTTCCTCCAGGGTCCTGCCGTAAGGACTTCCTGGGGTTGTTTGGCATTTGCACCCTTCTTCTGCTCCTGAAGAGGGTACCCCTATGTACCATTCAGCCTCTGGATCGCCCTGTAACTCCGCCTGCAAAATAACAAGTTAACAGCCTTCCTACCCTAGCCACCCTTCCAGCCGACATGCTGGGTAAGCGGTAGGGAGGGAGATGGCGTGATGCCTCGGTGCAAAAACGTTCGCCAGTTGGGCGGGGGGAGGTAGATATACCTGCCCTCCCGCCCACTGGCGCGCCGGAAATGACGCAGTAGCGCTGGACCCCCGGGGGGTCTAAACACTAGCCCTGTCGGGTTTGTGCCCTCATGTGGCACTAAGGTGGCCGCCCTCCTATGGGGGCCCCCTGCGTGAGCCGCGGGCAGCCTCATAGTGCCAATATCGGCAACACACCCAACCCGCAAACAAAGCATTACCATAATAAAGAACACACAAGACACATTGGTTGTTGGCGAAAACATTGCTGCAGGTTTATTTTGCAAAAGAAATATGCCAACATGGTGGGTCAACTTACGGGTGATCCAAGGGCAGGCAGCCCCTATGCTGACCTGCTCACCTGAAGAGCCAAATTGCACCGTGGCATAACCAATCGGTGCTAACCATTTTGGGGTATTACCCGTTACATCCTGTGGACCACCAGTCCACCCATTTACTCATGCCCCTTGGTTGTTTGGCATTTGCGCACCCTTCTTCTGCTCCTGAAGAGGGTACCCCTATGTACCATTCAGCCTCTGGATCGCACTGTAACTCTGCCACAGCTCTGGGTGTGGCACCCGTCATACCCAGGGCCACCCACCAAGGCAGGCATTCTTACTTATACCCTGCTGATTCTAGGGCATCACCCAGGTCCAGCAGAAACAGTTCCATGCCCATTCTTGACAAATAGACCCACATCCACATCAAAACATCCAGTGGTCTTGGCATGCAAGAGCCGAGTCTGATAAAGCCAGAAACCCCTCTGTTCCGTAAATTTTGCGCATGGCGCTGTTTACCCTCCTGCGAGAAATTTCAACGGCCTCTCCAGACCCGGACAATTCCCATTTACCTCTGACATGGTTACCAGTCCTTCTGGCTGGGCAATTCCCATCTACCTCTGAAGGTGTTTACCGGCCCTATCGGGGGAACCTTGCGATGTATGCATCAAAGAGACCATGCCTAATTCACCAAGCCCTTCTGACTTTATTTGATTTTGAATTAGAGGTGAACCAAGCCCTCATGCTTGGTGGGCTTGCGCATGGCTTATTTACCCTTCCGTAGGCAAGTTAGATGGCCTCCACTTAACTTGGGAACTACTGTTCTCTGTTTTAACCACAGCTTTATTTACCCCCATAGGCATGTTCAATGGCCTCCCCGGGGTTTTGACAACTGATCTCTACTTTAACCACTTTTCAGGAAGAAATCCCTATGGTGCCCTTTGTGCCAATAAGGGCCTTCTTGTTAGGTGTTGCCGAGTCATGTGTTTACCCATTACCGCCCCTGGTATAAGATTTGCGGTAAACATAATGGAGTTTGCCTCCAAGGCCATCAGTATAATTGTTAACAGTTATTAATTGTGGCCAACACAATACCCCTCTCTCTACCCGCTGACCTCCGTTGTATGGGAGTACAGCGTCGGCCAGAGATATTACCATAGAAATTAAAACTACTGCTCTCCTCTTGACCAGGCTTCTGGGTGGTATACTCCATTGCGCACTGTGTACCATTAAGTGCAGTTCCATGTGGGGGTTGACTAAGCCCTTGGTTACCCCCCTTGCATGGCAAGTCCACATTTGGGGGTTCAAACTGATGACCATGTGCGGCACCAAGAGAAATATGGACCCCCTGAAGAGGGTCATCCGGCGGGGACAGGGGGAGTCTTGTGACCGATGCTGTGTGGCCATGCTGGTGTCCCCACCCGAGTAGTAGCCCATAGACCGCTTATGCCAACGGTATACCAGAGTGCCAAAAGGTTTGCCAATGGTTTTGGATTTGAGGACATGGGGTAGAACATATGAGCAAATGTACCTGCACCTTCTTAAATATGGATGCAAAATGTGCTCTGGTAGTTGTCCGAATCTGTGCTCCATCCCCGCTTTTTCCACACTATTGAGGTAACAGCACCTTTTTAGGAATGACCAACTCACGCCCCACCTGACTGAATAGCGCTTTTTTGTGTGTAGCCCATAACCCTACTTTTGCTAAAGGTATACCAGTGTGCCGAACAGATGCCATTGCTTTTGGATCGTGATAACCTGGAGTGAAACATTCGAACCAATTTATCTGCACCTTCACTGAAAATGCAATTGTGCTCTGGTGGTTGTCAGCATATGTGTTCCAAAACCATCTTTCTCCACACTATTGAGGCCACCGCACACTTTTTCGATGACAAACTGACGCAGCCCCCCTGGCTAAAGGGCAACAGGTTGTATTAGCTTAATTGCAGGGACCCTTTGCCCACGCACATCCTTAAAGTATTCTGCTTCGTGTCAGCCTTGCCTGCAAGCCCATCACATCTGACTGCGATTTGTAGCTCCTGTGTCACCCTGCTGATGTTCCCACCCTAGCTTGAGTAGCCCAGTGCAAAACTTCTGCTCTTGTATACCAGGATGCAGACCAGCGATAGAAAAGCTTCTGGATGGTGAGAACAGGAAGACAGTATGTACAACATCCGATCCCATTCTAACTGCGGGCTCTAGTTGGATGCTGAGTTGCCATATTGATGCACCCACCCTGCCATGGTTCGCCCAGCACCCGAATTCTGATACAGATATTGCCGGGATGCAGACAAGGAAACTTCTTGTTGGCGAAATCTGGGTAACTGAAAGTTCAAATCTTGCCTGCCCTCACCGGAGAGCACATTTCTGTTAACCGGCAACTAAGTTTACACCTCAACCGTTTTATCGATGCACTCTCTTGAACCAATATTGTGTCATATCCTGTACCAGTGGGTACTTGTCTTTTGAGCATCCCCAAGTCAGTCCCTGGTTAGTAACCGTATTAATCTTTTGGTTTCTTTACACTCTTTTCCTTCTCCGGCTGCACCAAGAAGGCGTGGTGGCCCCAGTCCCCACGTTGAAGTTAATAGAACTTTAAAGCAATATTTCTTCGGACATATCCCACAATGCCACCTCTCTAGCTCGGGTACCTAACTTGGTCTGCTAGCTGGGATACCCACATTGCTCCTTCTCAGTGGTGATTTGTAGTGAATCCATGATCCCTGCACCCCCAGCATTCAGCTTATTTCTTGACCCTATTGTATGCCTGCCCCTCTCCGTATGACTGCTTTTTCGGTCCAGTGTCTCCAAGCTGATGTCCCCACCCTAGCGTAATCGTCCAATTCCAAACTTTGCTAATGTATATCAAGGAGCCGGCAAATGGGTGGGGACGGGAGGGGAACCCTGTGTATAGTTCCCTGCCCTTTCTCGAATAATTGCAATGCCAATCTTTTTACTACCTTGTTGCCTTGCGTGCTCCAACCCAGCATTTACACCAAACCTATGGAACCACAGGACGTGTGTTAGATGAAAACTACCACAACCCGCCTAGCTGTAGGCGAGTACTTTCTAGGTTAACTGAATCAACCCTCTGTGGTGTGTTATGAACTGCTATGACTGTGCAACATGTAACCTGCTTTTGTTTAAGGAATGCACCTACTCTGCTGAATTTATCAGACTTATACACAGGCAGTCTTATTGGTAGACTATGGCGAACAAATTAATTGAGTCAAATCTGGTTTCAGTGTATGTTTGTCTATTGTGCCTCTGCCCGTAAGAGCTTGGCTTTGTTTTAGCTGTGTTGAAAATGTTGCTTGCGTCACACTTCTGGCTTATAGAAATTGCAAAATCTGTTGCTTTCTTCACTGCTGAGGGAGCCCAGTCCATTCACAGATATTACTACACATTTCCTGTTTCTGACTGCAAAATGGAATGAGATTGCAAGCACCAAACCCAGACAACTATAATGAACATCTTCTGTCAGTAGGACCATGATGACCACAGCAGGGCCTTTGCTGGGCTGTCCCTGGTTGCTTAAACCAGGAGTAGGACCTAATTCAATTGTTTGTCCCTGGCATAAATTGCCCTCCACAAGAGTCAAAGGCCTGCCTCCTGCCGGTTTGCTGGTTACCATCCTCGTATCCCTCTAATTGGTGATACGAAACATGTTTACTCAGCATGAGCCGACAGTCCTGTGTGCCATTGACATTACCCATCTTATGCCCTTTGTACCCACAACCAGCTCATTTGCTAAAATTCAAGGGGAACCTGAAGTGCTTTTTAAAAATAAAATAAAAAAATTAAATTATTTTTTACCCTCAAATTGTTTGCCCTAATGGCAAGTACCACTCACAGTTTCCCTGGAGGCTCTTGTTGGTCTAAAGTGTGGGAAAATGTCTTGCTGGAGTGGCCACACCGGCTGTTATACGTTTGTGACCGTCCTCAGCAAGCTACGTATCTGCCCAGCGTCTGGTGCTCATAGCGAGTGGTTTTGAGAAATGCGGGTCTGTATAATTCGATCTGTCCATTAATTACCTAAAAGGATTTTCCACGTGCAGTGTGGGTGAGTACCCCCAGAGCCTGGCTGCTCACAAACTTGTGTCTATTTTATACCCCACTAATAGGAATCTTATTCCCTTTTTAATAGGCCGTCGCTAGTCCCCTTTTTGTCCTGAAGAAGACCCTACTTGATGTATCTACGAACACATATACCTACAGGGTCGAAACTTCGACTTGTAACCATCTCATGTCCAGGCTCACTTATAGCAATTAATTTAGAAAAGAGTGTTAGCTAGAGTGAAAGACCGGAAAGGGACATAGAATTTATGTTATTGTCTTGTTTATTGTTTGAATTTGAAAGGTCACTCTTTTCACTATATGTCACAACAGTCACCCACTGAATTGTCTACGTATTTGTTATTGTGTCCTTCCCACCTTCTTTAAGACAGCCCTCATTGTTTTCTGTATAAATTGTTTATACAATTTGTGTGAAGAACAGAAAATCACAGCAATTTAATTAATAAAATTATCCTTTGTTAACTTGTTGTAAAGAAAAGAAATGCTTTGGTTCTGAACGAGTACCCCGTGGTGCTTACCCAACGGAACCACCTGTAGCTTTGTATCTATATAACCCAGATTCCGAGGGTGACCCCATTGATCTTAATGGCAGTAGATGGGAATGACACCCTTTCCTGCCCCTGGGAGTAGCAACGTGTCCCCATTGAAGCAAAATTGATTAGATGCCTCCCGTAAAATGAGCTGACTTTGTTCCACTACTTTGAAACTATAGCAAAATTGAGTGTGGAATCCTAAAAAGAATGGGTGACTCCTCTCAGTTTGTGATAAAGAATGTGGTGCAATGCGCCAGGCCTGGGGACCACTCCAACAATCTACTGTCCCCTAAATGATATAGGAATCAAATGGGTAATTAGAATAACCATGGATTTATTCTTCCCTGCTGCTGATCTGGGGGCAACTATAAACTGGAGAAACCAAACACACAGACAGGCACAGTGTAATGGAATAATAATGCCTCACTGTGGTAACAGGCAGAAAGAAACAAGCTGCAATGCGACCATCCCGCTGCCGTTGTGAATAGGATTCATGCAAGCTACCACAGAAAGTAGGAAACACAATTTCTTATAGGAACGTAGCCGGAATACGAATTTAATAATCACCATTATAATTAATAAGGACCAACCAGGGCAAATACGAAGGAATACCCCAAGTAGGTGTACTGTTAAATTAGCATTGTGAGTGGTCATATCACGAATTTAACAAAATGTGTGCATATGTTAAAGAGGCTGTGATGCCTGTGTCATGCCTTGGGCTACTCAAACACACTTACACACAGTAAACTGTACTAAAATTGACACTGTGGGACCCTGTAGATAATTAGAAAACCTTTGGTGAATGTCATTAATAACCATGTGCGATATTGCTGATGTGATGGCCATCACCACGGAAAACTACCCTTTCTTAACCTGGCGCTAGCCACAACTTCACAACCAATGCATTTAGAGACCCTGCCACAAAAGTTTAAGTGTCCGATGAAAAGCAGCACCGCGTGTGTTTGCTGACTCGTATTTCTAAAGAAACCTGGATTACCCATAGTAATCACACCTGAAGTAAATGGTACGTGTGACCCTCGCAGTATTTGAACTGGTGAAGTGATGTCCTATTGACCCGTGGCTTTATCCCTATGCCATCTACTCTGTTGTAACAGAGCGCTCCTGTACATTTGGATGTACCCATAGTGTCGAAGATAGTATACATAAATCCTCCAGAATGTACTGTTGATTACAAGTGACTGCACTCCTGGCCTCAAACTATCAAGATGTCCTGTTCCAGCGTCGGAGCCCCCTGCCCGTCCCGAAGAAGGCTGTGCATTGCTAACATTGCTTCCAGTGCATACCCCCCACTGACCGCAACCAAAACCGGTGCACGCCGCTCGCCCTCAGCCCTGCGAGGTCTCTGCACCCGGCACAGCGTAGGCGAAGAAACTGCCTCAGTAGCCCGGCACCCCCAGGGTTGCAGCTGGCAAGGCGGCGCTTGGGTGAGGAACCAAACCGTGCCAATTGACCCCCTGCGACAAAACCGGTGCATCTGTCAAGCGCTCCGCACCCTCGGGTCGAACCCAAGCCACACAAAACCCAAACAGCAAAAGACGATGCAACCCCTGGCCTACTAGTACACAGCGCTCAGGAACCCGGAAACCACCAGTCGAAGGCGGAAGCATGAACCCGACCAACAAATATGCGAATGGATGAACACACCACAAACCCTGGACCCGTTCCGGCCCAGCCAGCCAGGCGTTCCCCGGTGAAAAGTCCCACATGTGCGCCGTGCTACACTCAGGTCCCCTTGACTCACCGCCAGTGGAGAGCACAAATGAAGTGCGATCAGCAGCTCGCCCGAGTCCACCTGATCAGCAGGACCTCTCAACTTAGACCCGAGTCATCACTCAAGGTGGGAAGCCGATCAGGGCGCGCAGCCAGCGGAACACACGACAGAGGCCCGCTACAACAACCAGAAAGAACCCTCACTCGGAGCTGCAGCTCCCGGGCCACATGCACGCGCCTCGACCCGTTCTCTCCCACAGCGTCCGACCAGGCAAGCCCCTGGGCACCCGACCCAAACACTTGCCCGCCAGCCACGGACACCGCATCCCAAGGACAAGGGGTGGGGGGTCCAGACTCACCGAAGTCCACGGTTCCGGGACGCCGAGGCCACCGCTGCACCCGGTGCAGCAGCAACCTCGAGAAAACAAACAAACAAACAATCCTCTCCTGTGGTCTGTGCCAATACGATGATTTGCACAGGATCAAACAATTGAGGTTTACGGAGTGCTGGTGGTAGCCCCTGGGAACCAATGCGGCGGGAAGTGGAGGACAAATGTGCGGGCGCAGTGATGGGGATCTGCCCCCCCTCCTCCTCCAGCATAGCTCAGGCACCCTGGTACCAGGCGAAGTTATTTATTGTTACCCCTCGGTATGGACTCCAGAACCACTGCTGGGATTTGGATCTGTGAACCTCAGATAGGCCATGTTTCAGCGCCTCTGATTGGCCGAGAGCCCTCGGTGGGAATAGGCCCGTCCCTGCTCCCGTCAGTGGGAGTTGTTGGGGCAGTGAGCGGAGTCCGGAGGGTGTAGCGGGGCCGGTATTCAGGAAGTGAGCCTGGGACCCCGTCACAGCAGGTGAGAGCGAAGGCAGTGCCAGTATTCGGGGAAGTGAGCCCAGGACCCTACCACAGCAGGTGAGAGCGAAGGCAGTGCCGATTTTCGGGGAAGTGAGCCCGGGACCCCTTCACAGCAGGTGAGAGCGAAGGAAGTCCTGGGGAGGGGGGTCAGTGTGCGCTTTGTGGGCCACTCCTGTCACGGGGGTCCGTCCCTGCCAGCCAGACTCCTGACGGGCTTGCTGATAAATATTCTAGCATAGTGAGGACGTAAGCAGCCTCACAAGCTCCCGCAGCTTGCGGATTTCTGCCCCCTTACACCGCCGTGCAGTGGTTCCCCCCGGGGCCTCAGGCCCAGATCCTGGAGGCCCAAGACTCAATCTACCCACTCCACTACGCCTGACAGTGGCCCCGGCAATAACACACCCCAGCTCACGGCCACTCAAGCTCTCACGCACCAATTGCAGGTGCGGCGGACTGGCCGGAGCCCGCCCAACTCGAGACGGGCCATAATCTTGACCCAGTGGGAGCAGTCCAGGCCTGGATCCGTGAGTGGGGAATCAATAAAGTAATAAGGGGGGTGCTAGGCAGGAGAGGGGGGGTTGAACTCACCCGGAACCCGCAGCACCGACCCGACGTGGCGCTTCGAACGCAGGAGACGGCGCAACCAGGAGGACCAAGACGGCGTGATGCCTCGGCGCGAAAAGGATCGCCAGCTGGGCGGGGGAGGTAGATATACCTGCCCCCCGCCCACTGGCGCGCCGGAAATGACGCAGTAGCGCTGGAACCCCAGGGGGTCCAGACACTAGCCCTGTGGGGTTTGTGCCCTCATGTGGTACTAAGGTGGCCGCCCTCCTATGGGGGCCCCCTGCGTGGGCCGCGGGCAGCCTCAGTATGTCAATACTGGCAGCTCTAGGGTTCCTTCAATTCATTGCCATTAGCTCCTGCATGGTGTGTCGTACCCTAAAACACTGAAAGCCAGCGCTGTAAAATTGGCATCCGGCACTCGTACCTGTTTCCAGCTGTGCAGTGTCCCATTCTAAAAGAAGTCCCCCCAGGCGCCGTAATTGCATTCCATGTAGTAGTCCCACCGCCCCTTTCTTTTGTCCCATGGGAAACCAAATGCACCGATCCACTGGCAGCAGCAGCGAATAGATAAGTGACCCATTCTGCAGTTCCTCTGGCCTTTTCCAGGAGCACGCAGTAGTGTTTATCAAATCAACAGTATTATAATGCTTATCTAACAATTTCTGGTGCGGAAAGGCAGCATCTCTTTCCAGCCACAGTTGCGGGAGGTCATTTGGGCCATGCAACCAATAATGGGTGAACATACACTGGGCAGCTCTATAGTAGGCCTCCAAATCAGAGGCTTTTAGCCCCACTTTTTTGTAAGGAAGGTTTAAAGTAGTCCAACTGACCCGCGGCTGTTTGAATGCCCATGCTAGACATGTCAGCAGTGTCTGCAAAGTGTTAAAGAACGTTCTTGGGAGCAATATTGACATATTCATGAAGAGGAACAGCAACTGGGGCAGCACTACCATTTTGATTATAACTACATGCCCACTGAGTGACAACGGAAGCTTAATCCAACTATCGATAGCATCCGTTAGCCTATTAATTGCCTTGCCATAGATATCCAGTATTACTACAGTCGGATCAGTGTGAACCTGTATTCCCAGGTACCTCACTGGGTCCGTAGTCCACTGTAAGGGATATTATTTGCACAGGCGACGTAGCTGCCCTGAGGAGGAATATCAAGAACTTATTCCAGTTAATACCTAGGCCTGAATGCCCACTGAATAGCACAACCTCTCTGAGTACTGGGGCTAGATTGTGTTCTGGATTTCGCACATAAAGAAGTGTGTCATCCGCATATGCAGATAGGACCAGGTTGTAATTGGGGAAGCGGATCCCCAGGTGCATGTGGTATTCACGTAGAGTGCAAGCCAAGGTTTCAGCCACCAATGCATACAATAAAGGCGATAATGGGCAGACCTGCCTGGTGCCTCTTGTGATCTCAATGGCATCTGTTATTATGCCATTAACATTAATCCACGCAGCTGCCCTTGTATATAAAACCCTTATAAGCTGAATGAAAACTTCTCCCACCCCTATACGCTTTAACACTGTCATCATGAATTCCCACTCGACAATCAAACTCTTTTTCCGAGTCTAGAAATACCGTGGTAGCGCGGACCTATGGATCAATTCTAGAAATTTCTCCAAAACATGCTCTGAGATTGTATATCTGCGATCCACCTGGTATAAAATCTGCTTGTTCAGGTCCGACTATGCCTAGCATGAGAGGCACTAATCTGTTGGCCATCATTAATCAGCTTTAATTACATGATAATATATGCAATTAACACTATTAGTTACTTTATAAGAATTAGGATATTGTTTTACCAATGTACAAATAACACATAATGCTGTATATAAATGGTTTTAACAGGCATACATTTCATTCTTAGGAGATGAATTGAAGAGGACTGGAGAATGTAATTTGCTGCAAATTAAGCAAATGTGATCCATGAATCACGTGTTAGCATCCATATGAGTATTCAATACGGAATGGAATTGAAATGAAATACTATTAATCAAAGACAATTGACAATGATACACTAAATTACACATTGGATAACACTAATTTTATATATAATTCATGGGCATATCGATGTTTGATGCAATGAAGAAGTTGTGGTGACAGGCAGCTCTCCATGTGACAATAAACATATCATACAGGTCTACCAACAAGGTTGCCAATTGGTTAGGATGCCAAATAGGCTGATGGCTAGACTGACAAGACATCTCTGATTTCCCCGGACAGTCCCGGTCTCCAGAGGTCTGCCCTGGTGACTCGCGCCACTGGCACCGCTATAGTCAAACAATTTAAGTAATGCTCCGATTACTTCCAGGCAATCTTCATTACTATTGGTTCTACTTGTCCTCATCACAGTCATTACACCTTGAAGTGACATCATCTCCCAGACAGAAAAAAACACAGGATAATTCTTAGTAAGTCCTAGCCAACCTCCAGGGCGCTATATAATGGTAACATTATCTAGAATCCTCCTATTTTGTTTTCTGCCTTTATTAGAACGAGAATGCAGGACACAGTGTTTATAGGGGGAGGAAGGGGCACCTGCTGGGATTGAGTGTTTGTCCTCCCCCCTCGCAAAGCGAAGAATCTGTGCACAGGGCTTCTAAAAGGGACTTACCGCCCTGGATGGCAGTGCTGCTCCTAGTCCCTGTTGCCCCCCCTGGTGGTATTGCAACTCCGGGAGTAGGGAGCATGAAGTCGTTTGGGAGCTTCAGCTTTGCTCCCAAACAAAGGATTTGCCTAGTTGCACATCCTCATAGCGAAGGACTGGAAGTTCCTGAGGTTTACAATGGAGGAGGAGAAAGGAGAGGGGGGCCAACATTGACAATTCATGATCCTCCTATTCATCATCAAGTTGGCGCCCAGAGTTTTCACAATGGTGATGGTGCTGCTGATTGAGCATCTTCACCTACTGGGAATTCTGGTCTTCCCATACCTCGAGGACTGGTGGCTTCATGTACCTTCCATTTCAGAGACATTCAAGATTACGAAGATCACAATGGAGGTCAACACCAGGTTGGGTCTTCTGCTCAACTTTCCAAAGTGTCAGTTAACGTCTTCAATGGAGATGAAGTTCATTGAAGCCATCTGCAGGACAGACCTGGATACCTTCTCATAGAGAGGATCATTTGTCTGCAGAACCTCATCAAAGTTCTTCTGTCAAGCTTGGAAGTCCCAACCAGACTATGCATCGAAGTCCAGGGGCAAATGGCAGCTCGTGTCTTCACAGAGCCATGGGCTCACCAGCATTTACACCCTTTTCTTTGGCACATGCGCTCCTTCTTTTCTCCGAAAGTCTAATCATTGGACTTTCCTGTTCCCTTATCCTCTCAAGTCAAACTGGACCCGATGTGGCAGTTAAAAACGGACAACCTTCTGAAAGGCATGCAGATGCACCTTTACCAGCTAGTAGTTCTCACCACCGATGCAACCAAGACAACTCGGAGCAGATGGCTGAAAACCGCTATTTTGCAGGCTGATCAAGGATCCATTGAGGGTGGCTCAGTTCAGGTAAGATCCACTAGCGGCATGATCTCCTCTTGGGCTGAGTTCCAGGAGGTCTCTAAAGTAATTTTAAAATACGCTGAACCTTTCTTTTCCCAGTTTTTATTGCACAGCTTACCAGATCTGACATAGGAGGGGATGGATGGCCTCCCCACGCTTGCAGAGTGAAGGGGCCCTGGACATCTCTGCAGTGTCCGTAATTGCCAGGAACACCTAGGTGGAACCTGAGGTAACAAAGCAAACTGGGGTGATGTTTGGCCTCTGGCTGGTCTTGTATTTGTAGAACGGTAAATACCACCCCGTAGTGAAGGAAAACGGGACTGCAATCTCCCTAGGGGGCAGCGTCAGCTTTAAACTGCAGACCCTGATACTCCTTTAGCCCAGGAGCACGTGAAAGAGTTACGCAAGAGATTAAACACATTGAGAGTGGTTCCACGGAGCTGCACAGAGGAGTTACAGGCGAGGGCACAGCCCCTCTATTTCCTTATTACAGGCGCCCGACCGTGACGGCTCATGGAGTCTTAAAGTTTTTCGAACTAGTGTTATCGAAGATACCAAATGGGTATGTTGTTTACAGGCATGCTTTATTGAGATTTTGGAGCATGAAAAGCAGCTGAATCAAATTAGGCATATATATTGCATTAATACATGCGAGAGTAGTAGGGATCATCTAAAGGTCCTGACGAAAAAGCCATGGGGATGGCTTTTGAAACATGTTGACCAAGTAGAGGGTAACTCATAATAGGATACCCCCTACGCTTTCTCCCCTCCCCCCTTTTTAACATCTCCAGCTAGGGAATAGAATAAAGTTTATTTTTTCCACCAGCCAGGGAATTTTTAATTTTTAATTAATTCACGATTATCTTTCCTAACCCTACCACTCTCCCTTTTGCACCACACATAACTTTTCTCACTTTAAAAGTGCTCCCGCATCCTTGTAGGTCGTAGCACGCCCCGCCCCGTAGAGGGACGGGAAAGACCCCCATGATGAAGCATGACACCAAGGGATTCTTGGTGTGTGAGGGGTATTTTAAAAACACATAGTGTCTTCCATGACAATTTCATGGTTGACAACACTACCTCACCATTTACGTCACTAGTCTTCCCGAATTAAGTAAGATATATTGATTAAATGTAGAATCTCTTTGTTTAATTAAAGTATGGATAGGAGGTTGATTCTATCTTCAACCTCTACATTACCCCCTCTTGATTAGTTACATGTACACAGCAAAAGCCATGTTATGTTAACTGAAGTTTGTATAGCGCATAATCACCAGTAGGTCTCTTAGCGCTTTGAAAGAGAGGCCAAAGTCCACCACAGTCACAGATAGAACGCTTGGCGGATGTTTTAGACTGTGTCCAGAGCCTCCTTAAACAGCAGAGTCTTGAGCCGTTTCCTAAAAGGGAGGAGTGTGGATTCCTTACGAAGGTTCTCAGGCAGTTGATTCCAAAGTTGGGGAATTAAGACAGAGAAAGCTCTGCCGCCTTCGGATGCGGTTTTGACCCGTGAGTAGGCCAAAAGGCCTGCCTCGGACGACCGAAGTGTACGTCCCGGCACATAGTTCCCTAGGCGCTCCTTGATGTAAACTAGGGCCTGGCCATAGATGGCTTAGTGAGCAATGCAGAGGCCCTTGAACTTTGCTCTCTGTTTGATGGGGAGCCAGTGCAACTTGCACAGCAAAGGGGTAGCATGAGCCTTTCTAGGAAGCCTAAAGATCAGCCTAGCAGCATCATTCAGGGTCACCTGTAGTTTGCTGATGAGTTTCTCGTGGAGGCCGATAAATAAAGCATTACCATAGTCCAATCTAGACATGATCGTGGCCGACACGATCATCTGTAATGTGGCAGATGAGAGAAGGGGGGCAAGTTTCCGCAACTGTCTCAATAAACCCGTACAGGTGCCGACCACGGTAGCGACTTGACTGGCCATGGAGAGATTGGCGTCAATCTTAATGCCCAAACTTTTTACGACAAGAACTGGCATAGGGGTGGTGCCAAGCTCTTGTGGCCAGAAAAAGTCATTCCAGGGGTTGTTTTTAGAGGAGATGACAAGGACCTCAGTTTTATCGGGGTTGACTTTTAGCGAATTAGCTGTCATCCAGTTCACTGTGTATCTGAGGATGTTTTGCACCTGAGTGTGTGCGTGAGGGGAGTTGTCGATCTAGAGAATTAGTTGAGTATCATCCGCGTAGTTAAAGACTTGACAGTCCATGCGAGCCAAAGCCGCCACCAGTGGTTGGAGATAAATGTTGAAGAGGAGCGGGACAGTGCTGAGCCCTGGGGGACGCCACAGGTGAGCGCGCCAATATTCAACACCTGCTCACCCAGTTGGACCCTTTGGGACCGCCCTGACAGAAAGGACTCGAGCCACTGGTGTGCCAACCCACAAATGCCCAAGTCGGCGATCCAAGCCAGAAGCTGTGCATGATTGACCGTATCGAACGCCGCCATGAGATAAAGAAAACAACAAAAAAGATGAGAAAGAAAGAAAAGCAACTATTTAGCAAAACAGTGCTTAATAAAATTATGTTCCCTGTATAAGTGCAGTAAATAAACTACTTCTATAATCCAGGGGTAGAGGTGTAGGGACAGTGGTGTGAGGTAAAGGGTGATAAACACTTTAATCTGATCCCAAGCCAGCATTACACAAGAAACCGGTTCAATGGAATTTGCAAGCTACTCTTTTCTTTTGTGTTTCCTCAGTACTGGTCTCCATTGAACGAGGGGTCATCCTGTAGCACTTTGGTGCCATTCAGAGGGGTCTCAGCAGGGCGCCTGGCGACCCCAAGATGCTTCATTTCTCTCATGCTCCTTGACTCACTGGGTGCCATTTAACAGTTGTCTGCTTTCATACTGTCTGTGTTAACACAATGGTTGGGACATCTGGAGTCAAGTCAGTCCTTAATGAAGCAAAAATCTTGGCAGTGAAATGGAGCCTCAAAAGAAAAGCTTTCACCGCAACTTAAAAAAAATTCTTGCAGTTTTGTTAATTATATCTCTGGAAGAAGAGCTGGATCTTCAAACAGTTTTTGGAAGCCGTAAAATGCATGCCTCACGACTTTGAAAGCTAGTTCCGTACACCACTACGTTGTGGTACTCAAAATGAACATATTTGACATATATAAATATTATTACATATTATAAATTGTACTTGTGCAGGTTTGCATAGCGCACATTGTCTAAGGGTGTTAGGAGCGCTTTACAATACAAATGTGTATGATGTACATTTTATTATGGAGTTCACGCAGTGGAATGGCAGACATGACCTAGTGTGTACTGTGTCGAAGTGACTGCATCACACCAGTTTCTCAGGCTGAATATACTGCGAGCACAGAATCTTTCTTGCCTTTTCCCCAGAATTTGGTAGCCATATCTGGATTCCAAAGAGCCTTCATACCCATGGGCCTCGGTGCCACTGTTCCTACTACACTGTCGACAGAGGCACTCCCTGAATTCAAATGACAATTCTTTTGTTGGCTCGGCTTGTGTTTATCGGCTCTTAGAGCCAAGCCAGACCCCTGGCTCGGCTCTGGCTCTTCCCGTGAATTTTCGGGCATGTCCAGCTATACTGATTACTTACCAGTAATCTTTATTATATTGGATACACCAGGTTCACTATTTCTTCATGCTGCTTCCTGTCCTTTTTCTTCAAAATGTAAGTGATACTATTAGACGCATGCGCGAGTTCGTGCTCCCTGTTTCATGTCCTGTAGCCTTCCTTTTGGTAGAACAAACCGACGCTCTTGTTTAACAACACATGCGCACTGAGCGTGAAAGAACTTCGCCGCACATGCGCATTGTGTGTGTCAGCGCGCGCAGATTACCTGTATTGGCTGGTTCCGGGTTGGTGGTGAGTGTCTGACGTTTTCAACAGCCCTTTTCCGTAGTAGTGTCTAGCATCTCCAGAGCTCTCTCGCTCCTTAAGAGCTTGGGTCTCTATATTTCTCTTGACCCCTCGTTCCCACCACAAGCACCTTGGGGAAATGACTGGCGTCTGTCAGTGGCCCCCAAAGTGACTGCCCTCTCTGCGCCAGCAACTCTCCGTGATTTCTATTTCTGCGTTAGCTACATGCTGCCTTCTCCCGCAGTCCCACCCCGTAACAAATGCTTGCTTCCTCGTTAATCCCTCTCCTTTTAATTTTGAAGGAGAGACTTGTACCTCAGGAGCAGATCTGATCGCGACCTAGTTTCTCATTAGACTGCCATCCTCTCTGGTATGCATAAAAATGTTGCTTCTAAACTTTTAACTAACCAGAACGAATGTATTTGCATATGCAGGTTTGCCTTCGCTAGACATATACTAAGCATACTTTATTAACTACAGTATTAATAGTTGTATGTATTGTACCTAGGTGGTTCCTGAACACAAACGTGTTAGAGCTTCAAGAATGAGAATACCTGTAGCAGGTAAGTTCGCAGTACCTTAATATGTAATTGCGCTCTCTGGAATTAATTTTGCAATGCGTTTAACTTATATACGTTTTGTGCAGCTTCTTATTTTGAGACCGTGCATCGTGAGACACAAACGAGTCCTAGATCCACCTTTAATTCTATTTGGACACTTAGGCACTCCTCAAAAGTTAGACGGAATATGGAACGGTATTTACCAGACGTGAAAATACCATTATCACATAACTCTTAATTCCAGTCCCCGGGAAAACTTTTATTTGCCCAGGGATCGGAATTTAACTTTACACTTTTAAGAAGGGCGTAAGTATAATATCTGATGGCGATCAACTTGTATTGGGCGTCTGGAAATGTATCTCTGTTCAGCTTGGCACGGGTATGTTATATCCCATAGTTGCCTTAACCACCATACTGTGTCTTCCATCATTATGAGTATTTTTTACCCAGGAATATAAATAACGCCCTTTATGCAAAATAGTTTGCTCAGAAAAATGTAGTACAAAACCTCTCAATTCTGCCCTAATATTGGTCTACATCTTGAGTAAGACGGTTTATTTTTGCTGTGTATTGTACACCTAAAAATCATTGAGTTGGCTTGAAATCCAGTATACGTAAATGTCTATTTGTCTGGTTTTACCGACCACATCCGAGTTCCTGTGTTTACACTCCTGTTGCCCTGTCACCGCTTGGCTGGTATCAGAAGGCAGAGAACTGTATTGTTTCTAGTTGTTTTGTTTTAGGTCTCCCTCAACCACAACTTTAGTGTCTTGCAAGCCTCATGTAATATATATAAGAAAATACATACTATATATACAGGCCTTGAGCCTGTTCTAATACTCCCATTTTTTTCAACTGGCATTCGGTTTTTGCTTTCTCCAATCAAAGCATATAGTATGGGGCAGTGGGGCAACCCGTTTTGCCTGACCATGTGCACGTCAGCCTAAAAAGAAGTGCACTTAAATGCAAAAGCATTTAGGCCTACACTTGCATGTGTTTTTTTCACTTTTCTTTTCCATTATTTCTTTTTCTTTTGCCACCCTTGTGTGTTTCAACTGTGTCTTCAGGTTGCAGTAAAGTTTTTAATATTTTTTTTTTCCATTTAAGCATTGTAGATCATATATTTAAAAGTCATGTGGTTATTGTCTACCTAGTCATAACATTTGGTACTGTTGCTATTATATTGTACAGCGTATTAGACCAGAGAAACCTTATAGCCTAACTACAACAATGAAAAAAACAAAAAAAATTGCTGGTGTGGTGTACTGTAATCTACGGAGAACCATATTATCTGATTGGCAACATCATTGTAATAGCATGAGTGTGGTGGTATAACTCATGAGGCCCCCCTGCAGTGCGCATTCCTTTTATTTGTGTGGGCCTGTACGAAAAGTTATGTATGATGTTTCTGGTGCCTTAATTTCCTTTGAGCCAGCATAATAACCACTTCATTTCAGACTATACTATACATTCTCTGTTCTCATACTGGCCTGCACATTCAGGTGTTATGGATGCATATTATCATCCTTATTGTTCCTAGAGAGAACTGTTATCAATACGCTTCATTGTTAAGCTATTGGATACGTTCCCGAACCCCTTAATTCTCTCCTGTGCAGTGCCAAACTATGTGCTTCAGTCCAGTGTATCGGGGCTGTGTGCTATGTGGACATCAATGGTTGACGGGTCTTCCAGAAGCAGGTCTTGCCGGAAGCAGTGATAAATCTAGAAATGTCAACATAGCCTTATTCGTTTTAGGGCCTTTGATTAGCCAATAAACATCCTTTAGAGCTAAGAATGTCTGTGCGACTAGTTATCTTTGAGGGTTTACTTGTGACTCCCTGCCACAATTTCCTGATTTCAGGGAGTCCCACTACATGTGCATGAACCCTGCCTATGACTCGTGACATAGCGGACAATCAGTGGTGGACCACAGGTGCATTCAACTACTATATGGGGTTCTAGGAAATTAAAATATGTGTTTGAATGTTGCGAAATACTTAATGAAAGATACTAAGAGCTCGTTGCTATTCCTCATCATTAAAGGCCCATTTTCTCTCACTTTCCTCTTTGTCTTAGAGGGTATCCAGTGACGTGCCTGTGTGTTATAAAGTGGCTTTGTAAAGTCAACTAATGAACTTCTTGCCATTCCCCACGGTATAAAGGAATTGTATTAGTGCATTGGATGGAGACTTGCAGTCTGTCATCCCAAACAGGCTTCCCATGGCTTTAGTCCCCTATGTACCAAGAACTATATTTTATGGAGATCTTTTTCCTTTACCAGTGTTTGGGATGTGTCTAGTGTACCTTCCTTAAATAATCTTATTATTGTGATCCCTATTAGATCAGATCCCATTGGAGTAATTCTCAGCTGGTAAAGAATCAAGTTGGAGTGGAAATGCCAATTAGAGGTATCTCCAGACTCAGTACCCTGCCTTGTTCAGTAAGGCAGATGCTTCTGTCTTCAGGTTACAGTAAATTAAATCTGATAGTACCTATTCCTTGCACCCGTAAAAATTGTATTTTCGTCATGTGCATTAAAACCAAAAATGATTTTTACACCTGTTCTAAATGCACTTGTCCTTTCTTTTCTATTAAAATGATATGAAGTAAAACATTTTTTTTGTCTAATGCTTACCAAAAAAAAAACATTGCACCAGCTTACCAAGGCCAACCCATTGGCTTTACCAAGGCCTGTCCTCCCCGGTCCTTAGCATGCTGTCATAGGACCACTTTATATAGATCTGAAACTATCCTGAGTGGATGCTGATTGCATCGAAAAATGCGATTTGTCTAATAAATCTGGTATAATCACAGAGGGGAAGCACGTGGCCTTATCTCAGGCACCAGCCTCCCTTTCGCACTATTTGTATTATTTAGTTGCTGCTGATTCTCTGTTAGCCTCCCAAGTAAAAGTAGATGGAGAGATATTAATCTTAAGTGCCTACAGGTACGCATTGCCCACATGCTTTATTGCCTCTCCTTCTCCTTGAAGCAACTCAAAGGTAAAAAAAAAACAGGCACAAAAGCATAGAAAGTGACCAGATATACTATAGGTCTTAAACTGGCACTGTCCGTGCCGCAGGGTGGTTGATAAATTCACCCTAAGACTTCCTAAATTCTCTCCATATAATTAAAATTGCACTTGATGCTGACTGTCCTTAAATGCCACAGAGTGGAGGCAAATATCCTTAATACATTTCTCCTAATATACTTAGAAAAAGATTGAGAATGCAACATCTATAGTGGGTTAAACAAGTGAAACTTGATGAGTTTATGATGCAATCCCAAAGACAAATTGGTGTCTCTGTGCTTCTCTTGTAGCTCTGACTACATCCTTGTTACAACATTCATTTAACTCCCTAAAATATGACAGGTTCCTCTTGCACACTGTCTCTCTCCTTAAACCTGTTAATAGCTCTTTGGCCTCATTAAATATCCCACTAAAGGTCTTTGCCCACACGTATGCAATTCAGTGAAACAGATTCTACAAAATCAGGCAACTAGCATGGCAGGTTGGAATCTGTGTCCAAACTGAATGTATTACCTTACACCTTTTGCTTATTTTTCAGCCTATATGTGCTTTTTCTCTGACCCGGTTAGGTCTGTTACATTTAGTCTTGGCTCTTGCATTGGATTGAGCTTCACTTAATTGCTAGTGTAGTTGTAATTGTAATCTCTGAGAAAGTTGAACTTTTGTTTCGACACATAACAAAGGAACATACCCTCTCACTATCTTAAGGAAAATCAAAAGGCACAGTAAGGACCAGTAACGGGTGGCTATCCTTATTGTGTTTTGTTGCGACAACTATCATTTGAGTGCAATTTTGAACTCCTGTAACCAGCCAAGTTCACGAATGACAGACAGTGGGGAGTTCCAGTGAAGTGAGGCTCGCAGCTAAGAAGCTTCGAAATTGGTATTGTGATTGGTGATCTAAGATTGCTGGTTTTGATTTAGGTAGGGGCAAAGTTGTTTATTGATTTAGAGTACTGATATTAGTAATTTGATTGGTGGTTAGTCAATGTCCCTGGTGTCCGTAACCAGAGGTGGGGGAGTGCATGTGCTTAGAAGGATTGCAAAGGAACAAAGTTTATAACCATTTCTGGAAGTTTATTGAAATAGTCTTAGAGGCCTACCGAAGTAATATTGCTGTACTAAAGTCTACTGAAGGCTACTGAGTGTTTTTTCTGTATTCAGTATTCTGAGTTAGCTGATATTGCATATTCCAAGTAATTGAAACAGTGCTGTTGTGGCGTTATTGGCACTGAAAGCTTCCATCTTCATAGATGGGCTGAAGAGAACATGTCTAGCTGAGTGTGTGCTGTGCAGGAGGTAATGTATAAAACGTAAGTTTTGGATTTGATTGCTAATAATTTGTATAAGGCCATATTCTTGGTGATAGTCCAATGCATGTTGTCTGCAGGCAGAGGCAGGATATGCTTAGGAGGTGAAAGGGGAGTGTGTAGTAGAGGAGAAACATAAAACGTATGTTTCAGAAAAGTTCGGCATGAGATACTGCATTGCCATCCAGTTCCAAATGGCGGTGAGTCCGTTGGATACGCATGCCTGGAGGTAAAGGTCTAAGTTTGTGTGCAGCTTGATGAGTTGGCGACAGGTTGGTTATTGATTTGAATACTCACAGTAATGATCTGCATAAGGCCATATTCTTCGTAGTCTGGTGTTCTTACTTCGAGGTAGATAGAGGTGTAAATTTAGAGGGTTGGATAGAGCCTGGGTAGCAAAGATTATAAACTTTTCTACAAGGGGTTAGGAATAGTCGGGCAGGTCAGCTGGATTAATAGTGGAGAAAATAAAATCTACTGAAGGCTCGTAAGCCAGTAAGTGTTTTTTGTTGTATTGAATGGTATCAGTGAGCCGATATTGTGTATGGTAAGTAACTGCAACTGGTGTGGTGGTTGTATTGGTACTTTCCTCCTCCTAAATGGGCTGAAGAGAGCACAAAGGTTGCTAGTTGAAAGTGTGTGTGCATTGTAGGAGGTAACTTATACAACTTTGATTTTAAAGTTCAGCATGAATGATTGTAATGGCATGTCATTCAGTGTTAGATGGAGGTGAGGCAGTTGGATATGCATGCCTTCAGGTAAAAGTGTAAGAGCTGGAAAGAAAATGATCTGGGTGAGGTTTCGCCAGCATAGCGGTGAAATGAGAAGCCGAAAGAGATGTCACTGAGAGAGGTGGTGGCTAGTGAGAAAACGAGTGTCAACTGATCAAATGGCACATCTGCTTGAAGTGGGGTGGGTGCAGATATCTTTAAGTCCCAGGTGACAGTAATAGAGTAGCTGGAGAAGTAAAATTTGAACCAGGTGTCAGCAAGGCCAGTGTTGCTGAGTGAGAAAAGGGAGGAGAGTAGCGTGAGGGGAACAGCAGGGTTAAGGGCAGAGGATAAGTCAAAATGTAGAAAGATGGAAGAAATTGTACTTTTGTACTGCAGTGATGAGGTTAGAGACATGAGTAAGTGCAGATTGTCTGCAGCTCTTGTGTCTCCATTATTACTCACCACGTTTTCCCTCTGTCTGCTCAGACCTTCAAATTTGTTCATATTGTCTTCATATACAGATGATATTCGTATCCCTGTCAGATGTGATCGTAAGGCTACCCATGATATCAGTCTTTGTTTTGGGGCGATATGTCTTCACTTTCCTCACAGGGAGGTGAATTGAAAGGCAACAAAATTATTGAAACATTTTCATGAACCACCTTGAGCTTTGGTTCTTGTTCTCATCTCGGTCCCCTGGTTCTGGTGGCCTACACCCATTATGCTGGCTCAGTGCAAAATTTAGGTCTTCTCAGCCAGACATTTTTGAATATCACACTTTGTAGCTCAAAGCCAATGGCTATGCTGTTGTTAAAAGCCCTGACTCAGTTATGCCTATAATAAGGGAGATGGCCTTTAATAACCGGTATTAGACTAAGGCAAGGGCTATAAGACTATTGGAACATTCCATTCTATGAATGTTATATATTAAAAAAGACAAAAGGTGGAACTTTGGAGCATGAGGACTATACCAGCTGTTGATGGCCCTGTGCTACTCCATTGTCTTTGGTGGCGCGCTCAACCTTCTAATGTCCTAATAGAGCACGGTGTCATTCCAGTTTTTTTCTGTATCCAACTATTAAAAGAACATTCCCTTTCTCCACTACACAACATCTTTTGTCAGTTCAATAATGGCCATTACTTTTGGACTATGATATGTATCTATGTAGGCGTTCCTTTGAATGCTATTAGCTATCTGTCAAGTTCAGATTTGGATTGTATCCTTTTTTTGAGGCTCGCAGGAGAAACTCTGAGCCAGACTTGACCTTCCCGGATTGGCTCCTGTTGACCACAAACACTTTTTTCAAGGAAATGGACATTGTCCAGCATGCCTAGTGTGCCGAAGGACACTCATTTTAACTGCATACTCCAGCACTGACAAACTCTAGAACCCCTTAGACCTCTATAGGAAATATTTAGTCATCCACCCCTGTGGCAGAGTTTGTGTCCATTGTTAGCCTTTGCGTTCTCACTGCAATATCCTGACTGCTATGCACTCTAAGCTTGGAAGCTTCTCCAGCATCAAATGTTTGAACATGATGAAGACAGGACTCTTTCTCCAATGAAAATGATTACACCTTCTAGCCTCCTTGATGTGAAGCTGTCCCAAAGTGACCCCATCTGTGGCTAGTCGTCCCTGTACAAAATGTAATATCATGATAGTTTCACTTTTTCAAGGTACAATTATGCTTCCTCTCTGCTCCATTGAACGTCATCCACTTGTCGGGTTGCACCTCATGCCCTAGCCACCGTTGGGGCTTAGGATCTTTTATGTTGTATTTAAAAAAAGGTTTTCAGAGCAGTAGATGCGTTGGTTAGATGAGACACTGGGCTTCTTGGAACTCTGAGCTTTCAACCCCTGAGGTATCCTCGCGTGCATGGATGAATTGCTATGAAATGACGGCTAAGCGTTACTGCAGCACCAGGTACTGCACCACCTGGAAAAAGTAACAAGGTACGACTAACAACTGTTTGTCATGTGGCAGTGGATACAGAGCTTCTGTGACCATGGCTGCAAGTAAGTGGGGGATTCCTTTTTTCTACAGTTGAATTTCCTTTTCCTGTGGACTGGCCTGGAGTTGGATTGTTTGAGGGGAACTGACACCAGCATTTTTCAAGACAACGTCTTTTACAACAAGATCAGTAGAGGGCTGAGTTTCTCTGTGACTCATCCATACCTGGAAGAGAAGGGGAGCGATTCTCCACTTACGCTGGCACTGCTGTGGCTGACCAAGGTGGTGTGTCAAGAAAGACATCGTTGAGCCAGAGAAGCAAACATGGTTTTGCTGGAAACAGATAGGTGCTACTAAGCTTGGTAATATTTTGTGGGACACAAGATGAGGATGGGAGTTAAGATAACTGAGGACTCTTGGAATGCCTAGTGTAATGGTAATTTGTGAAAATAGTTAACATTTAACAGATAAATAACCAGAATGCATAGGTCTGTAACTAGCGGTGGAGAGGAAAATGAGTTATGAATGTTAGTGCTGTGATTCTTGCAAGTAGGCAAAGGAAGGTAGTAGTGAGCAAGTAAGGTAAGGCTTTCCAGGGGACAGATATTGTTTTTGTCTCTGAGTGACTTTCTCTGCGTCGGAACCAACCAGTGTAGAAGAAGTAAGAATCGAGTATCTATAATTCAGCCAACCTACATTTTTGGGTTAGATTACAATCTACTGTGACCCCAGAACCACACATACAAAGTTTATAATATAATTTCTGACACTCAACAATAGCTGGAAGACTAGTTATGGTATGACTGCTCTTGCAGAGTGCCTGAAAATATCTCTGAGGATCTCTGAGCAGTTTGCTTAGGTTGAGGTGTCCAGACCTTTGTCACTAACTAAAATACAACTCCAAATTCCAGGCTTGGTCATTGGAGACTCCTTCCTATTCCCTGCTAACATGGTAGCAAATGCCACATACAGCGTAAGGAGGGAAAAGCAGAGTGCCAGATCTTTGAACTTTAGGGAAGATATTGATTTTCTTGTTTCTCCCCTTAAGTTTGACATGGCTGCTGTGTTGTTTTCTTTTTTCCTTCTTTGGGGAGACGAAATGAGAATACAGTGTCTGATTTCTGAACCTTTAGCAAACAAGGGGACCTCTCAAGTGAGTTTTCCATGTGTTGAAATGCGTTGAAGCAGGCCCAGCATATCTGGACAGTATTGGTGGCATTAAGTTTGAAGATTACTTTAAACCACTGGATAAATTGCCAGGAGGTATTTCCCACACGAGGTAGTGCTTTGTTTACCTTCTTGCAAAGTTCCTCTGTAATGAGGGAGGTCATTCTTTTTGCATTTGTCACCCCGAGTGGGACGGGTATGCCCAGACATGGGTCCTGTGCTCTCCATGCCACTGAAGTCAAGCTATCCTGGCTGATGAGGGCTGAAAGCCCGAAACCGGTCCTAGGATGCTTGCTTCCAGTCCAGGGAGGACCTGGCCTGGCAGTTCGGGCTGGACTTTTCCCATTGGGTGCAGGGTCAAGACTGATTTGCATATGGCTGGGTCCAAACTGGAATGACATGGTGAGCAAAAAAACGATGGATTTAGGCCCAGATCTCTGTACTGGGGTTAATGTATGACATTGTTCTGCATTCTGTCCATCAATTGTTCATTTTGGATACTGGCGGTAGCAACACTTTTATTTTCTAGCAGACAACGTTTACATGAACTGTGCAAGTATGTCTGACTATATCTCAATTATGAACCTACAAATGCAGCAAATTTTTGCTAATTCTGAACTGGGTTGGAAACCGATACTTTAATATGATCAAAACAAATCAATAAAGTAGGTGATGCCATTTCCACACGTTATCGTTTGTCCGGTGTATAGTTTTATTATTAAAACTGTATGTCTGTGCAAATGTCATGGTCATTTCAATTGAAAATGTGTTGTCTGTAATGGCAGTGTGCTACCACACCATGCACACTCCACTCTACGCCACTCCAATCTACTCTGCACAGCTCCACTCTATGCCACTCCACTCCACTCTGCGCCAATACACTCTACGCCAATGCACTTTACTCTGTAACACTCAACTCTAAGACCCTTCTTTTTAGATCGAAGCCTACTAGACAACCCTGCACTCTACGTGAATGCACTGTACGCCACTCTACTCTGCACCACTGCACTCTGCCACTGCACTCAACACCACTTTACCCCATTACACTCTACGCCACTGCACTCTACGCAACTGCACTCAGCATCACACCACTCTATGCCACTGCACTCTGCTGCTCTACGCCACTTTACTCTGCACCACTACACGCTGCACCACTTCACTCTACTATGCACCACTCCAATCTATGCCACTGCATTCTACGACGTGGCATTGTATGCCGCTGAATTCCATGCCTCTACACTCTACGCCACTGCACTCTACGTCTACGCCACTAACTTTTAGCCATGCTGAACAGCATCCACGCAGGTGTAAAACATGGCTAAAACACATTGGCAGAGCCAATCGCTCTTGTATAGGCGAGACCTTTTGACTACACCAATGCTTATTTTCAAATGCAATTAGCAAATCTCAAACTTGCCTACGCTGTGAAGGCAAAGCTAAATTTGTTGAAGTTTTTAGAGGATGTTTTTGTCGCCTTCCTGGCGCTATTTATTTATTCACATGGCCCACATCCTGATTTATACTTGGTAACGGTTTGCCCTACTATCAAGGCAATGCTCCAAAATTATTTAGCTGGAAAAAGGATGGAGTTATGGATTAATAAATACACAACCTTAAGGTTTTTTTTTGTGTCCATGGTTTTTAGGAATGTGGTTTTAATTTCGAGCTGCATCATTTTCAGACTCCTGTTACATAATACATTTTTTTTTAGCTTGTGGAGGAAGTATACGGTGTCACTCTAAAACCTGATGTATTAGTAAATATTTGTTTATTAGTCAATAAAAACCATAAACATAATTAAAAATTTAAATCCAAGGCACAATAAATAAGATAAAAATTGGGAGAAGACTAATCAATCACATGCAGTCAAGATACACAAATGCAATTTGGCTAGTTCTAATGTTGCCTGCATGTGTGAAACAGTGCGCAAAGTGCAACTGTGCAGATCTTTTTTCTTATTCGGTCAGTGGTAAGACTGCAAGGTGAATAGCCCTAGTTCTATCTGGCATCCCATAATGGCCTCCGACCCTCGGTCTAGGTCCACTCTCTCCCCACTGCTCCGCTGTGCTGTCTCTTGCCTCCAGACCCCGACCTCCTCCTTGGGAAGTTCGAGGCTGCTGCCCGCTCCTGCTGCCTGCTCCAACTGGGACCAGACTGCCTCCAACCACCGTAACCTTTCTCAGCCGCTTTTTTTCTTAATTTTTTCCCTGTTGTGCCACTGTTATTGTGCCCATCTGTGTCTTGCTCTAATTCCACCACTGTTTTATTTTCTCGTGCCTGCCTGTTCCTTTTGCCTTTTGCCGCTGCGGCCCCTCCCCCCCGGAATTTCCCCCCCGGAATTTCCCCTCCGGAATTTCCCCCCGGAATTCCCCTGCTCCCGCCTCCCAGCCTCTCCTCCCTCCCACCTCCCCTACTTAATGGCGGCCTCTGCGCGGTTGCGCGCGGCCAGCGCCAGGAACCCTGGACCTCCCACTACCCATCGCTACGACACCACCACCCTCCTCGCACTCAACCCTGGAAGACTTAGAGAATGCCAACAGGCCTCGCCGAACACGACCCACGGCCAGTTCTCCTGCCTCCACTGCTGCCAGACCCTCACCGCCACCCCGGCCTCCAACACCAGCACCGGCGACACCCTAAAATGCATCCTCCTCAACGTACGCTCCGTACACACACGCCATGGAAATCTGGAACCTACTCGACTCTCTTTCGCACGACATCGCCTTCTTCACAGAGACCTGGACCAACGCATCCTCCGCCCCCGACATCAGCACCGCCATCCCAGACGGATACAAGATCCAGAGGAAAGACCGCCCCAACCACCCAGGAGGGGGCCTCGCCATCGCCCACAAGAGCACCCTCCGCCTCACCACCTCCAGCGGAACCTTCCCCCCCGCCGAACACCTGCACTTCAAGATCCAGACCACCCCCAAAGCCACACTCCGAGGAACCCTCGTCTACAGACCCCCGGCCCCCGAACACCCTTCGCCGCCACCATCACCGACTTCATCGCACCCCACGCGATCGCCTCAACAAACTACATACTCATTGGAGACCTGAACTTCCACCTCCACAACCCCAGTGACCCCAACTCCACTATCCTCCGTGACAACCTCGCCAGCATCGGACTTAAACAACTCGTCAACACACCGACCCACAGAGCAGGACACACCCTCGACCCCATCTTCGCGGCAGGAAACAGCGTCCATTTCAGCCACACAACGCAGCCGCCATGGACCGACCACCACTGCGTACACTTCGCCATCAACAAACCCAAGGCACCCAAACCAGCCCCACGCCCACCACGAAGGAACTGGAGCAAGGTTACCGATGAGCAACTTAACTCCACCCTCAACCGAGACAACCACACCTGGGCACCCGACGCAAACAGCGCAAACGACGCAGCCAGAGAACTCCACACCTGGATCTCCAACTGCGCAGATGAGCTCGCCCCGCTACGCAACCCCGACAGACAACGCCCCAGGAAAGCCGCCTGGTTCACAACCACTCTCCAAGAAGCCAGACGCACCTGCAGACGCCTGGAGAAGAACTGGAGAAACACCAAGACAACCGAAAACCACACCACTTACAAGGACGCCATGACGGACTACCACAGCCAGATCAGAGCCACCAAAAGGAACTTCATCCACAACAAAATCCTGGCCAACTCCACCAACTCCAAGGAACTTTTCAGTGTCATTCAAGAATTCACCAACCCACTCAGCGAAGCCACAGACATCACCCCATCCCAAGACCTCTGCGACAAGCTTGGAACCTATTTCCACCTCAAGATCAAAAACCTCTACGACAACTTCATCGACCATCCACCAGGCGCCACAGACGGCCCCCCGCCCCCAGAAACACCAGCCAGCCCACCATCTCCAACTGGACACCGATCACGGCCGAAGACACCGCCTCGACCATGAAAAGCATCCACTCGGGGGCCCCCACCGACCCCTGCCCCCTCACATCTACCACAGAGCCGTGGCCGCCATCGCACCCGAACTACAACGCACCATCAACACCACCTTCAAAAAAGGCACCTTCCCAGACGACTGGAAGCGCGCAGAAGTCAGACCCCTGCTCAAGAAGCCCACAGCTGACCCCACCGACCTCAAGAACTATCGGCCCATCTCGCTCCTCCCCTTCGCAGCCAAGGTTGCAGAGAAAACAGTCAACAGGAAACTGACACGATTCATTGAAGAGAACGCCGTCCTCGACCCGTCCCAATCCGGATTCCGAAGCAACCACAGCACAGAGACCGCCCTACTCGCCGCCACAGACGACATCCGCACCCTCCTGGACCAAGGCCACTCCGCAGCCCTCATCCTACTCGACCTATCAGCGGCCTTCGACACCGTCTCCCATCGCACACTAGTCGTCAGACTACACGACGCAGGCATACAAGGAACAGCCCTGGACTGGATCCGATCATTCCTCACCGGAAGAAGCCAAAGGATCAGACTCCCACCCTTCCTCTCAGACCCCACGAAAATCACCTGCGGAGTCCCACAGGGTTCATCACTGAGCCCCACCCTCTTCAACATCTACATGGCCCTTCTCGCAGCCATCGTCCGACAACACGGCCTCAACATCGTATCCTACGCCGACGACACCCAGCTCATCCTCTCCCTCACCAAAGACCCTACCACTGCCAAACTCAACTTCCAGAAAGGAATGCAAGACGTCGCAGTCTGGATGACCAACAGCTGCCTGAAGCTCAACGCCGAGAAGACAGAAGTCCTCGTCCTCGGTACCACCCCTTCTGCATGGGACAGCACCTGGTGGCCGACCGCCCTCGGAAGCCCACCTACCCCTCAGACCACGCCAAGAACCTCGGCATCGTACTGGACTCATCACTCTCCATGAACCGACAGGTCAACGCCGTCACCTCCAGCTGCTTCAACACCCTCCGCAAGACCTTCAAGTGGATCCCCCTGAGTCAAGGAAGACAGTCACCCACGCACTCATCACCAGCAGACTGGACTATGGAAACGCACTCTACGCCGGCATCAACAAGTCCCTACTCCGCAAACTCCAGACAGTACAGAACACCGCCGCCAGACTCGTCCTCGGCATCCCCCGACACGAACACATCAGCCAACACCTACGAAGTCTCCACTGGCTCCCCGTGGAGAAAAGAGTCACTTTCAAAATCCTCACTCACGCCTACAAATGCCTACACAACAATGGACCCAAATACCTCAACGACAGAATCAACTTCCACGTACCCAAAAGAAACCTCCGATCTTCCAACCTCGCACTGGCCGAAACCCCGCGCATCCACAGAGCCAGAGCAGGCGGAAGATCCTTCTCTCACATTGCAGCCAAGACCTGGAACGAGCTACAGGCAGACATCAGACGCGCCCCCTCCCTGAACACCTTCAGGAAGACCCTCAAGACCTGGCTCTTCGGCTAAACAGATCTGCGGACCCCCCCCCTCAGCGCCTTGAGACCCTCACGGGTGAGTAGCGCGCTTACAATTCCCTGATTGATTGATTGAAATGGCAGGGGCCTATAGAATGTGCAAAATTACGCAGAAAGAGCGATTTGGCTGGTTCTAATGTTGCCAACATGTTCGAGATAGTGTGCAACTGTGCGGACCTTCATTCTTATTTGGGCAGTGGCCAGAAGGCAGGCCGAATAGCCCTAATTCTGTCTGGCATCCCATACTGGCTTGCACTAATACAGAAATGCAGGGGCCTATACAATGTGCAGAATTACGCAGAAAGTGCACGAAATGCTAATATTTGATATGTAAAGCTGGCAGAGGCCTATACAGTGTGCAAATGTACGCAAAACGTGCAAAAATGCTAATATTATATCATAAGAACATTTGGGGGAGTGTCTGGCTGATTCCCAACTTGGCGGGATAGACAAACAACAAAGTTACATAGTCCCTATTAACCTGCCATAGTGTAAGTGGATTTCATTCAAAAGTTATTAACATGGGCCTTCGCCGTCCGTCTTGAAAACCCCCCCACCCCCCCCCATCCCCAGTGCATGGATCTTCTTTGGCAAGTGATTTAAAAATGTCCAAGAACTGTACCAATCGAATGTTAAGCATTGTGTTCCCTGGATCTAATGACGCAATTAGAGCTTGACCACAGGACCTGATCCCTAGTGCATTGAATCATGTTTTTTTAGCAGGCTTCTTCGCTGTAGGACCAGAGCAGGGCAGATACAGATGACATGCTTCAATGGTTAGCCTGTTTGATGACATAGGCGGCATTTCTGGTCTCCTCTTTGGTCATCTTCTGTCCACTTTGGGAAAAAGACTAAGGTTTGAATATCACCAAATCTTAATGCCAATAATCTCTGTTAAATCTTCTGGGGGTAAGTGGCCTCCAGGAGGGCAGACTCTTTTTGGGCATCATAAAATTTCAGTACCAACCACCCATGCGACCGCGTGGACACTTTGTCTTTATCGTCCATCCAACTTTGCATTTTAATGGATTCATTTACTGCTCTTCTGAAAGCACAGCCAGATATATTAAGGTTCCATAGGTCGCCCGCTCGAGCATTTCAATGCTTTTTTCGAGGTATTATTTTATATTCCCCATTCCCCTTTGGAGGTTGATTTCAGACTAGATTAGCCAGTGTACCCTTGGTGGCTAACTGCAGTTTGTGGCAGCATTTAACAAACACCGCAGGCCTGGCAAGTGACTGCTTTGTCTGTGAGAACTCCAGCCTGACTTGTGCGGGCGATGCCGATCTTGGTAGACGGAAGACTTGTTTATAAGATCTTATCACAATTTTGTCAAGGAGGCTATCCTGTGTGCCTATCATTATTTCTGATCCATATAAGAGGGCAGGTAACAGTTTAGCCTTTATTACTGCTACCTATGTTTTGAGATTGTGCCCCTGAATGGATCTTGCTAGCATTGTAAAGGCATGATTGAGTGGCTGCGCTTTTCCCTTAATAGCCTTTTTTTGGGGTCCATATGTTGCCCGTGCATCTATCTTGACTCCTAAATACACATATGCAGGTGTTTCATCAATTGTGCCTCCGCAAAGGTACCATTTGCGTTGATTTAAGATGCGGCGACTAAGTGAGATGACTTTTGTCTTTTTACGGTTTATTTCCAGCTCATTGTCCTCTGCACATGATCCAAGGCAGTTCAGTAATCTCTACAGGCCTATTCTAAGCCGAAGCAGATTGTCTGCGCACAGAATATTTGACAGTGGCTGGCCACCAAGACTCGGGGCATGAGATACCTGGACATCTAATTCCACGGAGAGGTCTGCAATATATAGATTAAAGAAAAGAGGTGCTAAAACGCAACCTTGTTTTAGTCCGGTTGATGTTTTCACTTCCCTTGACAAGTGGGTACCATCCCCAATCTTTATCTTAACCCACTTGTCTGAATATAGCAGCCTGATGGCTCTCAAGATGTTGGGCGGGATTTCTCATTGTTGGAGTTTTATCCATAACCTGCAGCGCGAGACACAGTCAAACGCTGCCTTGAAGTCAACGAAGCACATATAAAGAGGGGTGCCTGTGACCTTGGCTCTACTGAGGATCAGCCCAACTGCCAAAAGGTTTGTTAAGGTGCCTTGCCTCTTTGTAAATCCAGTTTGGTTGAAATGGAGTCTGCTAGTGTCTGATGCCCATGCTTCCAGGTCATGGAGTAGCAGTGTAGAGAAGTACTTCAAATCTGCGCCCAAAAGCACAATTGAGCGATAGTTGCTTGGTGAGGATGCAGCACCTCCCTTAAAGATGGGGTGGAGTATCGAACCTTTCCAACTTCTTGGGGTGACTCCTTTTGCCAAAATAAAGTTAAACATCGCTGCCAAAAAGATTGCCCAGCTTGAAGTCGTATTGCATTTTGCTTCTAAAATCAAGCATTGTTTTGTGACCGATGTGTCTTTGGTCGACTGTATAACAGATTGTACTGCATTAGGAATTGTTGTTAGCAAATTTAATTCTCACTGGCTATCCTATTGGAGAACCCGTGTAGGGGAATCGTTCACTTGGCAGTGCAACCACTATGGAGATTTTGCGTTGGGCCTTGGAAGGCATGAAGGAAAAAAGTCCAGAAAGACGGAAAGAAAAAAGAACACAAGGCAAAAAAGGACAGAAGGCAAAGAAGAAAGAAGGCAAAGAAGGCAAAGATAGAATAATGGTAAAAAAAAAGGAAGACAAAAAGCAAAAAGAAGGAAAGAATGAAGGCAAGAAAAAGAAAAAAGAATGCAAGAAAGAAGACGAGACAGAAGGAAAAAAAATACAAAATGAAAGAAACAAGGAAGAAGGAAAGAGAGCGAGAGAACAAATGCAAGAAAGAAAGGAAAGAAAGATGGAAAAAATAATAAAAAACAAAAGACAAGAAGAAAAGCAAAAAAGAATGAATAAATCTAATACAGGACAGTTTCAAATAAACACAATCTATTATGCTGTAAAATAGCAGTAGTCTGATAAACAAAAGGCACTTGAGAAGCAATTTACAACACCATTGGCAGGAGACAGAAACTGTTAAGGCAGGAATGTGCCTCGCTTACATCAAAAGAGCCCTGCTTTCCCATCACGCTGAATACACAAAGGCCTCCCCCATGTAGCTTGTGCAAAAACTTGTTATATCATAATCAAGTATACAAACATATATATCCTTTATTGCATATACGGATTGCCAACACATCATAAAACAAAACATATACATATCAATTTACGCAACATACATACAAAAACTCCAAGTAAAATCTAACAATTTAAAATATTGATGCTATTTTTTTTTTAGCATTCTCGAACTTCAGATATAAGATCCACATATAATCATTTGATGTTTTCTAAACTCCAATGTGGCAGGGGATAGGCCTAATTTCTGTGTTTCAGTGGATAAAGTTATAAAGACCACCATCTTCAGGACAATGTATATTATAGTTACAATTCTTGCATTAAAAATCCATGATGTTTGGATTAGCAAATAAGTCTTTTAAAACTGATTTTCCCTGTTTTACTGGGATCAAACTTTCTTCCTCACAGTGCCTTCCACCATGGAAACATGGAGTCCTCTGTGGGAGTACCTTCTCTGCCGTATCAATGACTGGCAAACCACCCTATATTGCATTTATCCACATGCATTATTCCAAGGGCACTGCACCTACCAAGATATTAAAAGAATGCAAATCGCCCCTTTTCAAACGTCACCACTCGCCCAATCAATTTTTTCTAAATACATCCAATCATGCCCATCAATTGTTGAGTTCTGTGATTCCCACATAAAGCTTGAAGACAATAAAAAACAGCTCCTGCAATTATAAAAAATTATTTCTTCAGAACCTCACAAAGTCGCTTAAATGTGGTACCATTCCAGGAATCCTCCTACGAAGTCAGCAGGGGCAGAACTCTGTTCTGGCAGCCTCAATCCAAGCTGTACTCTTGTGGCTGGATAAAACAAAACAGTCCCCAAATTAAGTAAACCACGATCCCAATTTGTGATTCTTTCACGTATAATGATGCTCCAACTGATTAACGGGTTCCCACAACACCATGCAAACGCTTGGGTTCAACTGCAAAGGTTTGGCAAGCGTTTGCATGGGGCTGTGTGTCCTGTTTAAGCCACCTCCCCTGCTCTCTTCCATTGTTTTTAACCTACCCCCACTGCCCCCGCTCTTTGTTTTTAAACCCTCCACAAGCCTTCCGTTGTTTTTAAACAACCTCTGTTGTTTTTTTTTTTAAATCAACTCTCCGTCCGCTCTCTGTTTTGTTTTTCACCCTCCCTCGCACTGTTTTTTTACATGCTAAACAGAGTCTTTGTGATGGATTTCTTTAAAGGTCAAACAGAGGTATGTCTATTGCTTGAATATTCACAACGGTTTGCTGTTCAAAACTTAGCACCTATATATATGATCCCACCTTTTGGTAATGTGGTGGCCTTTTGTTGGCAAATTTGAAGAAAGAAAAAATAGGAATTTTAAAACAAGAATTAAATGGAGAAAGAAAGTGTTTTGATGACTCCAAATTTCCTGTTTAACTGACATATGAAGATTTGTCCAGACTATTCCATTAAATGGGACACCACGATTGTGAAAGTTTTTCTGCCTACTCAGTTTTTTTTGTCTCTGCAGCAGACACCTGTAGCTGTTTTTAGGCACACTTGTTGAATCTAATAACTGACCTATACTTGGAATGGGCTTTGCGTTATCTTCTTGCATATGATTGGTTGGTTTTGTTGTCTCTCTGCTTTTTGTTTAATGACTTTCCTCCTTATTTTTGTCTTTGTCCCGACCAGGAGCAGTTTGGTCTTGCAATGTTCTGATTGAATGGTTTGTATCCTTCCTCGCCATTCCTTAGATTTCGCCTGAGACAGCACTTGTGCTGTGCTGCGAAATCTCTTGTAAACAAAAAAAAAAAGCTGAAACTGGTTTAAAGCCTGCCCATTACTTACCATTGGTTGGCTTCGATGTCACTCTTGTTTCCTTGCTTCTCAGTGGTCAGTGCCTCACCGCTTTCCCTTCTTCCGGTGTTGTCCCTGGCGCGGAGCAAGGACCAACAACAGCTTCCTGTGGCCAGTGTCCTTCCATTGGCCACATGCTACTGCAGGTACTTTTTTTTAACGTTGCACTCTAGGAGAGTGCATGTGTTTACTGTCCGTCCACCTCTTATTGCCATCTGTAATCTTGCCCCAACCTCCCTACCCCTCCTCTTTGTGTTGCTTGCCCTCAGTTTTGTGCCCCATGCTACAATTTTCTTTCTTCCTCCCATCCCCCTCCTACCCTCCTCTTGCTGTTGCTTCTTCCCTCCTGAGGTCCGTGGTCTTGCCCCAACCTCCCGCCCTTGTAAGTTGTCTGTCATGTCCTTCTCTCGCTGTTCGTCATTTTGTGCTCCATCTCACCCCCTTACCGCCATACCACAAAAACAAAAACAATGAACTAAGCCAAATAGCTCTTGCATACAGGAGAGCTGTTTGGATTTGTCAATGTTTTTTTTCCAGCCATGTTGTACTGCAGCACAGCTGCTGTGCCACGTGGCTGAAAGTAAAGGGGAAAAAAGCTCTACAATGCGCCCAGCGTTGAGCTCATGATAGCACTAAAAAAAAGCACCTTTAAGCAATGCTGCTATACAACATGGCAAAAAGCATTGACAAAGCAAATAGATCTTGCATTGGCAAAACCTATTGGCTTTTCCAATGCTTGTTATTATTTGTTGTTAAGCACTCTGTGTTTTTATTACTTTATTCTCCCACCGCTTTGTGTCATGGTCCCAATCTCACAGGCTGCGTTTAAGAAAAAAAAAATCTTTGTTCATTGCGTTTTATGTGACATGGTCATCCACATGGCTTACAATTTCATCACGGTTCCATGACCAGTATTATTACAACTTCGTTTAGAGCATGTGCAATAAATATCCGAAGTGTGGATCAGGTGAAAGTTTAGCGAGAAATGATTTCTCCAACAGCAAAACCAGAAGTATAAAACTCAAGAAAAAACAGTAAACATCGCCCATTGACCTGTAAGATTACATATGAATGCCAGTTGGTAATGCACAACTTGCGTCCAAAGACTTCCCTCTACCCACCTCGTGACAACCAAGCCTTAGGTTGCAACACAACGCCAGGGACACAACCCAGCCTCCGCCTTTAGGATAGACAGAATATTATTATTATGCCTATGTATCAAGTTCTTTTATAAGAGTCTGCCAGTTTGTCCCAAAGATCAGCTATAGGGTGTTTGCATAGCCCCCGTCGTTCCTCATCATGTAAAGTAGGGCCCTCTGCTTTTGGCCATTTTTTTTTCACCGCCTTTTTACAACGACACTGGGAGTTGGGGTCTCAGGGGTTCTCCAATGCACTTCAGTGGCGCTGCGGGCAAGCACCAGGGCCAGATCCGTAAAGCTGGTATTCAATATTTTTGTTGTTGCTCTTTTTACAGACGGATGTACAGGCCTAATAGGCACGCCTCATCCCACTGGCTGTGTTAACTTTATGTATTTTGTATGAGAGCTTGCGAACTATAAAGTGCTGTGAGACCACTCATTCTAACCTTTTCTTTTAATTTAATTTACCATTCTAACATGGCTATCCACTTGTGTCATGACACATGAACGCATCCCAACACACATGCTGCTCATCGTTGGCCAACTTGGAATGGGTTTTCTTTATTAGAAAATCCATCACAAGATTTTCCACTGTTCGCACATGTGCATCTTGATGTGTACATTTGGTTGTCGGAGCAAAGAAGCATTGGTTATGCCAATATTTTGCCCATTTGAAGCCAAAACCTATTTACTTTACCAGTGCTTGTTTTTCCTTTTTGCTATGCAGCTAGGATGACCTCCTCTCCAGAGTTTTCCTATAGAGTGTGTTATTTATTGTTGGTGATTACTCAATGAATCTTTTGTGCTGGACTTACGAATTTCACCCTCACAACAACTTCAAAAGAGTCATGTCCTCAGAGTTTACAGTGTAAATTTGTGTATGTACCTCATTTGCGCCACAACTCTTTTCAGTGGCTCTTCAAGCTGTACAACTGCAGCCCAATCAAGATGCTACTGGGTCCATGTTTCTCTGCCAGCTCTGTTTGTCTGCTGCACAGTGATGTGCAGAAGGCTGAAAGCCAGAGTGGGCACGCAAGCAGCAATCCTGCACTTCCACACATGTCTCAGTGATGGGTCCCTAGCTAAAGCTCTGTGGCAGCACCAAAGACAGCTATGTTATAAAAATATTAAAATAAAAGTATTTGCAACAGTGTACATGTGCGTATATATGTACACGTATCAAGGGGTGTCTCTCTGTCCCTTACTGTGTGTATGAGTGGGACTGTATGTGGGTATGCGTGTTTTTATCAGCCCGGCCGGACCCCTACCATTTTTTGTTTCCCCATCCCCACTTAGCAACCTGTCTCATCCTTGCATTTTTGCACCCAACCTAGGTAATCTTGTGCTGGATTGGCAAAATCATAATGTTTGCCTGTTGTAGGCATTTTTGGCGTGAATGTGGGCGTCAGCCATGTGAAAGTTGAAACAAATGTAGTGATGGTAATTCTTAGCATGGTGGTGGACACTCTTTGAATAATGTTGGCCCTGAACTAGTGACATTCCTCCTTGACATCTGGTGAGTATTTTTATCATAACTGTAGCAATGTTTGGCATTTGGGTGAAAACCCTAGCAGCCGATGGCCGTACATAGCATGTAAAGCAGAATCTGCCCAAACTAAAAAGTTGTTACTGCAAAACAAAAATGGTGATCTTTTGTTGACTTGGAAAGCTTTTGTTTGGGGGTAATTTAATTAGTTATTTTAAAACTAAATGCTCTATTTGGTTGGGAAATGTATGTTTTTTCACAAACTGACAATGTTTACATTCCCAAATTATGTTTAAGCCTCATGAATGAGTGATAAATCATACAGTTTTCTGGCAACATATTGCTGACGTTGTTTGCTTGGTGCGAAAAGGGAATTTGCTCTTGTTTGTTGGTTCAAATGGTTGCATCTCATCATCTACAATGATGACGCTTTTATGATATCCGCCACTAAACTTAGTGCAGCTTGTCTGTATCCTTCAATGAACTCGCCCATTAATCCAGCAATCCATGTTCTCACTGTTTGATTCTATCCTTTCATGTTCATCCATCCATCCATGCACTTAAATACAAACTCGTCCCAAAAAAAAAAAAGCACGTTCACTTATGAAAAACAGCTAGATCTAATGTCTGTCAGTGCTGGTTGTTTTTGCAAGCCCAACACACTGGATTTTATATACTGATCTATTCTAGAGCTTTCGTTTTATTTTACTTATAGTTGATTGCTTGGGCGACCTTTTAAAGAAAGAAACCTTTTTTATTTCTGTTGTGAATTGGCAGAGCTTCATCTCTTGAGTGACTTTAATTCCCCTCTAACTTTACAGTGACATTATGCCTTGTCGGTGTATCTTATCTACCCTTTATTTCTTAGTAGTTAATGTATAACAATGGCTTATCCAACAGAAGGGCTGCACTTTGCAATCATAAGGTACACATACCACACCTGCAACTGAGGCTAGGACATTTGGAATGGTTACAGTTGAATGTTGATGAATGAGACAAAAGAACCTGCTTTCTGGTCCAATGTGTGCAGGCTGGTTTTATCAAGACAATTTGTTACAAAACATCCTTGTTTAAGGATATAATGAGGCTGCCCTGGAACTTGAAATTGGTGTGACCATTTCATAAACACACTACAAGTCTAAAAAACGTTTTTTGCAGCAGGTAAATGCGTCACTGGGTCCGCCCTATACTTCAAACTGTCAAAGGCTTGTTCCTCAATGTAACTACTGGCTTCTGTTTGAGCTGAAGAGACTGTTGCATGTCAGAGCAGAGCTCATAGTCAACATGCAGATTTCAGAGATTTATTGTTGCAAGAATAAGAACTTCTCAAGTCTATACTGCCTGCAAATCGAGTGAATATGTTCTAGGTGTTGATGAAATTGCTATTGACCGTAACTGGCAAAAGACATGCACAATGGGTTAAACCTACGCAGTTAGATAAAACCGCATTGCACAAATGTTCCTGTAAGTATGTCAGATGGGTTCCAGTATATAAGGGCTTTAAAATTCGCCCACAGATTTGATCATTGCGAAAAGATAAGGCAGGCAGAAAGATGATTGGTAAATTTAGCATCAATCTAATTGTTACGAGGCATGCATGTAGTCTCTTCCGTAGGTTTTGTGCTTCTCCTGGACAAAATGTAAAACTCGTACTCCTGGATTGTGTTCCTCAAATTGAGTGACATTTGATGGCCAAAGAAACCACCTATTGCAGATTTGAAGACTTTTTACATCAGAATGAAAGTATCTTGGTGTCTTTGGCCATTACTGGGCCTACAAGCTACGTGCCAAGGAGGAAAGTACTGGAGGGAATTTTAAAAGCATATCCAGACTTATATTGATTACTGAAGTCAGAAATGACTTGAGGCAACTCCGTGATATTTAACTCCTCATCCTTGCAGTGCTGAATGAATTATATGGCTATTGTCCTGTTTCTTGTATTTTTATTAGGATTTGTGTGCACAGAAAATGGTTAACAGCTCTTCTACTTTTTTTAGGGGCTGTGAAATGGATATTGGCTGTAGCAGTGTTTTTATTGACATTTTATGTCATATCTCAAGTGTTTGAAATAAAAATGGATTCCAACCTAGGAAGCCTATTTGGTAAGTTATCTATTTACTAGTTTCTATTACATTTTTATCTTTGTGCCCATTAGTACACCTCTCTTTTTTTTAATGGAAACATGGATATTGTTTAAGCCAATATCTAAACATAGCCTTTCTTGCATTTCTTCTTACGCTGCTGAATCTAAGATTACCAAAATTGTATTAAAACCTCTAGCAGCCCCAAAAAAATAGTTTTTATAATACTTCTTAAACATTGTTAATAGTTACTGATATTTACATGAGTGATTAATAGTTATGTAGGATTGTGCTATATTTCTAGGGCATATTATGTAGTTTTAAAATGGTATGGAGACTTTTACATCATTAGGGACTGTATTTCCCTGACCTCGGAGTGGAGGAAACTGATTTCTGTAGTCTCCGTGTTGGAGTCTTGTTTCTCTTCTTACTCCAGTACATTTTCTATGGGGAGTGCTTTGCTCAAAGGTAAGTGATGGGCAAATTAGTTAACCATTTTTTATAGAGCTCAGTCGCTTGATACGTAGATGTACCCTTTATATTTAACAACTCATATATAATTAGAAAATAATAATGCAAGCTAAAGAGTGAACAGTGAATTATAGCACCTCTGTAGCAGATAAGTGAGGAAAGATAGAGCAATTACAAAATGCATGAAAACGGCTGCAGCAAATGAGTAAGTGCGATTAAGGATTGGCGAATTACAGTTCCGAAAGATTGCGTGTTTGTCAGGATTCCACCGAAGAATTGCACATCACTGTCAAGGCTAGTAATTATGAGTTAATACTTTTGGAACAAGGTGGGTTTTCAAATACTAAAGGAACAACGGTAGTGGGGGTTTTGTTAAGTCAGCTGACCAAAAGTTCCGGAATAGAGGAACTGCACCAGAGAATGAATTGTTTTATGTGGGTCTTCATGAATCTGTGGCATTCCAGTAGAAACTTGGTTTTGCTATGGAACCCTTTTTTCCACTAAAAAGTATGTAAAGGCATGTAAGATAGGATGGCGTGTGGAGATGCAGTACCATGTGAGTTATGCATCTCAATTTGAATAGAACTCTCACCTTTGTTGAAAGCAAATGTAATTTTATTAGTGTAAGGGTGATGTGATTACTTCTCTGTATAGAAGAAAGAAGTCTAGCAGTGGAATCGAAGGTGTCTTTTGAGAGGATTTGGAGCATTGTGTGACAGTCCTTCCGGATTAGCATTCCCAGAGTCTTGTAGTGATGAGAGCAAGGCATGAGCAGCAGTCTTTAAATGATTGGTGGGCAGAAAGTATTTGATCTTTTTGAGAGAGAGTAGATGAAAGCTATCCATTTTAATGACTTTAGTGTGGAGTTGTAGAAAGATGATGGTCAAGAATGCCACCAAGGAAGGTAACTGGGGAGCAGGGAAGGTAAGGAATTTGTGGTTTCTATCTGCTTGAAGAATGGAATCGGAATTGTTTGTGTGTTTTGGGAAGATCGCACTCTTCCATCCAGGGTTGTAAGTTAATGAGAACGATACACAGAGTAAGGGTTTTGTATTGAAGCGTATTAAGAAATACTTGCTTCTTGTCTGTAATACAATGGATAGTGACAGCGATTCATAAGATACTTTGCTCAGGGTTTCTATATAAACGTTTAAGAGTGTAGAGGCTAAGATGGAGACTTGTGACTCTCCACAGGTAAGCTGTGGTGGATCAGCGATAGTGCAGCCAATCTTTACTATTTGAGATCTTTTGAGAGAAAGGAGACGGGCCAGACAAGAACTGAGCCATTGCTATCCATGCAATGTTTAAGTAGGGATGTGAGGCGTTTGTGATCTATGGTATCAAATGCAGCTGTAAGATGTAGGAGAACAATAAAGCAGCAGTCTCCTCCATTAAGGATTTGATGAACATCATCTAGAATGTTCAGTGTAGCATTTTTGTGCTGCTTAGAATCAAGGTTAAACCAAGACCGTGATTCTGGTAGCTCTTGACTGTAAGCTTTTTTTTTTTTTCTGTTAACCAGAGGCGAGGTTATCACTATTTTTATTTTTTTTTTATTCCCACCATGACCAGTTTTATGGCCGAATGTGGAAAAATATAGTAAAAAAACTCTGGTTTTCATCCTGCCAAATTTGCTGAAAATTGGCCAAAAAGAGGATTTCCAAACAGGGGTGGAGGGTTCTTAAAAATAAGTGTTTTTTATTCAATATGGAAATCTATAAAATCAAGATTGACATTAAAAAATGTACATTGTAATGAAAGCAAACCACATTTGGTAGGAAAGTATTACTTAGCATTATTTGTTGACTTTTATTGGTTTGGTGTATATTTGCTAAGGCATTTTTTCAGTTATCAGCAAAAAGCACAATATGCACATGTTCTTATCATGAAGGTATTAGAAGCCATTTCCTAAACAAAACCACTCTTGTTTGCAGACATCAGCAACAAGGACAAAAGAGCCTACCTTCGTTCTGCATAAGTGGGACGTCTGGGCAAGCCCACTAATGCGGATCTCACTCTGCAGTCTTCACTCAAATGACCTGACCAGAACTCTTGAGTTGTGTGTTGGCCATGTGCGTGCCCCTATTAAATATCCCGCCATGCCCAAAGACAAAGGATTCAGGGGGTGGGTCATTGGTACTTGACAGCTTCCCTGTTAACAATTGTGACCACTATGCTGTGTCAAGTCTTAACTGCCCTGCAAAATGCAGCAGTGCAAAAAAAAAGAAAAGAAAAAGAAACGTCAGGTGCCCTAGTATCATGCTTGTGATTGCAAGTGGTGCACCAGGTCTGATGGCGGCTGTATCCCGTTCCTCCTCCTCTATCAAAAAATTTGTGAAAGTGGCTAAGGACTGGTGAATCTGTCCTGATGTCACACGATTATTATTTTAAAGGCACAAATATCCTCCCGCCTTGCTGCGTTCTTGGGTATTGGTGGGAAAGTAAATGTCCATCGCTCCCACACTCATTGCTTCCTGGGGCCATCAAATTTCAATAATGCTGCTTTCATTCAGTATCATTTTTGCTTGGTGACATTGATGTTCGCGTTGCAGTCGAGTGTTACTTCCTGGGTCCATTTAGTTTGTTAGTTCTCGAAATACTGATGAACATTGTCTGAGGCTGAAATAAATTCTGGACACTTCAAATGGTCACCGCTGGCTAGAACTATTGAATCCCATTACTAACATTCATCACCTGAGACTCATTACTGCTTTGGATAATATTGCTTATTACTCACATTACTCACATACGTTGCATTAGTCATTTGTGTTTATTTCTGCAAGGGTCCATTCATGATAGTTGCAGCCAAGGTTAATTTATGCTCAATATAGCATCACCCCGTTGAAGCTCCTCCTTTCAGTTGACACGACTATTAACTTTGTTAAGAATTAACTCACTCATACTGGATTGAAGGACAAAACGTCACCTGCCACTATACAAGGTTGAAGCAGTTTCACAGCAGTCGTACAAATCACTTCCTGGTAAAACTACCTTTGTACTGCTGACTGCGTAACGATACTGGGCACAGACCAATATCATTTGACTTTGTGCTAGCCAGAAGACTTAAATTACAATAGCATCTCAATGCCCTGGCTAAAAGCACACCACACTGAGGGGAGAAAAGCAGCAATTTCCAACTGATACTGCGGGAATGTATCACGTCTTTGATCCCAGAACTATGTTAATCTTTCACCTTGTCTTGATCAATCTCAACCTCTGCACCTTGAGTATAGGACAATATTCTCAGTGACAAGATTCTTCTTTCTCATTCTTCACCAGACTGACAAACCATCTGCTTCTGCAGAATCTAAATTGGAAATATTTTCTGCACAAAGTTTTAATAATGTGAGCATGTACAACAGTTGATAGGACTGATCATCTCACAGTCTTTTATTTGGACTCTTCATTGCCTCTTCCATGTCTTAACGGCGTTTTTGTTCTCTTACCCATCTTTCCTTCCTGCTTACTTTCCCTTTACTTCTCCTGCTACAGTTTCTTTAACCTGCCCCCTCCCTTCTTCATAGACACCTTTCTTGTTTTACCCTTACTACCTCTCTGATAAGCTACACAGCTCATCAGAACACCTTACTATAATTAAATCTTTTATTTTTATGATTGTTTTCTCTCCTGAGCTACATATTTAGTAAGCCCTGCTTCCTCAACAAGTTACCTGTCTACTATATTTTTCTGTTGCATTGTAAATGTATGTATGTAGTTCTTACTATTCCTGATGATTTGCTGACGTGCTTCTTGGCGAGTAGCATGCTACTCTGGTACCCACTGTTGTTGGTTAATTTAGTATTTTTTAGTAAGCGAGTTTAGTCATTTGCTTTTAGAACAGTCTTTCATTCATTACCTCACTTTGGGGTGGAATCCGAGAAAGTTAGAGGTCACCCATGGACATTGTTGGGCTGTCTATTTCGAATGTAATGGCCAAAAAAACCTCTGCTCTACTACCCTCTACGCATCTCTTTTGGACTATGCTCACAATATGACGAACCAGAAAGGAACTTTTTCTTTACTGAGTTCAATGATACTCGGAGCAAGAGATCTTTAATGCCATTAGTGTTTATATATGTTTACCCTTATTACCCTGGGAGACCAGTGATGCTACAAGTTACAAGAAAAACTACATTTGCTGGAACAAAATTACTAAACATTTAATTTTTGTTCATGGGAGGTGAATTGTGCCTTCAACACAAAACCAAGGCAAAGTTATACAGTTATAAAGCTATATAACAAAGGCAAGTTATACACAAGCTAAGGTAGTAAGGTGACTGTACATGCAAACAATATGCACTGTTGGAGGCACGCAACACCCGTTGGCCTTCATGGGCTTCAGAACCCCCAGTCCGTCAGGCTGCTGCTACTTGACTAAAGACAATTCTTATCCAGCTTCTTGAAGGGCCTTTTACAGCTTGTCAGCCCTCCTTTGATCATTTCTTGTTCACTGCTTTTTGTGCCCACGGTCACACAATCTTCCTACTCTCATATTAAGAAGAATTTTCCTTGGCCACTTAGTGCCCTGGGGTGGGTTTGAAATCAGCAGGGACCCCATTCACAAGGGGGGGGGGAGGAGGATATTTCAATCTGGATTTTCACTGAGTCAACACTTATTATTTGACATCTTTATATCCTGTCAGGGTTTCCTGCCTGCTATCTAAAGCTGTATGATTTATTAGATCAGTATCACTGGCCAGACTTGCTTTAAAGGCAATTTGCTTATTTTTTTTAAACTTCTCCTTGGATAATTTGAATGATCTGCAACCATTAACACCCCTGTAAGTTCTAAGGCCTGCCACTCCTTTTGGAAACACATGCCATCACTCGCACAGCACCAAAGTTGGACAGTAGGCTGAGCAGTGTCACTTCAAAAACTATACACTCAAGAAACAGTTATATCTTAGCTTTCAGCAACAGGTCACATTAGGCTCACTTCCTGACATTGTCATCATCATTATCACATCAATAGGGCACCAAAATCTTATAGGGGTTTATAGTTACAATGTCAACAACATCTCATCTCAAAAACTTTCACATCAGAACAATTCATAATATGAGTGTTTAAACATAACACATCCAAATGGCTCACAATATTGAGTTAACATATTTTAATGGGCTCATAACGGCTTCTAACTGAACATTCTCTCCAGGCCACACAGTGGACCACTCTGTACCTGAAAGTAGCAAAACCTACAAGAATGTTCTTTGGCATAGGCATCTGTACTCCTAGGGGAATGGGAAGGTTCTCTTCTCATCCCTTCATCATCGCCGACCTTCTCCTTTCAGGCCGCCTTCCTTATTCTCCACTGCACAGCCCTTTCTCTCCCCTAATCTATCTCTTAATAGTCCTTCCCCTGTATTTCACTTGCCTTTTAGAACTTCCTGAAAGAAGTTTAGAGAGAACGTGAGTGAGAGAAGCCCAGTAGTGCCTAAAACAGGAGAGTTGTCTCCTGTACCAGCATCCCATCCTGCAAATAGTGTTGGATGCTGAAAAATGCAACGTGAATGGAACAATGACTTTAAAAACCTGTGGTTAAACTGCTACCACTATGCCAGAACTGTCTTAGTGCCTTAATATCTTGTATAAAGTTTTAAAGTCCTATTAGGCTGAGGCTAATGCAACTGGCTCAGCGTGTTTTAGATTACACGATTTGTCACTGATAATCAGATGCATTAAAACACAACTTTGCTTATTCTGCCAGATCTGCTGGCTCAGTGTGTAATGAAATGCTACATCTGCTATTCATCTTACCAAATTTCCTACACACCTTTTAACTTGATCCTGTAACTGTTATGCTAAGAGCATTCGTACTTGCCCAGTATGCTTTAAAATACACACTTTGGCACATATCATGCAGATAAATGACCCCACCCCTCATATATCTCATTGAACCAGAACATGGAATTTTACTCCAGCTCTGAAGATATTTTAACCCTCACTCTGACATGTTAGCTCTCCCACCCACAGGTTAGTCTAGTTCTAGCCCTGCACAATTGTCCTTGATCTGATGCCATCTGCCCATCATTGGGGTCTGCTACGCCCTGCCGAGACAAAGAATGCACAGGATGCTCGGCTACACTTTTAATCACCATTAATACCGTTTGCAATTGCAGAAGCAACTTCTGCATCGGGAGATTCCTCTGATCCTCTGTTCCCCCTTGAAAATCACTGTGAGCCAGCTTGGTGAGGTTCATGTTTGATAGGCCCGAAAATGGCTGCAGCATGTGGCTATGAGATGAGCAACTCTCGCAGGCACTCAGTCTCTCAAGTGGTCCCATAGCTCTTGTGAAACCTGGAATTGTAGCATAATGTTTTTGCTCTGAACATCTTGGTCTCCAGTTGGGACTTCAGTTTCCTACTACTTGAAGCAGAGTCCAACTCACTGGCACTGTTAATGTGTTTTCCGCACAGCACTGCCTGCAGGTCTAAGATTCATACCCTAGTAAGATACCTTACGGTTCCATGACCACTGATCTAGAGGGAGAATTACACTTTTATACTCTGTTGTGAAGGCTCCAGCTCCCTCATGATAATGGATCTGATCCTGCCCCATTGTCAGATGCTTCGATGGAATAGAGCATTTCCAACCTGCACCCAGATTGGCAGAGAATAACAAAAGGCAGGCATGGGCTAGCCATTGTACAGCATGGGTACAAATTTAGACTTGCTGCTTTCCAGCGCCATATTCGACCAATGGTGTCTTAACATTTCCTTCTTGACTTCTCATTAGAGAAGAATATCATTAAGATTGTTTGAAAGCATTTTTGGAACAAGCACATATACTCCCACTACTTCCTTGTCAAGAAGAAAAGCCAGAAAGAAGAATTTTGTCTGATTATGTTCTTGAAAACAGCAAGCAGGTGTGCCAAGAGTCGGAAGTTCAGATGGTTTTTCATCCGATATTTTTTAATGAAATCTGCCCCTTTATCTCTCTGTGTGTGACATTATCAGCATCCTTCCTTCATCTGGAAAGGATCTTGGGGTAACGTTATCTGAACTGTCTCCTCAAAGCAAGTTTTCAGCTTAAGCTGCAAAGAGAATTGAAGACAACAGACCTCCTTCAAGATGCAAGTCTCCAAATCCTAGTAGCAAAACTGGGCCATTTTGTACATAGGAGCAGTGCAGGATACAAGCATGCAACAGTATTGTTATTTGGGGCTTATAGTCTTGTCTACACTAAACAGATAGAAGTCTCAAAATTTCCCATTTGACATTCAGATGGGTGTCCCCTTTTCTGGGTTTGCATGCAAAATGTGCATTTTTTGTACTAAAGCCGCACTGTAGTGATGACACCTTCGGAAATGACTTGGAGACTAGTGGTATCTGAAGACAAGGGATTGGGACATAGAATTTTCCTTGACAATCTCTCCTGTCTTTCTCCTGATGGTGTCCAAAATAAGAATGTTACAGCTGTTAGATGCCAAACACTGATGCTTTTGACTTTGATAACCGGCTCTTGGTTGGAGGAATGAGGAGCACAATTAATCATCAAACAAGCATCAACAAAGCCATCAGCATGATGGAACTGTGCTTTCTTTCCTCCTTCCAATCAAGCCCAGCTTTCTTTCCTCCTGCCAATCAAGCCTTACTCTCCTTCAAACGGACACCACCCCCCTGTATTATATAAATAACCAAAAACAAAATGATGGGCCTGATTAACAAAAGGTCTTTGCACTTATGGCGGAGGCCCGCAGTCGTGGGGGATTATCCACACTCGAGGCAGAATCTCTGCAACAAGAATTCTCATTGTGGAGATTCCAGCACAGAGTATGAAGACTCCCGCCACGACAGCGAGGCCTCTGCCTTGAGTGCAGAGGCCCTTTGTGAAACAGGCCCGGAGTCCTTTCGAGGGAGGGCATACAGTATGGCCGTGGTTCTTAACCTTTTGACGTCTGGGGACCCCCACTCAATCAATACTGTAGTACAGTGTCCACCACTGAATTATTATTGGAATATGGGGACCCCACTGACCCATATTGGTATCCGGGGACCACAACATAAGCGATATTGATTTAAACTGCAAAACTATACACAGAAACAAGCATTCATCAAAATATATTCAAATGCATAAATATTTATTTAATGCACAAACAAATATTTAAAAAAAGCAAACTTTTAAATTTAATGGGAAGGTTGGAGCTTTTCTAAATTCAATTGAGGTTACCGATCTTGCATACTATACTCTGGTTGATGCACTTGTACTGCTCCCACGAATCAATCTGAGGATACCAACTTAATTTTTAGCCTCTTATTTCAAATTCCTGCAAGTTTACAGAATGATTTAAAGTTTTCACCTTTTCATTTTGCTTCTTTATTTATATGCGCTTTATTAATCTATTAGTATTATTTAATTTCCTAAGCCGTCACGGACATCCTGAACTGGTGTTGCGGTGCCCCAGGACCACAAGTTAAGAACCGCTGCATTATGCCATTAACTGCTAGCAAGGAACACAGCAGACACCACTGTGAACCACATGGGTGGTACTTGCTTAGGTTTTCAACAATGTAGGGCATTCCCAAAAATTATTTATTTCACATATGAAAATACTAAAACTTTACTTTCCTAAAACCTTGACCCAGAAGGATTACCCTTTTGATAGATTGGTGAGGCTTTTCTGTATGCCTGTTCACCAATTCCGCAGCAAGTTGAAGTTGTACAGACTGAAAATCATCCATATCGCGACCCACTGGGCTCTTCACTGATAGTATCCAAATCATCCAGTTTTCTGTCCAACTACATGAGGCCAGACCTTAACGCTAGGATGTCTAAGAAAATCCTCTATCACCATTTTATGTCGCCAAGTTTGATTGCTTGTCTCCAAACTACCTTCAATGCAGTCATTTAAGTATTCAGAATGATTGTATTAACATCTTGAAAGTAGTCAAGCAACCCTTCACACAATCTAGTTATTCCTTCAAGTGGAAGACATTCTGTATCTTGACAGGCAGATACCACAAGAAACAAGAACCAATATTGCTTTACATTTTTGTACATGTATTTGGCTGCTGTTACTCCTTTTACAGAGTTTCCTTCTTTGGCACCTCTGTCCACAATTGTGTTGTGATAAATTTACAAATAGCCTTAAATACTTTTCTCCCCCAGTTAGGCGACCCTTGCCTCTGTGTGAAATAGTAATGGGCCTCTTAGTTGAAGGGTCCATCCCGCACCTTTGCACGAGGTGGATTACCAGTATTTGACCTGGAAAGATTACTTATTGGTAGCTTCCATGCCAGCCAGATGAGACACTTTGCTTTAGTCTCTTTGTACCCTTTATTTTCCTACGAAATATAATTTCTCATTACGACTTCAATCTAAACAATTGTCCTTCCACCCTCCAAATCATTCTGTCAGCATTGCAATCTTTACATACCAGGATATGGAGAAGTCTCCTTGTGAATATTTAGGTAGAGGGAGGGTGAGCACAACTGTCTGTACCTTTTTGACTGTTTTATTTTTTTATTTGCAACTATTATTTAGGAACAAATTGCACAATATTTTAACAACCTCTGTCTGCAACCTTGGTTTGTTTTTTTAAACAGTTTGCAAATATTTCTTAGGTACTTTGTTTCCTTTCAAAATAAAATCTCCTCTCTTGCTTCCATTCTCCTGTATGTGATTGCATATAACAGAGGAGAATTCTGGAAGCTTTACAAATATCAAGAAATGTTTACATTTTGCAAACCTCCGTACATGTTTTTAGGTCTCTTCAACCAGACAGTTTGAGCTGTCTGGTTGAAGCAGACCTTTTGTGGACTATTCAAAAAACTTACAGTGGTTTTACCAATGCTTGTCATTGGTTGGCATGATTGACACTTCCATTTGCTTGCTTCTTGTTTGATGGCTTATCTACCTCTTCTTGTTTGTCCGTCCCCTAGAGCATAATCTCTTTACTATCCTTTTGATGGTCTAACTTGTAACCTTCCACTGCTCACATTTAGGGAACTCTTTTTTTTTTTTTTTTTATTTTTTTATAATTTTTTTTTTTTGGTGCGTCTTTCAGCACTTCATGAGAGTAAATTTGTGTTCTTGCTCCCTCCTCCTGTGCTGCCTTTTCCCCGAAATACATGCCAGCCAATGCAGTCTGTGCTACTTCCCCCTTCTTCCACTTCTTGTCTCCCTTATAATGATTTTCAGTAGATGCTGGCCCCCTCACCTAAGTGCTCCCTTTTTAAGCCACCCCAGCTATTTATTAAGTCCCCACCGACCATATGGATTAAGGCCAATCGAGGCCCCTCTACCCAATCCCCATTTCTTCGCTCCACCCGCTACTTCATTGCCCTCACGATCTATCAAATGATTCATATTTCTATTTAAACTTTTTTGAATACACGACTACTCCAATTGGCTGCCTGGCTACTCTGCTTCTAGAAATGTGCTTCTGCACAACTGAATATATATTTTTTTAATTTACATCTCCTAGTGGTGCCTGCCATCTTGGATCAGTAAATAAAGATGGAATAAAAATGACCATGTCATTCAGTAGGCCCTCATGCATTCTGAACCATGCACATGCATACGTCAGCATTTATGTACACACCTACTGAATAATGCAGCTGCATGATGTCATGCCACACATGCTTAGAGCTCACTGTATTTCCCTTGAGCGCTCCCCCTAACAATAAAGGCTTTTCAGTAATAAACCATCTATAGAAATGTGAACATTTTATGCATAAGGCTGTGTATATTACCTTTGCATCAAACAGTCCAACAACCATACTGTGGCACTGCAAACTGGCAGCGAATGGTACGTCAGGGAAAGGTTTGTTGTGCTAGTGGTTGAGCTTAAATAACCATGAAAATTTGTTGTCCTTGTCACCAAAAAGTATGTCCTGGGCGTCTGCAATAGGAATTTCCCCACTCCTATTCTTTGAAAGATAGTTAATAGGTTCCATACGTGTGTAGGAAAGAATAAAGGAGAGGAGTACCCTGTTGACGAGGGTAGTGGTTTGCAAGAGGTGGTTGGAGATTCTGAGTTTTATTTGTTGACGAGGATTATCTAGGAATAAGGAGAACCAGTTGAGAACCTTTTTCTTCCTATTCATTCCTGAAGGATTGTAAGGAAAATAGACTGAGTTATAATATGAAAGTCCATTGACCGGGTCAGGAGGATCTGGCAGTTAGTAACCCCTTTGTCTAGACCCTTAGTGGCTGTCGACTATTTATAGCACTGATTTTTCGGTAATACAGCCTGACCTACGGCATGTTTGTTGAAGTGGCCTTTTTCTGGCTGCTTCGACAATCTCTTTGAGTTGTCAACTCAGCTTTTTGAGTTGACTTGACGTGTAGGTTTAGTGGACTTTAGCAAGGGCTGGTAGGTTTGACACAAGATACAAGTTAACAATTTTGCATCTACACTCAATTTTCTTTTTTTTTAAGCACTGGAGTATCCTCATTTATTTATAGATTGGCTGGGGCTATTCCTTGCATCAGATGGGCGTTCATTATGTTGATCAACTAAAGAGAGAGGGGGACAGATCTATTTAAGCTGTGAGGTGGGAATATGATCCTTGTAATGGGAAGAAGGTTTGAGTTTGGCTACAGCATGAGCAGTTTAACTTGTGTAATGTCCCTGAAAGCATACCAAACATTAGCAGTTCTCGTAATTGAAGCCTAACGTGTGTCTAGGGGACTGAGAGTTTATATTTTCACTTTTTTAAAATAAGAAGTGGCTAATTTCTGGTTGGAGAGGGCAAAGTGTGCATTGCCTATTTCAGTTCTTCAATAATTTAGAATGTTTTTTGCTTTGTTGCGCTCGCTCCTGAAGAATGTCTCTTTGGCTTAATGTTTTTTTCAGGTTTTCTGCCCTCCGAAAATTATATTGAGGTTCTGTTGATAAAATCACTCTTGTATGTTTTTTTTATCACCAGAGGTATTCTAAGGCTCTGCGATGTTCTGCCTGCACTCAGTTTTTAGGTCGAGCCTAGCGGCAGCGCGCTTGCAGTGCTCGCTCTGCGAGGCATGCAGTAGTCGAGTATGCTGTGGAAGCCTCGCCTTCTCTCCGCCCATATTTTTGATTGGCTGGTGTCATTGTCCTTGGAAAATGCTAGCTTCCGATTTATAATGAGGCTTGTTTGTCCCTCCTTGTTACTGCCCTGTCGCCATTTGTTACCTCCCATGAGGACTGGATCTTTTACTTGTGGCGTTACACGGTCTCCTTCAATAAGTCGGTAAACACTATTTTTTTTATTTTTTATTTGCAGCGCGGTCCGCTTTCACTTTAGCTGCCGCGCTTGTTTATTTAATTAATTTGCCGTGCGGGCCGAAAGGGAGCGTTTCTACTCACTAATCTAACAAACATTTGCAATGCAATATGTCTCGTATTTACGCGAGCCATAATATTAGCTAATATTAAAGGGGAAGCAGCTTCAGTGGCAATCCGCCAACGCTTAAGGGAATTCAGTCCGTTAGATCAACAACACGAACTACCCAAAATAATTGAAACTGCGTATGCAGAATTAGTCAGAGACAGTTTGGGTGGGAAAGCTTTAAAACCACAACTGATGGGCAGTCCTGAAAAGGACACTTCTAAGCAGACCCCTACTTCTACTAAGAAGAAGTGGGACAATAAAAAACAACAAAAATTTAAAGGAAACAGATCTCAATCCCGAGGTAGATCTCCTCCACAGGAGCCCTCCGAAAAGAGGTATAACCTTAACAATAGGGATAATATTAGGAAATCTGACAGGTATCGGAATACTGATACACGTTCCTCTCCTTCCTTTCAGGGTTCATCGAAAAACTCAGAGAGGGAAGGACGGTCAGAAAGACAAGAAGAGCGTACAAAGTCCAGAGACAAGCAGTACGCTCAAGATTTCACTTCTAAAAAAGAAGAAAAGCCAAAGCAGAAGCCACAGTTCAAAAAGAAGAAAGTTGCAGGTCTAAAGATCAGACATGCCCAGAATTCTGATGACTCGACTACTGAACGGGGAATGGGCTCTGACGATGCTAAACAGTGCGGCAGAAATAACAAAAGCTCTCCAGAACCTGATGGAATTTCTGGTGACAGCGGACTTGAATGATTATATCATGGTAGAAACACCTGATACTAGAGTAAGTGTCCCACATAAAGTATATGAAATAACGCTCCAGATGGAGGGGGACAAAAGTAGGAAAGTGAGAGGTCTTTTTTGGGAGAACCTAACGTTTGGCTATGACATTTTGTTAGCTGAACAAGATTGGCCGCCAGCATTCGTCATGGACTCTCCTAAAGGAGAAACGGTAATTATGCCGGCATTCTCAGATCATATTCCCAGGCATTTACAACACACACATGTGCAGGAGTGGGCGGTAGCCTAGGCTCCAGCATTATACAAATCAAATCAAATAAACTTTATTCGATTTTCAGATTAAAAATCATAAAAGTCACACATTATAAAATTTACAATCTAATGTTTAAAAGACTAATACCTTACATGGTTACATCTTTATCGCTAACATCTTAAAATCATATCATCAGTTAATTATTATAACAAATGATCTATACATTAGTCTGCCTCATGATGGGTTTCCCATGTTATACTTTTCCTTTTTTTCAGTATGGACTTCAAGAGTCCAGTCATAGCTCCCACACAATAAACATTGTCCAATTTTTGTAGATAAAGGTAGGCAGGGCGGCATTGCCTCCAGCCCCCACCCTTCAGCATTGGCAAAATCCATCTAGATCTTTCCACTCTGTAAAATTTGCAAAATAAAATCACATGTATTGTCGTCTGAGGGGACATTTCATCAGAGGGGCACCTACATAGCTCGCTGGTCCAGTCATTTTGTGTAGGGAAGCTGACTAATCGATAAACTATCAAATCTGAGTCTTGTAAGGACAAACCTATCATAACTTCCTGTACACCATTCCAAATAAGGTTGAATAGTGGGGGATACAAGGGTTGGCTTATGTGTGATAACGGTGCTTTTCTGCATTTCTGAGGCCGCCCTTAGAGACTCTAGATGATCCTGACAGAAAACTCTAAAATCCTTCCTAGAGATTGTAGTCAGTGTTCCGGGGTTACTATAAAAGTCAGGTTTACCCACGTCTGTTAAAAATCTTCTTATGTACTTTAACCAAGTAATCTTGTTTGCGTGGGTTAAACTCATGGCATCTCTAATAATCTCTCTGTTTAGCTCTGTATAATTTGACGTCCAAACTCTATGCCATAACAACAGGGGCTGCATCTTAATCAAATCGGAAATATAAGGAATCCCCAGTTCGTTGTGGCAGTTATAAACGGATGTGCTCTGTGGTACTGCTAGTATAAACCGTAAAAACTTATTTTCCTCTTTTTGTAATATGGCTACATCCTGGTAACCCCAGACACCAGCCCCGTACATCGCTACACTCAAGCATTTTGCTTTGTAAATTTTAAGGAGGATCTCCGGGGGTCTTTTGCCCATTTTATTAGAAAAATTCATCAATGCCCCAATTGACCTTTTAAAAAGAAGAGTTCTACTTTTAACCGCTGGAATCCATGACCCAGAATGATCGAGTAAGACACCCAAATAGGAGAATGTATTAGTCGCATCGATCCTAACCTTTCCCAGGGGCAGGCTTTTGCAGCTATTTCTCCCCTTCCCACATGTCATCACGTATGTCTTCTTGATATTAAGTTTTAGGCCCCGGCTGTCCATGAAGTCAGTGTATGTTTTAAGAGCACTCTGGAGACCCAGCTGAGTTCTGGCCATGAGCACTGCGTCATCCGCGTAGAGAAGTGATACTATGGGCTTGTTGTTATAGTGAGGAGGGTCTTTTGTCCTGGCCGTTAATTCCTCTTCTAAAGCGTTGGTATATAAGGAGAAGAGGAACGGAGCCAGGACACACCCCTGTCTCACACCCTTCTCCACCGCGAATGACGCAGTGCATCTGCCCCCTATTCCATGTCTCACTTTTGCTGAGGCCCCAGTATACAATTGCCTCAAAAACTGGACTAAAATTGGGTCTACTTTTAAGTCCCGCAAAATATCCCAAAGTCTATTATGATTAACGCAGTCGAAAGCGGACGTAAGGTCCACAAATGCTACGTACATTTTCCCTTCTTTAGCTTGGGTATATTTCCCTGATATCATTATAAAATTCAGCACCTGCTCAATAGTCCCTAGCCCCTGTCTAAAACCATACTGCACTTTACATAAAATGTTATTATCCTCGGCCCAAGTTTGTAGTCTGTTCAGGACTATTCTACCTACTACCTTAACCAGGGAGTCCAGGAGAGAGATCGGACGATAACACGCAGGGTTATCGCGTTCTCCCTTTTTTAAAAATTGGAATAATCACAGATTCAGACCACGTCTTGATGAAGCCCTTCTCACAGCAGGCCTTCAATACCTGTGTCAGCAATGGGGACCAAAGTGCAGGAAGGTTCTTGAAAAGATCCATGGGCACGCCATCTGGCCCAGGCGCCTTACCACCTTTGCTTTCATTAATAGCTGCCGTAACTTCGTCTAGTGTGGCGTTTAGCCCTATAATCACAGATCTATCCGCCCCGCCTTGTATCTGAAGATCAGTGTCAGTTATGGGTTCTTCGGCCCCCCTAACGCTGTACATGCTTGAGAAAAATGTAATCCAAGACTCCTCGTCTATAGCAACTTCAATCCTAGGTCCCTCATTGTTTGCAAAGAAAGGGGCATTTACTGCCCGCCAAAACATAGTACAATCCCTTTTTTGTGAGGCCTCATAAAGTAAATCCCAGGCCTGTTCTTTTAGTTCTTTTTTCCTGTTTTTTCTGACCAAATTATAATTCTTTCTGCATGTACTAATTTCCTCCTGGTTTCTCACGGTTTTATGGAGGGCGACCTTCAGCAGGTTATATGCTTTCGTACATTTAGTATCGAACCATCCATTAGTACTTATTGGGGATACCTTCTTTTTTGCTCTTAGTGAGTTTTGAATCTCCAATGTAATAGATGAATAGGCCCTCAAAATATCGTTATAGTCTGCACTCTCTTGGAGACATACCACTATGTGATCATTTGCATTAATTATGATTTGTTTCGTCACTTCTTCGGCCTTTATCTTACCCCAACGTAAGGAATAGCCGTTCTGGCGTGCTAAGGTAATGTTTTGTGACAATGCCAGATAGCTACTATTTGGTTGTTCAACTAATTTGGGGATAGTTAAGCTGATGCTCAATGGCAAATGGTCACTAAGGGTGTTGGAGTGGGTTTTAAAATTATCAAACCAAGTTGCGTATCTATTGGGGATGATTATAAAATCTATCAGTGAGGCTAAACCTCTGCCAATAAACGTAGGGGTAAAATCAACACATGGAGTACACAAAAAATTTACAAAACCCAAATCATGTCCTGCCATAAGATCATTAAACATTTCTCCCCTTACATTATGTGTAAAATGTGGGGTATGTGTATTTTCTTCATCATATAACCCACACTGCCTATTTTCAGTATTACCACAAATACCAGTATTGAAATCCCCGCCACATAGGAAGATCACATCAATGTCATTTGGTACCCTTATTTTGTGCATTTCATCGCTAAGCAAATTTATAATTTTACCCAGTTCACCCTGTTCGATGTTATTATAAAAATTCACTATACATAGTACTACAGGAGAGTTCAAATGGATGCCCAACAATTGATAATAACTCGTAGAACTAAGCTTTTCTATTTTTCTAACCTTAATCAAATTTGAAATGTATACACACAAACCTCCTTTATATCTTCCATGCATAGATCTAACAGCAGGTATATGGAAAGTCTTATAGCCATCTAGATTGATCTGCTTCAGTAACCAGGTCTCCTGAAAACATAAGATGTCAAAACTATATATAAAATCTATCCAGATGGAATTATGTACTTTTGAATGTAGACCAGCAATATTCCAAAAGAGCACACGTATTCCATCAGAAACATAAACAGTTGGACTATCAAGGGTGATGGTTCCTTTAGTGTGTGCGTTTGTCCCGCTACCATCAATGACGTTTGTAGGACATCCAACACTAGTATCATCCTTCACTACATTATTCGCTTCCTCACTAATATCCTTTATCATACTGGGGACAATGTTACACCCCCAGTATCGCTCTCTCGTATAATCGCACTTGGTTCTGAGGGTGCTACTTTATCAACACAGTTATACTCATCACCATTAACCGGGAGTCAATCGTTCTCATCCAAGGATTGAAGCGGCATAAATCTATTGGAAACCTCTATACTATATGCCTGCTTGCTTGTGGGTCTGTGCATGGGAAGACCTATCCCTAATCCATTTTACAGGGCCTGGTTGATAAAAGTAGCTCAAGGGAAAAACCTTTATGCCTACTTCAAAGTTACATCTGTTATTACCCATCCTTCGGAAAATTTCCCGGACCAAAGTAGGACTTCCTAGGGAGAGAACTACGCAGTCCCCTTGCGCATATTTTCCAATTGTACCCACCCAGGGGACCCGTCTAACCATTTTAAAAGCTGAAAACATATCCGCGGTTAGACCTGTTCTAGTTCCCAAGCAATGAATTGTCCTATTCCTCAATGTGTCCCACATTTCCTTTTCCCCTTCGAGTAGTGGGGGAACGTTTGTCAGCACCACTGTATAAGGTAGCGCCGCAGGGGGTAAATTTAAGATTTGACGATTCTCTAATTGCTCAGGTGACTTAAACTCATCTTTCCCTATATTTGGGCCCATTTCCCTCTGATGTCTATTACCCTGTCGTTTATCCGTCCTATCAGTGCTCTTTTCTGGCAATTCACTGACATTCCCCAAACCTGGGGTATGGTTGATATTGAATGGTTTTTTGGGGCCTATAGCCATCGTGATGTGGTCCCTTTTTTCTTCCGAATTTCTCTGGAGACACAGTGTTATCTATTGTATTCAGGCAGCGTGGTTTGAAAGTGTCTCCCTTTTTCTCTACTTCTTTTTTTATTATCCACTGTAGGGAGCCTATCTCGATTCTCTGCCAGGGATGCCAAGCCCAGCTCTATCTTGTCTAATCTTAATTCTATGGCAGCAAACGATTGTTTAATGTATTTGCTTAAATCGGCTAGTTCATTCCCTATACTAGTTGTATCTGCGTCATGATTCCCTTGCCCCCTTCTTTTAGTTTTCCTGGCCAAACCTTTATTTTTAGATTGTATCAAATTACCATTCCCCTGTTTATTCTTCACTGCAAGTATCTGCGGGGTGGGCTCAGGTGGAGCATTATGTATCAAGACCTGTGGGCTTCTAGGCCCTTTTTTTGGTATCGGCATACAGCATCTTTTGGGTGGGGGGGACAACTCTGCCTCCAGATCGCTGGTGATGATCTCTTCACCAGTAACCTGGATGCTACCATTTATGGGCTCCCTATTAGGGTTTCCTAAAAGCCCCTTCTCCCCAACCTCTTCGATCTCCGTCTGTTGTAAAAAAGTAGTCTTATTCGTAGTAACTACGTCCTGGGGGTTCCCTTTTAGGGACTCCTCGACCGTAGATATTTGCTTATCTAATGCTCCGACCACCCCTTTAAGATATTTCAAAATGGTCTTATTCACATCTGCTGATTTACCACCAGGTTGCCCTAAGCTCGCGTTTTTGTAGTTTTCTCTTCCCCATTATGCTGCCTCTTATGATTGGAACACAGATATACTCTTTCTGTTACACGGTGTGCGATGACTGCCTATTATTAACAAGAATAATCTAATCTACAGCAGCAGAGATTGCACCCCCTTCCGTTTTTGATTACTAAATGGGGACGAAGTCTTACAGAATCAAACAATTAAACGTTCGTTGTTCTCTCTAATAATTTCAAGGGCTCAAAAAAGCGTACATACAGTTCGAGCCAAGGGACCTGGCCCAGCCCAGCCTCCTCCGGACTCTGACGGGATAAGACGGGCCCGTCTTGGCCCAGTCTTCACCCGTGGTGAGTCCGCGCGCGTCCCGCGTCGCGGCACCTGCTCTGTACCTTTGTAGCATCCTCCAGGGAATGGGGCAAAAGTGCAGGAGTGCTTGTTAGGGGCCAGGGACTGCGGTAAAGTGCCAGGTGCAGTTCGTTGCAGAGCGGACTCAACTCAAAAAGTTTCTTTCTTCAAAACCTTTTATATATTGTTTGTTTAGGGAATACAGACCAAGGCATGAGAGTTTGACCGGAGAGATAGGTGGAATGAATTTTAAAAGCCCCGGTTTGAAAAAGAGGTCTAGTAACGTTTTGCTGCTTACTCCGGCCGTTTATAGCAGAGACAGTAAACTCCAATTAGCTGCTGGCGGTTTGACAAGAGAGCATCTGTGCCGTCCCCTTACCGCCACTTACTTCATTCAGACAACCTCATTGCCCCACCTTAGAGCACAGCATTCATCACGCTCTCACCACAGGAGAGAAATGCACCACCGGAGATCCTTGCCCGCAATCGCCAGCACACTCCATGATCACTCCTCAGCACTCTGGGACCGCAGCAGCACCCGTAGCGGTCCTCGGTGGCATACAAAAACCATGTTGGATGGGATGGGGATGCAACCCACCACGTTATTCCTTTAAAAAATACTCCAACTGCACAGAGGCAGTATCCAATAAAGCAAGAAGCTAAAAAACAGGTCAGGGAGATCTTAGATCAACTTGAATACCAAGGGGTGATTGAAACTTGCACCTCTCAAATGAACAATCCTTTGTTTCCTGTCATGAAACCTGACAATACATATCGTCTAGTTTTAGATCACACTGAGTCATCAGCGTGATGGCGTTCACGTTGAAGGGAATTCATTGGCTGATGAAGCCGCAAAGGGGGCTGTACCTACGGCTTCCGTAGCTGCAATCACTCATTCTAAAACGAGAATAGATGGTGAGATTATGGTGGCTGTTATTGCTTCAAGCAAAAACAGTGGTGCAGTACCAAAAAGATTTCCACTCAAGTACTCCTACAAGTTAGATGCCAATAACATTCCATTTGCTCAGATTCCTTGAGTGGGGGATAGAGTAATTCCAAACATGGATCGTAGGTTAGGTTTAATACTAGCAGCACACGAAGGGATAGGTTCTGCTCATGCAGGAGTTACAGCGACTGTTTCCTTATTGAAACAACGCTACTGGTGGCCTGGTTTAACAAAGCAGACTATGTCTTGAAATGCGACATCTGCCAGCAGATGAAGGGTTCCACCATAACACGTCCTGCGCAGACACCATTGTTAATAGCTGACAAACCACTAGCGTGTCTACCTAGACAACTGCGGCCCCTTAAAAAGAAATGGGGCTAAAAGATATATAATGGTAGCAGTGGACTCCTGCTCGAGATTCCTATGGGTGTGGCCCCAGCGCTCGGCTGACGCTCGAACTGTTATAAAAGATTTGCGAGTCTTCATAGGGACATACGCAATTGGCACACTACATTCTGACCAGAGCCCTACGTTTAGCTCTCGGGCTTACAAGGAGGCAATGGGAGGTTTGGGTGTAGCATTGCGGTACTCATCTACGTACCATCCCGAGGGAAATTCGGTCGTGGAGAGAAAAAACCGAGACTTAAAGCAATCTTTAACAGATAGAGTATTAGGCACAGGTGAAAGTTGGGTAAAACATCTTTATGTGGTCCAGCGGGCCCTTAACAACATGCCAAGAAGTTCTCTAGGGGGTGTCACTCCATATGAGGTCCTATTTGGGACAAGAATGTGGGTACCTGATCTTGATTGTGAAGGCGCAGTGGCAGATGAAAAACCTTTTGACATCCATGATCGTTTGGCTGTTTTACAGGAACTAAATGAATCCAGGACAAAACAAAGTAAAGTCCACCTGAAACAGACCACCACTGGGGAAGTCAAATCAGTCACGGCAAGACCTGTCTGGATCCCTAAAGTCAGGGATCTGATCGGAGAGAAAATAGCGGACAAGAAAGAATTTGGGCCATCCTACAGAAAACCTATACCGGTCCTAGCAATTGAAGGAACAAGAACTGTACTTCTATCGCCTCTTGCCGGAAAAAAGGAGAAAAGATTTGTCTCAATCGACTTAATCAAATTACACTATGTGGCCGATACTAAGCAGTATGCCACGTGGACTCCAAAGTAGCAGACGCCCGCTTCTCGCTACAATACAAGAAGTTCAAACGGAAAGACTCATCACGTTCGAAGAGTCACCTGTACGGAATGATGGACTATGCAACAATGCCATGGAACTCGTTCCCCTTGAACCTGAAGTTCGACTTCAAAATGAAACTCAAAATAATGCACAAATTGCTATTCGACCAAATATAGACGTCTACGTCAACATACCTCGACAAGAGCAAAGAACGATTTCAACAAATCCTGATGCAATTCCAACAATTGATCGAACTGCTTCTGGCTACTTCATGAACTTTGATACGTTTTCTTTGGATCCAAGTAAACCTGAAAGGACGCCAGCCCAAAAATCACGCAAGCAGCAAGTTAAAGACTTTATGCACTTTCTTAGAAAGACTTACCTGGTATCACCATGGGTAAAACTATGGGTAACTTCCGGGATTCTTTTCTTTCTTTTCTGGTTAGGCTTAGTTATAGTTTTTAACATGCTTATTAATGGACAATACATTCGGCAAAGCTCTGCTGCCCAAGAAGTGAACTTAATATTAAAACCACATCGAGGTTTTCGGGGGGCGTGGCTAAGCGCGCATCCAAGATGGCCGCGCCATTTTGAGCTCCGGCATACCGCCGACGCAGTAGCTCAATTAATATGTTTATTCAGGTGACTTTTTGCTCACCACGCTGCTGTAATGAGCGGCGGAATGTCTCAGGACCCTCTGGTGTGATTTTCGGACGATTTTGCCTGATTCCTGCCTTTTCGAGTGTCGTGACTATTTTCTCCTCAAGCTCAAAATGGCGGCTATTACAGAAGCTTTGTCGACACTTGGACCGACTGCTTGATAATTTCGGTCTGTGTACCCTGGTTCCTTGCATATTATCTACTCTACACGAGGTATTGTGGCTGCGTTATGCATATCTTCCTCTGCAGTGCGATTCTCTCGCTGGGAATGTAGTTTCTGCGCGTCTTGGACATAAGGAGAGGTGCTCTCTGTCTGAACTCTTTCGGCAAATATAAGATTTAACCTGTGGCCTAATTGTTACTTGGCTCTACCTCAACGTGTGTGCACTGGTTCAGGTATAATTGTTGGTGTGCACAATCTTAGAGCTTTTTGGCATGTCTGTCAGCACAGCGCTTATTCACCAGGGATTTCTCTGACAAAATGGCGGCCGCCACGGAGACCTCGTCTTCTCGGAGTTTGTTGGCATACATATAATCTCCCTTTCCTGTATGGGCTGCTGCAAGGTATTTTCATGTCGCTGTTGGTAGTATTGCCAGGTGCATGTTATACATCTCATTGAAAGAGTGATGTCGTGTATTGGAATGCTACTGCTAATATCGATCTAAGCACATTGTGGTGTTCGCTGACAGGAATCTTTTAGACCCATAATACCTAACTAGTGCTTCGGATCTAACTGACTGTATTACAAGGAGCGGAGTAGCGCTGCTGTTTGTTTCGGTCTGAGGTTGGCTGTGCAGAGTTGCACTACTTTTGTGAACTGGTTCATCAATGGTGTCTGTCCCAATGGCAAAAGGCATGGGCATTACCTCCAAAGACAGAGATTCTAAGGGGAATTTGAAGCGGTCCAAACAAACTTCTCCCACGCCGGAGATACCAGCTAAGGGCAACCAAGATTCCGCTGTAACCTTGGACACTATCCTTCTCAGACTTAATTCAGTCCATGATATTGCACAGAGTACCAAAACGAACACAGACTTACTTCAGGTTGAGGTAGCGGCAATTCGGAATGATCTTATAAACCTCTCGCTACGTGTCTCCAATGCAGAAATTCGAATAAGCTCTGTTGAGGATTCTACGAATAAGCAAGCTAAGCGTGTACAAAGTATGGATCGCTCTTTGGTTTCACTACGGAGAGACCTCACGGAACAGGAAGACAGGAATCGTAGGAGTAACCTGCGTATTTTTGGATTACCGGAAGACTGTGAAAAAGCTGCTCCATCTATGTTAGATTCCTTGCTTACTTGGATTCCTAATGTGCTGAATATCTCATTTCAAAAAGACTTTGAAATAGAACGTGCTCATAGTGCCCACCTTTAAAACTAAATCCTTGGCTTCTCCGCGACCAGTGATTTTCAAACCCCTGCGTCATCAACATACTGAACAAATTTTAGCTCAGATGAGGAAAATTAAAACTTTGCCCTGGGAAGGCCATAGAATAGCTATATCACAAGATTTTGCCAGAGACACTGTTATTCGTCGGAAAGGGTTTCTGAATCTGCGCAGAAGGCTTATAGAGATGAACATTCCATTCTCCTTTGCAGGTCCCTCACGGTTCAGAATAACTCACAGAGGTCGCACCCAGATCTTTTATGAACCTTCAGACCGTTCCACTTTTTTGGATAATCAGTCTGAATCACAGATGGAATCTGAGTCTCTTTCTGGCACGTCTCATCCCTGACGTCTTTCAATGCCAGTAAAGTTTGCTCCATGGTTTCTGCGCCTTGCCACAAGTATAGGACTATTACTACGCATCTGTGCTCCTTTTTGATAACATAATTACACACTATTGAAGTTGGTAATATGTATTGTTTAATATTTCTTAACTGATTTTTTCCTCACAGGTTGTATGGCTTATCTTATTTGTATGAATGCTCCTCTTGTCGTTATTTTCAATATGTTAGTATTTTTTATGTGTTATCTTATTATCTATTGCATGTCCTTGTTGTCTCTATCCATCTCTCTCTTTTCGTCTCTCTTGGATTTTTGACCTCTGCTTACATTGCTCCTGTTTTTACTTGCGATTTCTCATTTTTATGGAATCTCTTTTTCTTCTTATATGATGATGAATCTCCCTTGATATTCATTTCAGATGAATACCTTTCCTTCTATTTTCTATACTCTTTCTCTCTGACCTGCTCTTCTGTATTCATACTATTTGTTTGCTTTTCCTACTTTTAGTCTGACTTGCTCTTCCTCTCTTCGTCTAATTTTAGGTTATAGTCTTATATTGCTGTTAATTTTTATGTATATTTATATCGTCACTCTGCATGATTACTTTTTTATTTTTTTAATATGAAATTATTCATTCTCTTGATTCTTTGTTTTTTATTCTTTATGGACTTCAGATATAAATTCATTTTTTATCCTATTATATTTATACTCTAGTATTCACTCCTAAATAATATATAGTTTGTAATGTTGAGTACGTTTTTAGATTGAGTCTTAAGATCGTATATACTGTTTTTTATATTAGCTTAAATTGTCATCAATTACACCTCCTTTTAGTTCCCATAATGCCTTAAACTGTTATTTATATTGACTTATATGTAGTGTTCCTTAAGTAGATATTTATATACAATTTTATATTGGGATATGATGATGTTTTTGGTTTACCCATCAAATATGGTATATTTATATGGTTCATTTTAGTATTTATACTATGCCAATTGTTATTGACTTGCATACGTTTATATCTTACATGGTTATGTATATTTCCTAATATTGCTATTTATAATACTTCAATTTTATATTTATCTAATGTTATTTTCTCTTGCCTCTACTCAAGTCAGGAATGTAGGTTGTTCGCTTTACAAATATGAGATGTATTTTTGCCTGGATTTTGTTTTATTTATTCTGATTGATTCGTTTTTAATAGTATAGCAGGTGTAAATTTCCATATATTTGTTCCGCCGTTTAAATAAGTTATTACTAATGAAATTATCAGTGTTGAGCGGTTTGCATTGTGTTTGCTGGCCTTTGTGGTTGCTCCTCCACGTTATTTCCCCCATGCAAAATGTCTGTTATAGACATCCCCTGGTGGGGTACTTCTTTTTTTTATGCTCTTTTCTTCTTTGGAATTCTTTTGTTCTTTCTTTTCTTCTTGCTAGTCTTTCCTCCTCCTACTTCTCTGGGGACTTTTGCCTTAATGTTTGGCTTACAATTTTTTTGCCCTTCTTCCTTCATATTTGAGGATTTATTGATTTTCTGCATTTTGTTTCTGTATCTGTTGTCTTTATCTATCTTATTTTCTGTATCTTTATGAATGGTTTAAATGTTCTCTCTCTCAATGTTCGCGGGTTGAACCATCCTGTTAAGAGGACCAAGATTCTTGATTATTGTAAAAGTTTGTCTGGCGATGTTATTCTACTTCAGGAGACTAAGATCGCTTTTAAAGAAGCTTTGCTTTTGCGAAAAGAGTGTGTTCTTGATGTTGCTTGTTCTGAAGCCTCTGGTAAAAAGAATGGGGTCGTGACTTTGATTTCCAAAAATTCCGGCCTATCTTTTGTTACTGCTGAACATGACACTAATGGTAGATGGTTACTTTCTCGCTTGTCCAATGGTTCTGATGATTTATATGTCATGAATATATATGCCCCGAATATTGATGACCCTCTTTTCTGGGACTCCATAAATAAAAAACTCTCTGATATTCCTCAAAATGCTAGAACTGTCTTTGGTGGGGATTTCAATCTGCCTTTAGATCCTATTTTAGATAGACAGTCTGCTTTCAAGTTTCGTTCCCCTAGGTCACATAAGCATTTGCTTAACATGTGCTCTTCTCATCAGCTTGTTGACACGTGGAGGGTGCATAATCCTAAGGGTAGTGATTTCACATTTTTCTCCTCTCCACATTCTAGTTTTTCTTGTATCAACTATCTTCTAGTTGATGCTGCTCTTTTAAAACATACCAGTAACGTCATGATTCATCCAATCGTTGTGTCTGATCATGCAGCGGTTTCTTTGATGATTCATAATATTACTGATAAGAGAGGCCCTCGTTCTTGGCATCTTAATACGGAAATTTTGGACGATGAGGACGAAGTTGAAGAGCTCAATAGGAAGATTGTCAATTTCTTCAATGATAATGTGTCTTCGGTTAACTCCCCAATAGTTTTATGGGATGCTTTTAAATGTACCATTAGGGGTCATGTTATCAAAAAAATGTCCAAGAGGAATAGTGATATTAGAAAGTCGCTGAAAACTTTAGGAGATGAGATCAAGCGTAAAGAAGTGCTCTATAGACGTTCTAATGATAAAACTCTCCTACAAGACATCAAAAATCTGAAATACTCTTTTAATTCTATAGTTACTAAAAGGGCTTATATTGGTGTACATGCTCAAAAATCTCGCCATCTGTTGTTACGAAATAGAGCTGGCAAGTTGTTGGCTGCCACTTTGAAATACCAAAATACTAATGTCAAGGCGGTCCAGATTTCTTATATTAATGATAGCAGTGGTGCTAGGAAATTTCTTACTCAGGATATTCTTGAAGTCTTTCGGGATTTTTATGAGAAATTATACACTCCCAAAGATCAATGCAACATATCTGAGTGTCAGCAGTTTTTTAAGTCGATTCATACGAATACTATTTCTCATTCTGATATGATTGATCTGGGGAAGCCGATTGAATCTGAAGAGAGAATTCAAGCTATTAAGGCCACTCGGTTGGGGAAGCTCCGGGTCCTGATGGGTTCCCCATTGCTTTTTATAAAACTTTTGCGACCTCAATAATAAAGTATCTTAAGGAAGTCTTTGATAATTTTGTCCTTAATGGTAAGGTCTCGGGTTCGGCTGCTGAGGCTACTATTGTCGTAATTCCGAAGGAGGGCAAGGATCATTCTGATCCTAAGAATTTTTGTCCAATTTCATTATTAAATATGGAAGCAAAAATGTTTGCCAAAATTTTGGCTAAACGTTTAGAAGGTCATATCCCTAGTCTTATTTATGCTTCCCAGACTGGTTTTGTAAAAGGGTGACTTGCTAGAGATAATATCCGAACCTTTTGTCATATCCTGGAGAAAGCTAAACTCTCTATTTCTCCTTTGGCGGCGATTGCCCTTGACGCCGAGAAGGCTTTTGACAAAGTCTCTTGGCCTTTTTTACAAGCAGGGCTTCAATCACATAATTTAGGGGATTCCTTTATCAATATGGTGATGTCTCTCTATGCGCAACCTAAAGCTAATATCAGAGTCAATGGGGCTCGTCTTCTTTTTTTAATCTGTCAGGGTACTAGACAAGGGTGCCCGTTGTCTCCCCTTCTCTTTTTATTGTCTATAGACCCACTTCTCCGTTTACTTAATTTAAATCAGGCTATTAAAGGTTTTAGGTTTGGTTCACATACGCTTAAAACTGCTGCATATGCGGATGACGTCCTTATTTTATCAGAAGATATTGTTGCTGCACTCCCGGCTATCTCCAATACGATTAAAGAGTTCTCACGTGTTTCAGGATATACTTTAAATAAAGAGAAGACAGAAATGTTCCCTCTTAATTCGTTGTGCTTTCCTTCTCGTATGGGCGATTCGGGATTTAAGTGGCAATCGACTCGTCTTAAATTCTTGGGAGTATGGTTTTGTAAAGACCTTGTTGATACTATTGCTTACAATGAGTCTCGTATCATAACTAAAGTTAAAGACCTTTTGGCCTCCTGGTCTCCGAAATATATCTCCTGGTGGGGAAGACTTCAAACTCTTAAGATGATGATAACCCCGATTATTAATTTTTTATCCTCCATGCTACCTACAAAGCTCTCTTCGTCTTTTTTTCATGAGATTGACCTTCTCACATCAAAATACTTGTGGAGTGATAAACGTGCTAGAATTGCATATAAACATCTTAGGAAACCCTCTGTTCTAGGTGGATGCAATCTTCCAGACTGGAACTTATATCAGATTTCCTTTTTAGTTTCTCAGGGCGCGCTCTGGTTCTTGCCGGATTCCCAGCATACTCCTCCGTGGATTTATATTGAACGTGATTTATGCGTTCCTCTCTCTACTCCTTCCTTTCTCACTGCGTCTAAATTTGTTCTGGCTCATTCTCAACGTATTATCTCGGACACGGTTACTGCACTAAAATATATTGATAAAAAAGTATCCAAACCCATCAATAAATCGAGATGGTCCTCACTATGGTATAATCCTAAAATTGTTGCTGAGATTGACTCTACGACAGTCTCTTCCTGGGCTATTAAAGGTCTTTCATTGGTTAAAGATCTTTATGATTCTAATTATGACCCTCTTCCCTTTTCTTCTTTGGCTAGAGATTATAACCTTAATAATATGGATTTCTATGCTTTTTGAAATTGAAGGTTGCTCTTTCCAAAATATCTCTTTCTACAGAGTCGGTTACTGTCTCACTCCTTTCTATGTGGTATCGCTCAGGTCATACTGCTTTGAGAATATATACATTTTTATCTGCTCCACTTCCTTTACAGTCTACAATTACACAAGATAAATGGTCTCATTTCCATAAGGACACTTTTGAGCATATTTCACAAGAAACTTGGCAGCTGATTGGGAAGCTTTCTTTACGTAATAAAATTGCTCCATCCCTTATCCAATCCAAATTTTTTGCATTGAATCTCTTGCATTGGACCCCTGCTCGCTTACATAATTTGAAGCTTAGCGATAATGATCTTTGTTGGAATTGCAATTTGGCTCCAGGCACTTACCATCATATATTTTTCGAATGTACCTTACTGCAACCCTTTTGGGAGTTGGTACGGAAGCATTTATCACTAATCTTTAATATTTCATTGGAGTTATCTCTACCTATGATTCTTTTGGGACCATGGGCTGCAACAACTCCTTTACCCCTTGATACTACAGATATGTAGTTATTGGATATACTTATTTCCATTGCTGTTAAAGTTATATTAGCAGAATGGAAATCTTTTAATCTATTATCTTATCATACTTGGTGGGCTTGGGTATCATATCTTCGTGGGGCCCATACTTATGTTGAAGAGAAGCATTACACTCCTTCCATTTCTAGTGGTGTTTGGAGGTCATTGGATGAGTATATGAATTTGTCTTCTAAAGGGTTAGTAGCTCAGTATCCCTTTGATTCTATTGCTTAATTTATTTCCATTATTGAAGCAATTGTTCTTTCTTTCTTTCTTTCTTTCTTTCTTTCTTTCTTTCTTTCTTTCTTTCTTATCTCTATCTTTTCTTTATTTTCTCTATGTATTCTTATTTTTGTTCGAGCAATACGACTTCGCTTTGTCTTCAAATATTATGAGACATTGATATTTCATGACAATTTTACCTGTGCTTTGTAATGTATTTCTAAATTTACTCTTTTCATATAATATATTTGTATATTCTACTTTCCTGAAAATTTTATAGTTTCTCATATGAACTCTATTTTCACTCGTGTATTTATTCGTACTTAAATTATCTGTCTCATAAGGTTATGTGGTTGTATTGCATTATATTATGAATGTATTAACTCTTTTTAAATAACAATAAAGTTATTGGAACACACAAAATAAAAAAAAAACACATCAATCATCTCATCGAGAACAAAGAGACTTGTCGTCAGTGAACATTACAGCAGTTCCTATACCTGATGGTATAGTGTGGGACAAGGTTTATTTCGATATATTTGGCCCGACCGAAATTAAAAAAATTCCACATTTATTTAAAATATCATTAAGTGATATCATTACCTCAAGTACATTTTCCGATGATTGGGATTTTGAAACTGTTCATAACATGTTGTCTGATTTGGAAAAATCTGCTGCGTTTTCTAATAGTGAAACATTGGAAGGCACATGAGACTATGAATCAATGTATTGTTAACAGCATTATGGGCATCGTTTTTTGCATAAATCTGCTACACCTAGAAATGTGTTCACATACCACCAGTGGGAACATTGTCCAACACCACCGAAAGGCAGTTCAAAAACATTTGCACAGAAGTTTCCATATTTTTCAGGGTTTAATATGTCTGACCCAGCCTCATATTATTATAAGGTTGCACCAACATCAGCACAGAAAAATATGTTAACAAACTCCAAACAGATTTACTCTGCATCCTTTATTGCCCAGTTGTCTGAACAAGGTTACGACTGATGGAAAGACACCATAGACTTAAAATCAGTCTGGGGTACTAGAGAATGGCAGGTGCAGGGGTTAAAAGCTTTGTTTAGAGCATGTCTCATCCCTCAGCAGATCATGTTTTTGAACGAGACAGTGCAACAGACGTCTTGCCTTGGACTAGCCAAGAACAAAGACTTGAACACACCTCGAGTGCCGATTCCATCAAACACAGAGGGAAACGAAACCTCACAAACAGGGATTACATTAGATGACCTCATACAATACAATAGATCAGACCCCGATTGGAAGAAATGGTTGATTTGGCCCACAGACACCAATGGTTGTCAGGAAAGATTCATGGGTAAAACCGAAGGGTTCACAATCCATTGGCCAGATCTGTGCTATGTACAGAGACAACATCCAGGGGTAGTGACGTCATACAGTGTTGGGAAGTTGTGCCTTAATTGGCTAGAAATCTCAACACTCACAGAGGTGAAACAACACTTATCCTTACTCACACAAGACATGGATCTTAGGGATTTTTGACTAGGTCCCAGGAAACAACGCCAAAAACTTTCATATATGCTGACATTTATGCTGCCTACAATGAAAATTGGAAAATATCCCAACAAGAGGCCGCAGAAAGAATACGGGAAATAGACCGTATTAACTTAGAGAAATCTCTAGCAGTGGTAGACAATGGGTTAACAACATTGACCTCCAGGATATATTCCTTAGGCAACATTGTATCTTCTGTGATAGACATACTAGAACAAGATTTGACCATATTACAACACGGGCAATCTCAATTACGTTCTATTATGTTGTTAAGCTGGACGCTGCAATCTTTGCGTGCAGGCTATGTGCCTTGGCATTTTATCAACAGCACGTCTCTGTTTTCTGAATACAATCTAACAGATAAACAGATAAAAATGGCACAAAGGGGAGTACAATATACAATGCTGCTTATCGAAAAACTGGATAGATTACCATTCACAGTGGCAGAATCACCACACACAGAATGGCTAATCCATGGCCACATAACTCTACCGGTCACTTCTTTTCAGTTTCAATATTGCCTTAAACAAAAGCAGGCAGGCAAATATGAAAAAATGGGTAAGGAGTACATTAAGGAATCTTGGGAATTGCCATACAGATTTTGATGCCGGAGTGGGGATCGAGAAGTGTTTCTCAGTGGTACAAACTGTGAGAGCGCTTTAAGTGGATCGCTCATATGTCAGGACATTCTACTGCACGGGGCTTGTAATGGTTTTGTGGCGAACTTGTCCTGTCATCTGAGAGGTGCCCCAGCTGCAGGGATTACTCCAGCATTTGGGATACTTTCGAATGGGAGTTACTTGATGCTGAACAGTCAAGGCTGCTGTGGAATGCTCCCGGGCATCGCATATCTGGTAACTGTGAGCGCCAGGGTTACTTGTTGTATGCAAGTATTGTTTCCACCGACACATACAGTCAGGGAGGCGCCGTTATGGCCTTCACTGAATGTTTCTTTAATACGGTTTGATACTCTAGGCAGAATGAAAGCCATGCTTTTACAGAAGTATGTGCCCTTAACCTCCGCTCGAGAGACTTTTGAACTCGAGATCGCAAGGTCTTCAGCTGAGATACAGGTGCTTATTAATACAAACTGCCCTTTCCATTTCGTAGAAATGGTGAATCGTATCTTTATCATGTCTGATACGACTGGCATTGTCCACCTATTTAAGACCATAGGTTCTGGACTTCTAAGCACCTTTCAGGCAGTACTTGGAGTTATACCAAACTTCATACACTCCGTATTCGGAAGCATCTTTGGAGGACTTCCGCTGATCCTGTTTCTAATAGCAGGTATCCTGATTGTTATTTTTCTGCTACGCAATGGACGTCCCAGTCACCAAGGAGATGGAAAAAGCACTCCTGGAGCGTAAATACCGTGACCGAATGGTACAACATCTAGGGACGCCTCGCCTGAGAGAACTAAGTGCATCTTGGTTCTTGTCATTTCGACCAGTCTGGATGGACTGCATCTTACCTGTCCTCTGATGCCTGTTTTGCGGAGAAGAATGCATGTTAGACCCTTGTTTAACACTCCCATCATGTGCGCAACCGGACGTGAATGCTCTACTGGACCCTATAACGGCCCATGTTCTGCAATGTCCTCAGCTTATTCCTATGTTGATGGCGGCATTCCTTGAGCCACCGCAGGTAGTAACTCCACCTGTTGGTGTGGACACCGGCTCCTCCACTGACACCCAGGCTTTGGACGGCGCACAGGCTGCCCCGGCACCGGCTGTGGACAGCGTAGAACATCATCTGTGCTCTATTGACGTACTCTGCGAGGTGTTACAGGGGCCGTCTACTGCGGAAGCAAGCAACAAAAGTGTTGCGTCTACCAGCCAGGACACATAAACAATTGACTCATTTTGGCTCGTCACGTGCTGGAAGAAATTCGCCCTTTTTTAATGACCAGCTCAATTTGGAACTCAAAATTGACATTCCTTTTTCATTTATTTGGGCGTGAATGGCTTTCTAATGCTTATAGTGGTTCGGACTATATCAACTGACACTTTTTAGAGCTAGGGCCTGCAACAAATTTTCTGTTTACATTTTTTTAAATCATTTTAGATTTTTTTTTTTTTAGAAGTTTTTAAACATTTTTTAGAAACAAATGTTTTAACCCTTGGTGCGTACCAATGTCTAGTTAGAATGGTAGTACACTTATAGGTTACATATGTCGTCCAGTCGGAAGAGGAGTGGGTGTTAAATTCCATATAGGTACCCTATATAGGTGCAGGTAACACTGCAACCTTTCACATATATCCTTCCCTACATTTCATACATAACGGTTCATAGGGACTGACCTTTTACCTAGATACGACCCTGCATTCAGAACGCGGGTTTTTCCCTGGTTCGAAACTCATACATTATGCATGAGGCTTCTTGGAAGCACAGCAGGACGAACATCTCCTGTATAATATCTACGTTAAAGTTCAAGCCAGACGTCATCCTTTAGGCCGACACAGTAACACAGCAAAGTAGGACCGCTGGGGAGACCTATGGGTGTATATATACATCATGTCTTGCTTAGACAGACAGAGGAGACCCTGACTTCCCGGCTGACACACGGACCAGAGACGCTGAGGTTCCTGCATGCAGACGCTCCAGCTAGCAGTGGTCTAACATCCCTCGCGGGGTGTCCAACTCGAGACCAGGACGGGCTCCCACATTCTCTAACTCTCAGGTAATGGGGTGGACTAGATCCTAGAGGGATTCTTGGCATAGCACCTACACAGATGCTAGGTACATTTATGTACATCTAGTTAGGGAGGCATTGTAGGAGTACGCACTTTTAGGTTGCACTTTTTATCATGTGTTTTATGTACATGTATATATTCATGATTTCTGCTAGATGGTAGAACTATACCATTCTTTTAATTTTGTAATATTGCTAACCATATATCTCTGCTACTGTCTGATGGTTGTTGCAGCTCATCTATTCTACACTAGAATAACAACTGTTCAATAAATCCTTATTGAAACGCCCAGACTGTTTATTCTGTGTATCTCTGAGACAAACTAAGTAAGCACGAGTGACTGAGCGAAAAGTAGTATATTGTTTCCACGATCCTGGGGGATCAGGGTTGTCATGTTCTGAGGTTGCCAGAAACTATTCTCTCCCCGATAAGATGAGATTCTAGTGGCACTGTGAGCTAGCTCATGCAAACAGACTAACGTATCCGGTGGAGGTGCTCGGAACCAGTCTGCCACCAAACCCACAGTTTGTTATCCGAACGCGCAGGTCCTGTATAGGATATATAGGAACTACACGACAGCTGGGCTGAGGTGTCTTCTCCATTCACGATACCTATTTAGAGAATAACGGGCCAGACTTCATTAACTCAGACAATAACTAATTTCATCCCCTAAAACCTCAGCTGTCTTATGGGTATCTATCTTTTGCTGCATTATTGTTTAAGGGGTGGGCATGGGTCGTCCTATGACTATTTGATATGGTGTTAAATGATGATCACTTCCTGGCTGATTTATGAGGGCATAAAAGGTTAGTGGTAGTTAGTACAGCCATTTCTTTTGTAGAGTAGCACATAGTTTGCTTTACTTATTCATGAGGAGACTGTTCATGCGCTCCACTATTCTATTACTTTGGGGATGATCCACAGATGACAGATTATGTTTTATTCCTAGGGCGGTGAAAATGAGTTGAAATATTGCATTGACAAAATGGGGCCTGGTATCAGAGTGGATCGCTTCCGCTGCGCCCCACCTCTGTATCACCTCTCTTATCAGAAAACTGACTGCTGCTTTAGCATCATTATGTACACAGGGTCCTGCCTCAATCCATTGTGAGATTGGACAAACAACTACTATAAGATACCTGTAATTTTTACATCTTTCGATCATGTCAATAAAATCTAAGTGTAGATTTTGAAATGGGCCTGTTGGGCGTGGTATTGTTGAGGTGATCACCCTTAAGGTGGGCTTGGGAGTAAACTGTTGATATTGCGCATTCTGCATTGCTCATAGTAATAATTTCAGAAAGTTGTGGAATCAACCAATCTGCCTGTAATGTAGCAAGAAGATACTCTTTTGCGGGGTGTGCTGGGAGGTGTAGTTGCTCTAGAGCCATGTACAACAGGGCTTGTGGCATTACTGGCTTGCCTGTACTCTCTGGTCTGTAAATTAAATCTGTTGGTGACTGAATGCAGCCTCGCTGTTCCCACAGCTCCCTTTTGGAAGGTAATGCATGTTCTTGTAATTCATGCAAATGTAATTTTGCTTTCTCTGTATATGGGGGCGGTAATTCCGTAGCATCCTGTCGATTGCTAGTCATCATACCTAATGTGTGTTCATCACATTGACTCTAATTTGTGGATGCATTAGCTGCATATTTTGCTGCCCAATCTGCCAGAGCATTACCCCTAGAAATAAGGTATTTCTGATTGGTGTGCGCTGCACACATTATCACTGCTACTTTAGTTGGAAGTGTTAAAGCTTTTATTAATTATCTTAATAAATCTTTATGCATCACGGGGACCCATTAGATATAAGAAATCACCTCCTTTCCCGTTTGTGATAGCTAGAATGTAGAGTGGTGTTGACGTATGCTGAATCTGAATAAATGGTGACCTCTTGTCCCTCAGCTCACTGCAGTGCATCAATGATGGCTACTAATTCAGCCGCCTGTGCTGAAAAATGAGATGGCAGTGATTTCTGGCTAATGATTTGTAATGTATGAGATGATCCATGCTATTCAGCTCTTACAACTCCTGCTCCTGAATGTCTAATCCCAGTTTCCTGATCTATGAAAGAGGATTCATCAACAAAGAGCAACATGCTCCCCGGGATGTGATCTTCTCCTACCTTACTTTCTTCATCTGGTATATAATTAGCCCAATCATCTACTTGTTCATCATTAGTAACTGGGTGTGCAAAAAATGTTGCTGGATTAACTGTGTGACAGCGAACCACTTGTAAAGATGGTACTGAAAGTATTACTTATTACCTAGATGCCCTTAGAATTGTGAGGGTGCTCTTGCTTCATTGTAAAATATCAAACTCTGCATGCTCTACATACAGCTTTAAAGGTGATCCCATCACTATTGTAGTGCTTTTCTGGACTGCAAACGCTGCTGTTGCCAGTGCTTGCTCACATGGGTAGTGACCTTTCATGACGGAATCTAGCAGCCAACTGTGGTAGGCAATTGGTTTGTATCCCATGGATGTCTTTTGAGCCATTACGGCAGTCATTTTCATTCCATTACAATGACAGAAGAGGTAGAATGGTTTACTGTGGTCGGGCATACCTAACACTAGATTGCGTTCTGCTCCCGAAATGCTATCTCTTTCATTAGTCCAACTTATTTTATTCACTTTGGTATGGGACTCTTTTAGAGTGGTCAAAAGTGGTACAAGTGGCATAATCAAATACCCACCGTCTTACATAATTGCAGAGTCCGAGGAACTGCTGCATTTCTTTTGTGGTGGTGGGCTTGGGCATGTTTCTGAAGCTCTCTGCTCTGTCAGGTGTTACCCTCCTTCAATTTGTAGATATTATCTGTCCCAAATAATGAACGTCTATCTGCACATATTGTAATTTGTCTTTGTCCACTTTGTATCCTTTTTGTGCAAGCATGCAAAGGAGACCAATAGTATCCTCCCTGCATATGTCTTCTGTGGGGCTACACACTAAAATGTCATCCACATACTGTAAAAGGGTGCTTTTTCATTTTTCGTTTGCTAAATCCTTTTTCACCGTCCTGTTAAAGATACTCTGGGACTCATAATAGCCCTGGGGGAGCTTTCTATAACAGTACTGAGTTTGTATGTAAACCCTGTTAAATACTGACTATCCGGGTGTAGTGAAATGCTGAAAACAAATTTTTCAAATCTTTCACTGAAAGGTAGGTGACATCCGCAGGAATGTTTTTCAGTATGACTGATGTGTCTGGTACCACCAGAAATTCTGGGATTACTATATCTTTCAGGGGGCGGAAATCTTGAATCATCCTCCAAGTTCCCCCCTTAGCCTTTTTTATAATATAAATCTGTGTATTACAAGGTGATGTTCTTTCATATATTGCTCCCTGCTCAGGTAGCGCCTATATTGTAGGACAGATGCCTTCTTTTGCTTCTTTGGATAAGGGATACTGACATACCCCGGGCAGTATCGCCCCAGGTTTCAGTGTTATTTTCACAGGCTCAGCTCCTTTAATCAATCCCACCTCATGTGGTCCTTTTATCCACAGACTCTCTGGTACGTTTGCCAAATCCTTTTCTCTCATTGTACTGTCTTGTGCGTGTTTTGGCACTGTCCTATATTGCAGCTGTACTCAAATGGGAATATCCATTTGAAATACCACTGTCTCAATTGATGGGCTATCATCAAACATTTCTTCATCTGATATATCTTTCAATTTGATCTCTGGATCTGTAAATACTACTGATGCCCATGTTGCTTGTCTCCTGTCAATGCTATCAATAATGCATAACGTTGCTGTATTTCAAGGGTCCTTATCTCTAACACCATGTCAGGCTCTTTTATGTGATCCACAGGTCTCTCGGGTCTTAACAATGGTTCTTTTGGTATCTGCACTGTTTTCCCCAGTAGCACTGGTGTATGTGCTATCAAAACATATATGCCACACAAAAAGGCCTCTGTATCCACAGGAATTGCTCTGACCTATTTACCAAGTCCTCATGAACTATGAGTGACAACATCCTACCTGGTGTGATACCACACATGTAAACATACCATCGACCCATCTTCCAAAAAAGAGATGGTCATATTCAGCTTACTCGTCAGGTCTCTTCCAAGAGGTCTGACCGGTGCCTCTGGGGAATATAACAATGGCCCTTCAATCTGCGTGTCTCCTATTGTAAGGAGACCCTCCTGACAGCCCCAGAAAACTCGTGTGTCTATTGACTTGTGATTAAGTAGTAGTGTTCCTTCCTTTATACAAGATTTAATGGACCCAGTATCCATTTAAAAACTATGGGGGCAACCTTCTATGGCTACCGTCAGTGGGTTCCTCATCTGATCTGTGGGTTACCGATAGTATTGGACACATAACGGTTGCCTGTGGGCTCTCTCATTGTGTATAGCTGTTGGTTGGTGTCCCTCCGGACATTTGGGGTTGTGCTGAAAAGGGATTACCTCCTTGTACCGTTACTCCACCCAGCTGGACCGGTGTTGGCCTTCTGTAGTATTTCTGACAACCTGGGGCATATTCTGTGGTATTTGCCCCTGTTGTGCGGTCCACTGAACCGGAGGGACATGCTGGGGTACCTGTATCACTTGTTGGGGAACCCACTGCATCTGTTGTGGCCCCATCTGCCTCTATGGTGCAATCCATTCCTGAGCTTGCTAATCATTCTTTTTCGCTCTACATTCCCTTGCAAAATGACCCATATTGCGACAATAATAACACTGTTGACCTGCCCTATATCCTCCTTGTCTTCTTCCCTGCACTGGCCCTTGGCCTCCTGAAAAACCTCCTCGTCTCTTTCCAATGTTACTTACTGGCTGCTCTCCTGGTGCCTGCACCTGCACTGGCGTTGTGACAGCATATTGTGGTGCTGTTACAAGTGCCCCTTCTGTACTTGGTTTTTTAAGTTTCTGTTGCATCAACTTAGCTGTGGCCCTCTCTGCCTGCTATGTCCTTTTCTTTTTTTCCACTTGAAATAATGTATTGTATGGGCTTGTATTTCTGGCCACAGTTTAGCCTCTATTCCCACTACTCCGTCTAGACTTGCTTGTATGCCCTTGGGCAGGCCTCGTTTTAATACATTATAAAATACCATTACATTTCCTCCAGTGTTTTCCCAGTTACATCCAACTTCCTGTACCCATAGTTCTTTCATTCTGGTGATGAATTCTGCAATGTCTTCAGTCGGTTTTATACTCTCTGCCATAAGGGTTCCAATGTCTGGGTATGTCTGCTGGAGCGCATCCCAGACATATTGACGGATATTGTTGAAGGATGACCCGTCAAAATGTGTATTTATCAATGTTATTTGAGGGAATCCTGCCCTGATAAAAATGGTACTGACTTCATCTCCCACCAGAGAACTTAAACTTTTAGCATCGCCCAGAGCGAGTTTCACCCCAGCAGTCTGTTTCTCAAAGCAGCCTATCCATTTTCCTGCTCCCTCAGACAGCGGGGGTAGGGCCCTCTTTAAATTCTCTTTATCCATTTGTAGCCATGATATGTATGTGGGCAGTTGTCCACCCTTGAAAATGAGGGGTAACTGAGTTATTGGTCGAGGATTTACTGGTCTTGGGCCTAACCTCGGGTCTGGTCTATTGCTTCTAATCACTTCAGTTGTTTTGTCTATAGCATACTCCTCCCAAATTGCGAGGCACTCTTGCATACAGGGATAGTTCCAATCTGGGTTGCCCTGTCCCTGCCGTATACAATCTTTGGCAGTTGCAAAGTCGATGGGTTGAAAAGATCCTTCCCTGGAAAATTGCTTCTTCCCTCCTTTTTAGTCCATTTTTCCAGTTCATCAGAAAAGGGTCGGCAATAGTAACAACCCTCCTTATATTCTATTACCTCCATGGGTGTCAGATCTGACCTACTCTTTTTAAGGATTGACTTCTTCCACATTTGTGAGGTATCTCTTACTGCCATTATTGACCCCGCCGAGGATGCGGACAGAAATTATATTGTCTCCGATTAGTGTTCTATTCATTTGCACCTCTGTTAGACCATCATTCCCACTCCTCATCTTCCTCTGCCCCCCTACGTCTTGTAACTCTTTTGGGATTTATGATATTGTGGCGTCTCTATGTCCCTCTCCCATCCTTCTTCTTCTCTTCTCCATTCCTCAGTTGCATCTCTCAAAGTCTCTGCAGAAGTGTCTTCTAGCCTAAGAACAACATGTCCCGTAGTCCATTGTCCTCAGAGGGGAAGCAGGACTTCTAGAGCGTTCTGCCTGTTTAACAGTGTGCTGCAATTCATTTGAGTCTGTCTCTTTGGTCCGAGGAGTTGTAGGGGTGGGGTCCGAAGGTGATTTTTGTCTCTCCTCTTTAGGTAGAACTCTATTGGGATCTTGGTACCCTGCAGCTGGCAGAATGGGGTAAAGACCATAGGGCGGGGGCTTCTCTGGGGACTGTGCCTGTTCCGGTGCTCTTGGTTTCACTTTGTTTTTGTATTGCGGAATACCCGCCATAATGACAGGGTGGCTTCCCTTTTCTGTTTTTTCTTTCTATTATACTTAGAGTGAAAGTTAGTCAATATGTGTTCAATTATGTCTTTGTCGAATGCCCCTTCCTTTTGCCATGGCTGGGCGTGGCCCTTGGTACCTTTGTACCAATGTTAAGGGCAACAATTGATGGACAGAATGTTGAACAATGTCATATATTAACCCCAGTACAGAGATCTGGGCCTAAATCCATCGTTTTTTTGCTCCTCATGCCATTCCTGTTTAGTCCCAGCCATATACAAATCAGTCTTGACCCTGCTTCCTATGGAAACAGTCCAGCCCGAACTGCCAGGCCAGGTCCTCCCTGAACCAGAAACAAGCATCCAAGGACCGGTTTCGGGGTTTCACCCCTCATCAGCCAGGCTAGCTTGACTCCAGTGGCATGGAGAGCATGGGACCCACGTCTGGGCATACCCGTCCCACTTTTGTATTGGAGTCTGAAAGAAAGGTTTTTATCATGTGTTCCAGAGGGGTCTCCATGGTCTCCTAAGGATGTGTGTGTTTCCTACGTGTATGTAATGTGTCACTTTTGATTTCTTGTTTGTTTGCCCACTGTCTTATGTTCCTTCTGGACCGGTCTCCTTCACTAATATATTTGTGTTCTATGAATATCACTAATCTATAGTAGTGGTGAACACGTATTAATCATATGCAGTGGTACCTAACTTCACATATACTACCATGAGGCCAAAGTGGTGACCATCAAGCATACTTATCGCTAGTCTGTGTAATGCTACTTCTATGGTTATATCTGGAGCGGATGCATTTATGGGGGGGTCTAAGAGGATTTGTGCCTGATGCAATACATGTTGCAATATTATTGTGAAAATAAACCACTATTTGCGATGCTCTAGGATGTGGGCTCCTATTCCTATTTCAGACTCCTGACTCTTAAATATCTGTGAGGAATGAATCAAGAAGGGCCTCCAATATGATGGGTGACTCTGTTATTATATGAATTTGAGGGGTATTACATGGACACAGGAGTTCTCCATGGGCCCATATAAATGTAAATTCTAACTCAATCTTATCTGTTACTTGCCACTGTGAATTATCAGTCTCACTCATGGGGAATTATTATTAATCTTTAAACTTGTCTTGGGATGTTTTAATTTGATTCCTTTATAAATAATGTTTCTCCACCTTTAGGACACCTTAGGGGCTTGTATTGAAATAACAAAAATATCGCAAAGATCTTGCTGTCTTTCTTCCTCGCTTATACCAGATTGTATGGCAACTGGCTGGGAACCCTGCCACTTCTATACGACTTACCCCTTGTGATTAAGCAGTATTGTACTCTTTATGTCATCCTCCTTATTCATGGAGGGATACTTACTTGCAACTAATTGTAATTGTAATTGTAACTGTCATTTATAGAGCGCGTTCTCACCGTCTGGTCTCTAAGCGCTGTGAGAGAGAGCCCTGCCCTGGCACGTGAAGGGGATGTAAATGATTAAGTTGTGCCCCAAGCTTCCACAAAGAGGAGTGTTTTTAACTTCTTCCTAAAAGGGAGAAGGGCTTGTTCCTTCCACAGATTCTCCGGTAACTTGTTCCATAATACAGGGATTGAGGTCGAGAAGGCTCTGCCTCCTTTAGAGGTCATGCTAAAGCGGGGGCAGGCCAGCAGGCCGGCCTCCGAGGACCGTAGTGACCTGCTAGGAGTGTAGGTAGCCAGGCGATCCTTAATGTAGGATGGTGCTTGGCCATAGATGGCCTTATGCGCAATGCAAAGGCCCTTAAATCTAATTCTCTGCCTGATCGGGAGCCAGTGTAGCTGGCGTAAGAGGGGGGTAGCATGGGCCCTCCTAGGCAGTTTAAAAATCAATCTGGCAGCGTCATTCATAATGACCTGTAGTCTAGCAAGCAGCTTTCCTGGGAGGCCAATGTACAGGGAATTCCCGTAGTCCAATCGTGACACTATCAAGGCTGACATTTACAAAAGCACAGTCGTAGCACACCCTTATTAATCATAAATAATTTCACAAAAGTATTTGTCAAATAAATAAATATCCTGACACCAAATATTGGAATCCTTAAATCCACAGGCGAGTTTTTTTGAAAAAAAGTTCTCACTTATTCATATGCAACAAATTCCCAGCAATTATTGAAGCCAACACGTGTTTCGTCTGTACACATCAGTATTCAGACTTTTTCAAGGCAGAATAGCAGAAGGTCTTCGGTGTGACAGGAATGAGTACACGGACCGGTGTTTTCCTCCATTACGCAGGCGTGAGAGGGAACCGACTTATCAAGGTTTGGCCCAATTTGAAAAGAGTGGTGTTTTTTACTCTACTGACAGCGTGTCGTCATTGACAAGACTACGAGGGGCACTTCTTGCCCATGATGTGGACTCTAGATTCGGGGAATACCCTTTACAACAAGAAATAGCACCATTGGGAGCACCAAACGGGTAGAGCGGTGGATCTGCCAGATTTCCTAATATTCATATTATCAGCAGTGTATACTTGGACACTACTAATAAGGAGGACCTGTTGCGCAGTGGAACTTTGACTTATGTTTCAGCTATTCTGCCTTGAAAAAGTCTGAATACTGATGTGTACAGACGAAACACGTGTTGGCTTCAATAATTGCTGGGAATTTGTTGCTTATGAATAAATGAGAACTTTTTTTCAAAAAACTCGCCTGTGGATTTAAGGATTCCAATATTTGGTGTCAGGATATTTATTTATTTGACAAATACTTTTGTGAAATTATTTATGATTAATAAGGGTGTGCTACGACTGTGCTTTTGTAAATGTCAATGTGCATGTTCTTTGTAACTTGCCGATAGCACCATTTGGTAGTAGGTGCTTTCAGTTATTTGAGCACCCCATGACTTTTTGTAGTATTGAACAAAATTCACGCTTATACTAGTTACCTACTATATTGCTGTTCCTTTCTTGATGTGCGTTTTTTTCCCTTTTGGGATTGCTACTACCAATCGTTTATTTACTAACAAGGCTGATACTGCCGTTCTGAGAGTTGCAAATGTGAGCAGGTGCGCAAGTTTCCGTAACTGTCTAAGCAGGCCAACACATGTACCTACTACGGCAGATACCTGCTGAGTCATAGACAGCTTGGCATCGATTTTAATGCCCAGGCTTTTTACGGCTTTTTTGACACGCAACCTCGAAACTTACCTGCCCATCTTTGAATAGGCAGACTTTAGTATTACACTCAGTGTCTGCTTACCTGATATTTGTGCAGTATCTATTCAATCGAAGGCAAGCAGCATTTTCTTTGGGTGCAGTCTGGGAAAGGTGAGATTAACTCCTGGCTGGCTCGCCAAATGTCAAATGAAAGAAAAAGACGACATAACTTCTATTGGCAAAATAGTACAGAATTATATAAAAGCGTGTGGAAGGTCAGTCAGCTCCGTGGAACTGGAATTTGAGCTTCAACTTACAATGTGGTGTACAGTTTCTTTTATACCTTTATAATCACAAATACGTCATACATTTGCGCAGTGAATCAACATTTGCGCAAGCACAACATTATCTTTAAAAAGATAATACTTTCTGCAAAAACATCTAATCACACGTTTATGAAATACAACTCATGTGCATGTGTTATTTATTACCTTTCCACACCACAGCTGCACTACTGGTGTCCTTGGCTTGTCTTGTGCTTTGAAGCCTAGCAATGCTCTACTCTCTACACGTATACTGCTCTGCAAGGCCTATCCTCCCAGTTATTCTGCGCTTCTGTGCTGCTTTATCGACATATTTTCTAAGGCACGTGTTCTTGCAATGCGGGTCTGTGACCTTCTAGTTCTGATGTGTCTAATTATATTTCTGTATTCTACTAAAGCTCATGTCTACTTCCCTCCCTCTGAGTCCTGACTCAAACTGTGCTTTCTATTCTGCCAATGTAGACAGCTTAGGCCTGTATTTCTCCTTTAACATATACATCTGCACACGTCTTTCTGCTGTTGCTTGCATTGACATGAGTGGACCTTCTTCATTTTCTCCATTCATTATAACATTAGTGCTCATTGCCCCTCACCACCGGCTTCAGGGATTCTCTGGAAGCTAAGGAGCTCTGTCCTGCAAACCAGCACCTTTATGTAGGGAGTCTGAACCGTATAGCAACCACCAGTCTTATGCGCTGGTGGATATATATGTGTTTTTCCCTAATGTATTTACTGGGTCGGTGTATAGAACCTCTGCCTGCCCTCTACACGTGCATGAAATTTTTCCATGGTAGCCTTGACAAAAGCCTTAAGAAAATCACACTTGTGCATCATCGCCTATAGAAACCTTCAGTTGGCCCTCTCGTTGGAGCAATAATCATAGTCTGCTCCAGTTTATGCTTAGTCTGGTAATACGCGGACTAGATTGGTATAATCTGTGGTGTTCATCTGGATATCATCATCAAACTTTATTCGGTCATTACAACCATCAAAGTACATAGGCATACAGTACAATGTAATCATTAATACAAAAAACTTGATGTATTACGTTTTAAGGCCTACAATGATGACAGTGAAAAATAGCAGCTCAGTTAGTAAAATCAAAATTATCAACAGGAAATGGGCTGATAAAAAGGATTCTCACAAGATAAAATCCAGATAAAAATACATTCAAACGCCCTTGCATGTAGATTATAAAACAGAAAATACATATAAAATTGATTTAAAAAGATACTGAGCTCCTTTATCTATATAATGAGTCCATCAGGTAAAATCTCAGTCTAGAACAGCAATTTCTGGTAAGTAATACTTTTACTAAAACCATGGGACCTACAAATGGGGACCTCAAGGGAGAAAAAACCTTAAGGAGTGAATGAAGTGCTAGTGCATAATGTGCAAAAATACAGTAAAACATACGTGTTTGTGTGTACCTAGGCCGAACCCTTAAGAAATACAATACGTGGGTGCCGTGAACAGGATCTCAATAATTTATACATAAATCCTGTGTTTATTTTAGATTAGGAATGTCAGATTGAACTGTCGGCTATTGAAGCTAAAATTGAATCATCATCTGAGTCTACTTTGAACATTCTTTAATACCAGTCCCCTAATGAACCACATTTTCCCCAAAAATGTAGCCACTGTGCATACTACTAATGGCCTTGTATCTGTTCGAAGGATGCGCAATGCTTCTCGGTGACAACGGTTTCCCAATAGTCTGCAGGCAGGGGCTAGTCATTTAAGTCTTAAAGTTTTGTATAGTGGACATACAAAGAGGATGTTTAGTCGTCTCTTCGGTCTCAGAACAACATGGACAGTGGCATGATGTAGCCAAAGAGCCCCTGTTCCATGATGCTGTGAACGATTTCAGGGGGAGACAGTCAAACCTAAATTGGAAGTATAACTTTCTCTCTTGTGGGATAGTAATAAGCTCCATGTATCGCTCATACACACCAAACAGCTTAAACTCCAAGAATGCTAACGTAAGGCGGCCTCCTTTTGTACGCATGATGACTCTCTCTGCCACCCAGTTCCAATAATAGGACTTAACCCACTCTCTGCTAGGAAGAGAGCTGGTATCTGTTACTTCCCATAGGTTCCCCAAGCCTATTACTGAAAGCCATTTCTGAATGTTGTTAAACCAGCCAATTTTTTTAAAGCGGTCAAGCTTAAGGACTTCATCCAGGGCGGCTGCATAGTGGATAAGCTTGGGTGTTTGTTTTAAACGGAGCCAAAAAAGAAGTGGGCGAAGCCTTGCCTTATCCACTATTGTAGTTCTGCCCATGTCTAGCCTTAGTGGGGTAAGCGGGGTACTCTGGGGAAGAGAGCAAAGCGATCTTAGGAATTTGTTTTCAGTGCGAAGTAAGCCCTCCAGATTGTTAAACCCCCAGATTTCTGCCCCATACAGGGCTGAGCCAACCACCTTCTGATCATATATCTGGAGCTGGGCTGCAATCAGTCTAGTTTGTGACGGCCTGTATTCTAGAATTAAAGCCCCAGTTGTTTTCCTCTGCTGGAGGATACGCTTGGAGATATGCTGTTTCCATGTTAGTTTCTCAGTAACAGTTACACCAAGATAATCAAAAGAATCCACCCTTTCCTTTGGGATCCCACCCAGTAGCAATTTACCTCTGAATGATTTGTTGGGATTCATTAGCAAGAGTTTTGTCTTCGAGATGTTGACTTCCAAGCCTCTCATTCCACAGATAGACATAAAACGATCAAGTAGTAGTTGGAAACCACTGGGGGTTTTCGAGACCAAAAGCGTATCATCTGCCAACAGTAGGGTGGATATTTTTACACACCCCAGAGAGGGAGCGTCTGCATGGACTTCCGCTAGATGTTTCACCACCACATTTATAAAAAGCGAGAATAGGGTGGGGGCTAAAACGCAACCTTGTCTTACCCCTCTTGCGACCTTTATTGGATCCGACAATTGCCCTTAATCCCCTCCCATCGTACTTTTGCATAGCTTCCCTCATGCAACCGTACTAGAAGTGCCAGGATGTCCTGTGGGAGCTCCAGATCTTGCAGGACTTGCCAAAGTTTGGCCCTGGGGAGAAGATCGAAGGCTGACTTTAGGTCAATAAAAGCAGTATAGAGACTGCCCTGCTCTATTGTTACAGTCTTCAAGCCAATAGGGAGAAGCGAAAGACTTGGTCAATGGTGCTGGTTTTCCTCCTGTACCCTGCTTGGAGGGGGATAGTATATTATTTTCCTCCATCCAATCAGTAATTTTAGTAAGTAGGGCATGGGAGAAAACCTTCTGCACTCGGTCTAGTAAGCTAATCTGCCTGTAGTTGGAAGGCAGCGAGCGGTCCCCCTTCTTAAAGATCGGAATGACCTCTGCTCCTTGCCATGATGGAGGTATAAGGGCCCCAGCTGCAATACCATTTGCTAAAGACCGGATGTAGATAGACCAATTTGTAATATCAAATAAAAAGACATCTCCGGGAACACCGTCTGGACCTGAGGCTTTATTTTTAAGTATAGAGTTAATACTTTGGATGATATCAGCTGAGGAAAATAAATCATTATCAGGCTGCGTATTCGTGTATTCCTTAGAGAGGCCTTCAGTGTCCGTCCCATCCGATCCTGAGTAAACTGCTGAGAAATGGTCAAAGCAAGCCGCCTCTGTGATGTTGTTGGACGGTGGTCTAGGTCTATCAGCATCTCTCCTTGTTACAAGCAACCAAAACTGCTGGGAATCTTTTCTTGGGCAGGCATCACGAAACCGTAGCCATTGGTCCTCGACCCACTCCTTTTTTGCTTCCCTCTGAGCTTTTTTGTATAATCTCCTAGCTAGTCTTATGTTTGTTAAGTTCTTGATTTTGATCTCGTCTGCCAAATGTAGCCGTGCTTCCTTGCACTTTTGGTTGAACCAAGAGTGCTGCGAGTTAATTAATGGCTTCTTACGATGGGATCTCGGGCAGATAAAATGGGAAGCTAGATGTTTAAAAAAGGACGTGTGAGTGTCTGTGACCACTGCAAGCTCTTCTTGCTGCTCGACTCTATTTTGGAGCTTAATGATTTTTTTGGGAGGGTTTGTTTTATGACTTCAGTCTTGTTGGTGTCCATTGCTACACGTGCCCACTTTAGTCGTCTGTTATCATTCGTGGGATAAAGTTCCTTAGACATGAGCATAGCCTCCAAGCTAGCGTTGTTTTTGCTCCAGGGCGAAGTCATGGCAAGCTCAAGCGGGTTATGGTTGCTATCAGTGGTTTTCCCGACCACCATATCCTGCACTTCCAGCCACAGCCTCACATCTATCAGTACATAGTCGATTCGGCTCGTAGTGGTGGTTCTGTTGACGGTATTGACTCCCATCTTGTCAGAGTTGGTACGGCCATTAGCTGCCCTGAGCCCATCCTCAAGAGTTATAGCCTGCAGCTGCAAAGCAGTTTGAGTCCATCTTCTAATCGGTGGTAAATCAAGGGGAGGGGAACGTGCCATTGTACCTCTATCGGGTCACTGTAAGATGCATCTATCCGGTCCAGTGGCTCAAATGTAGTATTAAAATCTCCTGCTACTATTAGAGGTGAAGACGACTCTCTCTCCTCAAGAATATTTTCTAGCACTTGTAAAGTTGATGAGCTTGTGCCTGCCTTGGCGCCCCGAGCGTAGACGTTAAAAATATCCATCGTCCTGCCATTTCTGCCCCTAAGGCTTATAGCAAGTATATCGGGGCTATTGGTCTTAATCTCTTTGATAGAACATAGCAGGTCCATTTTGACCCAGGTCAACAAGCCCCCTGCAGGTCTACCTGGTTGACTAGTGACTGCCGGTTGGCACAGTGAGACATACCCGGGGATAAAGATAGGTGCAGTCGCCCAGGTTTCTTGTAGGATGCAGACATCGAATTGTTCAATGTATTCATTCCATTGGGGAAGTGCCACCTTAAGTCTTATCCCAGCCACATTCCACGTCAGTATACGAAGTGTAGATGTCAAATCTTCTAATCCTAAGGAAACTGAGTGATGGTGTTCCTCTGTTGTACGGCAGGCCTGTGAAGATGGAAAATTTACTTGCTGATCTAGGCTTACCATTATTGAAATTTCTGTGGTAGACTGCGGAGGGATAAGAGACTCAGAGCAGAGGGTCTGCAACGTAGATGGAGAAGTGGTTGGTAGCTCTCCTATCAGTACCTCTGACGCGAAAAAATTGGTCTTTTCAAGGTAGCTGGAGGTCTTATGGAATGTGGTGTTAGGGCTCATCAGTCAATCATTCAGGCATAAGGATGAATCGGACCCCATCAGGGTGCCAAACCTTCTGTGTACACGCAACTGTGATGGAATGAAACGGTTATATTTCAACTGAATGTTGGTAGTTACGGGAGGGCAGGTTCTTGCCTCCAGGGCTCTAAGATTGTGGACTAAACCCTCATCTCTTAGGTGAAGTTCGATAGAATCCGTGAGGGAGGCACTGTGAGACAATCTTTTTGCCCAGAGGATATCGTCCCTGATTATTGACCTACACCCCCTTATTTTCCTGATCCAATGGATTGATTTATTGAGCAGTGAGTGATGGTCCTCTTGTTTGCCTTTCGGTTGAACTTTAGGCACATTAATCATAAAAATACTCTTGGTGGAACGTTGATCCTGAGTCTGCCTTGAGATAAAATGACATTTGTTCTCTGGAGTAACTTGTATTTCTATTTTCTAATGGGCAACGAGTTGGAAAAGACATTAAGGGGACTATGTTACTCATGGGCTTAATGGTTGCACTCTTATCTAATGATGGAACGTGACTTGATAGGGAACTAGTAGTAGGTTCAGCTGAGTAGACTGTAGATTGCTCCTTATTCACGAGAAACTTCACTTGGTTTGAGAGCACTAGGATCATTGATTTTAGTGAACTAACTTCTTCTCTGAGTTCAGCAATAGTCCTACAAGTATCACTCTCTTCAATTAAATGATGTGCCTGGGAAGCCACCCCCCTCCCATCTAGTGCCTCATTTTGGGTAATCGTACATACAGCATCCGGGCTTGGGGACAGGGTAGCCCTCTGTGTCTCTACCTGCCTTCCCAGCATTTGTTCTGGCTGATCTTGAAGTAGCAAAAATCGGTTTGATAAAGGAGTAGTAGTAGTAGTGCTTTCAATCCTACCATTTGCTACACTAGTGTCTACCCCTCTAGTAGGAGAGGGGAAAGCCCCTATCTCCCTATCATGCTCCACTGCAGTACATTGCATATTAGTATTATGCCTAGGAGCTTTAGACACAGTACTTTGTGTAGCACGCCTGGTAAATATAGACTGGATTCGCTTAACTTTGTTAGCGTGATTGGATGCCATGCCAGATGATGGTGCTAATTCTGTGGTGGCGTGCTGGTTAGCTGGTGTGAGTGGAGTAGTGGGGGGGCTGGTGGGTGAAGCTAAGATGTCATGACAGTCTACCAATAAGTCATCGATGCGATCCAGAACACAATTTTTTGCGGCCGACTTACGTGCCATTTTGGCTTTACTAGCTTTCCTACGTCCCCCCTCAGACGTCCCACCCTCGTCATTCTCAATAGCTTTTCTTTTCCCCATGTCAGAAAATAACTATAAGATCAAAAACTGGAACTTTAGCTACCCCCACACAACCAAATATCAAAGAAAGCCGCGAGGGTAGAAGCAATAATAGTAACTATAAGAGCTTTGGCACAAGGCTGGCCTTGTAATAGAAGTATTCGAGGGCAATTATGTAAAATAGGACAGTTAATCTATGCATATGCTTCTAAGACTCAGTTTCTGGCGGTAGCAGTCCACAAGTCCAACAGAGTCCCGCTTGGGTTAATTAAAACGGCGAGCCAAGGGAGGTGGCCCTGCCCTGCCTCTTCCTGGCAATGACGGGCAAGGATGGGCCCGCCCTTGGCCCAGGCGCGGACTGCGCGCGTACCGCGCAGCGGGCCTCACGCAGGAAGATAAGCGCCTCCGGGCGCGTGGAGCTGGCGTCGGGGCTGGTGCGCCTGCTTAGCCTCACAGGAGTTGTAGGCTGAAACCCCCGGGCTCAAGCGGCGTGTTGCTGGCAGTTTTGCGAGGTCCTGCGCAGCGGGGCCTCACGCAGAAAGATAAGCGCCTCCGGGCGCGTGGAGCTGGCGTCAGGGCTGGTGCGCCGGCTTAGCCTCACAGGAGTTGTAGGCTGAAACCCCCGGGCTCAAGCGGTGTGTTGCTGGTAGTTTTGGGAGGTCCCCTGGATATGAAATAGTGCTTTTAATGAGTCCCAAATAATCACAAAATCAGCATCTCCCATGCCTAGCAAAATATTTCTCCTATCTCTGTCCACATTGGTTTAATGAACTGAGGATCTTCTACCCATCTGGAATGTTATTTTGTTTGTACCATCTGGGAGGATAAAATCTCAAATTAAATAATGCCATAATCTGAGATGGTTCTAGAATACAAAATCGGTAAATAGTGTTAATGTAGCTTGAAGGAAAACCCGAAAAAAAAGTTTGACTAGGTTATGTGGATAAGGCTTGTCACTCGAATCCTGTAGATTACATAAGTCAAATGTTTCCATCAGTTCCCAAATATGGGATTTGGACGTCTGTCAAGCACCTCTATTAGATGTTCTTGTTTTGTCCCTAATCATTTCGACGGAATATTAAGTGCCCTTCTATACAAAGTCCTAAAAAAACAAACACAATGGCTAAGCCCATCCTTATTGAAAGTTAACTGTTAGGACCATATAAAGAACACCACGTTAATCTTTTTCTGTGATTTATCATTCATCAAGCCAGTTCATATGATGCAGCTCTAACTACTAAGTTTCCCCTGTAGCACTGGAAATCAGCTGCATCTCTAGGGTTGTAATTCTGCTTTGTTAATCAAAATTTCCTGCCATTTAGTTGCTGCCTCCAACCCTCTTCCCCAGTCTTTGTACCTTCATCTCCCGATCAAGACATTTCATTCATTTGAAACAGCATGCAGTCATTTCTCCCCTTTATGAAGACCATTAATGTTCCAAATCACACCTTATTTCAAATGTGGTTAGCGAAAAGTGAATATTCTGATGGCACAGTTTGAGAATATCCGCAGATTGTCACCCAAAAAATGCTGGCAATTCCTAGGTAATCTTACTCTTTCTTCTCTCAGTAAAATGTAGTAGTCTGTTCTTTTTCCAATAAGAGTGTTTACTTTCCTTACTTCTCTTCATGCCCCCCATCTGATTCACAAGTGCTTCACAGTTCCCCTAGAAAGGTCTATTCACTCAGTCTACTCGTGAAATACATTTCTGCTCACGTCAGGGACGTTTTCTGATTCCTTAGGTGATTGCAGTAAGACTAGTTGATATATTATTTTTCTGTGATTTCTTAAAACCTTTGGCTCAGTTGTGCAGCAGAGAAATATTCCAAGCTTTCGCCCTGCTCCATTTGTTTCCTTTTCAAAATGAGACGACTCAGCCGTTTTGTGGCATGCTAATTAATTTGATACTTTTATATCTGCCAAAATTTTGGGTGTAGCCTTGAGTTAATATTTAGAGTGTTACGTAATGCTTTTCTCTTAATCCAGTTTTTTGTTTCTTAACTTCTTCCTGTCTTCAGCTGTTTCGAGTAATATACAATGAGTAGATGCCTTTCCGGCAAGAAAGGAGGTCTTTATTTTGTACGGATAGAACACTGGGCTCAACGAAATCCTTTATTGCACCATTATGAAAACAAATTTTCTTTCTGATTCTGATATAGACTGATGTTCATGTTCCACATTGAGTTATTACGTCTATAACTACGCCTCACATATTTGTGGTAGTGATTGAGCTAATGTGCCATCGGCCAAGTTCTCACACTTGGCAATCATCGGAGTGCGTACACATACAAGATTGAATGATATACATGGCATAAATGTTTGTTCCCTATGAGTTGGACTAACTATTCCACTTGGACCGACTGATCAGCAGTTGGCAAGTATGTGGTCCATTATTTCCGTGTCTCAACAGCAGTTTGTTAGATGCTTTTGATTAATCTACAAACGGGAGAAGAGTTGTTGGATGAACCTCCTCCATAGCCTTGGAAAGCTGCGCCTCCTTGCCCATAACATTTTTGTGACTATCGTGGTTTCTCATGGATACTTGTAACCTATTATTCATAACCTTTAGAATATCCCCAGATGCCACCCTGGATCCGGTTAATTTTTCCCAACAATGCTCCCTTGTGCCGGTAAGTGTTGTCTTATGGCTGTACAGTGATTCCATGCTACCCTGAAAGTGAATGAGCAGAGTCACATCTAAGTGCCCCTCCTGTGCACTAACGTCAGTTAATTTCTTTCTGCGCCTTTCGAGCGGATCTGTAGCTCCACTCCCAACTTTTTCCGTTTCCCCATAACTCCAGAAAACCTCTCTTGAGTGCTAGGTAATGATATCTCCACCAAAAACTGCAGGATTGAAGCCAGGGTAAAACTGCAAAAAACAGATTTCAGTCATGGACGCACACAAAGTATGCCTGTGGTGCTTGCCACAACTCTAGCTGTGTGACAAGTGTTTCCTTATGCCCTCTAAGGTGATTCTGGACTGGGATGCTAAACTCTACATTGCTGAACATAAGAAGAGGTCCCAGTCAAAGCATAGTTTCTGCTCCCAGTTTCCCGGCCTGATACCGGTCACAAGACTGCTCCTGTGAAAAGTCCACTTCTTGCTCGTAGTCTTCCAGAAAGTCGAAGTCAAATTCTAGGTACAAGTGTAAGAAGGCCAAGTGGGACTCCACTCCATCCTGTCACTACAAGTCTAGCAAGGTGGCACAAAGGTGCATTGATAAAGGTCTCATTCCTCTGATGTCTCCAGGATCTGAACTGATCCTGCAATTGGTCTCGGCATGCACCAAATTTCCCGGGAGGTGGCAACTTCCTCTGGCGTACCTTCAGACCCTCTGGTGCCGTAGGGCTCTCAAGTATGACTTCTGCCAGTAGGTCTGCAGCCAACACTGTCTGCGTCCCTGGGAACTGCTACCGAGCTCTTACCAACTACATTACTCACCTCTACTCCCACACCAAAGTCCATGTTTGTTCCTTCTGTACTGATACCACAGTCTCTTAATTCTGTTCCCAGACCTTTGCTTTAAAATCAATATTCGCTGAGGATTTATGCTGTTTTTGACTCCGATTCTGACCATTGCAGGAGACCTATGTCTGCAGGACACTTATGATGATGAGGAAGGGGACAATTGCTTTCTCTTTATTATACTGATTCATTATATAGACTTACAAATTGCCAGTGGGCTAGTCACAGTTCCTGAAACAGTGCTTCACTCACCACTTGGTCCACTAATACAAAAAAGTGCTTCGTTTGCAGTGATGGTTCTCAGATCGACTGAAGCATTAGAATTGCAGTTGCCTACTATTAATAAGTAAAATTTGTTAACTGAGTTTCTTCAACCACAGGCAGCTTCATCTGAGCCGGCATTGTCTTTTAATAAAATCCTTACTGATGGCCATCTAGCTACATGGTCAAAGCAATGCTTATGCCCCACTGTTCACTTAACCTGTGACTAGATGGCATAGACCGTTCCCGGTAATCTGGACTTCCAGACCAAGCATTCTACACTGGAGAGCCTGATTGTTCAAACTTCAGCAAGTAAGGTCACTCCAAATTTCTTCTCAGTCAAGCCTCCAGATAGGAAATCAGAAAGACGAGATGTTTTGGAAACAGAATGTTTTCTTTGCTAGTGTAGAACCATAGATCAATCCAGTTTGTCTCTTAGGTGGCTACACCCATGCATAATGGAACATCGCTAGCAACATCATGCTGGTCATCCCGAAGACCTGAGGGCCTTTTTGGCACAAGTGATCTATGCCTGTCAGGTGGCAGCTATGTATGTGCTCCAGGCTGGCCTGGACACTATAGACTGAATTGGCAGAGCTGTTGGCACCAATGCTGTGCTGAGAAGGCATTCCTGGGTGAGATAACCAGGTTTCTGTGAAGCCACTAATGGACATGCCTATCAATAGCTTTAGACTGTTTAAAGAAAAGGCTGATTCGGAACGATTCAGGGACATCTGGCCACAGCATGTTGTCTGGGGTTGTTGACACCTGCTAACCAATTTCCCCACCAAAACAGAAAATTCAGAGGGTATTCCAGGGGATAGCTCACTGACAACTCCAGACCTCCCAACCTGTACTACAACAGCTGATGAAGTTCTTATGGGGCTGCATAGACACGGTCCAGGCCAGCAGGGGCAGCACTCCATAACTTCTTCCTTCCCTGCTGCAGTAGCTGCCAAGCCACTTCAGTTCACCCTCCTAGGTTCATGCCTGGCAGATAGAAGGTAGAATACTGCATTTCCTTCCCGGCTGGAGATCCATTACATTGGTCAGGTGGGTCTGTCAACTTGATCAAAGGGGCTATGACCTGCCCTTTCTATCCTCCCCACCCCATATTCCTCCCACATCATAGCGATTCTTGGAGGAGCACACTTTAAACCTGATACAAGAAGTCAACATTGTTGTACAAGGATGCATCCGATAGGGTGCAACTTTCTGGTATAAAAGTGTGCCACTGAGAGGGTGCATGGTTTGTTGGCCCTACTGACCAACACACCTGTGTAAGAGCAGCACAAAAGACAGAGCGTCTATGAGAATAATCAGGTTGTTGTCGACGCTTTGTAAATCAAGCATTAAGACGAGCATCTTCTGGGCTTGGCGCAGCATTAACTTCGCTTGTCATTGAGTTATGAGCCTGCACTGTCCCGAACCCATTCCAGTGTGGTGCTTCTATCCCCATTCAACTGCTGAGGTGGATAAGGAGGCAGTCTGCCTCCCCACCTTATCATGGGGGTCTCGTTGTATTGGCTTGAAGATGCACTCCTGATTCTTGAAGCATTTACACAACTTCTTAGCACTTACAGTTTGGGACATATCATTGGTGGAGGTAACAGTTGATATGTAGCCTAAACAACCAGGCTCACCTTGGTCTTGGGCAGACCAGTGACTCCAGTATGTGTGTGAGGTCCCATGGGTGCCACCACCACTACTGTAAAAAGTTGACAATAACCAGTAGACTGATCAGATACAGGCTTGTAAAAGAAATACACCATAGGACCAAATTAGTAAATTCCAGTTAACAGTACCCTCACAGTATAGAGCCCAGTAATCTCTGACTGCCATGGACCTGAAGAAAATGTCTCGATTTAGAGTCTGTTCTAAGGCAAAAAAAACCACAGATTTATTATCATTGGGTATAACATGTAATAAGGAATATATGGGATAAAGACACAGCACATTATAAAGATATTGCAAGTCATCCAAGGAGTTCCATGACCATGTAAAGGAACGAAGGGGAAGTGACTTGCGATATCCTGCCGCTGTAAGGCAGAGGGTATTTTATTCCCTATTATATTTGATCATACCATCACCCTTCCCTCAAGCCACTTAAATCCGTGGTGTATTGCTCTTTTTAATTTTAATTGCAGAGAAGAATGAAAGCAGATTTGCTGGTGCAAAGTTAAACACATCAAAAGACAGGTAGTATTTTTTTGCAAAAAGATATTGGAACAAGTGCATTGTAAGTCCGATTAAAAAAATTCTGTGCTCCAGAATATCTGTAAACAGAAGTATAGTGTCCAAAATGTAACCTTTTAGCCATAAATATCTATTTTCTGTTAAAAACGTTTTCTTTTTAGAAAAAGACATTGGAAGAAGGACAAGCTAGTTCCTGTTTTCCTTGAGTAAACTGCAACTGTATTTAAGTTCTGTGAATTACCTTTCACCCTGGCTGCTGGCTCTGGCAGCAGGTATTATGCCATCAGAAGTCAATTGTAATAACTTATTATAGTTTAACAACTACGTCATTTCTTTATTACAGGTGACTATAAACGTCATAACTTGCCTGTAGTAAGAGAATTGTAGAGGTGCTTTTATACAGGGATTGATGTATTATCATTTTTATCACCTTTAGTTTTATCATGTTGATTTCCCTCCCTCCATAATTTTGAAGTCCTGCTGTTAAGACTGATTCATCACTGTGGCTGCTCCACATTTGTTCACTTTATTCCAACTGCTATATTTTTTACCCAACTAGTTTAGTTTAGCAGCTTCTTCTGCTGTTACAGGTTTTTCCTGCATAATCACCATATCTAGGTTCAGGGTTTTAGGATTATGGACCGTTTCATCTCTGTACTCATTTCTTGAACATCTTTTTGAAAAACTTAATTTTTTTAAATCATTCTTCCATTGGATGTTAGGATTGAATGATTAGTATACCAAGTGAAAACATCCCAGGTTGTGAGAGCTGACAAAGGCTGTGGAACAGAGAACTATTTTTTTAATCAAATTGCATTTATACTCAGACTTGTTTAATGGCCAAAAATGGCAAGCATTATTTAAGAGACCATTTGTGCTACTGCGTGTCAAGAAGCTGCTTTTTAGAGCCACCCAGCATGTGTCTTTCAATAGAATATCCTAGTGACTTTAGATTGCTGTCACATTTTAAAAGACATTAGATTTTAGTGTGATAAAATATTTGACACTTTATTTTAATTTACACGTTAATTTGTGATTTCGAACATGATGAATTAGACTGTGCACCATAACACATTCTTAGTTTGCTTTAGAATGGCCAAAATTCCTAAAAGAACATCACTATTGTTTAAAGGAGGTTTTTTCTTCCAGGGAGACCTATTTAATCTGGAGAGTTTCTATCCTTTTTAAGAAATGATTCTTAAACTCCTTTTACTCCCTCTACATTGTTGCGCAAAACACAAATCCTCTGCCGTGATAATCATCTAAATGGGTTGTCCGTGGCCTCCCTGCCAGAATCTGCAGTCTTTCCTTTATTAGAAGCCCAAAGCTTGCCTTATCAGGTTGCCAGATTTCCAATTCTGTGTATGCTCAGAGCCACCAAATGTACAGCATAGTTTAGGGTCATCACTCGTCTGTCCACAGCTCTGGGGGTACAATGAAAAATTTCCTAGCTGTCGCAACGGAAAGTTTCAATTCTATTAAGGACTCGGAAGCGAGGATTATGCTATTCTTTCTCCACTTTATTGAATAGCAGCCATTTGAAGTCAAAGCAAAACAAACTACCATTCCCATCAAACATTGGGAATAACACAGTTAAAACAATAGTGTCCCGTCCATCAACACCAATCACAGGTCTCCAGGGAGCTGATAGTCCTCTGTTACTGTCCATTCCTCCTCTTTCGTCGCTCGAGATCAGCCATCAAGGACGCTTCATGAATCCTGTTTGTTAGAGTCGCCTGTAGAAAACAAGGCAAACGTAAGCGACAGCAATGGCTGTCTAGACCTGTAGGGGAAAAACGATCACAAGTACATTCGCAGAGGAAACTTTATCAGTTAGCTTAGACATAAACGAACTAAAGAGCTTACTTACCCCAGTACAAGGGTGGGCAGGTTACAAAAAGATCTTGTACCCTGGGCGGGATAATCCTCGCCTCCGAGTCCTTAATAGAATTGAAACTTTCCGTTACGATAGCTAGGAAATTTTTCATTCTATGTCAGGACCGGAGGTGAGGATTATGCTCGTTTAAAGCTTGCTCACGACCAAGTGAGCCATGTCAATAACCGGTTTGAAGTAAAACCGCTTAAAGGTAGAGTCTGAAGGCCAGTCTGCTGCATTCAGAATGTCTTCCAGACGAGCTCCCAGGGTAAGTGCTTTGGAGGCCATTGTTCCTCTAGTAGAGTGGGCCCCAAATGCTCGTAAGTCTATACGGCTTCCTGCCTCCCCCATCTGACCCAACGGGCGATAGTGGGGGAGGAAACAGCTTTGTGGGGCTTCTTAAGCGCAATGAGCAATTGACGTTCTCCTGGAGGACGAAACTCCTCCGACAACTCCTCATATGCCTTGAGGCAAGAGTCCACGCACAGCTTTGGGGAATCCGGGAAAGCGGGATAAGAAATAGATTTCGTCCCACATTTGGTGCGCCTACAAATGGTGAAGGTGACCCCGATGGGGTGAATATCCTACCTGATACGTCCAGGGCCCTGACATTTGAAACCCGTCTGCAAGAGACAAGGTAAAGAAGCATAGCCAACTTCGCTGAGAGCTCCTTCCTAGAGAGGAATCTATTCGGCTGCCAGGACAGAAACAAGTTCAAGACCTGTTTGACATCCCAGAGCTGTGAATATCGAGGCTCTGGGGGTAAAGAGAGCCGAACGCCTCGAAGGAGGCGGCAGACCAAGGGGTGCTCACCCACCGGAGAGCCGTCCACCAGGGTGTGGGCTGCTGAGATGGCCGACCGGAAGGTATTGATTGTTCTATAAGCCAGGCCCTCTTCCGCTAGGGCTGCCAAAAAATTCAGGATGGAGGTCCCATCTGCTGCCACGGGATTGAGACTCCGTCGCACACACCAACGATACCACCTTCTCCAGGTGGAGCGGTAGCGCTTGACGGTACTGTCTGCCCAGGCTTTGGACATGAATTTCTCAGCTGCTCCTTAAAGGCCTGGGACCGCCCATCGTCCTCTGTAATCCGCCACGCCATCAGGTCTAGGGAGCTTTGCGCGATTAACGGGTGGGGATCCTTGTCCGGATTGAGAAGGAGAGTTGGAAAGCGGGGGAGAGGGATTGGAGAATCCCAAGAAAGTTCCAGAAGAACCGGAAACCAAACTTGCGATCTCCAAATTGGCGAGATAAGCACCACGTCCGCTTTCTGGCAAAAAACCTGTGCCGAGACCCTGGTAATCATGGCGAACGGGGGCAAGGCGTAGCCTGTTTCCTCCTGCCAGTTCTGCAGGAACGCATCCGTCTTCTCTGCAAGAGGGTCCGTTCTCCAACTGAAGAACCTGGGAAGTTGATGATCCAGGCGAGACGCAAAGAGGTCTACTGAAAAAGGACCCCAAATGCTCTGGAGATCCGCAAACACCCCCGGGTGCAGCCTCCATAGACTCACGTCGTGAAAATGGCGTGATTGGAAGTCTGCCACCTGGTTGTCTTGACTGGGAAGATACTCCGCCGTTACGGAGATCTAATGATCAAGGCAGTATTGCCAGAAGTTCGCCACGAGGTCCGAGAGGGCTCTCGAACGCGTGCCCCCAAGATGGTTGATATATCAGACCGCCGAAATGTTGTCCATCTTGAGGAGGACGCAAGACCGGATCGAATCCTTGGTCCAACACCGGATCGCGAATGAGCCCGCTAAGAGCTCCAGACAGTTGATGTGTAATCGTTGTTCTTGTGGTGACCACACACCTCCCGTGGTGAAGTCGCCACACCTCGCGCCCCAGCCTGATCTGTTGGCGTCTGATTCTATAACGGTATCTGGCGCGGAACCGAAAATTGCACGCCCATTCCAGGCCTCCATGTTGGTGAGCCACCATTGGAGCTCTTCCTTAGCGTCCGCTGAGAGGCTCACTTTCTGAGAGTAAGAGAGGCCTCTGTGCAGGTGTTTGGCCTTGCTCCGGGGTCTCATCTGGTGTCTTATGTTCAGTATCGTGGCTATGTAGGTGATTTAGAGTTAGGTGAACAGAGTACTCTGTCGCAAACATGATGGCGTATACTGTCTGCCAAACTCATGGTCCACCCACCTCATTTAGAGACTGGTAGACTGTCTGTTTTTTGTTGACAGTGCCCACGTTGGCTCAGTAGACGGAAAGCCACCTTCTGTCAGCCCAACGAGGAAGTGATCATCCGAGAAAAACCACAGCACGGTCCTGTTAGATATGCCATTTCTCATTTTCAAATTAAGAAGTAATCTAAGTTTATTCTTATGAGTCATAAGCAGAGCTATAACTGATCCACATACAAACACTGGGTGCTCAACATCTCCCTAATGCCTTCAATTATTCCCTAGTGTCTGCTTGAGACTCTCTAAGGCAGTCGTGCAGGTCCCACAGTAGCAGGAGCTGCACTGGCAAAACTAAGGCACACCATTATAGAAGAGCATGTGTTACAGAGTTCTATTTAGCAGGCCTCAGACAACAGCGGAGGTCATAATCCCAGGGAATGCAAAATGATAAAATAAACAAGGGAACCAGTATACCTTGAGTTTTCCAATGATTAACAGTTTCCACTATGTCCCAACTAGCACTCCTTTTAGTTTCCATAATTCTCCAGCTAGTACACTAATATTTTTTTTGCAAATGCCCAGCTGGTACACTTTGGTATTTTTAGATTATCCCAGGTATTACTTTACATTTTTCCCTAATTCTCTTGTCAGGGCGCTTTGTAATATTTCGCAATACCTGAAGAATGCACACTTTTGTCATGTCTATAATGCCACATTCAGCACACTTTGCTGTTTTCCATAAAGCTGCTAGTACACGTTTCATTTAGCCTTCTAGCACGCTGCTGAGGACTATACCTCTTGTTAAAGGCCCTGAAACAGACTTATAAACCTGAGCCGCAGGCGAGGGCCTATGAGGAAGGAGAGGGTCTTTAACAACCGGTATACCCTGGAGCAAAAGAGCTGTAAGGCTGTTTCGAACATTCAACCCACTGAGGGTACACTGTTCTAAATTAAGTAACCGAAAGACAGAGATTGGAATGTTGGAGCAGAATGCTAATATCAGCCATTCTTTGCCCTGAGGCACTTCATTGACATCAATGGAGCTCCTAATATTCTAATGTTCTTAACTTTATAAGGTTTTTTTAAGCACAGCGCAGCTCCTATAGAAAAGTCACTTCACTGTGGTGTCAGACCTGTGGTATTCCTCTGATACTGAATTACTAAGAAGAAAGCATTCGCTCTGGCAATACAGAGGCAGTGTCAGGTCCAGTACTAGAAGCAGGATGGCAGGATTAGTTAAAAACCTTCTGTCACTCTCTGTTTCAACTTCTACTAAGATGCTCTGCTTTGCAGAAGCCACTTGATGCCTCCTGTACTTGAATCCAAGGGGGTCTCAGCAGAAAGCTTACAGTTCCCTTTTAGACATGGCAACCCACCATTAAAAGTTATCCAACTTTAATGCCTCAGACCATGGAAATCCTGAAAACTTTGTGCTTCTTCCAGACAACCCCCTAGAAGTAAGTTTTGGGGGAGTAGATGGAGAGAGGAGAACTAATCCGTTCAGCCTCCTATTTAAAAGAAAAATGCTTGCTCGCTGTAGCACTGACAAAAAAGACATAGTTGTAAGTATCACCTGGCAAACAGCCCTTTATGGTGCTGCGGGTAATGAGTTGCTCATGAGCTACACAGTGGGGACCACTGATTTATACTGTACCATTTCATTCACTAATTTTGTTTTATACTGTAATGCTGATTAGATTTTCAGCTACACACATACAAAGAAGCTGGCAAAATGTTTCAGGTTCATATTTAGAGTTTGACAGATGGGGTGCTCTGTCGAAACAATGCTAATATCCCGTCCGCTGTTGCATTACAAGTGCCATAGGCTAGAATGGACTTGCAAAACGGCTTGTGGGATATTCACCACGTTTGTGACAAAGTAGTGTTGATGCATACAACTCATATTTTGTCATTTGAGGGTGACACATTTGTACCCACCTCAGCTTTCTGTAGTTCTAAGTCCTGTAAGTTAAGTACCATTAAATATGATACTATAAATTATTTACAGCTCTTAGGCAGATGTTCAGTATGACCTGATGTAAGAAATACAAATTATTACTTTAATACAATAAATAAGTGGTGTGCTTCTATTTCTTGGGGTCAGCCTTGCTCATGTGAAGGATTCCATATCACTATGCCAAAAGATAATCTCTCTTCTGAAAAAGATTTCATGTTTCTAATGGCTGGCAGCATTAACTGAATTTAGGTTCTTTTTTATTTCAAAACAAGCCAGCTTTAATTCAAAATCCTACTAAGGAGGTATGGGATATTGCCACACAGTCCCCTGCTGCATCAGGTGGGACCCAAATCCCATTTCCTGACTTTATTGAGCAGGATATTTACTTAAGATTTCTCCTTTTTCCTTTCCATTTACTAACTGCAAAACCTCCAAGCTGTCAGTACTTGTTTTTCTTCCTACTTCAGTCATGGGGAGCTTGAAATCCTTTCCAGTACTTTCACTGAAAAGATGATTGTTGTAGTGGATTTTGTCTGCTCGCAAAGTCCATACATTCATCATTTGTGTAGTATTCCTCCTATGGGAGAAAGAAATCTAAAATATTCAGAGACCAATTGTATAAATTGTGAGGGAATTTATTTATTTATTTGAAAAGTTTTATAAAGCGCGAACAAGACCAGATGGGTATCGGAGCACTGTACAAAAAGAAACTAACGTTGACATGAAGAAACTGTATGAGCACAATACAATAAGGCAACATAAGAGGAACCTGAAACATAAAAAGTAAATGTGGGTGCTAGGGGAAGACGAGGTAGCCCGTGATCAAACCGGTAATAGCCCTACTAGACGGGGCCGTGCAGGTTTAGCAGCGCACTAAGTCAAAAGAACGACAAAATACCTTTCAAAACACAAAGTAAAAATGATTGTCAAGCATACATTTCAAAACACAAAGTAAAAATGATTGTCAAGCAAGAGAAGGAAGTGTCTAGCAAATGACATAGAGGCTATTGCTGATGAAACACCCGGACCATTCACGCCTATTTGACATTGAGGATGCAGAGAATGGATGAGTCATTCTTGGGCAGGTAGAATTAGTCAAGATTTGTGAACACAGAAATGCTCAGGAAGTATTGCTTCTAGTTGAATATGTCCTTCATGTTGAAGGAGCTCTTGCTGGTTAAGTGACCTCAACAGCAAACACCTCATCTTTAAAATGTGCTTTAATTTCAGGTGTCCAGCTTAGAAATTTGGCACATACTGGATGATGTAACAGTGTATCAGCGGCGGTGTTAGGGTGCAGCTTTTAAAATACGCAAGGGCTACATTTCAAACTCGTACAATTTTGCCCTTTTTCCAGACTCCTAAAAAGTCCTATGCAATCATAGCATTTGATGTTGAAGAATGGGCTTCCTTCAACATGTTAACTGTCTGGACAACTGAAATTAAAGCACATTTTAAAGATGAGGTGTTTGCTATTGAGGTCACTTAACCAGCAAGAGCTCCTTCAACATGAAGGACGTATTCAACTAGAAGCAATACTTCCTGAGCATTTCTGTGTTCACAAGTCTTGACTCATTCTCCCTGCCCAAGAATGACTCATCCATTCGCTGCATCCTCAAAGTCAAATAGGCGTGAATGGTCCGGGTGTTTCATACCATCCCTAAATAACAGCTGATGGAAATTTCATATTTTCTTGATAAGTGGCAGCTTTGACTTTGATTGCTGATTGATATGTTTATTTAAAAAAAAAAAAAAAAATCCTCAACTTAGGTGGACAAACTTGGCTCTGCACCCTGAAAAAGCCAAGAGTCCTTCACCTCTAGAAGGTCTCAGTCTTCTCATTAGTTCTTATGTGACTATAGTCTCAAACCTCAATAGACAATCCTGCAGATTTTGTCGATGTATACTATCTTTCATAATGAGAAACAACGCAACATCTTGAACTTGGTGCGTTGTTAATTCCAAATAGACATTCTCCACTTGGCTACAGTGTCCTGTTGATGCATGTTGCCGCGAGGATGGGAGGGTGACAGATTGCGCTGTGGTCTCAGAGCTCATATTACTTAACATGACTACTCGCCTTCCTCGGCCTACAAATCAATTGAAGGACATGCAGCCTGGGGTTCCACAGCCCCTCGAGTGGCACAGGGCCAATGCTTCAGTGATTTTGCACCATACTTGCTGTTGCCTGGTTGAGGCAGCAAAAATGAGACTATCTAAACAACTATTTGTCAACTGTGGACACAGCGCTTGGCTTTTAAGACTGGATGTATCATATTTAAAACCCTCCACGGCAGCATTCTTGAGTTTATCTCCTCCCAAATTCAAAAGTACATACCCTCTTGTAACTTAAGGTCATCCCATCTTAAGCTTCTGGCTATCCCCCCTTTTAAGAAGAGACTAGGAGGGTCTAGATTTTCTGTATTAGCCCCCCGGCTCTGGAATGCTCTTCCACCTAACATCAAAATGACTGCTGGTTATTTCATATTAAGACAACTTCTGAAAACATGGCTTTTTACACAAGCATACAAATGAGATACTGTACTGCAAGTCTTGCTCCTATACTCAGCGCCAAGAGACCAACTGGTGAACGTGCGCTATATACATATTTTTTAACAGAACAGTTGAACTGGTTTAACAGCATGCTTGAGAGCTTCTTCTTTTCTTGCCTCAGAGACTGAGGTTAGTTGGATTATTAGTCCTCCTCCTATTTTCTCAAGTTGCTTGCTCCTGTCAGCCAACACATATATTTGTGGACTTGCATAGTAGGGACTTAGTTATAAAATAATAGTGCTATATTTTTAAGGGAAATATGCGTTGCAGTGGAAGTAGAGTGAGTACAAAGCAACAAAGATGGTATCTGCAACAAGGGGTAAAGTTGAAAGGATTGGCCAGTGGGAGGTGAGGTTCACTACTTGGCGATGCGGAAATGGATGGCAGGGCATTAGGGCGAAGGGTTAACAGGGTTAAGAGTGGCACTCTACAGGTCTGTCTGTACGAGCTCATCTGAACCAGCTACTCTCTATTACCTGGTACATTGCAACCATTGTAGAACAATTCCTTTGAAGCCCAGTCAGTACACTAGTCTATCAGTCATGATTTGATGATCAAAGAGTGTCTTTTCTTTTCTATTATCCAAACATGATTGTGAGGGGGCAGGTTCAGGAAGATTGGTTTTGTAGACTTAAAACTATTAATGATCTTTTACTCCACAATAAACATTCGGGGCTCGAATTATAGAACAATTTGCTATTCTGCCTCTGGTTGAGAGCACCTGTCACATTTATCTGTTAGGAAAGTACTCTGCCCAAAGCATTTAAAGAACACGCTTCCTGGGAATGACCACGGGTGGGGATTTGCCTGGTGAAATCAATTAGTCCTCTTCTAAAGGGAGGCCAAGCATCTGAGGTGTTGTGTGAAAGTCATTCCTCCTTGATTTCGGGGTAGCTTGATTAGCGAGGTAGGAGACTGCCATCTACCAGGCCCTCTCCACCTACTTCTAAATCTGTGAAAGAGGTTTTTCCTGTTTTGGATGTGCCTGCAGGATGTGATCTAGAGATGCAATGCTCCCAACCATTGTCATTTCACCAGTGGGGGCTATGCCCCTACATTGAAACTAAATTTGGCGGGAAGGAGTTAATGAGAGACTCCCCAAAAAGAATCCTTTGTTCCAAATATACTTGAAAGTGAGCTGTTTTGAGATGCCCCTTCTGACACAAGGATATTTAGCAACATGGTAATCCAAGGCGTGTATCCCAGGTTGTTACATTTGCATAATCTTTTCTTCCTCTGTCTGAGATCTTAATTATAAAGTGAAATTAAATGTTTCAAGTGGGTATGGAGTGTATGGTGTATAATTGTGTTTACCTAGCTAATAAAAATTATAATTTGATATCTTTCAGCTAGATCACCTCAGGACGTCGCTATACATCCTGGTAAGTATTTAAGATCTGTATTTTACTATTTAGCTCTTTGGCCTGGCATTGACTGTATGTATTGATTTTCACAGTAAAGTAATTTGTTTAATCTGGTTTGCTACATTTTGGAGCATTACATGATATCTTTCCATTTAGTCTATACTTTGCCAGTGTTGATATGTGGTGAGGGAAAACCATCATTGAGTTGGCATCATGATCTAGCTTTCGTCTGGTGTTGTGTGCTTGAGGTTGTGGGGTTCATTCTAGCATGTTTTGATAGGGAAAAGCAAACTACAAGTACAACTAATGGTGTTACTAAGTGGATGGTGTTAGGTGTAAATTGCTGTTCGGTGACCAATGATAGCCAATAGCGGCATCTTGGAGGTGCGTCGGGGTGTTTGTTTAATTGTGATGACTGGGTAGGTGGACGATGTATCTTTAGTTTGGGTGATGTTGGTATCAATAGCGATAGCCAACTGTTTGCCAAACTGGGGCTACCCTGCATGTATTTGTTATTTTCAGTGATGCCTTATTGATAGTTGGGTTGTCATGTTGATGGGAAGCACTGCAAGGCAAACTGTACAAAACAGTGCAGGCAAAGCAAACTGTAAAAACAAGGCTGGCTTTCAAAACAAAAAGTGAAGAGGACAGAGAAAAAAACACACCATAGACCACTAATGCACCCACATACCAAACCCCATGCATGCATAGAACACATGTCCATCTTCACATGCGGAGCAAACTACTTACAGGTATCTATGCAGATACAGACCAACATTCATAAAGGCAATAATGCACATAGACTAACACATGCATACAGGCACTCAAACAACACACATACAAGCTGTCAGGCACACAAATCATCACATTTACAAACAGCCTTTTATATATAAGCAACCCACAGTTCGACAAATGCAACAATGCACATGTGGAGGTGAACAGACACAGACTATTCACATAGGCATCTATGAACAGACAGGTGGCTGAGTAATGTGGGCGAATGGCCAATGTATGTATGCATGAGTGTGAGTTGGCACAGTAATGATTAGATAAATGCAAGACTGTGGATGGATAAATAAGTGCTTGGATATTATGTCAGCACCTGCATAGCACACTTCCATCACAGTCGGGAGTCTCTGAGCTTTTTTTTCACAGCGCTTCTGGGATTTCAGCAACTATTTTTTGTTGTGTTTGATTGGGTTTAGTTGGCTAAGATTGGTTAGTCCAATGCGTTACTTAAGGGTAATTTCTTTTTGGCTAATGTAAAAACCTACAAGTGTCTTATTCCCATAGTCTGTGTTGTAGTTTGTAAGGATGGATGTGCAAAGGACTTGCTGATTTCTTTTATTTTACCGAGGCAAATGGCTGTGCATTGCTTAGTTTGTAAACTGTTTTGCTTTCAAAGAGGTGTCTAAAAAATCTTCCCAAGGCTGGTGGCATTGCTCTGGGTTGTCCCTGGAGTTCCTAATGTATTTTCCCAGGACATTCCACACCTTCTTAATAAAAACCTCTTTCATATGTCTGATCTAAAGCAAGAATGGCACCTCTGCTCTGTGCAGGCAACGGCCTATAAATCACTGCCCTCAAGCCCTAGGTGAACATCTTCTATTAGATTAATTCTTTCAAATGATTTTAACCAGGTTTCTGTGTCTACGTAACTGAGAACCTATATAGGAAAGTGGATTTCTTGGCTTCCATGAGCTCTGAGTGCTAATGTCTGCAAACACTTGAGCTCATAATCTGTTCATGAGCGAGCGCTGTGATTTGCTCTTCATCTTTCTGAGGCTGCCCTTCATACTTTCACATCTGACTTCTTTCCCCCAATAGCTTCACTTTCTTCTTGTACCGCTAATTTCAGAAGAAAATCTCCTACTACTTTTCTGTCCTCCATGACCAGCTTTTTGGCTTCCAACTCATAGAAGAGATGCTTCTTCATGCTCTAGGGGTGACAAAATAGAGGAGGATTTCCATACTAAAGCCACCTCTTCTACCTTCTCTTCCTGCAGAGGAGTTATCATGGCTAATATTGCTTCATCTGGGGCTCTCTCTGTTTTCTCTTGCTCAGATCTCCTTGCTATGTTGCGAGGCTTCTCTCAAGATACAAGGCCTTCATGGCCACTGCTAAAAGCTGATAATACATCTAAGTCAATCTCCATGATGCCAAACAAAAAATAAAAAGATACTTGCAAAAAATGACCCTGAGCACTATTAAAGAATATAATTACCGGTAAAGCTATTTGGAAGTTGTTGGACATTCTCTTGTCCATATCCCACTGCTTCGACCAAGTGAACCTGATTACCAAGCCACGGTGGAGAAAGGTTATTGTGTTGAAGTGACCTGTGACAGCTCGATAAAGCTAAAATATTCTAGATGCTATTAGGATAAACTGGATACTATGAGAAATACCTGATTTACCTGTGGGAGCGGTCTTAAGCAACAATGCTTCCTTCCCTCAGAGAAGTGGTTGCAATAAATATGTGATAATTGACCAAAACAGCAATACAGTTAAGAAAATAAATGCAAAAATCTAAAATAAGAATCTGATGTAAAAAATTAACAAATATCGTAAAAATGAACTGGAATGCAGATGGTAAAAAGTCAGCTTAACGAAAGAAAAATCAAAGATATGTAATAAATATTCTTTAAAAATGCCAGTACAAGACAGCATTACATTTGGATGTGGCGCAGGTGATACAGTCCTCCATTTCCAGTGGAAGGGGCAACAATTTCATTCCAGTTTAGTTCTAGTTCCTTAGCAAAATGTCCAGTGACTTCTCAGTCAGGGAATTTCTCTGCAGCTTCCTTTGTCCAGTTGTCCTTCTGGACTCTCCAGGGACAAGGGAGAAGTTCCATAGGTAACAGGCAGTAGTAACTAGTCCACTGATTTTTCTCTTTCACTGTGACTGCTTCCTCTATCTAGAACGTCTGCATTTCCAGCTTCATGATAGCATTTCTGCATTGTAAGCAGTCTGTCTGGACTTGGCTTAGAATTACTTCTCCCTATAGGCCAACAAGAGTCCTGACATTCACGATAGATGACAGTGGATATTGTGTCTCCATCTCTGTCAGGGAGATGGAACTTCTTCCAGCTGCATCAGGCAGTCTTCGCTTGTTTTCACCATTATCATACAGCTCTCTCAGAGGGTGCTCATACAGTGAATGTAAGGGATATTCTCAATGTACCTGTATTTTGTTGGTTGTTTGTCTATTCTGTAGTAATGGATATTCTGTTGAGATAGCAGGGCTTAACCAATCAAATGACAGTGGTGCTATGTTGTGTGTGTGATGGCACTGTGGTTGTGGCCATATGCCTAAAGTGGGCTGTAGTAGTTCAGCATGTGAATACATTGGTAAATGGGTGCGCTGTTGGGCTAGCAGTGCTAGGCAACTATCTGACTGCTATTTTTTCATGATTGTAACGGGGCATGCAATGTATATGATAGATAATTTGATAGATCAGAAGTATTAGATGAAGGTTTCTTCAATATTGAAGCTGCTAAGGGTTCCTTACATCGACCCCGAACTGTGGTAGAGGATAAGGAGGCATTGCATAACTGTAGTCGGACGGCCTGATTCAGTATACATTTCAGAGAGTAAGGGATTCAGCTAGGAACCTGACCAGATAGATATGAGATGATTGATAGCAGCCGAACATGTGAGAGGAAAGAATTCAGAGATCTCACAGTGGGGTTTTAACTCATCAGAGAGGGCAGACTAATGCAAAGAGTGTTGAGAGTCCTCATGAGTAGAGGTTTGCACTGATTTAAGAGTAGTTTGTGTCGAAAAGGTAGACCTGATAATTTTGAGTGGAAAAAGTTTGCGAGCTGCAAGCATAGTTCAATTGAGCTGTGGAGGAACTAGGACAATGTAAGAATAATCCTTTAACAATATTGAAAACTTATTTTGGGAGTTGACAGCAGAGTACATAGCAGAAGACTGGAGGTTTCTATGAGCCAGTTGTATAGTGCTCTTAGTTTTTAGAGCCAAAACATATTTGGACTTGGAGCCAGCTTCAGTATTACAATGCTGTTGTCTTCCAAGTACCTTTGAAGATCGTCTAATATCCATAAGCTTTTGGGTAAACCAAGAAGCAGAAGGGCGGCAATCCAGTGAGCAAACTAGCTTAAGAAGGCTAATAGAGTTGACACAAAACCCAGCTATGAGTAATTATGTGCAAAATTAAAGACCATGTTATTCTTTACAGAATCATTTCAGTTCAAGGCAGAAGCTATTTGTTAAATGTAAAATTGGTCTAAAATACATTGGAAGGGCCAAAGGGTGTGATGTAGCAACCTGCTGGTAAAAAAACGAGCTCGAATATGGAGTATAGAAATAATCAGTCCAAGGTAGACCAACTGGATTGGAGACTAAAGATTCCATAAAAGTTGTAAATATGGGATCCAAGATATGGCCAGTAGTATGTGTAAGATGGGTCTCATGTTGTGTAAGGACCATAGTTTGACAGTGCCAAGATAGGATGCTACCATAGCGACCTCAGGGAAATCAAGCCATAGGCTAATGTCTCTTAACAACATAACATTCGGTTTTTTGGAAATGAGAGAGGAACATGACTCCGAAATGGCGGATGAGCACCTAGAAAAGTAACTAGGAGCTCTGTAGATCAGCAGTCCAGAGACCAAAGAAGCAGGAGAAATGGAAATAAAAAAGATAGCCTCGCCGGCCCAGAACAATCACAGATGCTAGGATAGAAGCTTGAAGGTGCTGTTTATGAATTCTTTCAATTGCGCCAACACATATCTGCCTTTAAGTGTGTAGTGAGAAAAAAGTGTGAAAACTGAGATCCGAGGGGTGGATGATGCCATATGCAGCTCAGTATACCACACTCACAAAAGGGGAAAGTGGAAAGACCCCTACTTCGACCTCCACTATTAATCACACATCACAACCAAGAAGTAGGAGTATTGAAGAGTCGCGCTATAGGTTTAAGTGGCAAACATAAGTTGTTTGAAAAACTGCACTCACCCACAATTTTGTGGCATGCTTCATTATTGGGCCTGCTAAACAACACCCCTGCACAGACGAACGCCTGGAGTGGAGCAAAAGGGAGGGGTAAGACAACACAAATCTATAATAATGAGGATCTAAAATAAAAAAAATTTAAGTGCAGAGTATTGAGTTAAAACTGACTTGGGAGTGTCCCTCTATTTACTTTATTCCTGGACTACCCGGTCAGGATTAAAAGTAAGAAACCTAGGATGATGGTGATAGGGCTGATTAGTGGCCCTTCACCCCTCCTATCTGCATGTTTGTCAACATGTTTCAGCCGTTCGCTGTGTCTTTACGACATTCGTCAGGACCAACAGATCCCCTTTGTTAACCCTCCTTTCCTACCTCACTTTTGTAGTTCGAAGACAAACCTTCTCTGGTCTCAAAAGGTTGCTTAGTCAGACTCCTGTTATACCTGTGTGTGAAAATATTGTAAATATTATTTCATCCTTCCACTCAATGAGATGTCTATATAATACAAGCCTAAAGCCAGTTTCAGCATTTACGCCACTTAACCATACCTTTAAAGCGTAGATAACTCTTAGGATTTAATGGACATGTATTTCAGGTAACCTCAATATGTGCTCATTAGTTAACCCATATAAGTAACTTTTTATACTGACATTCCATGTATTCTGTATAGCTTCTGCTATCTTGAGGAGAGACACGTACAATGATACCCATAGAAGGGGCACTCCAAGGAATCGAAAGTAATTCTTACCGAGTTTCATTGATGTTGAAGCTCGAAATGGCATGGGAGCGGTGGTGGCTCCCTGTAGTCAAACTCTGTTTGCAGTAGGAGATAGTACAAAATGTTATAACCACGTGTAAAGTTCGACATGTTCATTTCCTAGTTACACTCACGGTCATGTATAGAGAATTAACTCTAAAAGCCTTCCAGTACATAATTGATGTTATCAAACCCTCTACGGGTTGCTACAATATTCATGAGGCATTATGCTTTTAGCCCAAATTTCTACGATGCTACTGTTAAGAGAAATCCTTTCCCGGTGACGTTAACGCCTCGTTTCCAATCTTATGGCGGGACCCACTCCCCTTCCTCCTTACTTTGTCAAGGTGAGCTCGCCGCCCGACCGAATCCTCTCCTTGTGCCGTGTAGGTGCTGGATTTCTGCCTTGGCTCCCCTAGTTAGCATGTTTACTTCCCGTCACGTGACCAGATGCTCCAGTCACCTGACCCGGCGTGCCCGTCACGTGATCGGGACTCATTCTCAATAGGAACGGGTTTCTAAAGGATATCCGTCTCACTTCTTCGTCCATGTTGGATGTGTTTATATCGTTTCCGGACACTTTTATAAGATATAAGAGAGAGAGTGTCTATTTGCATAACAGTGGATGTGTATTAAATGTCAAGCCCCATGAATTCCAACACAGTATCATGACAGGGAAGTTTCCTCAATCCTAGTCTCATAAATGTTTTCAAATAGTCACACATTTATTACAAAGAGACCCCTGGATGGTGCCAGCCAGTGAAACCAGCTTAGGGTGATGTTTGGATGTATTCACAATCTACTTAGTTTCCCTACTAGTCGTTATAGGCGATGTATGAGAGGATTGTTTCATCTCCATAAGCACATAGGGTCTTACAGAGGTTCTAGATGGGTTTCTCGTTGTCTTCACAATCTATTCAGTTGCTAGTAGTTGTAAATTGTGAGTTCTTATTATATATACAGAGTGTTTATATCTTGTTTAATGAGTTCCACGGAATATCATCGTTGAGGCCATTCTCGTGGCTCCGGATTCTATATATTCATCTCTGTTCCCTCATTCGAAGGATCTTTTTAATGTCTCCTGCCTTATGATGTTAGGTTTATCCAAGACTGTCCTGTGGATATTATCCACTGTGTGTTCCCTTTCAAGATAGTATGTGGTAAATTTAGTCATGTATTTTTGGCACCTGATGTTGCTTCTATGCTCCATGATTCGTATCTTGACTTTCCGAGCGAGACGTCATCCCTACATAAAGTAGCCCGCATGGACACTTTATTAGGTAGGTCACATTTTCTGAATTGCAGTTGGCATGTTTTGTTTGCATCCATGGATATTTTAATCCTACATCGATACATTTAGTGTCCTCTGTGAGGTTGCAGACATCACATATTCCACATCTCTTGTGGCCAACTAGTGGTGGCAGGTCTCTTAGGTGGGCTCTGTATATCTTGACGGGGCCGCGTATGTACCGACATATCCCTCATGTTCGCCCCTCTTTTGAAGGAAAGTAAGGGTTTTCCCAGATGAAGGCCATTTGAATTCAGTATGCGCCAATTCCTTAACACAATTCGCTTCAAAGTGTTCAATGCTGTGCCAAACGTGGTGATGCAAACATGATTTGTTGTTTGTGGTTTTTCTATTTTCTCTAGGAGGGTCTCTCTGTTACAGTTAGATGCTCTCTTTTTGTGCGTTCCTTATTACCTTCTCCTGGTAGTTCCTGTCTCGAAGTTTTTCTGATAATTCACTGGATTCCTTCTTAAAATCCCCTTTATCCGAGCAATTCCTCTGGAGACGGAGAAATTGACCCACCGGTAGATTCTCCCTCAGGGATTTTGGGTGGAAGCTATTGTACAACAGCAGGCCATTCCTGTCTGCGGGTTTATGAAAGACCTTTGTTGAAAGTTTTCCTTCCTTCCCTTCAATGACTAGGTCTAGGAATGGAAGTTCTTTCCTTGTAATGGTAGAAGTAAAGTGGAGTAAGGGATTACGGCTGTTAGGCCACTGGAGAAAGTCAATAATGGATAGCTCGTCTCCCCTCCAGATTAGTAAAACATTGTATATGAATCGTCTCCATAGTTTTATATGGTTACCCCATGAGCTATCTTGATTAAAGATATGTTCTTGTTCAAATGATGCCACTTATAAGCCGGCTAGGCTTGGGGCGAAGGCGCTACCCATGGAAGTACCATGTGTTTGTAAGTAGATGGTACCCTCAAATTCAAAGAAGTTCCTCGTCAAAGCAATTTCAGACAGATTTAGTATGAATGCCCGCGGGGTACAATATCCCCACTCCTATGCATACAATAGATCCTCAACCACTCTTAGTGTTTCCCTTCGGGGGATGTTTGTGTAGAGCGATTCTATGTCCAGCCCTACCAAAAAAGAGGAAAGACCCCTACTTCGACCTCCACTATTAATCACCCATCACTACCAAGAAGTAGGAGTATTGAAGAGTCACGCTATAGGTTTAAGTGGCAAACATCAGTTGTTTGAAAAACTGCCCTCACCCACAATTTTGTAATTGTTATGTAAATAGACACTCTCTCTCTCTTATATCTTATAACAGTGTCCGGAAACGACATAAACGCATCCAAAATGGACGAAGAAGTGAGATGGGTATCCTTTAGAAACCCGTACCTATTGAGAATGAGTCCCGATCGCGTGACGGGAATGCCGGGTCAGGTGACTGGTGCGCCTGGTCACGTGAAGGAAAGCAAACATGCTAACTAGGGGAGCTGAGGCAGAAATCCGGCACCTACGCGGCACAGGGAGAGGATTCGGTTGGGCGGCGCGCTCACCTTGACAAAGTAAGGAGGAAGGGGAGTGGGTCCCGCCATAAGATTGGAAACGAGGCGTTAACATCACCGGGGAAGGATTTTTCTTAAAGGTAGCATCGTAGAAATTCGGGCTAAAAGCATAATGCCTCATGAATATTGTAGCAACCCGTTGCGGGTTTGATAACATCAATTACGTACGGGAAGGCTTTTAGAGTTAATTCTCTATACCTGACCGTGAGTGTAACTAGGAAATGAACATGTCGAACTTTACACGTGGTTATAACATTTTGTACTATCTCCCATTGCAAATAGAGTTTGACTACAGGGAGCCACCACCGCTCCCATGCCATTTCGAGCTTCAACATCAATGAAACTCGGTAAGAATTACTTTCGATTCCTTGGAGTGCCCCTTCCATGGATATCATTGTACGTGTCTCTACTCATAATAGCAGAAGCTATACAGAATACATGGAATATCAGTATAAAAACTACCTTATATGGGTTAACTAATGAGCCCATATAGAGGTTACCTGAAATACATGTCCATTAAATCCTAAGGTTTATCTATGCTTTAAAGGTATGGTTAAGTGGTGTAAATGCTGAAACAGGCTCTAGGCTTGTATTATATAGACATCTCATTGAGTGGAAGGATGAAATAATATTTACAGTATTTTCACCCAAAGGTAGAACAGGAGTGTGACTAAGCACCCTTTTGAGACCAGAGAAGGTTTGTCCTCGAACTACAAAAGTGAGGTAGGAAAGGAGGGTTAACAAAGGGGATTTGTTGGCCCTGACGAAAGCGTAAAGACAGGGAACGGCTGAAACATGTTGACAAACATGCAGATAGGTGGGGTGAAGGGCCACTAATTAGCCCTATCACAATCATCCTAGGTTTCTTACTTTTAATCCTGACCGGGTAGTCCAGGAATAAAGTAAATAGAGGGACACTCCCAAGTCAGTTTTAACTCAATACTCTGCACTTATATAATAATGAGGGTCCAAAAGAAACATTTTCTTTCCCTCTCCCTTTTGCTCCACCCCCGGCGTTGGTCTGCGCAGGTGTGTTGTTTAGCAGGCCCAATGATGAAGCATGCCACAAAATTGTGGGTGAGGGAAGTTTTTCAAACAACTTATGTTTGCCACTTAAACCTATAGCGTGACTCTTTAATACTCCTACTTCTGGGTTGTGATGTGATATGCCGCTCAGTGACTGCTGATATGGAGAGATGCCAGCATGGAGTCTGCAGATATGCAAGAAGTGAGGAATCTGTGGGTCGTGTGACCACCAGAAAATTTGTTAACCAAAGGCAAGTAACTTTTTCCATCTGGATTAACATGAGGAGGGGAAGGGAGATGAGGGCAAGAAACGAAAACACCTGTTAAAAGTAGTTTAAAATAAAACCAAAAACCTAGAGTATAGTTGTACTACTGTTAGAACAGCCATGTTTTTTCCTCATCCTAAAAAGAGTGTAATTAGAGACTTGTTAATTATTGAGAGGAAGCTGGTTATGAAGACTTGCAGATAAGTAAGAGAAGGATCTGCTGCCCTGATTTCAGTCAAATGGTGGGGACGGCCACAAGCACAAGGGTGGTGGAAAGCAGAGAATGAGCTGGTTCACACAAGCTGAATCTCCCCCTCAGATGGGTTGGCCTGGCGTTGTTTAGAGCTGGGATTGTGGCTTGAGGTTATCCAAGTGTTGGGACTGAAACGTCCTCTGCATGGTAATGGACGTGAATACCTGCCCTAAGTGCCCAACTGTACTATTATCTGCATCATTAATGCATATTTTTGTTGCCATAGGCAAACACGGATCATGCGTGTGCACCATGACATAGGCCTGGCTCACTAACTGCGGTCTTTTTGAACTAGGAGGGGCGCCCAACATGCTACCCTCCTAGTGGTAGAAGGCTACTGCCTTCACCAAAAGTTAGCAAACACAAGGAGATGATGGACGGAGTGCTGAAACTTTTCAGACACCCACCCCCAGTCACAGATCTGGGTTGAATCCATCATCGTTCTTTAGCTCACTTCGCCACCCCAGTTCAAACCAAGCTATATGCAAATCAGTCTTGACTCTGTGCCTCATGGGAACAGTCCAGCCCGGCTGACTGGCTGTGTGAGGTAGGGAAGCTCTGCAAGACTTCGCCTGTGATCAGGACTGGGGGCCAAGGCCTGATCGTCTCCCTGCTCGGTGAGGGGACATCACCCAGGGAAGCTAAGACCATTTGCTCTGGTGCCTGGAGCACCAGCGCCTGCCTACTTGCCAAGACCAGTGTGCCCTGTGTGGAAGAGGAGAGCGTTGCAGGGTCTAGTTTAAAGCCCAGCCTGAGTTCACCTAGCAGAGCGAGGTGTGAGGAGAAGGCTGCTGCACCAATCGGGCCAATGCCCGTGTGCAGATTTCAGTCAGCGACCCCTGCATGCCAGTAGGGGGCTACCCCTGAGATGGCTGTGAGCGGAGTGCCGTGTGAGGTAAGGGAAACCTGGGCGGTGCAGTGATCTCGTGTACAAGTTGGGGCCGCCGTGTAAGTTGTGCTGGATATGAATGGCTGAAGCCTGGTATGCCGGCAGGGGCTGCCATGGTAGGGTCTACTGTGTGGTGATGGCCTGTGCCTTAGCCTGTAGAGCTACGGCAACTCCGCATGCCAAGAGTATCTGCTGATACTCCGTTGTTGCAAGAATCGGTCAGTCGCTCTAGAACTGTGAGCCATGACTCGTATCACCAGAGCACCCCCGTTCGCTGCTGGAGCCATCCGCGTATGCTTAGCAGAGAGCCCATGTGCAGCCAACTTGGTGAACAGCACCGGAGCAGTGTGCGTGCCTGCGATCGGGGCACTCACTGGAACATTGCAAGCCTCCTTGCTGTTGGAGAGGGTAAGACGGGTTACAGGCCAATTGGGCCCTCGGGGACTTGCTTCTAAGGACGCTGCGGTACCAAGACACTTTTGTCTATTTTGCTAAGAGTCAGAGTGGGCTCTTGAGATAAGGCCTACGCGTGAGTATTCTCTGGATGAATGGGGAATAACCCCTACCACATAACAAAGAGCGGGTGGAACAGGGATTTGATAGTGAAACACTAGAGCCCCGACCTCAAGGGGAAATGTGATATTGTCTGTAAGTGTCTTAACATTACTTTGAATGCTTAGAAATAAAATACTTCTTATTATAAAAATAAATATTTGACCGGAGATTGATTTATTAACACTGCTGTGCGCTTGTTGAGTTATGAGTTGTGTTCACTGACCTGTATTCACACTTCTCCCCCCACCCCGTGAGTGAGCCTTGGACTGCTCGACCATAGCTACCACTGAGGGTGTAGTGTAGAAAGGGGTACTTGGCCCAGGTGCTCAGGATCCATAGTAGGTCGGGCCCTGAGACATCAGGAGTAAAAGGCCTCAACCCCCACGGTTGGGTCCAGCAACCCATGCATGCCCCGTGGCCCTCTGAGAGGGATTCTGACACCAAGTATTGCTCTGCTTGAATTCCTGGATTGTTACTGTAACAAAGTTAGGGATGGAAAATATTAGCAATGCTACAGTGACAATCCAGGGGTTCAAGCAGTACTTGGGTAACCTCAACCCATCGTACTACTGGTGTCATATAATCACTCAAACTGGGCATAGGCCTTCAGGATGTCCAGAAAGTACTGCACCCCTTTGACACTCGAAGACCAGGAGGACCTTTCCCTATGCTGAAATTTGGGTTGGGTACTGAGGCTTCTAAATAAAATCCTAAGACTTATGATAGTCTACAAGGCTATGCTTTTTCAAAGGTTCTTATGACCTTAGTCCGTGAAAGGACAAATTCTCTTCTGCCTCTAACCAACGGCCTCCCTTCAGAAAATCTGCTGTGCCTTGAATAGTGTTGTGAAGATCTGGCCAGTGAAGGTCAGTGATATCATGACCGTTTCTTTTATCAATGTCGCAGACAGAGAGACACCTTGGAAGCCCATGTGTACATCTTGATCACCACATTTGTAAACCATTTCCCACCCAGACAACCCCACCCCTACCACCTACACTCCTACCCCACCCTCCCAAATTGGAATTAGAAACAAGACTTTGTGATCTCAGTGATTGATTTTTCAGAGGTCTCTGGGGAAACCAAAGATTCGAACATTCACCATCCTCTGTTGGCCTCGTCCATCCTACACTCGAGTGAACATGTGGCAGTAATCGTCCTGGGCTCAAACTCTGTTTTCATTCCGATTAATTGATTCAAAGAGTTTTGTTCTCCTGTTGAAACACATTACTATCTAAAGTTTTCCTTGGTATGCAAGCACTCCAATCACACTTCCCCTGCTGCAGATGCCTGTTATTTTGTCTATCTTCTTTAAAATAGAAAGCAGAATCACCCTAATGAATCTCTGGCCCCTGCCTAAATCTCCTGCGGCTTGTTTTGCCTACTTTCAGATGTGAAATTCTTCTTCCCATGAGTGCATGGGAGAAGATTTTGCTTCCCCTTCTTCGTGTGTTTGTTCGACGCAACCTTGTTATTCATTTCCAAGATTGTCACCCTTGGGAAATTATTCTGTCATCAATGAGTGGCTTGGATACCGTAACGGTCTCTTGGTATGACCTGCACCCCCTGGGACACTCATTAGCACATTACAACTGTGCTTTCTGAGGGCCCAGAGCCTGAAGAATATAAGCTGGTGCTAGGTACACCGGTGATCAACATAAAGGTCTATAAGCACTCCACTACTCTTCTGCATACAGTGAAACTTGTGGTACCAGCTTTTCTGATTGCCACACCTAAGAGAGGGGGTAGGACCCTGTTTGTCACGTGACATGTCACTGATTTTTTACCTGCATTGTATGTCAAATAATACCAAAGTATCAACACAACAAAGAAGTAAGGTTTTCTGAAGTCGCAATTTTTTATCAAGTGTCAATCTACAATAAGGTGTGGCAAAAGCACATTTACTTAGTAATAACTGCCCTCACCCACAACTTATTGTGGCATGCTTCATCATAGGGCTGCTGCGACGCCTCAGCGCAGACCAACGCTTGAGGCGGAGCAATAGGGTGGGGGAGACAATACAAACAAGTAAAGAAGGAAAAAGAAGGTTCCAACAAAAAGGTGCAGATAGTGAATCTTAAAACTAACTAAGGGATATCCTAATAACAATTTTATTCCTGGATTCCCTTGTCAGGGTTAAAAAGGTAATTCATACCCTAGGATGGTGGTGAAGTGGGTGTATTATGCACCCTACACCCCTCCGTTCTGCATAAAGGTCGACATGTTTCTGCCGGAATCCGTGTCTCTACCGGCTTTCATCAGGACTGTCGGATCCCTATGCTAAATTCCCTTCCGGCTGATATACCCTTAGTATGTCAATATACTTAAGGTTACTCCACCTGTATTATGTGGTGTGGTCCAGGACACATACTCTTAATTGAGATCTGTAAGCAGAGACAATAAAAATACAAGTGAAGCGAGTTCGTGCATCAAAGAACATACAAACAGAAACAGTGATTCAAGTGACTAAAGTGCTATATATGCTACCTTTATTGTTACTAAACCAATTTGGTGCGACGCGGGCGTTCTCATCATTATACGCCACCGCTAGTGAGGGATCACTGCCCTTATATTAATTGTGAATACTAAGATGCAAGTTACAATATTACAAGCATTATGTGTCTAAGTCCTAACATTAATGAACACACCTACTTTCAACCTGATGTATTATGAAGGACCTGGGGGTGCAGTACTGCCAGTCCTGCTCAAACAATATCTCCTCCACTACCCTCAGGGTCTCCTTCTGTGGGATATTGGTGTATAGGGATTCAATATCCAGACCCACCAGATATTCCTCTTCAGGGTTGAAATCCATATCTTTTAGTAGAGTGTGGACATCGGTGGTATCTTTGAGTTCTAACGCGATGACGCCACACGCGCCACGTCACACGCAGACGCCCGTTGGGACGCTGCACACGTGACAGGAAGCTGATCGGCATTGAAGAGCCGGTTCGCCCTGTAGCTTAGTATCTGCACGGCACCGGGATGGACCATAATTGTGGCGGCGCACCACCCTTGACGACGTAAGGAGTTGGGGAAGAGGGATAGCTTACTGATGAGCATTATAACAGCTCTCGGTGGGGGAACGCGCAATAAAAGTTAAGAGCCTTTGGGTTTTTCTAATGGCCTATGAGGAACTTTCTCTGCCCCACTGGACCAGGGTTGCCAGATGAAAAGCCGTATAGAAGAGAGTGAGCATTTTTGTGAGCGCGAGCCTTGCTTGGTACTTACGATACTTACCTGATTGTAATTTTTTCCAACGAGGTGTGTGACTACAGGGGTCGCCCTCTTCTCTCGTGCCATTTTTAGAGATTTATACAATAAACTCGGTAAGATGCACCGAGTGTCTGGCTGTGTGTATGTGTGATCCCAAGCACATTAGTTTATAGAATTATCGATAAGAGTACCGTTGGGGGCATGATTACCAACATATTTCTTTTAAGTAGGTGTGTTCATTAATGTTAGGACTTCGACACATAATGCTTGTAATATTGGAACTTGCATCTTAGTATTCACAATTAATATAAGGGCATTGATCCCTCACTAGCGGTGGCGTATAATGATAACGCCCGCGTCGCACCAAATTGGTTTAGTAACAATAAAGGTAGCATATATAGCACTTTAGTCACTTGAATCACTGTTTCTGTTTGTATATTCTTTGATGCACGAACTCGCTTCACTTGTATTTTTATTGTCTCTGCTTACAGATCTCAATTAAGAGTATGTGTACTGGACCACACCACATAATACAGGTGGAGTAACCTTAAGTATATTGACATACTAGGGGTATATCAGCTGGAAGGGAATATAGCATAGGGATCCGACAGTCCTGATGAAAGCCGGTAGAGACACGGATTCCGGCAGAAACATGTCGACCTTTACGCAGAACGGAGGGGTGTAGGGTGCTTAATACACTCACTTCACCACCATCCTAGGGTATGAATTACCTTTTTAACCCTGACCAGGGAATCCAGGAATAAAATTGTTAATAGGATATCCCTTAGTTAGTTTTAAGATTCACTATCTGCACCTTTTTGTTGGATCCTTCTTTTTCCTTCCTTACTTGTTTGTATTGTCTCCCCCAACCTATTGCTCCGCCTCAAGCGTTGGTCTGCGCTGAGGCGTCGCAGCAGACCTATGATGAAGCATGTCACAATACGTTGTGGGTGAGGGCAGTTTTTACAAAGTAAATGTGCTTTTGCTACACCTTATTGTAGATTGACACTTGATAAAAAATTGCGACTTCAGAAAACCTTACTTCTTTGTTGTGTGTTGATACTTATTTTGAGGAGGTCAAAGTAAGGTGCTTTCCTTCTCCCCCTTCTTTTTTGTGTATAGTCTAATAATACCAAAGACCTAACCAATGGTGTTAGTGGGTAATTTTCAAAGAGATTCTTTCAGTTGGTTAAAATAATAATTTTAAAAATGAATCTCTGGAAGGGGAGGGGGCTTGAACCCTAGTCAAAACTATGCAAGGCTATATCATTTTACAGTATTTCCTTCCTTTCTTTCTTTCTACCTTAGTTTTGCCGTAGTCCTTATTCCAGTACCATGACAAGTTTGCTTTACATGCTACAAACTCGTAACTATTTCTCATGCCTTAAAATTCTATCACCTTTTGTGTGATTGACGTAACTCCCTAAGTTGGAAAAATGTATGCACTGATGTGGGTTACTTGCTCAGTGTGAAATAGGATCCAAGCTATACCTCACTGATGAGGCCTAACAAAGCCGAAACCAGTCTGGAGTTGCTTGTGTTTCCTTTTGGAAGGGGCCACGCCTGCCACTTTAGGATGGTCTGTTCCCTTTAGGAGCAGGGTCAGTAATTAATTATTTAAGGCAGGTTTTTGTCTGGAGTGGCACAGTGGGTGTAAAACAGTGGGTTGGCATGCTACCCTGAGAGATTGCCAGTGGTAGGACTATTTGCTAGCATTTCTCCCATCACCCTTTATGTGATTGATGAGATAATAAGCGGAAATAAACTTCAAGACTCAACAGACCTTACAAAAAACTGCATATCAAAGACAATGACTCTAAATGCTTTTGCTACTGGTGGCGTAATCACCTGCCTCGTTTCATCCCTGGCCCACTTTACACAGCACCTGCCATGTATGTGGAAAGACATGTCATTTTCTAGCTGTCTCTTCAGCCAGGCAGAATATAAGAGCACCACCTGATAATCTTCACTTCCCGCAGAGTCCAAAAATGACCTGAACCTAGAACCAAATGCTTCTTAAGAGTGTACCACTGTTTTTGTCATCCACAGAAAGAGAGATGGCGGATGAGGTCAGCTAAAGATTTCTCTGTTCGAGGTAGTGGCCTGACAAACCCTCTGAACTAGTACTGAATATTGAACTCCATGGCGTGCCTATTCCCTTCTTGGTAGATGTGAGCTACAATAAGTGTCATGACATGACACCGCTTTCGCAACCCTTCCAAGTAACCATCTACTGTATGTATTTATGCATGTGGCTCATGGAAGTCTATTGGGTACCTCTGCCTGCTCCATGCAAATCTTTCTCACTTTCTCATCACTCACACTGCTGACAGCATCTATGTTGTAGAGGCAGCAGCTGACTGTGGAAGTATTTTCCACTTTCGATCTGCACTCAAAGCAGGCTTTCTGCAAGTCTTCAGCTTGTTGCCATAGTCTCCGAAGAGTTAAGACTGTAGATCTTAGCAGAATGTTTCCTAAACTCTGTTTATGCATTTGTAGGCTCAAGGAGTGGTTAATTTGCTTGCATATTGATGAGTCAGTTTAGCTGGTGGCTCAGCACTTTGTGGAATACCATAAAACAAAAATACAGCGATGAGTCTAGGATGACCTTAACAATCTGCTGAAGCAGAGCATTATAGAACCTGTCAATGGTCCTGTTCCCTCTTGAGGCCCCCATTCTCCTCATGCCTGAACACCATGCTGGGGGCAAGACTCTCGTTTGTGCGGACATGTGCTGCCATAATCTTGCAGTTCAGTGACAAAGGCATCCCACATATCATAATAAGTGCATGATATCCTAACCCAATAATGCAAGGTTTAGATTTGAAAAAAGGACCCCACCAACTGCAAATGTATGAGAGCTACAGATACGTGACCACATATGCCACACACCAAGGGCTAAACAGATACAAGTTCACCAGCTTTAGTATCTCCTAAGCAGCTGAGGTTTTTGGAAGGAAATGCACAGTTTATAGGGCAACTCCCAATTGAATATATTTCAATGATGAGTCCAGGGCACAAGTCCTAAAAAAAGAAGTGGGGGAACTAACCTAGTTAATCTGTATGCAAGTGGCATCGCGGCGCGTGACATCGCGGCGCGTGACATCACAGCACGTGACATCACAGGAACTGGCATCACAAGAAGTGATATCAGATCTTAAGCCCTCACATATATGCTTAGCAGGTGTATCATGAGTACATTTGAGCACATTTCGAGTATACTTGCAAACTCTCATGATTTAGGCAGAAGATTCACACTTGTGTACGCTACATATAAAACAATGTTACCTTTTGTCAGCGTTAAGCTTTCTATAGCCATAGTGCTTTAAAAGAAATAGTGATATTTAAATCATTACAACGCCTCCTCAAGGGTAATAAGCGCTATATAAATGCAATTTATTTTGTGCAAATACTGGGAAAGATCAACACATCTGACTTCTAACAGTGCATGCAAATCTAAACCGAGCCTGAACAAAGTGAAAAGCTGCCTCTTTAAAGTATGTGTGAAGTGCTAACAAGGTGTGAGCCTTTGTTTCTCCTCTGCTGCATTTGCATCAGGTGTGAGGCTCCTGACTGCTGCCAGCCAGGAGACTCCAACAAAAGGAGGCTTGATGACCCCTGAGACTCGGCCTTTGTTATGGCCGAGTATCCCAGCAGGAGTCAGAAATAAGAGAGCCCCGTCCCCGCCTGCGAAAGCAGACAACAACGTGCAGGCGCTGCTGAATGTGTCCCGGTGTTTGGAAATTACACCGGGACGAATTCAGCATCTTTTTTAGTGGGGCCCAACTTCTTGGCAGGGTGGACGGCATCCACCCTGTGAAAAGTGGGGGGACGCCGTCCACCCGCGTGGACCCCCGACTCGTGCCCTTGATGACCTACTCATCTTTGCAATTTTCCGGGACAGAACATGATGAAGTGCTTATCGAAGACTTTAAACAAAGACAAGTGTCACTTTGGCAAGACCTCTCATTTTGTGGACACGTTTGCTCACAAGGCATGAACTGTGATCTGGACATTATTGCGTCACTGTCCAAGCATCTCAGTTGTGTCTGACCTGTGCCCCTTCCTGGGCTTCTTCAGCTACTGTACGATATGGTCCTGATTTGCTACATTCTATGCCTCAATGCAAAACCTGAAGAATAGGGGCCTCTATTGCAGTGGGCCAAAGAATGCCAAGAGGCTTTTCAACTGACTTGCAAAAATGTTTGATCATGGGGATGAGAAACAGAAATGTGTTGAGCAGAGAAATAATAGAAGAATCGCCGTTTTCATCTCATAAACAATCCTAGTGGATCAGTGATATGCACAAGAAGTTATATGCAATTAGAAAGACTTCATGTGGATGAGTACATCAAACTTTCTCGTGGAGCCTAATTAATAAAGGGATCTGTCAGGATCTTTTTGACAGGGGTTTTGAAGCCAGCCTGTGAAACTGTAGTGTCGTCATTCATATGTTCCTCTTCTAACCCACTTTTTTTCTACACATTTGGATATGTCTGTTTTTTTGGACCTTGCCGTACGGAAGCAGTGGAAGGAGGCAGGCAGGTCTGCCAGGCATGGTTAGCCAGTGCAGACGGACTGGTTATCTGCAGAATGCAAGCTCCCTGACCGAAACCCACAGATTACAATGTGTTATTTGAAAATAAAGAAGTGTTGCTGCATGATGTTCTTTGTCAGTGACTACTTGGACACAGTACACCAATGAGGAGGCATTCTTCAATCCAGCACTGACCACCCCATGAAAAATCCAAATAAGAAATGTTCTAATTAAGTGGCAATGCTCAGTGTGCTGCTACCTTTGTGGATGAGTTACCTCCGATGCCGTTGCACTTCAGTGTGGCTAAGTCTAGTAACCTGGGTCGCTGGTGAGTCAAATACAGAAAGGGAGATTCCGAAACAAATGGCTGCAGAATCCAGGGAAACCAATAGTTTTACCTAAGATAATTACATAACCAAACTTCTTTTGGACGTTCAAATATATGACCAGAAGACTTTTTGGTTCGCATAGGAGCTACTATAAACTTAATGATCAAATTTACAAAACTGCCAAGGATACACCACTGCAACCAGCCAACTTCAAGATTTGTGCGCACAGTTTTCGTAACCCACTTTACAGGGGTAGTTTTACTCTACACTTTCTTCAATTGGCCACCATGACGACTTTGATGTCAGTCATTGAGTCTGCTGCTGATGTTTGGGTGTTTGTTGAGCTTCCGATTGGCAATCAGACTTGGTCTGTCAGAGGTTCTTTATCTATAAGTGCAAGATTGGGGCAATTGGCAGAACCTGAGACTGAAAAATTCTTCCCAAACTTGTTACAAGGAATGAGAAAGTGGTGCACAAACAAATGAAACTGTGTATAACCAACTCTGTAAAACCAGCACTTTGTGAAAATTCCCTTCAATATTTAACAACATGTTGAAACTGAAATCAACTACCTGCTACAATAGGACCATTTTGAACCTGAGGTAGGGTCCTGGGTCTCATTGGTGGTGCTAGTGCTCGAGAGACTGGTGTGAGAACAAATTCACACCTGTCCTTCCATCACAATCTTCCAATAATGAGAGAGCAACCCATAGAACCCATTATTCAGCACATGCTACACCAATAAGGTACAATTGTTTTCCTAGTTTGTCCTTGGCAAGATCTACCATCAGTTCGTACTGGAAGAGGTGTTGCACTTTATCACTTTTGCAACTTAGAGGGGCCTGTTCATATATAAACACCTGTGGTTGGAGGGTTCCTCTGCAGCAGAAGTGTTTCAATGACAAACATGAAAAGTGATTCAAGGTGTAAACCACTGCCTCAATTACAGTCATGATATCTTATTGTTTGGTAGAACTAAAAAAGAACATGATCATTCACTGGTGAAAGCCAAGATCATTCTCGTACTTGACAGAGATGTGACTTTGAAACTTTATAGACATATATTTGTATATAAAGAAGTGAGGCACGGCCCAGAAAAGGTGAATGTTTCCATGTTTGGTGCCTGCTGTCCCAAATATCTCTTCACTTAGACTGGGTGCCGGTTTTGCGGGTTTAGTAACTGTCTTGACCCCATCATCAGCTGAGTCCTGGAGCCACAGCGTACACCATTGAATAATCCAGCAGGAGTGTGATCAAACCAAAAAAAGGCATATTAAAATATCTTTTGTCATGCAAACTGTTTTTTCTGTCTTTTATCATTGTCCCAGATCACTAAGGCCTCATCACTGTTTTTGGGAACCCCCACATCATAGTGCCACAGTGCATTAAATGATGGCATTTGAAATGCAAGATTCTCACTTTCACCATGTGATCTGGCTCGGGAAGGATCAGAATCATAACAACTCCTTTTCATGGCCTACCGACGCTCATATGACAGAGTTATTTTCAAAGGTTTTGCTCAGGTAATCGTGTGATTCAATGTTAAGTAAGGGATTGTATCTAGTTAATTGCTCTAATACAGACCGAAGGACAAGAATTATGCAGAACTGCACAACCAATAGTAAATTGAGGCTATGGTCTTGGAAACTTGAAAAGTGATACCCCCAGCACTGAAGTATCAATAAGCAATGTTAGTGTCACCACCATCTGCAGAAGAGCAGTCTTGGCGACGTTCCATTAATATGTTAACCGTCAATGTTGACCAGTCACTTAAATCCCTCTGCTGTCTGGGCAGTCCATCCATTCAAAATAGTTGGTAACATCATCACAGACCCCTAGAATGATGGCTTTGGTCACAAGGTTCATGATGTACTTGGAGTCTGTGAACTTAATGGGTTTCATTAAAACATTGCCAAATGATCGTTTTTACAAATGCGAATGAATTTGATGAAATTGTGTACAAATGCAAATTATTTTACTAAGTAAAATGTTATGCATAGGGATTGTATTTACGTTCTAGTGAAAGCCATCAATTGATGTTTAATGAACATCGATGTAGTAGAAACAGTCAATATCGTGATGAATACAATTGGGATAGTATTTTATCAGTGTCAGTGATCATGGATGTGCATTTCTTTGGGCGGTAGAGCATGTTTTGCCACTTGACAATGGCTTTTTGACGAAACGCGTAGTTTGCACAATAAACTATTGTGCTATCCTCTGGTGTGCCGCATCCTTTATTTCTTAATTGAAATTGGATTTGTGCTTAATATTGGACGGCAGCTGCCCCCGTCGCTGGCGCCGGTACCGTCAGGCTGGTGGAACGGCCTTTGGAGCAGCAACATCATATATACATACGTACACACACGTACACACACACGTTGTGGTTGTAACATGTAGTGGGAGGTGCTTATGGAGTAGGATACTGGTCCCTCTGGATGATACTGCCCCTAGACAAGGTGGAGCATTTATTGCCCAGTAGGTGCGTCTCCTGGAGTAGTGCTACCTGTGGCTCCTGTTGTTTGAGGTACTGGAATACGGCACTTCTCTTAATCATGTCATTTACGCCATTGACATTCCAAGAAAGGACCTGGAAAATGTCTTGAATCGTGGCCATGAATGATCTACGGCAGCTGTTGTCTCGGAGGGGTGATCGTCTGGCAATGTATTTGTTTGGATTGGAACTTAGCTAACTGGGTGAAATAACCAACGAAATAACTTCCCAACTCACTCCCTCCCTACACTTCTCAATGTGAAGCATCCGTTGCCCGTACAAACCTTAGGATAAATTTGTTGCTCCACCCAACCTTAGGATCGTTTGTCAAAGGGTGCATGGCTTACGTCTCCCTCCGGGTGGTCAAGCAATAAGGTTATTATGTTGGAGGTTTCATGCAGACGACTCAGCCATTTGTTCAAAGTACTCTACAGTAGTCTTGTGTAGTTGAGCCCTAACACCCGCCCGGCCAATCATTCTAAAAGAAAAAAGGATATAGGGTGTTCAGTTAATGGTCAGTGGCCCAGAAGTCTCTAGAGATAGCTTCCGTGGGGCTTCAGAAGTCAGAGAATTATCTCTCGTATCACTGTTGTCGTCTTCCGTTACATGCAGCCGGTCGTGGCTGGCAGCTCCGTTCCGCCTGTGGTAGCACCACCCCCGAGCACCCCTTGATATGTTTTGTCGTGACGTGGTGGGGGACACACCGGTTTTGCGATAGGATCGCCAGCGGCGGGACTCTGCAAGGTGGCTCCGTTTCTTGGCTACCAAATGTCCAGCCAGTCCCATACAGCTTGCTGTGAGTCAAACAAGTGGCTTTTCCCTTTGTATATAATTTTCATTTTGTCTGGGGACAGTAGCATGTATGTCAGCTGCATTTAACTCAGTTTCCTGTTGATGTATGAAAACGGTTTGCATTCATTCTGTGCTTGTGAGGTGTAATCCAGATATATGCTTTCGTGAAGTCCAGCTTGAGAGGAGCCTGGAGTCTGGCGCGTTTCAAAATGCAGTCTGTTGGCATAATTCAAGAACCTGGCAATCACTGGCCGGAAGGGGGACAGCCGCGCTGCCAGCGATCTATGTGCCGATTTTACAACCGAGCAGGGCGAGTGTGTGTCCTGGGGCATCTATGTCTTGAGTCAAGCTGCAAGGAATGTTTCTGGATTGATGCCCTCTGCCCCTTCTGGGATGCATAGGTTGTTGTGTCGCGAGCGCCCCTCTGCATCTTCAACCCTGCACTCGAGATGACTGACTTTTTCTGTTAGGCGGGTGACATCCATGGATAACGTATGGACTGCGTCCTCTCCCGTGGTGATCCGTTGCTCGGCTCCCGTAACTCTGTCTGCAACTTTGTGTAAGTCCTGGTGGAGCAGCCCCAGTTCCACTTCAACCCCCCCACCCCCAATCTGCGTTTCCATAGTGGTGCTCATGTCACATGTGGCCTGTATGTGTTGCTGCGGGGTGACCTGTTATGTGGCGGTATCCCTGGGAGGGGGGTGGGGCTGGTTCTCCTGGTGCCTTCGGAGTGGGGGTGGCATATTTTTCAATTATGGTTTGTTGGGCAGTCACCAGTGCCTGGGTTTTCCCCACTTTTAGGGATGTTTGGGGGGGACGGGACTGGGGGCAGCCGTTGTGGCCACCTTCCGTTGATGGTATGAGAGTTCCCCTTTCAGCAAGTGCCCATCTGGAGCAGCCTCGATGCAGACTTGTCCACTGCATTCCCCATCTAGAGGGGTGGTGGGAGAGCAGTCTATGTTACCGGGATGGGAGGTCTCCGTCTCTGTGTGCCATTCAGCCTCGCCGTCCTGTCTCAAAGTGTTTGGCATGAAGATTCATTTGGTGTACAATTTCCTCAAGGGCAGCAACAACAACAAGGTGATGAATGGAATGTTTGAATTAATCTCAGCCACTGGCAAACGCTTGGGGCTGCATCCCATTCTGTTTTCTGCCCACCATGCCACCTCAGTTTGGACCCAGCCATATGCAAATCAGTCTTCACCCTGCTCCAATGGGAACAGACCAGCCGCATTGCAAAGCCAGGTCCTTCCTGAACCGAAATACAAGCAACCTAGGACACAAGGAACATATCGTCCACAAAAAGATGGCAGTACTCAATAGGAGGAACATCGTCTGTATTGACTAAACATCGAGCCTGTGGGGCATCCCAAAGCTTCTGGGCAAGAGCAGCCAAGTAAATAAATGGCCACTATTATTTTTCATTCTGTGGGAGGGCATGTGTGCCTAGCTTGGGTACCGAACTGTCCCACCAGCCCTGAGAAGGGAAGATACTTGTGGGGATTTCTGCTTCTGGATCGTGGTGCACCTGTGATCCATGAGCAAGAATCCTTTTAAAGGAGGAATTATTGGAAAGGAGAGACTTGCAGCTTTCCAGCGATGTATGTCTCAAAAACAAATAAAGCCAGCTGGGGGTAGAAATCATACCAGTGCACTGAGCACTGCTTACTTGATAATGGGTTGGCGTCCAGTAAGTGAATGACTTCCGTGGACGGTGGGCCACACTGATGTAATTAATCGAGGGCCGGGCTAATGCGGAAGCGATTCCGTGTCAGCCCCTACCATTCTGCAAACTTGAGGAAGCCTCCATTGCAAGAGTTGGCTCCCCCTTGGGCCCTCCAGAGGGCGTCATGTTCATGTCCTCTACATTGCTGAGGTAATGTGAAGGGCATAACATCTCATCCTCCATATTTTAGGGTTTAATCTGCCCTGAACGAGAAGCATGGCAGTGGTTTTGTTTATAGTACTAATGGACACGGAAAGAATACTGCATTTGTTTGGCAGAGGGGATATTGTTTGTGTTGTGAAGACAGCCATACATTTATGAAATGGGTTATAATGGAGTGGCTGGAATTAGCAGAAATGTGTGCGGACCGTAACGCAGAGAAGGAGAGGAATGGTTATTAGTTTTTATGTTGTGAAAAATTCTTATTATTTCGTGGCATATATAGAGAATTTAGCATAGAAGAACTAATGCAAAATTAATGTGTAAAAATAAACTTTAGTCTCCTGTCAGAGTAGCAGGTACAAGCCTACCGTCAGATATTCTGTTTTCTAATTTGTATTTTTTTACCCAACCGAAAGTGGATCCCTTTGAAAATTACCGGTTGATTCTGTTTGGGAGGTTTTTGGCATGATTAGACATAAAACAGCATATTAGAAATATGTGGCATGCAGGGGGCATGGTTGGCTGTGAAAAAACTCTTAACTTGAGGAATGAGGTATAATAGCAGATTCTGGGAGAAGCAGAAATGTGTGGGTCTAGTGCCAAAGCATAGACAAATGGAGGAATTGTTAGTCGTTTTTAAGGCTTGAAAAATTCTTGAGGGATTTTGCCATGTAAAGGAAATTTGTCATGGTAATCGAGCACTACTGCAAAAGCTTTATGTTAAAAAAAATTAAAATAAAAACTTTAGGTCAACAAACAAAGCAGAGAAGTAGCTGGTGTAGTTGTAAAAGATTTAGGCTTGAATCTCTTAACTAGGTTGCAAGCCCCAACTTCGGATAATCATGTGTTCAATTATCATATTTTACCCAACTGAAAGTGAATCTCTTTGAGAAGGATACACTGGCACGGTCTGGGGAGTTTTTGGCATGAAGCAAGCCAGAAATTTGTGAGACACTGACGTGTCACATGAAACAATAAATTACTTCCCGTCCTGCAAGAGGGATACACACTCGTCATGCAGTTGTCATAGACTCTAGAAGTCTCAAACCTATGTTGAGTCATATTCGTAAGGACTTGGCCAGAAGCAGGAAGCTGCCCTAGCTGAAAAAGGCCCAGCCACCTGGGCTTGAGATGAGAGATGGCCAAGGAGCTAGAGAGAAAACAGCCATTCTGCGTGATGCTAAGCCCTAATCCCAGAGTAGTCTCCTTAAGTCCCTTCTGGCATATGATCTGTTCTCAACTTCAACTGGTTAGTGTCTAATTCCTGTTCTCTGATCATACCTGTACAACGCTCTGCTACCACTTGGCTACGTTTGTGTTTAGAAATGCATAAAAAAATTAATTAGTAAAATTACACAGGTGACCTTAATTTCTTCATAGCTGTTAAGCTCTGAAGGCCGTTTATGGATCTAAAATTAAGGCAGCAGCTCATAAAGCAGGCTTAGCAGGGTTGTAAATACAGCTGTTAGGTTACTGTGTAGTCTCAAAAAGCAAGACCAAATTTTGCAAAAATGTAGATATGTACAATGGCAGACGATAACCAGATATTACCAGTTGCGTTTATGCCAGAGTATCTTGTGAACAAGACCATATTTAAATTCCTTTATTTAACCATGCTATATTTTAGTATTTCTCCAATAAGTTTCTGAACTGAGCGCTTTCTCAATTAACAATGGTCAACCCATGAAAAATTGAGATATATATTTTTGAGAAATAAAATTGATGTCTATTTAGGTAATTTTTAAACCTGTATTTTATAACTAACATTTTACTTTTCTTCAGTTACCAAACCTCCAAGATACAAGTGTGGGATTTCCAAAATTTGTCCGGAGAAACATTTTGCCTTTAAAATGGCAAGTGGAGCCGCCAATGTTGTTGGACCCAAAATTTGTGTTGAAGATGTAGTGTAAGTATTTTGAAAATTGTATCTTATTGTTTTAATAAGACTAGGAAAACTATAAAATACATTGTGGTGTTAGGTTTCAGGTTCCAGAATCATGCAAGAAGAGTGAAGGATATATCAGCCGTTGCGATTTATTGGTACAATGTCATGCGTAATACATTTACAAACTTGACATGTTTCCCTAGTGAATGAGAAGACCCTGTTCAATTCCTCAGATGGACCTTTTAGTATCTCACACACTACTCTCCAGTCAGCTAGATCTTCAATTAGTTTATAGTCCATTCTAACAGTGGAAATAGAGGCTGCCTCTGCAAACTGCCATTAATTTATGTTTACACCACAGTTTAAATGTGCCCTTTTCTTGTAGCCAATGTATTGTGATGCATCTTTTGCAAGAAAGAAGTTTAAACCTATATTGATAAGTTTCAGTCTCTTCCTTTTTTAGGATTTGGGTGTAGGCCTAAAATGTATTCTCATATGTCCATTCTGATCACAGCGCCTACTGCCAGCTTTAAGACCGCTGTTGCCAGAATGCCTGGACTACTGTTCATGACTAGATCATGTGAAGCAAGCCTGCTTCTCGCTTTGTTAATCTAAGACAACTCACTGTATGTGTAGCGTAGATCTTATGGAGGGTTTTGGGAGTGAGGTATGTTCTGTGTACATAGTTAGAATGCATGAGGCAGAATTTAGGGTTAATTGTAGCCCTGGTACTATATTTTGATATCCTGTCCCATTCCAAATCTTGCGTTTTGTTTGACAGCCCCTTCCCATTTCTGTCTTATTCTAGAGTATGTTTATTTCTCAAGAAGGCTCTATATATAAAGCCAGGGATCAACGGCCCTGGTCCAGTGAAACATTCTTTTTTAGTATTTCATGTTTTGGGGGGTCTGCCGGGAATCGACTGCTGTATGTCGATGACAGTCCTAGAGAATCCGGCATGTAACAGGAAGTACCCAAGGCGGAGCACGTTCCACTGTTGCTGTAACAAAAGTTTGCAGTTAGTCTTCATCGTATATGCATTCATTGGGGCATAACTATGGTCCACCCAACCAGCTGCTGAGGCTCAGGGTATAGTTTGCAAATTTCTTATGAGACTCATCACATCTACAAACTTCAACACTTCCCGACTTGCAGAGTTAAGTCAGAAATTGGAATCGGAGCATCCCATTATTAAATTATTTTCATTGTTTTGGTATGTCATTTAACCATTCAGGGCGGTGCGCAGCTCGGATGCAAAGCAATAACACTCTACACCTTGCACTGCCAACCCAACTGTCTCATAGGGAAGTTTAAATGTGTACAGCAGAACCCTAAGGGGTGAGCCTGCCTGTATCAATGAGGTTAATAAACTATCTTATTTCCTGAAAAACCTTCAGGGTATTTGAGCTAAAATACCTTGAAAAGTTTATAAACAGCAGGGTAGAACCACTCTCTTTATTAAGGCCCCTTTGTCAGTTATAGAGAGGGTATGCCTTGACCAGAACTTTGATTGTCTGTCCAGGTTCAGCTTTAAATAGGTGTATTTGGTGCCAGCTGTGTGCCCAGATATTTTAGGTCTTCTGTCTTCCATGGGAAGGCTATGTTTGGAAGGATCTCAGAGGTCGGTTTCCCTTCCATTTGAGTGGGAATAGTTTATTGTATTTGCATTTATATAGTGCTTACTACCCCATTCGAGGCGTTGAAGCGCTTTTCTGCGAGTAGCATGCTACTCCGGAAACCAAAAAGGATTAGTGGTGATTTAGTATAGGGAAATATGAAATTAGTGTGAGCTGTGGACATGTGGGCTGTTATCTGGGTTGAAAAGGATAGTGGAGGAATAGAAGAGGGAGGGGTTTGAATTTATAGCGCTTGGTACACCTGATGAGGCATCAAAAGCCCGTTTCGAGGAGTAGCATGCTACTCCAGAACCCAAATGGGATTAGTGGTGCATTAGTATCCGGAAATATGAAATTAATTTGAGCGGTGGACATGTGAGTCTGTTAGTTGGATTGAAAAGGATAGTAGAGTGATAGAAGAGGGAAGGATCTAGAAAGAGTTTATTTGGAGATTCTAGCAGCAGGAGCAGGTTTGAGATGAGTAAAAGGGGAGGGAAGAGTCAGAGGCAAGGGTTTTGATAGGCTTGTTTGGGAGATCTGAATAGTAAGAGGTTTGAGATGATGTATTACTTTTGTATATAGTGCAAGCGTTAATTCACATATCTGAGGTTTTATTTTATTCTCCTTGCTTTGTCAGATTTAGTTATGAGTTGTTGACCACTGGACTGATCCTTACAGATTTTCTTCGGCTCTGAATACATGACTGGAATGAAGATTTATCAGATTATTTTGGTCAGGGTAGATTCAGTCTCTTTTAGGATATACTCATATCTTTGGTGTATTTAGAAGGGACTCACTGATAGTTCCCATATTTTCTTTTGTAGGTTGCTACCTCTTTGGTGTCCTTATGAAAATCTGTATGATTTGTTTTAGTGGTTGAAACGTCGACTAAATAGGGTCCACCCATACCACAGAACAGTGGACTATTGGGACTCAAATGCTCATACCATTGGGTTTCCTGAATTGAATCTGTGCCCTATGGGCGGAGATTCTTTGTACATTGTGTGAATATTGTCAGTGTAACTATATATTTGTTACTGTAAGGCTCACTAGATTGCACTTGCACTGCGCCATCACTTGGAGTATCCTTTGTAACTAAGCGGCTGGAAATGGCACCTAGCTCAAGTGGCACAAAAGGGCATCGCCATCCTTACCATACACATCTCCACACATTCAGTGCCTTAATCCTATACTGAGCCCCCACATTCCTAGCGTGGTCTTTTAAAAGACTTTCGGTAATGCTAGTAAGCAGCATGCCTTGTGCACCCATTTTTTATGGTTAAAACATATTTATTAAGGACGGCATCATATTCTTACACAGCTTACTGCCCACATCCATAGGCCGGCAGAGCGGGATTATCAGAAATTTACACAGCGTGTGTGCCACAACCCGGAGGCCGGCCGCGCCAGTCTTCATGTAGTGCTCCTGAGGGTGCATTCCTTCCATTTTTGAATATGTACAAAATAACATTTAACAAAACTAACTTCCCCGTTTCCCCCCCCACCCCCCCTTCTTCCCCCCTCCCCGAACCGATGTGCTATATGTTGTCGCCCTTGAGGCCACCATCCCTGCGAAGAGTCACAGTTGTGTGCCTTCTTGCCACTTCATGGTTCCCGTTTGGCCCCCTGTCCCTTCCTCCGTTTGTGGTCCGGTCCCGTCCCCAGCCCTCGTCCCCTCCCAGAGATATCAATTAGGTGGTGCCTGGTGTAGTGGCTTCGGGAGGTGTGTCCGTGAGACGGAGAAGGCGGAGGTATCTTGGACAAGTCAGCTCATTCATCTCTGTCGACAGCAAGGACAGCAGGGGTTTCCAGACAGTGTGGAAGGTGGCCATGGAGCTAGTAAGGGCGGCTTGTATCCGTTCCATGCCTACCGTGTACCAGAGACGGTGAAGCCAGCCCGTGTGTGTGGGTTTGGTTGGTTTCCCCCAGAGTGAGAGAATGTGCTGTACCGCCGCCCCCATCGCTAAACCCATCTGCCTCCCCCGGACTGATTTTAAGGGGAACGTTAGTGGATTGGGTAACCCTAGTGGATTGGGTAACCCTAGTAGTGTATAGGCAGGGAATCGGGGGATCTCCGTATCAAAGTGCCTGTCGATCTCTTCTAGTACAGTATGCCAGTAGTCCGTTAGTTCCCTACAATCCCAGAGGAGATGTGTGAGGGTACCCTCAGCGTCGCAGCCACGCCAGCATGTGGGACTTCGATCAGGGTTTCCCCGATGCAGTCTAGCCGGCGTCAGGTACCAATACGTAGTGATCTTGACTGCTGCCTCTCTACTAGCCGTATTACGGGCTGTGTGATTGGCTCTATAATAAATGTCTGTCCATTCCTTCTCCGTCAGGTCTCTCCCCAGCTCCCTCGCCCACCTCCTCTGTCCAGCAGTAGGCACAAACAGGGTCCGGGGGCGGAGCATTTTATGGATCTCCGAGATCAATTGCTTGTCTGAAGATTTAGTCAGGAGCCACCGTTCGTACGGCGTGAGTTGTCTGCCCACCTCGAGTCGCACTTCCGGATGGAGTAGCCAATGTCGTAGTTGAAAATACTGGTATCGCTGGGGTGCCTCTATATTGTAGGATTGCATTGCTGTCGACAGGGGAAGGAAGCCGTCCAGGTCAAATAAGTGCCCGGCCGACCTACACTCAGTGGCTCTCCACTGTGGGAAAGCTTTTGCGTCTGTCCCTGGTAGGAACTCCGGATTGTCGAAGAGGGCGTGATAGGGGACGGGAAGGAGGTAAGTCCTCGTTTAACCGCGACCGAGTCCCACACTTTTAGCAAGGTATGTGTGATCGGGGACCCCTTCAAGTTAGGTGGCCGGTCTGGGCGTTTCAGAAACGGAATCTTCCACAGGGACGTGTTTGCTAGGGCGCAGTCTTGGAAAAGCCACCGCTTTTCAGACTCCGGCCTGCTCCATTCTACCAAGTATCGCAGTTGAGCCGCCTTGAAATATTCCATGAGGTGAGGAATGCCGAGCCCGCCTTCGTCGAGTGGTTTGTGGGATAGAGCCCTTGCCATGCGAGGGCGTGCTCCAGCCCATATAAATTGTTGTACTGCTCCCTGCAACTTGCGTATAATTCCCGCCCGGGGCCCCACTGGGATGGTCTGAAAAATGTAGAGTGCCTTGGGAAGGATGTTCATTTTTATCGCAGCTATCCTCCCCAGAAGAGACAGCGATTGTTTCTGCCATCGTCCAAGGGTCAGCTGCGTTTGGGACAAGAGCCTGGTGTAGTTCAGGTCAACTGTGCGCGTGACCGTACGGGCCAGGGTTATGCCCAGGTAGTTGAGCTGATCTTGAATTTGCAGTTCCCCATATGCGGGGTGATCCAGTGCCTGCATATTAGTGTTGCAACCCAGGGGTAACATGATCGATTTTTCAACATTAACCTTAAACCCCGATGCCCGGCCAAACTCCTCCAATTCTGTCAGGAAGGCCGGGACGGATCTCTCTGGAGATTCCAGGGACGCCAGAATATCGTCTGCATATAGGCTTATCGTATGCCGTTCCCTTCCGAAGGGAATCCCAGCAATCTCCGCATTGTCCCGGATTTTTGCGCCAATGGTTCCACGTAGAGCGCGAAGAGTAGGGGTGAGAGGGGGCATCCCTGCCGTGTTCCTCTCTGGATGGTAAAGGCCCTAGACGTTGTGCCGTTCACCCTAATCGTGGCAGTAGGGTTGGCGTAACAGCTGGCTACCCAGCCTCGGAATCGCTCCCCGATCCCAAAATGTGCCAGAGTGGCACTAAGAAACCCCCAACTAACGCGGTCGAACGCTTTTTCTGCGTCTACCGAAAGTAGCACTGCGTCCATCTGGGTACGATGTGCTTTGTCTATTAAGTGCATGACCCGCTTGGTATGATCACTGCTCTGGCGGTTGGCGACAAATCCGCTCTGGTCCGGTTCAATGATACCTGGTATGTATGGGCCTAGACGTGCCGCTAGAATACCAGTGAATAGTTTTAGGTCTAGATTCAGTAGGGAGATAGGTCGGTACGCGCTACATTGGGTCCCGTCTTTCCCTGGTTTGGGGATTACCACGACGTCTGCCGCTAGCATATCGGGAGGAATGGACCCAGGGCCGTGAAAGGAGTTAAAGAGTCTCATCAGTATCGGAGCTATTAAGGGGCACAGGGCTTTATAGAACCCCGCGGAGAATCCATCGGGGCCCGGTGATTTGAGAGGTTTCAACCTTGAAATTGCGCTAATCACCTCCTCGACCCTAATGGGTGCATCTAGTGTCCCTGCCTCGTCTAATTTCGCCGTGTGTATCCCGTGAAGGTAGGCTTCCCCTCCGATACCGTCGTGCGGGAGTCCTTTGTACAATGTGGCGTAGTACGCCCGGAAGGCCTCCGCTATCTCGTCGTCCCGGCTCACTATATCCCCATTTGCCTTTCTGAGGGCCTTTACCCGTGCTTTCTCCACTCTGGCCCGTAATTTACTTGCTAGTAGTCTCCCTGCTTTGTCCCCCCCAGATAGTATGTATGTTTCAGGCGGATGGCCGCGTGTTCGGCCCTGTCTAGGTCTAGCGCCGCTAGTTGCGCCCTAACGGCACGCAGCTGCCTCCAGATACGGGGGGCCCCTGTCCGACTATGTATCCGTTCCAGTTCTAACACCCTAGCTGTGAGATTATCTCTCGTGGCCCTGCGTTCCCTGGCCTCCGCTGCGGCGATAGCTATCAGTTCTCCCCGAACCGTAGCTTTGAGCGCTCCCCAAAGTGCCGTAAGAGGGGTTCCCGGGAGATCGTTCCGATCCAGATAGTCGGAGACGTATTGACGTAATTGCTGGGTCGTACCTGCCTTCTGCAGCAGGGATTCCCGAAAACGCCATCGTCCGGGCGGTCTGCGTTGTGAGGGGGCGTTAAGGATCAAGTCCACTGCGTCATGGTCCGAGAGAGCCGCCGGGAGATCGTCACGCCCTCTACCAGGGGCATCAGGTCTGCCGTCCCTATAAAATGGTCCAGTCTAGCGTAAGTGCGGTGGGCGTGGGAGTAGTAAGAGTATTGTGTGGTGTGTGGGTGGGTCTCCCTCCAAATGTCCACCAGTCCCCTCTCTTTTAACCACTGTTTACCTGAGGTTGACAGTGCTCCCGTCTGGCCATATCGCTGTACCGATCTGTCCAACTCCCTGTCCATGACTAGGTTCAGGTCCCCTCCCACCAAGAGCCTTCTGTCCGTAGTGGTCAATACCTCTGCGAGCGCTGTGTGGAGGAACGGTTCTTGCCTCGTGTTAGGCGCATAGATGGACCCGACCACCAGGGGGACACCTCCCACCTGTATTGTATACGCCAGCAAGCGACCCTTAATTTCCGCTATTCTGTCACCCACTGTGCCCTGAAAGCTGCGTGCTACTAAAATAGCTACTCCTGCCTTCTTAGTCTGTGTGGAGGAGTAAAATTGTTGGGGAAAGGCACGAGATTTCATGCGGTGCCAGTCTTTGGGGAGGAGGTGCGTCTCTTGTAGGAGACAAATGGAGGCCCCGGAGTTTTCCAGATAGGACAGTACCGCTCTCCTCTTAATGGAGTTATTCAACCCCTTGACATTCAAGGTGAGGATGCGAACCTTCGAGCCCATCCTCTAGGGGGATCTACGGAAGGCTGTGTCTGCGTGTGCTTATGGTATGTGGGCGCCTCGGTCCTGCCCTGAAATAAATAGCACATCGGTTCCCTGTCGCCCACCCCCTCCCTAACCGCCTTTCCCAGTCCCATCCCAAACTCCCCCAACTCCCCCTTCCCCGGATCCCCCCACCCACCCTCCCAACCCCCAACTGGTTCGTCCCCAACCTGTACCATTGTCCGATGCCCATCATCCGTCGTGGTGGGCAGTGGAATCCGACAAATCCCGGGGATCTCCGTGGCCTGACGAGCTCCGGCTCCCCGCTCCCGAACCCCCGGCAAATCTATTTCAGTATTAGTACTAGTACGTCCCCCCGTTCGTTGAGAGGCAAACCAGGGATTCAGCTATGTTCGGGCGACGCCGTGTCTTTCGATACTGCTGCCAATGCTGCTTGGCGTTCTTGAGTCATGGTGAGGGAATCCGGTCTCTGTGTGAAAGGAACTGTCCCCTTGCGCCGCACCCTCTGCCATCCTGGTTCAGATGTTTTCTTAGGCCTGGAAGGCGAGGCCGCCGAGTCTCCCCCAGACCGAGCAGCTCCGAGGTTTCTTGGATGGAGCGCATTTGCTGGAGTTTGCCATTCCATTGAAATATCAAGCGAAAGGGATGACCCCATGAATAGGCCACCCCCTTCTCCCGCAGATGTGTCGTTATATCTTTAAAAGCTCTTCTCCTCTGCAGCGTTATCGCGGCGAGATCCTGGTATAGCGCTACCGTGTGGCCTCGGAATATGATAGGTTGTTTGCGCCTAGCCTCTCTCTGGATACGCTCCTTCAGTGTGTACTCTGGGAGGAAGGCCAGCATGTCAGCCGGTGGGGCCGGCGCTCGTCTCGGGGGCCCATCCGGTGTGCGCGGTCTATTCGGATCTCAAACTCCGGGCCCTCACCCAGAATGTCGCGAAACAGATCCTGGAGGTACCCGGTAATGTCTGCCCCCTCCGCCTGCAATGGAACTCCCCTGACCCTTATGTTGTTACGTCGGGACCGGTTTTCCAGGTCCTCCGTGTGGGTCTGGAGGTCCAGCTGTTGGTCCCGGAGACGTAGAATCTCCTGCTGGAGTTGTTCAATTTCCTCCCCTTGGGCGGTTTTGCGTTCCTCCACCGCAGCCACTCTCTCTCCGAGCCCGTTCACATCCGGCGCACCTCTCGGATCTCTCCGGTGACCTCTTGCTTCAGGGTCTGGAAGTCTTCCCTGAGGGTGTTGAATAGGGATTCCAGGAAGGACCTCGTGATGGGCTCCTCCCCCTCTTCTGAGTGGTCCTGTGACTTGGGGGGTGTCGAAGCCCTACCGCTTCTGTTGCCGAGCAGGGCTCCCTTTGCCATCATCTCCTTGATTGAGCGCTCCCCCTTCTTCCGCTGGGTCGTCATCCTGGACCCCTGGTGGCCACTCTCCCTCGAGCTTTCGCCCTGGTCACTCAGTGGCAGGCTGCCTCACGGCCTACCACCATCCGGTAGTTTAGTAGTGAGGCTAACGCGTGGCAGGGCCTCCCAGGAGGGAGCCCGGGACCCCTCGATGCCTTCGCTGTGCTAGTCCAGTATGTGTCGCAAATGGCCGTCCCTCCGTCTCAGGCCCTTATGTCACCTGCCCACTGGGCGCTCAGAGCCGGCGATCACCCCTGGCAGCTTCAAACAGCCAACTCTTTGCCTCGTCCTCCCCCGGTGCAGCTGCCACTCCCCTCTTCCACCACTGGGCCCGTCGTGCCGCCACCTTTCTATTCGTGCCCCTTTAGTCACGACAGGTGCCCCGATCCGGGGGAGAGACCTCAATGCCTGCGCTCCGACTACACCCAGCTCGGGTCTGCGCCGCTCGGCCACTGCGTCGTCGTCCCGGTCTGGTGCCTCGCCTTCGTTGGGGGCCGTCCCTTGTCTTGATGGGGCCAAACTTCGTGGGCCCACAATTAGGCTACCGGCCTCTGGCCCGAATCTGTGTGCCCCAACCCGGGCACCTGCCCGGCCAGTCTATGAGGCCCGTTGCAGCCTTCCGATCTCCGCAGCAGCAACGTCTTTGCGGGGCCGCCTTTCCAGCCTCCAGCGTTCACGGGAGGCCTCTCCACAGGCCGCAGATCCCCGGGCCTCGATTACGGCGTGTACCCCACCGCGGTGTCTCCGCCGCCGGATACCGCTGCGTCGCCGCTCGCTGCTGAACTCGGGTCCCCCCCTCGGGGAGACTCGGCGAGCGCCGTCCCTCTCTCCGCTGGGTCTGGTGAGCTGGCGAAGCACCCGCCAGCAGGTCTGCACCCCCGCTCCGGCGTATGCGAAGCGGTCAGGCCCCGGGCGCCATCTTTCTTTTCGCGCCGATCTGCGGTGCTGGGCCCCCTCGGGAGCTCTCCCGTCCCCGCTCCGGCCTCCTGGCACCGCTCGTCGCTGGTGGAGCCCTGCCCCTCCGGCAGATCGACGTCTGCTCTCCTGTGGGGGTATATAGCTGGAAATTCACGGGGCACTGACCCGGGAGCGGGGAGCCCCGGAGACACACGTCCGCTCAGCTCGCCATCTTGGCCACGCCCCCTGTGCACCCATTTTTGAAGTTGTTCAGTAACTTACACCACTTATCTGTAAATGGAAAATTCCAGGCTTTGTGTACAATTTGTTTTTAAGTTCACCAGATTAAACTCTTCATACAGGATCACACAATGTGTTCATAAGGAGAATGTAGGCTCTAAAGCACAGTTTTACCTCTGTAGCAACAAACAATGGGATTAGACCTTCCTTTACCCCGCCCCTGAGGGTTTGTACAAGACTTACTGGTGATCTTACTGACTTTGTTGCACAGCTCTGCCTGGTAGCTATTGCCCCCCTGATTCTTCCAGGTCCTTGGTTTGAGTTAAGCTATAGTCCAGTTTGTGATGAGTCCAGAAAGCACATCAGGCTTGATCAGTGTTTCAAACTTATGTGGGCCTGACTGGTGGGGGGACAGTTGTGGTTCCTTAAGATATACTAATGTGTTGTCAGTATATAACAACAAAATATACCTTGTTTCAGCTGTCTATATTCCCCATCACACCATGCAGGATTTTAATGCACTGTCCTGAGGTTCAATGACAAAAGCATCAATAGTGGGCAGCCCTGGAGAGTGCCATGCCACAATGTCCAGCTTTCAGATATTATTATCCCTCTTTTGTCACATGCATGTTGTCTAGAATATCATCATTTAATCCACTTCAATATATTGGGGCCAAAGTTCTATTTTTCCTATAAGTGTGAATTATGATGAACTCCCAACCAACTGTATCGAAAGTCTTCTCTGTGTCAAGCAAGGCTGTTGCATACTCCCAGTTGTTTTAATTAGTATTGGACATGCCGTCAAAGACTGTGTATCGTATTATGACCCAGAATGAATCCATATTGGTCTGGACGTTTTAACTCTTGGACGATTTTTAAATCTTTTTGCTATTTCAGCACTTAAAATGTTCTTGTTTACATGTATCATTGACAAAGGGGGATAGGAGGGGGATATTTTTGGTACCAATATAATTAGCACATCTGTCATTGACTCTGGCAGCCAGCCTTTCGATAATCTATCAATAAGGTGGTCAGATGATTCAGGGCATAGTTAAAATGGGAGTCCATCAGCTCCTGGAGGGTTCCCTTTATTCATAGTATCCAGTGAGGCTGCAGTTTTTCCTTGGTAAGTGTGCAGTCTTGTGTCATCCTATGCTCCTGAGTCAGTTTGGTCAGAGCTGCCTCATTCTAAAAGGGTTTAAAGTAGCCAGGCACTGGTAGGATCTCGAACATGTGTAGCAGCTACAGGCAGGCTCTAAAAACTCTCTTTATTGTTTGTGATTTGTAATATACTGGTGTTGTTTTTTATGTTCAAGATAGTGGTCTTGTTGGGGGGTGTGGCCATCCGCTGATCGTGATGGCGGCATCATGGAGGTGCTCTGGTAGGCCGCCATGAAAAACCCCTAACTATCCTGACATATATCCGTATACTGCTAAGCTAACCAATTATGAAGGGAGAACGCTGGTGAAGGGCGCTAGGCGGAGTCTTTTTCCCATCTGTCTCCGGCCCTGCTGTTACATTCGTTGTTGGGGCCTTGCTGGAGGGGCACATCCTTGAGCTGGGGAAGAGTGGCGCTGCAGGCGGACGGACCCAAGGTATTTCACCACACTGGTCCACTCACTGACCGAAGCGTACCTGATGCACCACTGGCGGAGAAGCAGTAAGGAGTACGTTTGGCGGACGTTTGGAGGGCCCTGGCGTATTGGCCGTTCAAACGGAGTGCTGTGCGGGGACTGAGTTGGCAGCAGCTGCCCGCGAGGAGTGGCGGTCGGAGTGAGAGCATTGAAGAGACCCAACCTTGTTCGGAGGGGCGGCTGCTGGAGAGGTCGCAGCAGCGGCTGTCGCTCGGCCTGGTGGAGGCCCTGGGGATCTGTTGGGCCCCGCGTGGAGTGACATCCGAATAACGAGCAGCTGGGCTGTTGATGTGGAAAGTGAGGCCCTGCCGGTGAGAGTTTGAGACCCGGGAGGGTGGGCCCGCCTGGTGAGTCCCTGAGACATTGTACAGACGGCCATTAGCCCTTGAGGGGCGTTGCGAAAAGACAGTGACAGGTTGGGGCCCTATTGCCTGCACTACTTGATCCCTCATGCCACTCATCTGGTCTATGATATGGATCATGCAGCACGTGTGAGGGGGTAGTCCACCTCTGATTAATGAGAGGCACAATTGCGACTACTTACTAGGTGAGAGGCAGCAGGGGATGACTGCCACTTGGGGGTGAAGAGGCACCCGACAGTCCGCAGAGGGATCATTACTGCCTTCTGGTAGGCGGCGGGTAGTCTTGGGGGTGCCCCCCCCCGCTTCCTCCTTCCTCCCCTTCGATCAGACTCCCTACCTCCACCCTTGGAGCTACGGCAGCTGCGCCGCTTGACCATGAGTCTGCGACATAGTGGAAGTGCGCAGTGTCTGGAGGCATAGGATCCCGAGGGATCCATCAAACTAAGATGGCCTACTATGCACAGGCCAAATGTGATGCATCGCCCCTACTTGAGGAGCCACGACAGTCGTCACTTGCGATGGAAGGGGGCTTAACGCTGCAAGACATCATGGCGGCGATTCAGGGCGTTCGTACTGCCCTGGAGTGTAAGATTGATGAGGTCACCTCTGAAGTCACCGTGATGCATGCTGACTTGCGAAATTTGGGTTCCACGAGTCAAACTTGCAGAGGACTCCATAACCACCTTGCAGACCGAAACCAAATCTCACAGGACCCAAGTTGCCGAACTCCAGGCTAGTACAAAAGTGTTGGCAGCCAAAGTGGAAGATTTTGAAGGGTGGCGCACCGAAACAATATCCGCATCCTGGGAAGCGCGGGGAGAAGGTCCGTCAACTGACTTGTTTGTGGAGAACCTAATATTGAAGCACCTGCAGCCCCGCGGACTCTCCAACTACTTTTCGGTGGAGCGGGCGCATTGGGTCCTGGGGGATCTGCCAAGGCCAGGGGCTCCTCCACGTCCACTCATGGTACACATCTTCAATTATAGAGACAGAGATGTTATACTGTAAACAGTAAGGACTGCTCCCCCGTTTAAGCTTGATAATGCCACTATCCCGTTTTTTCCGGACTTCACCATCAGAGTCCAGAAATTGCGGCTCTCTTTCCTTGAAGTGAAAAAAAAAAAACATGCGTGATCACGAACTCAAGATTGCGATGATCTTTCCGGCCAAACTTCGAGTGGAGGTGGATGGTAAAACGTGATTAATTGAGATCCCTGAGGAGGCGTGGAACTGGCTAGAGGCCAGTCAATGATAACAGATCACGCTCTCGTTGACCTCAGAATGGGAGAAAGCATGAACTACAGAGCCAGCACCAACACCCAATGAATGATGACACACCTGATGAGGGCCCTGGAACTGTCACACCTTTGGTCTTATTCGTATGCACTGCTTCGACTAAAGCCCAACGGTGGGACATGATTGACTTTTGCGCTGGGTGTGGACTTCGCTTGGGGGCTTGGGTGGATGGAGGGGTCCACCCCCACCCCATATGTTGGGGTGCGGGTGATTTTTTTTAACCAGATGCCCAGAACGACTGTGGGACTGGCCTACAACAGAGCGGTAACAAACTGTATTTCTTACGGGGGATAATCGGTGAGGTGGTGCCTTGGTGGGCCTACGTTCCCCTTCAATAGATCACAAGGGTTGGGTTGACAGGCACTCTGCAAAGTTGGGGGGGTGGGCAGTTCTGAGTCCACTGTGCAGGGAGGGGGGATGTATTACTTGTTTACTGTGTTTGTAAGTTTTGGAGTGAATGTTGGTAGCAGTGATGGCGGCCTCTCAAGGAAGGGGAGCTTCACTCATATAGGCGGATTGTCCCAGATTTGATTAGATTGCATTTTGATCCCACAAAATTCCCCTGTCGTCCTCATGACAACCGCGCAGAAGGGAGCCCACTTAATTGAGACCCTGTTCTTGGTCCCGAAACGCCCACTACAAGTCCCCGATAGCTACTCCGAAATCAACATGTACCTTTAAACTCCTCTTCTGGAACGTTAATGGTCTGGGGGACAAGATAAAACGGGTAGTCCTGCAGTATTTGAAGCAACATGCCCCTGATGTGATTCTCCTGCAAGAAACGCACCTCCAGGGGACCAGTTATTGTGCATTAAATAGGTGGGGCTACAAGATGGTGGCACATGCGGGCTACATACAAGGTTCCAGGGGAGTGGGCATCCTTATGCGTAACTGATTCCCTTTAACTATACAGCATGGTACCCACAACAGTCATGGTTGTTTTGTGGCACTCACAGGGCACTGGAAGGGACGAATGCTCAATATAATCTCCTTCTATATACCACTGAGACTTCATAATTTGGCATTAGCAGACTTGAGATCCCTTATTCGCAGCCTCCCAGAGGGAGAACTATTGCCGGGAGGTGACTGTAATGCTGCCCTTTGCGGAGACAGACCATTGCCCCCCCTGCGTGGGATGGAGTCCTTTGGGAAAGCTCTGTCATATTTTTTGTCCGCAATGGGCCTAGTGGATCTGGCCAGTCAGTACACATTCCGCTCGGGTGCACATGGGAGCATATCCTGAATCGATTATATTTTTTATATGCGTAAATATTGTCAGTGTAACTATATATTTGATACTGTATGGCTCTCTAGATTGCACTTGCACTGCAACTCCCGGCTTTCAATGACCTACAGCATTTGGCGTGGGACATTTCTGATCGCTCCCGGTCTGTGCAACATATGGACTATGGTTTAGAGTAGGGGGATACATACCGACACTTAACCCCTGGTACCTTAAGGTGCCCCAAATCAGGGCAAACATTCGGGCGACCACTGACAGCTACTTTGATGAAAATGAGGGATCAGTAGACTCGACTGGGGGACTGTGGGAGGCGTATGAAGCTGAAATAAGATGTCAGGGTATTTCCGTGATCGTGGGTCATGAAAAATGGAAAATGACGAAGTTGGTGTCAGTGGAGCAGGAAATTCAGGAGCTGGAGGCTGACCTGATCACTAAGGCTGGGGTGGGAGTGCAGCACCGTCTGGCACTGAGTCGTAAGGAATACAGAGATATTGCAGAGGAGGCAGCTAGAGCCAGATACAGAGTGACTCAACATTGCCCACATGAAGTTGGTGATAGAGCGGGTAAACTCCTGGCATGGTTGGACAAGAGGTAGGCGATTTTGAGGTGGGTGCTTGAAGTCTCTGATGCGGAAGGGGCTCGAGTGAGAAACAGACAGAGCATAGCGGACGCTTTTGCAAGCTACTATGCCACACTATACTCCCCAGTCTCGACGACCACTATAGAAGAGGCGTGCAAACTGTTACACCGACAGACTGTGACCTTCTTGAGCAAGATTTAACTGATAACGAGATTTTGCAGGCCATTCAGGCACTGAATGGTGGTAAGGCGATGGGCACACATGGCCTTCCTATTGAATTATACAAGCTCACCACGTCTAAAATAACCCCTTTTTTAAGGCGCATGTTCTAGGAAAATTGGGAAATTGACGGCTGATCAACGATTAGCCAAGATTGTAGTCATCCGTAAGACAGGTAAAGCCCCCCGGAGCTTGATACGTCCTACAGACCGATCTCACTGCTAAACGCAGAGGTTAAGATCATGGCTAAATTACTGAATACTCGCCTGTCCCAGGTAATAAGCACATTGGTCCACCCAGACCAGTCAGGCTTTATGCAGAGTAGAAACACTGCACTTCATTTAGGATACCTGCATGGTGTACTGGACCGCACCGCCTTCATCCAGGAAGATGCTGTAGTGGTCTTCTTAGATGCAAAAATGCCTTTTGGTACCATAGAGTGGCCATTTATGTATGCAGTCTTGGAAAAACAAGGGTTCGATCCGAACTTTTTACCCTGGGTCTGACTTCTCTTTGCAGACCCAGTAGCGCAAGTGGCCGTGAATGGGTGCATGTCGGCAACCTTCCAGCTACATCTAGGCACGAGACAGGGATGCCACCTCTCCTCACTGATATTCACTCTTGTGTTGGAACCGTTGGTGGTCTGGGTACGGGGAGGCCTAATGATTAGGGGACTGAAATGGCCTGAGGGCTGGAAGGATAGAATCTCCCTCTATGCGAACGATATTCTGCTCTATGTTGCAAGTCCTTATGCTTGGATCCATAGTATATTCCATATATTTGACCTTTACCAGAAATACACAGGATATACCATCTACTGGGACAAATCTTTAATTTATATACTCCATGGGCAAAATGTGCACCTTCCCCGGAACTGTACGGCCAGAGTGGTGACTGAGGGGTTTCACTGTCTAGGGATATTTGTCACCAAAGACGCTGTGATCTTCCATGATTGCAACCTGGAGCCCCTGCTACAGAGATTAAAGGGAGACGTCCAACATTGGCACACTCTGCCCTTGTCCCTGATGGGCAAAGCAGCTTTGTTCAAAATGATGGACCTGCCTTGTTTCCTTTACGTCCTTCATAATACTCCATACCTGGTCCCCCCCCTACCCCCCCCTCTTACTTCCGAGCTATTGACACCGTGGTCCAGGCGCTCCTCTGTGACGGGAAGGCCCCCAGAATATCTGTCGAACCTGACATGGAGTTATGACGGAGGGATAGCGCTCCCGGCTCTCCAACAGTATTATTGGGGGGCCTAGCTTACCGCCGTGAATCATTAGGCACACCTTCCCTATGATGACCCTGCCTATATGATAGATCGGCGGAACATGCAACCGGGGGGCTACCTTTGCGCTCTTTATGGAGGGAAACACGTAAAAATGTTGCCCAATCCGACCTCGCACACCGTGTTGGCGAGGTAAAATCACTCGGGCCATGCCACTTTGGGATGCCGTGCGACTGGGCCTGCTGGCTAGACACCAGGGTTTCCAAAAATGGGATTTGATAGGCATCTCGCAGGTCAGAGACCTATGGGTGCGCGGAGAGGGCTAGTCCTTTGATGATTTGCTAAAGGAATACCAGGTGGCGCCTTAAGAGGCATTCAACTACCTCCAGATCAGACATGCCTTGTGGGTAGCGATACCGAGGGGGTAAGGAGCTACCCTAATCCTCGCCATTGGAAGATAGGTTGCTTAATGAATATATGACAATAAGGGCAATCTCCTTGACTTACCATAAGATTCTGAACAACTCTCCTGACCTCCCTCTGCAACTCCGCGAACGTTGGGGGCAGATCTCGGACACTTGGAAGACGATGAGTGGCAGGAAGCGTTAGAGACTTACTGTTCCTACACAACCCTGGTCAAGATAGGTAGAGCTGAGTCGGCTGTGTGCCTTAAAGGATGTGGCAGGGAGGGCACATTTTTCCACATGATGTGGGAATGCCAGATACTCCGGGTATACTAGGGTGCAGTAACATCCTTTATGATGAGTGTATGTGGAGGGAACATGTCTCTCTCGACAAAATGGTGTTTGTTGAACGTGTGGGAGACAACAGACCTATCCAGTGCGGATAAACTTTGGGTCACCCTGGGCTTTGTTGTAGCCAAGCGCAATATAGCCAAGTTGTGGGGAGTGGCATCCACTCTAACATTGGGGGAGTGAAAGACAGATATGGATTGGTGCATGCAGGCAGTGAGAGTGGCCTATGAAAGTAGAGGGTGCCCACATAAATGGATGAAATTCTGGGGAAAATGGAATGAGATCAGAGGGATGTTGTGTGCTCCTGTGGCTAGAATCGATCCAGGCAAATTGGATTCAAAGCGACGATGAGGAGGGTTCGGTTGTGGCGATGAAGCTACAACCGCCAAGTGCCTGGGTTCGAAGAAGGAATATGTGGAACTCCAATATTAAGATGCTATGTTTTACTACCTTGTATACTAAGAGTTGCTGTCATGACTGTACTGTGCTTAATCACTGCAATAAAAAGAGTTGTTAAAAAAAAAAAAAAAAGATAGTGGTCTTGTTATTCCTCTTTTTAATAACCAAGCCGAGAGCTACCAGGACAATTCGCTCTTCCTATGAATTTTCTGTCTGAACAAGACATAAGAGAAGTTCTCCAGAGTTCCCCATGCTTACGCTTATTAAGTGATAATTGAGCTTCTTTTTCTGCTTTGAGGACACCTGCTTTCAACTTCATACTCGCCCCGTATATCTTCTTGATGCAGACACCTCTTTAAGACACTTTGATTGCTTCCTCTCGCTTATTCTCAAAGTAGTTCACTGGATGCTCTCTGATCTCACAATGGAAGGCTGCATCTTGGAATGCTTCTGCTCTCAAGTTTCCACATGGGGATCCCAGGGCTACATCTTTGCCACGTATACATACAGTAAGCAGAAAGGAGAATGAGCAGACATGACTCTTCCCAAATGGTGTGTATCTGAGCAGCAGTCTGAAATCTAGCTGCTTACAGATATGTACTTGATTCTACCATATGTGCCATGTGGAAGGGGAATAGTTTGCATATATCATGTCCTGGGGATCGAATTGCTTGGAGTCCTACCTGTTCCCTTGGTATCTTGCAGTTGTTGGCTGGTACAGAAGAGGGGTTGGAACCAGGTAGATATCTGTTAAGTGCCCCGTCTAACGTGTTAGTTTCCATCACAGATCATAAGAAGTTCAAGCTATGGGGCGGTCAGCTCTAACAACCTGGGTAGGAAGGACTAATTGGCCACACATAGTTATTCCAAAATAGTTCAATAGCAGTTCATGGCTATAACTGGTGAATTTCGGTAATTTGTTTAGTTCACAACATTAATGTTGTTGCTGACATATTCACCTACCTGTAACATTACATCTGAAAGAGACATGTTAGTGACAGATTCCTTACCTTAGAATATCCCCAGGCGTCAGGCTGGATCTGGAAAGTTTTTGCGTAGCAGTACCCTTGCGCGTCGGTAGGCGGCGTCGTGCGGCTCCGCGTCCGTCGTCGGCGTCGGGACCGCCGGGATGACGTCGCGGGCAGTACTTAGACGCCGCCCTGCGCGCTGACGTCAGTTCTTTCTTTTTCCGCGCCAGTAAGCGCAGATCCGGGAAGAGCAGTGCCCTAGTCATTTTTTGACTAACTTTTTGGTGTTTTTTCACTGTTTTCTCCAAGTGTCTCGACTCCGTAGGTGTCGGTAGGGATGCCCGGCTTCAAGCCTTGCGACGCCTGTGGTCGAATGATGTCGATCCCAGACCCGCATCAGGAGTGTCTTTACTGCCTCGGCCGCGACCACGACACGAAGTCGTGCCCCGACTGCCGGGCCTTACACCCGAAGGCTTTGCGAGAGCGGTCTCGAAAGCTCCTCGAGGTCCGGCAGTCGGCTCCGCGCCACGCCAAGCCCTGGTCACGTGAGAGGTCGAGGGGCCGGTCGCGGAGTCCTCCTCGGTCGTCGGGATCCAAGTCTTCGCACTCCTCCGGTAAGTCGAAGCATAAGAAGTCTAAGAAGCGTCATCGCTCGACGACTTCCCCTCGCCGGTCTCGCGACTCGGCTGATGGTCCTGTCGGCATCGTCCCCGCGGCGCCGGGAGTGCCTATGGAGCCGCCCCCACATTACCCGTCCTTCCCGGGTTCGGGGGCGACTCCGGCCGAGATACAGGAGTTCCTGTCGGCCATGGCCCGCCTCTTCGGGCCTCAAGGTCCCCCCGGTGCGCCTTCGGGCCCCGCGGGCCCTAGTGGGGTTCCTACGGCACCGCCAGCGACTCCGGTCCCGGCGCCGCCAGCGACACCGGTCCCGGCCTCGACCCCGGCTCCGGTGCTGCCACAACCCCGATCGACGCCGGTTGACCTGACGACACCTCCAACGGCGCCGATCTCTCCGGTGCCGTTCCCGACGCCGCCCGGGGCTCCGGGCGGCGTCGTTCCCCGGTTCTCTCCGGATCCGGACATGGCGCCGGACCGGCGTCGCTTGACGCCGGCTCCGACGGGACCTTGGGTCCCGTATGACCCTTCTCCATATTTTGAACCAGAATTGGAGGACGCAGAGGACTGGGAGGGGTCTGATGACCCTCTCACACAGCAGTGCCAGTTTGATCAGGACTGGGCTGAGGAGCTTGGGGATGCCAGTGGTTTGGACACCTCCCCTGACCCTGGCATGCTGTCTCCTCCTTCCGTGGCAACGGAGGAGGGAGCAAACTTTGCAACGGTGTTGCGTAGAGCAGCTGGGGCCTTACACCTCCAGTTGCCTACGGTGGCTGTCAGGACTAACATCCTGACGGAAGTGCTTCAGCCGGCGGCTACCTCCTCGGAGCCACTGCTGCCGTTTAACGAGGCGCTTTCCGACGTTCTTTGGGCACCTGGTCCAAGCCCACCACAGGGGCTCCTGTGGATAGTAACGTGGCCCGACGCCATCGCCCTGCTCCGGGCGACCTCCTGTTCCTCTCCCAACACCCCACCTCTGAGAGCTTGGTGGTCCAAGCCTCTGCTTCCCAAAGCGCCTTCCCTACCGCTCCCCCGGATAGGGAATCCAAACGCCTGGATCAATTTGGGAAGAAGGTCTTTTCTTCCTCCAGTGCTGGCTTGCGGTCCGTTAACACCACTTGCCTCTTGGGCCGATATTCCCACTCCTTGTGGGACTCGATGGCGCAAGTTCTGCCCAAGTGTTCTGAGAAGGTCCAGACACTGCTTACCCGCGTCATTGCTGAGGGAAGAGATGCGGCAAAGTACACCATTAGATGTGGCCTTGATACCGCCGACTCGCTAGGCAGATCGCTTGCGACGACAGTGGCTCTGCGCCGTCACGCCTGGCTGAGAACCACTGGTTTCTTGGGTGATGTCCAAAACACTCTTATGGACATGCCCTTTGATGGGATCGGTCTTTTTGGGAACAAGGCAGACCATGCGCTGGAGCATTTTAAGGACTCGCGGGCTACGGCTAAGTCCCTGGGCCTTTCTGCTGTACGCCCTCCGCAGCCATCTGCTTTTCGCCCCTTGCGTGGACACGGAAGGGGCGCCCAGTCACGTCCGCTGCCCAGCCACCGGCCCGCGCAGCAAGCGTCTTCGCGTGGCCGAGGACGTGGCTCCCGCCGTGGCGGGTCAGGCAACCAGCGTGCAGGTCAGGCCACAAACCCCGCCCCGTCCGCGGCCTCCAAGCCCTCCTAGTCCCTCCTTTCAGGTGCACAGCACGCCAGTAGGGGGCAGGGTCCGCCATCACCTTCACCACTGGCGTGCCATCACCTCGGACAGGTGGGTCTTGGACATTGTCCGAAGGGGCTACTCCCTCCCTTCGTGACCATCCCCCAGCCATGCCACCTCAATTCCACCGCATGTCAGGGGATCACTTGGTGCTTCTTCAAAAGGAAGTTGCGGCCCTCTTGGCCAAGAGGGCCATCGAGCGCGTTCCGACCCCAGAAGTAGGACGTGGTTGCTATTCCCACTACTTTCTGGTGCCCAAAAAGGACAAGGAGGACATGCGTCCTATTTTGGACCTCCGGAACGTCAATCGCTTCCTCCGGAAGGAGAAGTTCAAGATGCTCACCCTAGCTCGGGTCTTGACTGCTCTCGACCCTGGAGACTGGATGGTAGCGTTGGACTTGCAGGACGCATATTTCCACATCCCCATCCTGCCGGCCCACCGGCGTTACCTGCGGTTCAACGTAGGCCTCGAGCATTTTCAGTTCACCGTGCTCCCTTTTGGCCTTACCAGCGCCCCTCGGGTGTTCACGAAAGTGATGGCGGTGGTCGCAGCCCATCTGCGCCGGGCAGGCGTTCCAGTCTTCCCTTACCTCGACGACTGGCTGCTGAAGGCGGGCTCGTCCCAGGCAGTCGTCTCCCACCTCCAGACAACGGCCGAACTCCTGCACTCGCTGGGGTTCTCCATCAACGTGCCGAAGTCGCACCTGATTCCTTCTCCACAGCTCCTTTTCATCGGAGCAGTTCTGGACACGACGCAGTTTCGGGTTTATCCTCCCGAACGGTGAGTCCGGGATATTCAGGCTATGATTCCGATCTTTCGGCCTTTATCCTGGGTTTCGGTACGGATGACCCTGAGGCTGCTGGGCCTCATGGCCTCCTGCATCCTGCTGGTCGATCATGCATGATGGCATATGCGGGCTCTGCAGTGGGACCTGAAGTTCCAGTGGGCGCAGCACCAGGGCAACCTGTCCGATCACGTCCAGATCTCGGAGGGGACTGCAAAACAGTTGCAGTGGTGGCTCTCGAACCGGCAATGGGTCATGGGCAGATCCCTCTCCCTTCCCCAGCCGGAGCACACAGTTTTCACGGACGCGTCCCTTCTGGGATGGGGCGGTCACATAGGAGAGGCGGAGATCAGAGGCCTCTGGTCTCCGGCGGAGTCCCGGCTCCATATCAACCTTCTGGAGCACCGGGCGATCCGACTTGCACTCAAGGCATTCCTTCCCTCTGTCAAAGGGACGGTAGTGCAGGTGTTCACAGACAACACCACCGCCATGTGGTATTGCAACAAACAGGGCGGGGTGGGGTCGTGGACCCTATGTCAGGAGGCTCTGCGCCTCTGGACATGGCTGGAACATCAGGGCATATTCCTGATGGTTCAACACCTGGCAGGTTCCCTGAACGCCAGGGCGGACGAACCTGCAGCCGCAGGTGCATGATGGATCACGAATGGCGTCTTCACTCGGAGGTGGCGCAAGGTCTCTTTCAGCAGTGGGGAGAGCCTTGGTTAGATCTGTTCGCCACCGAAGAGAACGCGCAATGTCAGCAGTTCTGCGCGTTGGAATTTCCAAGGCGGCACTCGCTCTGCGACGCTTTTCGTCGCGAGTGGAGTTGCGGTCTGTTGTACGCCTTTCCGCCTATACCACTTCTACCCAGAGTGTTGAAGAAGATTCGGCGCGACCGGGCCCAAGTCATTCTTGTGGCTCCGGACTGGGCTCGAAGAGTTTGGTATCCCGAGCTACTCAGTATGAGCGTCGATTCCCCCGATCCGTCTGCCTCTTCGGGAGGATCTTCTGTCACAGCAGCAGGGGACGGTCCTCCACCCGAACCTGTCCAGTCTACACCTGCTTGCGTGGAGATTGAGCGGCGGCAGTTGATTCCTTTCGACTTGCCTCCCGAAGTTTGTGATGTGATTCTGGCAGCCAGGCGTCCCTCCACTAAGGTGGTATACGCCTGCAGGTGGAACAAGTTTGTGGCATGGTGCACAGCAAAGGCTGTGAATCCCCTTTCTGCCCCTCTTTCTGAGGTCCTTCTGTTTCTTCTTTCTCTGGCCCAACAGGGTTCTGCCCTGGGTACCATCAAGGGCTATCTTTGTGCGATATCGGCCTTCCTCAGGCTTCCTGATCAGCCCTCCCTTTTCAAGTCCCCTGTGGTTAACAGGTTTCTTAAAGGCATTACACACCTCTTTCCTCCTGTTCCGTTTGTAATGCCTCAGTGGGACTTGAACTTGGTTCTTACCTTCTTAATGTGCGCTCCCTTTGAGCCTCTACATAACTGTCCTCTTCGTCTTCTTACTCTGAAGACAGCATTCCTGGTGGCCATCACCTCTGCTCGGCGGGTGAATGAGCTCCAGGCTCTTTCATGCAAACCTCCCTTTCTGTCTGTTCATCCAGACAAGGTTGTTCTTAGGACGCGTCCGTCCTTCTTGCCAAAGGTGGTTACTGCCTTCCATATTAGGCAGACCATCACTTTGCCCACCTTCTTTCCGCCTCCGCATCCTTCCAGAGAGGAAGAGAGGCTCCACCGTCTGGACCCAAAATGTGCGCTTTCCTTTACATCAACCGCACACAACAGTTCCGGGTGGATGACCAGCTCTTTGTTGGCTACGTGGGCGCCAAAAGGTCGGGCGGTACACAAAAGGACCATCTCCCGCTGGGTCACCTTGTGTATCAAAGCCTGCTATTCTTTGGCTAAGAAGGAGCCTCCTGTTGGGCTGCGTGCCCATTCCACCAGGGCTACGGCTGCTACCACGGCTTTAGGCCGCGGTGTTCCGTTACAGGATATATGTCAGGCAGCTACGTGGGCCTCGCTGCACACGTTTACCAAACATTACTGCCTTGACAGTCCGGTCCGGAGGGACGGCTTCTTTGGCCGTTCTGTCCTCCGGGACTTCCTTGTCTGAATCTGTTCGCAGACCCACCACCGGGGTTGGTATTGCTGGGGTATCTATTCTAAGGTAGGAATCTGTCACTAACGTGTCTCTTTCAGATGCACAAGTTACTAACTTGTGTAACGATATATCTGTAAGAGACAGTAGTTAGTGACAGATTCCTCACCGCCCCACCCATCTTCCCCGTTCTGCGAACTGATTTCTAGGGTTAAGGACATCCCTTTCAGGGCCCTAGTATTTTTCAGACACCTATGTCAGCTTCTTGCATGGCTCTGCGTTCCTGGCGCGGAAAGTCGTGTACAGAACTGACGTCAGCGCGCAGGGGCGGCGTCTAAGTACTGCCCGCGACGTCATCCCGGCGGTCCCGACGACGGACGCGGAGCCGCACGACGCCGCCTACCGACGCGCAAGGGTACTGCTACGCAAAAACTTTCCGGATCCAGCCTGATGCCTGGGGATATTCTAAGGTGAGGAATCTGTCACTAACTACTGTCTCTTACAGATATATCGTTACACAAGTTAGTAACTTGTGCTTTAACCTTTGTTTTTTTCAGTGAATTATTTATATTGTTACTACTGGGGTTCCTCCAAGTCCCTTGCCAAACTGCACCAGGAAGTAGTGTACCAGAATCTTTATCCTTGTAATATTGTTGTAAGTTTAAATAGTTTCTCCTGCAGTACATGGGCCGATAGCAGACAGTGAGTCCTGACAGGCTGACTAGAGCAACCACTCCTCACATGACTCTCAGCTTAGTAGGGACTGTGCCCAGTCTCCCACCCTATAGTATGTGTTGTGTTATGTTAATATATTCAATGAAATAAGTTTAAGATAAGTTCTAGTTAGGGAAACTTTATTTATTATTTCTATACTAAACCAACTTAAACTACACAAACCTTAGAAATTTGCCCCCTCCCAAAACTTACTATAACTCCCATACCTACGTACACATTGTTGTAAACTTGTTAGCCACACTAAAATCGTTATAACTCATGCCTTTCCCATGCATTGATTAAACCCATTCATATTACATCACTTATAGCATGTTAAATCATGGTATTCATAACTCATAATATCTCAAATCGCATCATTTATGACAAGAGTGTGGATGGTAGAGGTCCGAGTTATAGTGAATAAGGTTTGTGTATTTTAAGTTGGTTTGGTATTGAAGTAATTAAGTTTTCCCAACTATGCGTTCGTAGCTTGTGCTGGCTGCAGATACATATGCTATGCACACTCCTACCATCTAGTGTTGGGCTAGGAGTTTACAAGTTGTTTTTCTTGAGGAAGTCTTTTTACTACTGATGTGACTTTGAGTTTCCACCTCCTCGAGGGAATGTGCATGTCCAGTGACTCCTTTGTTAGATTGATTTTTTTCCCCACCATCTGGTTCAGGTGGATTGCGCCAGAGCACTGTGCAGCTTCAACGCCTTCATGGCCTATGAATGCCTAACGGCTGATAACGGCCTCTACTCATTGAAAGCGACTTCGACAAGTCATCGTTGACTAGTGGATCCGAGTTTTTACCAGCTGCCGCAGGCTTTATGGTCAACCTAAATAACCCAGCTCCCTTCCAGGACCCATCAAGAATGTTCAGCTCTAGGTAATGAAGTGTAAAAAGGATAGCCTTTTTCATAAATGCCCTCAGTGCATGACGTCTGCAATCTCTGTAGCCTGTTCACAAATAAAAAGACACTTCGCACCAGACGGGACCGCTGGCTAGCCCATAAAATGGAGTTGGCAGCAGAAGCAGAATTCTCACCAGAAGAGGAACAACATCTTCAAATCATAGGAGACGAAGAAGGTGTGCCAATGCCATCTTGGCCAGTCCGCACCACGTCGCCTCCTATGAGTCCAGCCATAAATTATATTCTATAATTATTGCATTCGGGCCACAGGAACAGGCACGGATCCGACACACAGCAGCACTCGATTCCGAAAAAGCCATCTACTCCTGTACACAACATGGCTCCTCACCACCCTTAGGCACGGATAAAACCAGCGGAGCCGAGCAAACGCACAGTGTAGACACACACCTTATTCAGAGCCAAGACACACATTGACTCCGAAAAAGGTATCTGAGCACATCCACACTTCCACTCCAAAGAAGGCTTCAGCATTGACCGCTGCGACGCCAACACCCTATGCCTCTACTAAACCAAAGAAAAAACAAATAAAAAAACACATGGCACCAAAAACAGCCAAGACACTAGTGGCCTATTAGTTGGAAGGAAATATTTTTGAATTCCTTCACGAGATCATGCAAAAAAAGCACCAAACAGCCGAGGAACTTTTACACAAAAAGTCTCATAAAAAGAAAAGGCAGGACACTGGCACACCTCGGCCGACTCCAAAGAAGACCACTACTGAGCATAAAGCCACATGCCCTATGTCAATTGACTTTAAAACATCTCCACAGCCCATGTCACCATCTTCCACACACTCGGAAGAGGCAGGGAGTCAAAGTCACTAAACACATGATTCAGGCTCACAAGGAGACCCCTCACAAAGCCCACACCCATGGGATGATTATGACATAGCGCCACCAGACACTGACAAAGAACCCCCTATACCAGCAAAGGCATCTCCCCCAGTTGATACATCGTCTTACCACTGTGTTATTAAATGCGTGGCTGAATACCGCAAGGTACAAATGCATACCACGGAGGAGGAGAAAGACTTCTTGGTAGGGTCACAATCCAAGACAGAGCACTCAGTGCAATATCTGCGAATCATAATGTCCATGCTCACAGTCTCCACTGAGATTTGTAAAGACCCAGTCCTTACGTCATTTATTGATAGGAAGTACAAACATTCCCCCAATGACCCTCTTTACATTAGGGGACATTCAACAGCTGATTCCCTGGTATTGACAACAGCGAGGAAAAGAGCAGCTTCCCAAAGTACTAGAGATGCTCCTCCTCCAGATAAAGAAAGTAAGTGCATTGATGTGACAGGGAAGTGGGTAGCAACTGGACACAGCAATCCTTGGAGGATAGCTAATTCCGTTGGACTCCTATCCACATATAACATGGCAACATTAAAAAGGATGGTATATATAATTCAACATCTCCCTGAACAGTACAGGAAGAGGGGGGAAGACTTAGTTGCAGAGCGTAGACAAGCATCTAATGCAACCATGCGTTGCACCCTAGACAGTGCTGACATGGCTGCGAGAGAAATAAATTCCTCTATGCTACTACACAGACATGCCTGGTTACCCATCTTTGGATTCAAGGCATAGGTGCAACAGTAGCTGCTTAATGTCTCATTTGACGAGGAGCACCTATTTGGACCAGAGTTAGAAAAAATAACGAAAGATACCGAGACACAAAGTCTATGGGAGCCTTGCAGTCTACTAAACCAAGACAGCAGTCCTTTCGGAGGTATCGGGGAAGAGGGGCTTCCAAGACCACCGCTGCTGACACCCAAACTTACTAGAATCAGCAGTAGCAATACCACCAGCAAACTGGCAAGAGCTATTACAGGGGATGTTTTAAACAAAGAGGAAAGGGTAGAGGAACGCACGCAAGGGGAGCAATGACTTACCTTCCATTCCCTGTGATCATGCAACACCTGTCGGGGGAAGACTACAACAATTTCACCAGCTGTGGCCAGAAGTAACATCAGATTGGTCAGTGCTAGACGTTATCCATGAGGGGTACTGCCTAGAACAAAAAAGCCACCCACCAAAGAGTCCTCCTCGCAAACGAGCCCTCAGCATGTACACCTTCTCAAGGAAGAAGTAAAGCTCTGCTGCAAAAGGGGGCCATAGAGCCTGTACCACACAGAGACACCAAGGCCAAAGGGTGTACTTTGTAATACCCCTAATAGATGGGACACTAAGAACAATACTGGATCTATGACTGCTTAACCCTCACATCCTGTCAGAACACTTCCACATGGTGACAGTACAGGATGTAATATCGCTACTACAAAAAGGCGACTTCATGACAGCACTAGATCTGAAGGATGCATACTTTCATATATCAATCCACCCCAGCACATCGCCGGTACCTCGGGTTTGTGGTAAGTGGTCGTCATTACCAGTTCAAAGTGCTACCATTTGGGGTGACAACAACCCCAAGAGTATTTACCAAATGTATAGCAGTGGTGGCAGCACATTTAAGGAGACAGAACATTCATAACTTCCTATACCTCGACGATTGGCTGATTGAGAGTTCCAGCAAACAGAGGTGCTTGCAAGACACACGCCACTATCAATCTGTTACATAAACTGGGATTCACAATAAATGCTACAAAATCTTTCTTGCAACCTATTCAGATAGAGCCAAATCTGAGAGCAATACTTAGTTCGATCTCAGCCAAAGCTTATCTCAATTTGCAGAGTGTTCTCAATCTCCTTTTTCAGGCACATCGTCACCTGGCAGTCACGGCGGTGATGCGCCTTCTAGGCATGATGGCCTCTTGTATAGCTGTAGTCTCACATGTCATGCTACACAAGCGCCTGTTACAGAAGTGTCTAGCATCTCAGTGATCACAAGCAGGGGGCAACTTGGAGGATCTAGTGTTGGTTTCACACAGGGTCCATCAATTTTTAAAGTGGCAGAATGCACACAACACCCTGAAGGGCAGACCTTTTCAGGACAAAATCTCGCAAATGACTATCAACAAAGATGCATCACTCGTAGGATGGTACGCACACATGGAGGGCATCACGGTACAGGACCAATGGACTGTTCACCAACAAACATTCCACATCAGTGTTCTAGAGCTCATAGCTATTCAGATGGCTCTCAAAGTTTTTCTCCACAAAATACCTTGGAAGAATATTCTACTCCACACAGACAATATGACTGCAGTGTATTGCATTCAAAAACAAGGAGGGACACACCCAATACAACTGTCTCAATCACCACAGACCATTTGGCACTGGACTATTTACCACCACTCCCTCCCCCTCTCCCCCGGTGGACTATTTTCTGGGAGTGGAAAATTCAATAACGGACCTACTAAGCAGGACGCAGCAACCATGAGTGGAAACTCCAACCTCAGGTCCTCCACAAGTACTTCCAGCATTGGGGGACACCAGAAATAGACTTATTCTCCACCGAAGAAAACGCAAAATGGCAAAACTTCACCTCCAGGTACCCACATCCACAATCCAATGGCAATACTCTATGGGTGAACTGGTCAGGGATATTTGCATCACCCCCTATTTTATTCGGGTGAATGCAGCGGGGTGTTGATACTGATATTGTGTAGGCCGAAAGTACGCCCCAAAGAGTAGAATACTTCCAAACAGAGGCAGAAAGTATAAGGGATGGGAATAATAGCAGCACTGCCTACCCAGTTTCCTCAATGGCATCACTTTGGGACTCCCTACTACACAATCTCGAAGCAATTTCTTCAGACTTCAGATATCACTCCGATAAAATGGAGTTGCTGGTTAATCTCCTCAAAACTTTTTCTGTTCTTGTTGTGGGTATTGATAACAAATTAAAGGATTTCAACTAAATGGTCCTCAGAGTGCAAGCCGACGCTGCGACTAGTTATCACACCTGCTCTTGATAAGCTACACTTGATCCTCTTACCTCTGTTCTGTCAGACCTATCTGCTATACTGGAGGAAGTCACAGGCACCAAACGCCGGCCAGAAAATGGTCCCCTTAGGAGGTGTTTAAGGAGGAGTTTACGGTGGAGGCACAAACGCTTTTATTGACAGATGCAGCATTCCCTTTCAACGGAAATGGCCCAGGGACCTCCAACAAGGCTGTTCAGGCCCATGATGTACCATCTAGTTCTGGGCTGACAGACACTGCCCCACTGTCAATAGGGTTGCAGAATAATATGCATTCTGCACCCCCGTATTCCAAAGGACGCTCTCTAAAAGGGAGAAAAAACACAGAGGAAAGCAAGAAAAAACCAGGGCCTTCGATCTAGCCACTTCAGGGCTAACACAGATCCACCTGTACAGCCAACACCTGGCCCCCCGCTCGGGCCTCGACAATGACCTCTCCCCCTCTAACCGAGAATTTGTCACCAAAGGGAAGGCAGATCTACCAGATTTTCCAGCCACCTGATGACCTAAGGGCTCCTCCTTTGCAAGCAGGGTTGGCTAGCTGCAAACAGGATGCATCCTCCAATCTACAGGCTTCATTCCAGCCTTTGCCAACCATCCAGCTTGACCCATTGACCGTCTTGGGGCATTCTACTCTGGAGATGCCTATTGGGCCCTCCATGTTACCTACCAGTTGCTGTGACAATCCCATCAGTCCTAGGGAGGGAGCATCGCCAATTATCCAGCAAGTTGGTCATCATTAGATCACCAGGGAGGGAGTAACTACAAATATTCACCAACGGAACCAGCGTCCTGTTGCCTACCCCAAAGGACCAGCACCAGGCTCCTTGATTTCTCATGGCACAGTCAACCTGATACCATTGCCCCTGCTTCAGGAGCCGCGGCACAAACTATTGAACGCAGACTACCCCATGAACAAGGTCCATGTTACCTAGGCTGGTATGACAGGGCGCAATACTGGCGTGGCAGTATTGGCTGAGAGGGATGCCAATAGTAGAGTCTGCCCGCACATGAAGAAACTTGTGTTTCTGCCCAGCTGCGAGTCTCAAGACAATCATGACATCTTTAACAGAAGTGTTCCTCAAATTGATTGGCTCTCTAGTGGGTTTGGATCACATAACATCTAATGACCTCGAATTTGTGCAGTTCAGGCCCCAACCCATGTTTCAAGGCAGAGATATAACTGTGACCTCTTGGGCCACCCAGGGAATAGCTAATCAGGTCTGGGAGCATACAGCACATTTTTTGACTGGGATATTGAGCTCGCATTTCAGACCGCTCTACGTTATCCCACCCCTTCACATCTTAACCCTTTAAATCCCCCCCCCCTCCACTCCAGTTGTTTTTGCAAAGGAGCGGTTGGCCCAGAGCAGCTTAGGAATGACTACCAACCCTTGTAAGTTACCACCGTACATTCAAATAGTCATTCTCAACAACTTTTTACCTTGCCTCTTGCTGTGCATGATGCCAGTATGGGGATCAGGCACATATGGGAGCCACCCCCTCCCCCTCCCCCCCCCCTATCCATGAAATCTGCACTTTATCCCCAGGAATCAAACATCGAATCCAGCTTATCACAGAGTATAAAGAGAGTTGAGTGCCTTAGGCTGGCCAGTGGAAGCACCTTATTTAAAGCCTTTATTTCACTTATTCAACAGGAGCCACTCAGGGATGTCAGAAAGAGTAGTATGGATATGCTCCATCAGATGCTCAACATCCTAGGGGGAGGTAGGTGCTATTGTGATTCATCTCTCAATTCACGTGTTGCAGATCTCTCACCCCAGGAGCCTCCAAGTCTTTAAAACTGTACGGCTTGAAAGTTGTCTCTCCTTTCCTGGAATATAGCTGGACTCAAGGCTAAATAGGACAATGATACGTGGGTCAAATTCATGGAGACTTTCGCAATAGCCTGCCTGCAAGAAACCTGGGTATCAACGCCATTTAATCTAAATGGCTATAAGATTTTACACCTTGCTGCTGCCCCAGCCTCTTCTGGTAGACCGACGGGAGGCCTGGTAATTTTCCTCTCGGTCAAGATTTTTTTTCCAAAACCAGATACACCTTTCTACCAGCTGCTTGGCCTCGAATTTTGTGACGGCACAAGGTTGGGTATTATTAACTTTTACAACAATATTCCTCTTCCCAAAAGAGTTAGCGTATTGTCTGGGCTGGACAGGGACCTGGATTCTCTCACTCTTGGAGGTGGTAAAAATCTAGGCATGGGAGGGGATTTCAATGCCCACCTTTGCCTCCTAGTGTTACGAGATGCTTGTGGGGTTCTACATCCAGATGGGCTTCCACGGTCTCATTTTTCGGACGATGCCTATGGAAGTAGCCTCAATTTTATCATGTTGAAGCATAATCTGGGTTTTGCTAATGAATCCCACTGAAATAATGTGCTTTTCTCTAACACGTTTTTGGGTAAAGGTGAGTACTCATTGATTTCATTCCTTTTTTGGCCAATCTGGATCCCAGTATTGGTGATTTTACTGCCGCTCTGAGTCTTTTTAGCGACCATCTGCCACAAAGCCTATTCAATGATATTTCCTCCTGGCAGACTATCTGCCACCCAGACTGGCGTGAAGCCCATACTCTGTTCACAGTAAGAATGGCTCTAGGATTATATGGGAATCTGTCAATATTGAGGCTTTTATGTCAAAACTGGTAGAAGCTAACCGTCCCTTTATCAATATCTGTCTGGACGACCCGGCAGCCCCTAGTCACATCATTGAGGCTTTCTCCTCTCTCCCGCTGAGGCCTTTAAGGCCACGCTTGATAGGCCCTATCTTCTGGATTCAGGGAACCGGAAGGGTTGGTTCGATAAAGAATGTTCAAGTACTCATAAGGTCCCTATGCTCGCTCATCAAAAACCCCTCAGGATATCACAAGAAGTGGCCCAGTGCTGAAAACCTACAGAAAATCAGTTAAGGCCAGGAAAATTATCTTAAAGATGAAGGCCTGGGAGGATCTTGAGGTGGTGTGCCATAAGCCAGATCTCTGCGTATTCTGGGGCATTGTGAATCTGCCCTTTCTAAAGGCGGACAATGAGCCCTCTTTATAAATTGCTCTACCAGGACACGAGTGGGCATCATTTTTTGGGAAGGTCTATTCTGCTGGACCTAGGAAGGAAGGGTCACACAAACCTGAGCATACTCCCTGCATTGACGTAAGGGATAACTTTCAGCCCAAATACCTCTCGAGCTTCGAAGAAGTGCTGGAGGCTATTAGAATAAAACCTAGCAGTAAAGCCCCTGGCCCGACAGGTTACCCTTGGACCTTTTTAAGAGCCAACTCGAACTCTGGGCCCCATTGGTCTCTAATGACCTTCAGGCGGCTAGCCGCTCTAGCAAGCTACCCACTTGGTCACAGTTAATCATTGTCCCCATCTTTATAAAGGGGACAGAGGGGATGTGAGTTGCTACTGCCTGAGCTTCCTCCTGGATTCAATGGTGAAGTCATGGGCCGTGTTCTCCTATCACATCTTGAGGACTGGGCTGAGGACAGTAGAATCCTTTCTGATATTCAGTATGAGTTCAGGAGGGGGCTGGGGACTGAGGATCAGTGTCTTAACCTCTCCCACCTGTTGGGCAAGTATGCCATCACTAAGCAGGGCTCTTCATTTTTGGGGTTTATGAACCTGTCCAGCGCTTTTGACTGTGTCTCCCACAATTATGGAGCATAATAGATCTTGACGTGGACAGGTCCATGATTAATCCCATCAGGGAGATTTATCATGACTCCAGCGCATCAGTGAGGTTTGGCCTGGGGGGATGCTCGAAGTCCTTTGGTATCCGCGGGGGGGGGGGGTTAGACAAAGCTGTGTCCTCGCACCTTTCCTCTTTACACTCTATACTAATCACTTGAAAAGGGTACTGTTTCATACGTACGGGGATTTGCCCCAGATCCCAGATTGGACAGTGCCACATACCAGCTCTGCTGTACGCAGACAACGCTGTTCTTATGTAGTCCCACATAGTGGATTTTCCTTACTTTGCCACGTTCTGATTATTGCACTTGTGTATAGAGCCCCTTGGTTAGGAGGGCTTCTGATTTTGAATCTGCACTTTCTCCCGTAGACTTTAGGTTAGACAAGCAATGGTTCTATCCACTTTTTACCTAATGTTTTATCCATTGCACTGTCAGCACTGTAGTTATTTGACACCATAACAAATGCTATTAGCATAGGGCAATGGCCTCTATCTTTCTGATATTTTGATGTGTGAGTCTGGCACAGGCCTCTGTTTTGTGGCCCTCATACTAAGTCTGCTAAGTTGGTGGATCCAAGTTATTGTCTGGATGACACCTTTTTTATATCGGGGCCCACATCCCACTTGTATTGATAGCTGTGTACAGCTGGTATACTGGCACTCTTTCAAGTGAAGTCCAGACATTTTTGTCCGACAATCCTATTGGTAGGAGAACATAGCAGACCCTTCATTGAGATTTTTGTTCTCCTTCTTTTATTCGAGAACTGTACTTGAATATGTATTGTTTTTTAACTCTGATGTCATGGTTTTAGGCATGTCAAAGCTCAACAGTGTTTTTACTTGAATTGCTTTTATTTTGTATTGCTCTAGACATATCTGGGTATTAATTATATTTGGTTTTCTTTTTATTTCTTATTGTTCTTTTATGGTCTGTTCAATTTGATCGAATAAAGTTTAGTCTGAGTAGAATAGACAGGAAGTTTCCTGAAGAAGCTGAAATTGGGAAAGTTCAGTAATGGAGCATCAGGTCTAATAGAGGGAGAATGGGTGTGTGTGAAAAAAGGAAGATTAGTCAAAGCTGGTGTGCCAAGTTTTTCAAGCCCTTGAGGATAGTAAGAGTCAAAAAACAAGTAGTTGAATTAACAGATGGAAATGTCTGGAGCATGAGTAAGGTGGTAAAGATACCTCAATGTTTGTAGCCCAAAGGTTCAGCAGACAGTACTTCATCCACAGTGAATGATTCCCAAGCTAGAAGTCAACTATCAAAATCCTTTAGACACTTACCTACATGGTGCAAGTATTATCACATGTATTAGCTGTTTCCTAGGTTCTAAGTATATTTTCTTGTTTCTTTTATTCCATTGTTTTGTTAATGACAAATCTTTAGTATCATATATAATTTCCAAGTGTATAGTTGTGATTACACCACCATCCATATTAGGTGTGCATGTTGTTCCTTCATTATGTATCAAATTTCAGTTAACTGAGGTCGATGTGTGGTATTTCAGCTGGAATCTCAGTGTTAAACGTGATTGAAGAATGTACAGTGAGATTCCAGTAAAGTCAGTTGGCCCAGGCTTTTCTCCCAGGAGAAAGTCCTTTCTGTATTGAAAACCATAAATCTTAGTCACCTGAACCCAGACGCCCTTCCTCATTATTGCAGAGGTGGGGATGTCATACTTGGCTATATCAGTTTCGTGAGGCACTGTACACATGGAATAGCATACTTTTTTTGTTAAACAACTTTTTTTCGATTAAAGCACCTACAATCATGCATATTGTGTGAGGAAAAATATACATTTAATAAGGCATTGTGTAAATACCTCTGCGTTTTTAAATTTAATTGGTGGTGCTGTTAATAAACGTAAACCTGGTTCTACCTTCACAATAAGAGCATATAGTCTTAATCAGGCAGGTGGAATTGGGGTCTGTCTTTTATACAGGTAAAATGCTGCTTGATACATGAAGAGGATCTAGATCTTTAGAGTAGATTGGGACGTAATTTATATCTCATTTCTTGTTTTGCCTGCTGTCATTAGTTGGGCCATTTTAGTGTTTGTGACCAGACATTGCATGAGTCGATGAGTGTGTGTGTGTGTGTGTGTGTCATGTGGTCGTACAGTGCATTGCCAGGTGCTGTAGAGGCAGGTAGTAGAGTGACAGCTTGTTAGGTATGTGTGAAATAAACAGAAAAGAGTGTGATGTGTAGTTTCCACTTTCCAGTAGGAACTGCTAGTTTGTTGGGCAACATAAACTTTGGGATGGTGCCAGACTGATTCCATGAACCCCCTCAGGATATGTTGTCCTATAGGCCAGCTAGCTCAGTGTCTCCATAAGCACCTCTAAACCTAGACAGGTAGTGAATGGCTTGGTCAACAACAGAACATGACCACCCTGATTCTCCCCCCCCCGCCTCCCCCCAGGAATTGTGGTAACAGATCTAGAACCTTTTTTCTCAGTCACTCGTGCTCTCTCTCTTGGAGGAATATTACAAAGAATGCACTGAGGGGCGTTTTCAATATTTATTGACACATTGTGATTCATGTATATATGTGCTGCAATGATCAATAGACAGAAGCAGATAAGAGTAATTAGAAGTATAAGGACAGTGACCAGAATGAACAGTTCCACCATCTTGCTAAACAATGTATATATGTGAGCATATAAAACAATATCTAGATAGTGTACTCCTACTATACGTTCCCTAACCTAAGTGTCTAGGGTGTGTGGGTGTTGTACCAAGAATCCTGTATTGGAAGATCCAACACCCGTTACCTGACGGGAGAGTATGTAGGTCCCCGTCTTGTTCACAGGTTGGACAGCCCTCCTCGCAGAGGGATCAACAAGCAGGTGGGCTGAGGTTTCAGCGTGTGGTGGCCTCACAATGACAGCAAGTGCTCCTCTGCCTAAACCCGGAAACGCTTGTTTATTTATAACAAAAAGCATCCTTGCTCTGAGACCTTGGTCAGGCCGCCATTGTTTATGTTCTATAGATAGCTGTGTCACCGCATGGGTGAACAACGGACAATCACATTTGCACAATGTATGTTCAGACCTTGTACAGGATGTTCAAGGTGTCGCGATAGTGTTCTTACAAAGTGGAATTTTTAAAGCAAATATAGTTTCATAAAAACTAATCCTGCACTGTCATGTATGCAGATGTGTCAAAAGTCAATGTGTGAAGGAGAAGGCAACTTAGGAAAAAACGTGTACATGTAAAATGACAGTGTTTCCTACTGGGCCTAACTGGGACATATGACAATGGATTGTGGGGTTTTATGAAAATGAGCAGTTTACTGTCGTGTTTCGGACTGTTGTATACGGCGCATTGATCTGATTACAAATCAACATTATGTGCTTGCTGATAAAATGTTTGAGGTACGTATTGAGCAGAGGTAGTATTTGCGGTCTCACTTTGGTCCCTCTTCCAATCCTTCTTGACTGCACTGACTCTGCATAGACCAAACAGTTGAAATAAAAAGCTAAATAATTGCATCACGTATCTCTTAAACCAAATAATTCCACCTCATTCTGTCATGGGAAATTTAAAAGTTCACTTTTTTCATGCTGACATGTTTTTTTTTTCTTGCAGGCTTATGAGTGGAGTCAAGAATAATGTTGGTCGAGGAATAAATATTGCGTTAATAAATGGTACGTTTTGTGGTTGTGTTGCTAAACCTGCAGGCACTACTTTTTAAATCAAGCTTACGTTATGTGTTTCAGGACGTATATATACATTAGTAGTGGAAGACTGCACTCTGCTTTTCAGACAAGATGCATTGCGCAAACATTGATGCACTGAAATGTGTTAATAGTGTGTGCCTGAAATGCACAATCCGAATGTCTGTTAATGCTCTATGTTAACATGTTCTGTTTGGTTCTCAAGGTACTCAAACTCTAGGTAAACCAGTGTACTTCGTCCAAGAGACTGAGACCTGTCAATTTTTTAGAAATGGTCCTGTGACCCCCACCGGATTGCCTAGTTATTTGCTGCACAATTTGTATTTTGTGGTTGGTGTTAAGTAATAACCTAATATGTGCACATCATGAAGAGCTTGGCTCATAGTGACATTAAGAGCTGTAAAGCTAGTCCTGCCTGTAGCCCCTCCTCACTAGATGTTTGAATGCAATTTTTTGAGGAATTTCCTCTTGATAAAAATAAAACACAATACATCGAGTTACCAAAGTCTGAATTGTGTTTAATCCAAAATAGTGTTAAAATATACAAAAAGTGATGGGTGGAATGCTTGAATTAATCTCAGGCACTGGTAATTTCTCGGGCCACATTCCAGTCCATCATTATTTTGCACACCGTTCCACCTTAGTTTAGACCCAACCATATGAAAATCATTCTTGAGCCTGCCCCAATGGGAGCAGTCCTGTCCAAACTGCCAGAACAAGGCCTCCCTGAACTGGAACACAAGCAACCCAAGACCGGTTTCGCCCTACTTAGGACTCATCAGCCAGGTATAGCTTCGATCCAGTGACAGAGTGCACGGGACCCACGTCTGGGCATACCCATCTTACTTAGGGCGGGATGGGTAAAAATAAAACACAACGAGGAGACTAAAGCCTAAAGTGATGGGTGGAATGCTTGAACTAATCTCAGCTGCTGGTAATTACTCCGGCCGCTTCCCAGTCCATCATTATTTTGCACACCGCGCCACCTCAGTTTGGACCCAGCCAAATGCAAATCAGTCGTGACCCTGCTTCAGTGGGAACATCTAGCCAGAACTGCGAGGCAACAGTCCATTGGAGCAGGGTCAACCTGATTGGCATATGGCTGGGTCCAAACTGAAGTGGCATGGTGTGCAAAATAACGATGGACTGGGATGCAGCAAGAGTAATTACCAGTGGCTGAGATTAATTCAAGCAATCCACCTACCACTTTTTGTGTGCTTTAATGCAAAATAGCTGGCAGCACAATAAATATTCAAAAACCAATAGGATTTCAACTGACCAGAACTCTCACTAGAAAAGTGTCAGTTGGAGCCTAATGCTAAGCTATATAAAATTTAGAACAGTTTGTTTTCTCTCAGTCCAAGTCTGTGGAACCTAATCATGTGACAGAAACTTGCTACTTTCAGCAAAACGTATCTAATGAGCAGTTGGCAGGATCTTCTCTTAGAGTAAGCACGAGAAGTCTTTTTGGAGAAGATAATCATTTCGTGAATACAATACTAAGCTCATTATTCTCCCAAAATCCTGCTTCCAGTTACAATTTGGATACATAGACTATTAATCCATCTTTTAATGCATGTTATGATTTTATTGCATACTGAGACTTGAGTGAATCCTAGACTCCACTGACATATTAATACATCCTGTGGTTTAAAGCATGGATGCTATGTGCCCTAATTATTGGCTTTTGTATTGCTGATCTCTTGGAGTAAATATCGGTAGTCTGTTTGTCCCGCTCAAGTTTAGGTGGAAGGGATATTAGATTTCTAATGTATGTAGACAGCAGTATCATAATTGACCAGTCCTCAACCAGACTCAAAAAATGATAGACAATCTTAAAGAATACAATGCAATGATCAATATAATCTGGAATTTTTCAATAACTAGCATTGTTTTTGTTGTAATTCTAGGAGACATGAATAATTTTAAGGAACTCTGCCACACCACAAAGTTCCTCCTATAACGCATTTGACTACATCTTCATACAGGAAATTGCATATTTCAGGACATTGGTATAAGCTCTGCTTATTGAGTTATAACTTATTGAGGCTATACAAATATCCCTGTCGGTTCATTGATGCAACCGATTGAGAAGACTTGGCTAACTGTGCTTAAAAACCTCTTTCATTGTACAGTAGTGTGGCGACAAGAGGAACTTTATATAAAAGTTATGATGCTTTGTAACACTTGGCAGAATTTTTTTTCAGTATTCCAGGTGGTCAGACAGTCTCAGATTTTTGTTTTAACTTCAGTCGCTAACAAACACAGTGTATGTCATTTGCTTCAGGGATTTAAAAAGTGCATATGAGGAAGCAGACTGGGCTACCAACTTGGACTGGTGCCAACATGCGGAACATACAATTTATTTGAGTAGAGGGTGCCTGAAGAAATGGGAGAAAAGTTTGGCGAACTGGATAGCATATAGAGGCATGTAGAGGGTAGACAAAAGTGGGTGGTGGGGGGGCACTGGGTAATACCTATTGTAGACTGCTGAACTGAATGGTATATGCTGGAACATGTAGCCTGTAAATTCGACTAAACTATGTGATTGCAATGTTGAATACTGAGCATGTTTAATAAAAAGAGTTTATAAAAAAAAAAAGTGCATATGAAAGCACTCTGTTACATTTGGCTGAAATCAAATTTCAAAAACATTAATGTAATATTTCCATATAATTAAGTCAAACTGTGTCCTAATTGATAATGTTGCTGACCACAATTTGAACTACTTTAAACTTTGGTTAAGTCACAACTTGATCAATAATTTAATCAAAATGTATCACTATTACATAAATCAAAGTATTTTATGGAGAGATGTTTAACTCTAACCCTCCCACAGGTAACTGGTGAGTAAACTTTTCTATCCCTTCCTTTTGTCTTCTAACTCTCCCCCTTCCTCTGTCCGCAACTCTCCCCCCTTTCTCGGTCCGCTCTTTCTATTCCATTTTTTCTCTCCCTTTCTTTGCTTTCCTCCATTTACCAGCTTCTTCCTTTCTTCTTTGCCTCTTTTGCTCCCATTCTTCCTCTTCCACCACCTTTTCTACTGGTGATTGGGGTGGTGGCGGCGCAACACCAGGGGTCACCTACTGATTGTCCAGATAGCAGGCCTAGTGGCTTAATTAGCTTCATCATTGCACCCTGCACAGTTATCATACTCCATCGTCGTTGCACCCTGCACACAGGGTGGACTGGCCTGTAGGGCAATCTGGCAATGCTCGATGTGCTGGTCTGACAGATCAGGGTGTGGGACAGTTTTCTTAGCAGTTTATGGGCCTGTTTTATGGCCCGGTTTTTACTATTGATTTCCCTGATATTACCACAAACATTGCCTGCAGATAGCATAAATGCATTCAGTCTCCATTACCTTGCAAAATATCCATTCAGCGTGTCTTTACAAGTTCAAAACGTTTCTGATTTTCAAATGTGGGCCATTTTGTTTAGCTATCTGGTTCGCTAATGGGGCCCCTTTTATTTTGGTGCCTGCGCTGATATTTTTTTCCAGTCCAACCGTGCCTACACATTTATCGTACTCTAAGTCGCTCACCTAACGAAGTCTAGTCAGCATTACACCAAATACGTCCGCATACTCCATCCAACATTTCTGTTTGCGCTGACACTCACCTCGCCCCACCCGCACTGTTCACACATATGCACCTACTTTGACATCACTGCTCCTTTTCGCCACCATTAAAACCCATACAACCTGAAAGTACCTCTTCTTTTCACTACCATTTATTTCCTACCTCACTACCCAACTCCCTCTAAATAGCTCCCTGACTTACAGCACCAGAATAACCACAGTAAGCAACAGTACAACGTTAAACTGCCCGTTTGACTCCAAAACCTAAGCCTGCTCACAGATACGAAGCAATAATTTGCATAGTCTTTGCATAGGGTTAGTGTCTCATGGACCCATCATTAAGAATGGTCTTAATTGTGCACTCGCACATGGGCCTTCTCATCTGTGCATGCTACCTCTGTTGGCTTTGTTCTTCCTTTACAAACGCTGTATGACAATTATCTACGTGAAACTTTTACCAAATATTGTGATTCTGAACTGCATTAACATGAAATATTGTGCTATTTTAACATTTTGAACTATATATAATGGCTTTCCTCTCGTCTATTTAATGTTACTCAGAACACTGGGTGAAAAAATCCCGGATATTCACAGTTCCACATCTAAAATCCTGTATGTTTTCTTGTCGCAAGGCTGATTTTACAACAGTGGCACAGAGCTGGTGGATGCTTTCTGTTATGCATCTTTGTAAATGATGGTAAATGCTAAAACTCAAACCTAACTTTAAACTTGAGCTTTGAATACTTGGGTGGCATAGCACTGGTGGATGCTTCCTGTAGTATATCTTTGTAAACAGGGTGATTTTTTTTATACTCTTATTTAAATGTAAGCCTAACCAGGATGTATTTAGTGATAAGGTACTGGTAAATAATTTCTGTGGGACATGGTGACTATTTATACTTCTCCCTAAATATAATCCTAAGCAAGGAAGCCAGTGACTTTCTGCTGTAAATCTTTGTAGATATGGCGATTGTTTATATTCATATCTAAATGTGAACCTTTGCCAGAAAGCCTTTGGTGGTTTTCTGATAGTGAATGCTCCCATCGTGCATTTCTGTAGAAATTGATGATTGGTTATAGGGATACTTAATTATGAACCTTTGCAAGGGAAGCTTTCATTGGCACGTTGCTAGTAGATGCTTCTTGTTATAAAATTTTGTAGGTCTGCAGTTTGTTTATACTCCTGTCTAAATGTAAACCTCTCTGTAGGAAATACCGGACAAGTGACGGACACAAAATACTTTGACCTCTGGGGTGCAGGTAAGTTTCTTTTGTTACATTACGTTTACAGAAAATATATTTGTTTTGCTTCTTAATCATAAAATGTCTACTTTTTAAAATATATTTGGCTTTGTTAGCATGCCTAAGAACGTTACGGTTAAGGCCACTCAAATGCATACTTTAATAATACAGTTCAAAGCAAGTGCCTTTCAAACACTTGCATGTATGTATATGTTATTTGTATAGCGTGAACCTAGCCAAAAGGCAGCAGAGCACTGTACATGGTCGGAGACAAGCACATGAGACACTTACACTGAACTTCGAAAGACTCAACATGGGGAACCAAAAAAGCTCACAAACTGAGTTATTCACTGTCCCATAGTTTCTCACATGGTGTGCTTCCACCATACATCTTCATTAAATGCACTGTGGTCGTGCTGACCAATGCTGTCATCAACCATCGTGTACTGCCGAACGAACTCGAAACTGCCTGCATCAAACACATTCTAAAAACACGCATGATCATTATCAAAGCCAATAGATTGTACCTTTGGCTGTGCCAAAGCTTGTTGCCAATACTGAACAATATTGCAAAAATAAGTTTGCTGCCGCTGGATAAAAAAAAATCTGCAACCAGCATGATGAGGTATGCACTAATTTGTGGGTATGCAATCCCTATGGCCAAGTTTTTGAGGGGGATGTGGCAGATTCGCTCTAAATTAACTAGATCTAGCAATTGTCCTCAATGAAACCATCTACTATCTAACATGAATACGGGGGTAAATTAGGCTAAGTGGGGCTCATTTAAGCCTAAATCCGGCGCATGTGATCGATTGCAATCAACGTGCTCTTTTTTAGCCTTGTTCTAATATGGAACTCTTGAAAAGATGGCACTGTTTGCTTTTTTTGCACAAGTGTATTAATTTAGATTTTAACTCGGATCTTAACTTTTGTATTGTAGAGCTATTTTAATCTATTTGTTTTTATCTGTATGCGCTTTTATGACTTGTTCAGTCGAATAAAGCTTTCTGGATGATGATGATGATTTGGTTACTGAGGGGAAAGCCGATTTACTCTGTGGACAGAAAGCAGGTTAATTTGTCCATGATCCTGACAAAAGGGTTCAGGTACCAGTAACTGCCCTTCATCTAAATATTTCCTCAAAAACAGGACATCTCAGAATATTTTTAAAAAGTAGGCTATTGATTATATTGCACGGAGGGATAACATACATCATACCCTTACCAGCACCTAGAGCAGAGGTCTCCAAACTTTTTTGCTCTGAGCCCCCCTAAGCAAAATGTTTTAAAGTCAGGCCCCCTCCAACAAAACTTTACGGCAAATATTGGGTGAGCGGGAGGGAAAAGGCTGAACGCAGTGGGCATGGCTTATGAGACCATATCTGAAAGAGACAATTAGTTATAGATTCCTTACCTTAGAATTCCCCCCAGGCGTCAGACTGGATCCAGAGAATTTTTCGTCAGCAGTACCCCTGCGCGTCGAAAGGTGGCGTCGGTCGGCTCCGCGTTCGTCGTTGGCGTCGTGGCCGCCGGGATGATGTCGCGGTAGCTACTTAGACGCCGCCCTCGCGCGCTGACGTCAGTTCTTTCTTTTTCTGCGCCAGCCAGCGCAGATCCGGAGAGAGCGGTACCTCCAGTCACTTTTTGACTGACTTTTTTGGCGACTTTTGTCGACACCGTTTTGAGTCCTCGACTCCTGGTGCGCGTAGGGATGCCCGGTCTCAAGGCTTGCGGTTCCTGCCGACGATTGAGGTCGTTGACGGATCTGCACCGCGTGTGCCTGTTCTGTCTGGAACCCGACCACGACTCCAAGTCGTGTTCCGACTGCCGGACCATGAATCCGAAGTCTTTGCGGGAGCGGTCCCTAAAGCTTCTCGAGGCTCGGCAGTCCGCTCCGTTCGAGGTTGCGGTCGCGTGGGAGGTCGAGGGACTGGTCGTGGATCCACCACCACCAGTCCTCTTCCAAGTCTTCGCACTCCTCAGGTAAGTCGAAGCACAAGAAGAAGTCGAAGAAGCATCGTCGCTCTTCGACTTCTCCCCATCTGTCGGCCGACGCAACGAGGGATGCGGGCGTAGCCCCTCCTGCTGCTCTGCGTGCGGATCCCGCTGGGTCAACTCAGAGTTTCCCTCCCTTCCCGGGATCCGGAGTGACCTCTGTCCAGCTTCGGAGTTTCTACGAAGCAATGCATGCCATCTTTGGGCAGCCCGACTCTGCCGGCGCGCCTTCGGGCCCCGCGGACTCGGCTGGGGGCCCTGGGCCTTTGATGCCGGCGACTTGGCCCCGGCACCGCAGGGTCCCCTTGGATCCAGGCGACCTTGTAACACCTCCGCCGGCTCCACGTCCGCAGCAGACGCCGGTTGTGTCCCCAGCCGGCGTCGACCTTCCTCCCGAAGTCTGTGATGTTATCTTAGCAGCTAGGCGTCCCTCCACTAAGACGGTATACGCCTGCAGATGGAACAAATTTGTGGCATGGTGCACAGCAGAGGCTGTGGATCCCCTTTCTGCCCCTCTTTCTGAGGTTCTATTGTTCCTCCTGTCTTTGGCCCAGCAGGGCCCTCTCTGGGCACTCTGAAGGGCTACCTCTCAGCCATTTCAGCCTTTCTTAGGCTTCCTGATCAGCCTTCTCTTTTCAAGTCCCTTGTTGTAAATCGCTTTCTTCAGGGCATTACTCATCTTTTTCCTCCTGTTCCCTTCGTAATGCCTCAGTGGGACTTGAACTTGGTTCTTACTTACCTTATGTGCGCTCCCTTTGAGCCGCTTCATAACTGTCCTCTCAGACTTCTTACTCTAAAGACTGCTTTTCTGGTTGCCATCACCTCTGCTCGCAGGGTGAGTGAGCTACAAGCTCTTTCTTCAAAGACTGCTTTTCTGGCTGTTCATCCGGACAAGGTCGTCCTGAGAACCAGACCTTCCTTTCTTCCCAAGGTGGTTACTTCTTTCCACATTGGTCAAACCATCACTTTGCCCACCTTTTTTCCTCCTCCTCATCCTTCTAAGGAGGAAGAGAGGCTCCACCGTCTGGATCCAAAACGTGTGCTTTCTTTTTATTTGGATCGCACCAAGCAATTCCGGGTGGATGACCAGCTCTTTGTTGGCTACGTGGGCGCCAAAAAAGGTTGGGCCGTGCACAAACAGACCATCTCTAGGTGGGTTGTTTTGTACATTAAAGCTTGCTACTCTTTGGCAAAGAAGGAGCCTCCAGTGGGACTGCGTGCCTATTCCACCAGGGCGTCGGCAGCGACCACTGCTTTGGGACGGGGAGTCCCCCTCAATGACATCTGTCAGGCAGCTACGTGGGCATCTCTGCACACGTTCACAAAACACTACTGCCTGGACAGCCAAGTCCGGAGAGACGGCTTCTTTGGCTGTTCTGTTCTCCAGGACTTTCTGGTGTGAACTTGGTTCGCAGACCCACCTCCGGGGTGGGTATTGCTGGGGTATCTATTCTAAGGTAAGGAATCTATAACTAATTGTCTCTTTGAGATGAACAAGTTACTTACCTTCAGTAACGATATATCTGTAAGAGACATAGATTAGTTATAGATTCTTTACCGCCCCACCCATCCTCCCCGTTCTGTGAACTGACTTCTAGGGTCAGGGAATCCTTTTCAGAGCCCTAGCTTTGTGCACCAGTAGTCAGTGTCTTGCATGGCTCTGCGCTTCTGGCGTGGAATGTCGTGTAAAGAACTGATGTCAGCGCGCGAGGGCGGCGTCCAAGTAGCTACTGCGACATCATCCCGGCGACCACGACGCCAACGACGAACACGGAGCCGACCGACGCCACCTTTCGACACGCAGGGGTACTGCTGACACAAAATTCTCCGGATCCAGTCTGACGCCTGGTGGTAATTCTAAGGTAAGGAATCCATAACTAATCTGTCTCTTACAGATATATCGTTACCGAAGGTAATTAACTTGTTCTTCAGGAGTACTTTTGCTATTGCTCATAAACCCCACTAAGGGCCTGATTATGACTTAGGCGCTGCAGCACCGGGTCCGTCCCGCCGCCGCACCGCCAAAGACGTGGCAGGACAACCTGCCAGATTACAAGTGTAACTCGTGTCTGGCAGGCTTTTATTTTGATGTTCCCACTGTGGTGCCCTGATAATGGGCACCGCAGTAGGAACGCCAAAAACAGTTCCTGCACGGCATGGACTGAAAAGTTCATGCTGTGCAGAAACCAGGGTGCATGCACACAGGGGGCACATGTTGTGACCCCCTGTATGCACCCCAGGGCGCAGACACACAAGGGGGGCCCTGTAGAGCGACTAGAGACTCCTAATATGTTTGGCGGGACTGCGGTGGTCCCACCAAGTATATTGATGCCTCCTAACCACTGCCAGGGAACGGTTCCCTGGCGGCTGTGGCACGACAATGGCAGTCCGACCCCCCTAATCATAATAGGGTCTTAATACCAGGAAAGATAGTAAACAGCCATAATTAAGGTTTAGTCGGTTCTTCATACCTCTGGTTCCTGGTAGCGCTGTAACTGCAGTACCAATGATTCTTTCTGCCCCTTTGTGTTAAAGAAGCAAGAGTGACCTGGGCTCTAATGCTAACAAGGAAAATGGGCCCCCACTCCACTTCATGGTAAGACTGCCGTAACTGAGCAGCAGTGGCCACTTACACAGCTGACAGCATTACCTGCTGTACTAATGGATGGATATATATATATATATATATATATATATATATATATATATATATATATATATTCTCCCTTATATCGTCCCCTTCCTTGGGGTATCTCTCTGAGGAAGCGGTCTCTGGCCATTTGTAACCATAAAAATGAGCCCCCACTCAGTACTTCCTCTTCTGGGCTATCTCTTTGAGTATATCTATGAATCTCACTCGTTTCCTCTTTCTCCTGGACCATTACTCTGAGGCCCTAGGGGTCAAGAGGATCAGGGCTCTGCATCTGAATGGAACCCTGTTGACTTCCTCCCTGCCACCCCCTGGATTCACCTTTTACAAAAGCAACTGCCCCTGAATGGTTAATGCTGACTTTGAGGTGCATCTGCCTGAAAGCAAGGGTGGGGTGGTAGTTCAGACAGTTAAAAACAGAAACAAGCCTTTTTTTAAAAAAAGTTTTATATAGCGCGAATTCGACCTGAAGGTATCGGAGCACTTTACATGAGCACCAGTTGCATTACAGACTGACACGTTCATTTTTTTTCAGGCACGGGGAAATCGAGTGATTTGCCTAGAATCACAGGATGCTTGAGCCTCCCCCCCAAGACTCGAACCTGGTTCCCCAGCTTCAAAGTCGGCCGCTCTGGCCATTACGCTGCATCCTCTTACCAGCCATTAAATAATTGAGTCACTTAAAGCCAGGGCCACTGGAATTATGAGTTTCTGAGGCAGCAGCGTTTTCCGCATGGTTATGGGTTTACCGCATCTGCTACATAATCCATCATCTGCTGCATAATCTGCAGATTTTAACAAAAACATTTGATTCAAGTTAAAACGAATCAAAAGTTACTTAAAAAGTGGCTGGTGACGTGTTCCGGAGCAGTAGAAGGCCCTTCATAAAGGTTGACTGGTCATCTTGCAGTTGCTTATTGATGAATTTGGGTGCTAAACTGGTACTAATGAGGTATAATATTTCCCCTGACAGTGTTACCATGAGTAAAAATGACAAAAAAATGTAGTAAAGCTAACCACAGAATGTGCCGGAATACGCCGCTTAATCTACCTTTTCTTCTTGCATAATTGAGTCAACACTGCTGCATAATTTGTTCTTCTCTTGCCACATAATTCCAGTGGCCCTGCTTAATGCTTCATGGTGACAAAGATTTTTTTTTGAGAGGTAATGTAGGGGTGTTATCAGCTGAGCTCTGGACTAATGGAGACAACTTACAAAGAGGCTTGCATTAGGTACAGTGTGATTACTTATTACTAAAAACTATATTTCGTAAGAATGTGTTTTTATCTCAAACACTGCATCAATTTGCAGCAGCCTATGTTAGAATGTTTGTAATGCAAGGTTAAAATAATAACTTACATATCCACAGTGCTTTCTGTCACAGGCTGGGACCTGGCAGCACTATCAGTACAAAGGTCACTATTCCCCAAAGTGTCAACTTGGGTCCAATTATGTGTTGCTCAGATTTCAGACTCGGACATCTGCAGTGACAAACTAGAAAATACTTCGACTATTTACTTATTTTCTTTTTAGCCATCTTCTTGACACTCGGTGCCCTCTCTTCAGGGCACTCCGAATCTTTTTAGTCCCAATTTAAAGGGCTGCGTGTAAATAAAGACAGCCTGGAAATGCGGCAAATGAATGAGGCTGCAGTTCCAGGCCATCTTCATTTGCATGTAATTGCAGAGGCATTCGCGCCCTCCTTGGAAACCATTCACGGACCCCCAGGGGGGTGCGCCCCACAGTTTGAAGACCTCTGACCTAGAGGGTTCTTAAGTGTTCCAGGTCCGTGCGCGAGTTGCTCACCATTTTATAGTGGACTAAACAGGGCTACAAATCCCAGAATGCAAACCAAAATCCTGGACTTGATGAGCTGCTCATGCATGGACCCAGGAAACTTTGATAGCTCTGCTCCTGTGCTATCCCATCTCAAATCTAATAGAAAAAGGCACTATGTGGTGAGTAACCCACTACTCTGAAGCCCAAGGTTAGTGGTTAATTCAGTGGTTAATGTTCATTTTTAGGTCTTGCCCGAAGCAGAGCATGCACAGTCGCTTGCAACAATCTATTGTTAAGAGGGGAAAAGCTTTAAAAGGGCTTAGAGTCCACCCATTACTTGCCATTGGTTGTCTTCATCGTCACTTGTTTCCTTTATTTTCATTTATTAGTAGCAGCTGGTTTAATTTTGCGAGTTTAGCTATATATATATATATATATATATATATATATATATATATATATATATATATATATATACACACATATATTCACTGAAAAAACCATAGTTTCAGGCACGTTATAGTTAGTTGGAGATTTCACTCGTACAAAACCAGAGAAATTCCACCGTTATAGTTAGTTCAGCTAACTATAACTCGCGCCCCCGCAATGCACTGCTGATGACGTCACATATTACATCATTCATGACATGGTCAGTGACATGGGTAATTCATGTCCACCTGAGAGCAGTTACTTTCTAGAGTCGCTTTGTGTGATAATAAGCAGGCTGCCAGGAGTAGGTGAGCTTTGGCTGTGAAAAACACTGTCTAACAAGCATTGGCAAAGCCATTATGTCTTGCCTATACAAGAGCTATTGGCTTTGTCAATATGTTTTAGCCAAGTTATACACCAGCATGGCTGCTGTTCAGCATGGCTAAAGGTTAGTGGGGTAAAGGAGAGTGGAGTGTTGTAAAGTGGAGTAGAGTGGAGTTTGTGGCGTAGAGTGTTGTAGAGTTGAGTGGCATGGAGTGTCATGGAGGGGTTAGAGTGTCGTAGAGTGGCAGGGCATATAGTGGAGTAGAGTTGAGTGCCATAGAATGTCGTGGAATAGTCTCAAGCAGAGTGAAGTGGTGTAGAGGGAGTTGCCTAGAGTGGAGTAGAGTGGCATAGAGGGAAGGGGAGTGGCATAGAGTGGAGTAGTGTAGGAGAGTAGAGTTGTGTGCCGTAGAATAGAGTGGGGTAAAGTGGGATATAGCGAGTTGCGTAGAATGTCGTAGAGTGGAGTCAGGTGTTGTGGAGTGGCATACAGTGGAGTAGAGTTTAATGTAGTACAGCGTCATATATTGGAGTGTTGTAAAGTGGAGTGTCGCAGAGTGGCCTAGAATAAAGTGGCCTAAAGATAAGTGGTGTAGAGTAGATTGGTGTAGAGTGCATTGGTTTTGAGTAAAATGGTGTTGAGTGCAGGGGCATAGAGTAGAGTTGTGCAGTTTATAGTGCAGTGGTGCTGAGTAAAGTGGAGTGCAGAGGTGTGGAGTGCAGAGGTGTGGAGTGCAGAGGTGTGGAGTGCAGAGGTGTGGAGTGCAGAGGTGTGGAGTGCAGAGGTGTAGAGTGCAGAGGTGTAGAGTGCAGAGGTGTAGAGTGCAGAGGTGTAGAGTGCAGAGGTGTAGAGTGCAGAGGTGTAGAGTGCAGAGGTGTAGAGTGCAGAGGTGTAGAGTGCAGAGGTGTAGAGTGCAGAGGTGTAGAGTGCAGAGGTGTAGAGTGCAGAGGTGTAGAGTGCAGAGGTGTAGAGTGCAGAGGTGTAGAGTGCAGAGGTGTAGAGTGCAGAGGTGTAGAGTGCAGAGGTGTAGAGTGCAGAGGTGTAGAGTGCAGAGGTGTAGAGTGCAGAGGTGTAGAGTGCAGAGGTGTAGAGTGCAGAGGTGTAGAGTGCAGAGTGCAGAGGTGCAAAGGTGTAGAGTGCAGAGGTGCAAAGGTGCAGAATAGATTAGAGTGGCGTGGAGTGATGCCGAGTGTAATGGCATTGAGTGCACGAGAGTGGCGTAGAGTTGAGTGGTGCAGAGTAGAGGGCACTGGCGTAGATTCCACTGGCATACAGTGGTGCAGAGAGTAGTAGCGTGGAGTACAGTGGTGCAGAGTAGAATAGAGTGACATAGAGGACCAGCATACCTGAATAGCCGACTCTCATTCCACGCACCCCAAAGGACCCTACGATCAGCCCAGCTCTCCTACACCGTGGTCCCTCGCACCAGGAAGTCCAGATCGGGAGGCTGCTCCTTCTCCTTCCTCGCGGCCAGAGCCTGGAACTCCCTCCCACTCCACCTCAGACAGACATCACTCTCCTCCTCCCCCCCTCCCCCCCAGCGCCTTGAGACCCTTATGGGTGAGTAGTCGCGCTTAACAAACCCATGATTGATTAGAGTGCAGTGGCATAGAGCGCAATGCTGTAGAGTGGTGAAGCGTGCAGTGGCATAGAGTGCAGTGATGTAGAGTGGTGAAGCGTGCAGTGGCATAGAGTGCAGTGATGTAGAGTGGCGTTGAGTTCAGTGGCAGAGAGTGCAGTCTTGCAGAGTAGAATAGTGGTGTAGCTTGCAGTGGCAAGAGTGTTGCAGAATAGAGTATAGTGGCTTAGAGTGCAGTGGTGCAGAGTAGTTGTCATAGAGTGCATTGGTTTTGAGTAAAGTTGCCATAGAGTGCAGTGGTTTAGAGTAGAGGGCAGTGGCGTAGAGTAGATTGGTGCAGAGTAGAGTGCAGTGGCATAGAGTAGATTGTTTCAGTGTAGAGTAGAATGGTGCAGGGTAGGGTGCAGTGCCATAGCGTAGTGGCTTAGAGTGGTGTACAGTGGAGTGGTGCAGAGTGGAGTAGAGTGGAACAGAGTGCAGTGGCATAGAGTAGATTGTTTAAGAATAGAGTGAAGTGGTGTAGAGTGGAGTGGTACAAGGTAGAGTGTATTGGCATAGAGTAGTGGCATAGAGTGCATTGGCATAGAGTGGAGTGGTGTAGAGCAAAATGGAATGGCCTAGACTGGAGTAGTGTAGAGTGCAGTGGTGCATAGTAGAGTCGGGTAAAGTGCACTGGCTTAGAGTAGAGTGGTGCAGAGTAGAGAAGCGTAGAGTGCAGTGCCATAGAATGCAGTGGTGCACAGTAGATTATAGTGGCGTAACGTTTAGTGGCATAGAGTGCATCGGCGTAGAGTGCAGTAGAGTGGCGTAGGGTGGTGCAGGATAGAGTGTAGTGGCGCTGAGTAGAGTGGCAGAGTATGCAGTATTGCAGAGTAGACTGTTGTAGAATGGCGTAGAGTGCAGTTCTGTAGAGTGCAGTGGTGCAGAGTAAAGTGACTTTAAGTTAAAGGTTGTAGACTATAGTGGCATACAGTGCAGTGGTTCAGAGTAGATTGGAGTGTATTGGTTTGAGTAAAGTGGTGTAGAGTGCATTGACGTTGAGTGCAGTGGTGTAGAGTGCAGTAGAATAGACTGAATTGGAGTGGCGCAGGGTAGATTAGAGTGGAGTGGAATAGAGTAGCATAGAGTGCAGTGGCATAAAGAGATTATTTCAGAGCAGAGTGCAGTGGTGCAGAGTAGATTAGAGTGGCTTAAAGTGAATTGGCGTAGAGTAGAGTGCAGTGGCATAGAGTGCAGTGGTGCAGAGAAAAGTGGTGGAGAGTGCAGTTTTGCAGAACTAGAGTTGAGTTGTGTATAGTGGTGCAGTGCAGAGTGTAGTGGCACAGAGTGCAGTGCTGCGGAGCAGACTGTTGTAGAGTGGAGTTGAGTACGGTGGCATAGAGTGGTGTGGAGTAGAGAGGTGTGGCATAGAGTACAGAGGTGCAAAGTAGAATAGAGTTGTGTAGGATGCAGTGGTGCAGAGTAAATTGGCGTAGAGTGCAATGGCGTAGAGTGCATTGGTTTTGAGTAAAGTGGTGTAGAGTGCATTGGCGTAGAGTGCAGTGATGCAGAGTACAGTACAGTGATGCATAGTAGAGTGCAGTGGAGTGGTGCAGAGTGGAATGGCGTAGAGTAGATTGTTTCAGAGTGGAGTGATGTACAGCAGAATACAGTGGCGTAGAGTTGCATACAGTGCACAGTAAATTAGAGTGGATTGGCATAGAGTGCACTGACGTAGAGTGACTTGGTGTAGAGTGCAGTGTTGCAGAGTAGAGTGCAGTGTTGCAAAGTAGAGTGAAGTAGAGTGCAGTGGTGCATAGTAGAGTAGTTTGGGATAGAGTGGATTGGCCTAGAGCAGAGTAGTGTAGAGTATAGAGGCATAGAGTGAAGTAGAGTGGAGTGGTTCATAGTAGAGTGCTTTGAAGCAGTGTGGAGTGGTGCAAAGTGGAGTGGAGTGGGGTTAAGGGGAGTATGCATGGTGTGGTAGTGCACTGCCATTCGAGACAACACATCTTCAGTTGAAATCACCGTTATATTTGACCAGACATACAGTTTTACTGCCAAAGAAATACAGCGCACAAACGATAATGTGTGGAAATACCAATGTCTAGTGAATTGATTTGATCGTATTAAAATATTTTTTCCACCACACTTCAGAATTACCAAAAAATGTGCTTCATTTGTGCTTTTCTAATTCTGATATGTTCTGAAATATTGGCACAGTTCATTTACAACCATTTAACTTGGGTTGTGTGCTAGAAAAACACATTTGCAATGCAATAGGTCTCGCATTTACGCGAGTTTGAGCTATTGACATTGCAAATAACAATGCCTTTTATTTTTGTTTTTGTTTTTAAAACATAAATAAAAGGCATTGTCATTTACAATGCCAATAGCTTAAACTCGCGTAAATGCGAGACCTATTGCATTGCAAATGCTTGTTTTCTGTGTGTTTTTTTACCATAGTCCTTTGTCCTCTTTTCACGTCACTACCTGGTTACCCTGGTAACCGAACCTTTAAATCTGGGAAGAAAACCCTCGAAAGTAAAGTTCTGCTGCAAGGACTCGGTCGCCACAGCGCTATCCAGAGTTCTTCTCGCTGAACGTCCACGCGCCCTCTCCGGTGACCCCGAGAACGTCTCCCTGCATTCCGAAGCCGCCCCCCGCAATTTCTTTTTCTTAGGGTCAGAGGGCTCGAAGTGGTAAGTGTTGTAACGTTTTTTAGTAATAATCCGCCCTAACGAGGGGCCTCTCCATGAGCTCGTTAGTAGAATGTGTACATATTAGCTACTCACGAGACCCACGTGTTTTACGTTGTATAGGTCCTAAAATGCGAAAACCCTTATAAATAATAATGAAAGGGCGATCTCTGAACGAGCCGACGGTAGTTAAAACGGGTGAATTGACTATCCTGGTGTACTTTAAAAAAAAATAAAAAAATTTAATGATTGTGTCGCGTGTTTTAATAAAGCGTTTTGTTAGGGGAAGGCGGTAACTACTCTGCTACACAACTATGAGCTTAAAGCAAGTCCACGCTGTCTTGTCATTTGACCGAAAGCGAGATTTTTTTACAACGTATTTCAAGGAAAACGGTCTCCCCGTTTTGGGTATTAAAAATCGCGGCTCACCTGGTGAACCCATTGAGTTAAATGAGTGTGTCACGGAAATGTGCAGCCTCCACGTCAAATTTTGGCAGGAAAATCACTTACCGCCCTATAAGGCTACGATCGATTTAGGGTGCTTGTAGCGGTGTCTGGGCGTGATTGAGTTTGCCTCACACGTAGACCTGGCATTGAAATGTTAATATATAAAATAAGTAGAGAGAGACCCCTTGTGAAACCAAGGGAATAAGGTACTCTTCAACAGTAAAACAAAAATGTTTCCCTTCGGGCAACACTACAAACACACTAGATCGTTACTCATTTAAAAAGACGAACTATTGCTTATCAAATTCACACTAATGCTGGTTGTCCGCTCCAAACCAACTTAAATACAATCAGATACTGACACCTAAATTTGAAAATTAAAAAACATGTTTTTATTAAAATCCTATTCTCACAAAAAATAAAAAATTCTAGTTATATAATCACAATAAAAATTCATTGATACATTCCATATACTTAGTAAAATCAATTCAAACAGACGTTACAACATTCCACAGGACAAAACGGACATAATACCCCCACATAAAAGAGAGAAAAAAAAACCTTTAGACACTATTTTGTCATTAACAGTACATATCCTAAAACAACTACACATAAGGACACGATCTGAATGCCTTCCTCAATTAACAATTGCAGAACCGTGTTTCTCCAAGGATTATGTAGCTAAATTTGCTTCGACGCGTTTCGATGGTTTTACAATTATTAGTCCATCTTTTTCAAGACACTCTTTGAATTTTCTCTGTAATATTCCTTTTCATTAAAAGACCCTTATATCTGGAAAAACTGTTTTCTACTAAAAACTCTTTAGATCTTGCATCCAACAGTCCTTTAGATAAATATCCCGATCCGAGTGAATCCCAGAACTGCAACCTTGCTATAAAAAATGGTCTATATCACCACGGTCGAGAATGTCCCATTGCCTCAAGTCGATAAAAAGATTCCGACTCCCATGCTACCAGATATTGCACGTCAGTCCTGCTCCTTCGTATCTGTCGACAGATACGAAGGAGCAGGACTGACGTGCAATATCTCGGCCACAGCCTATTAGCATTACGAGGAAGAGGAGGACGTGAATGCCCCTCGAGTTGGGAACAAGCTACGACCGTTGGTTTAGTGCAACCCACGAGCTAACATAAAATAAGGTGTGAGAACTGGTAGCATGGGAGTCGGAATCTTTTTATCGACTTGAGGCAATGGGACATTCTCGACCGTGGTGATATAGACCATTTTTTATAGCAAGGTTGCAGTTCTGGGATTCACTCGGATCGGGATATTTATCTAAAGGACTGTTGGATGCAAGATCTAAAGAGTTTTTAGTAGAAAACAGTTTTTCCAGATATAAGGGTCTTTTAATGAAAAGGAATATTACAGAGAAAATTCAAGAGTGTCTTGAAAAGATGGACTAATAATTGTAAAACCATCGAAACGCGTTGACGCAAATTTAGCTACATAATCCTTGGAGAAACACGGTTCTGCAATAGTTAATTGAGGAAGGCATTCAGATCGTGTCCTTATGTGTAGTTGTTTTAGGATATGTACTGTTAATGACAAAATAGAGTGTCTAAAGGTTTTTTTTTCCTCTCTTTATGTGGGGGTATTATGTCCGTTTTGTCCTGTGGAATGTTGTAACGTCTGTTTGAATTGATTTTACTAAGTATATGGAATGTATCAATGAATTTTTATTGTGATTATATAACTAGAATTTTTATTTTTTGTGAGAATAGGATTTTAATAAAAACATGTTTTTTAATATTCAAATTTAGGTGTCAGTATCTGATTGTATTTAAGTTGGTTTGGAGCTGACAACCAGCATTAGTGTGAATTTGATAAGCAATAGTTCGTCTTTTTAAATGAGTAACGATCTAGTGTGTTTGTAGTGTTGCCCGAGGGGAACATTTTTTGTTTTACTATTGAAATGTTAATGCCGTTGATGGTCTGTCCCTTGGTATTAGGCAGTCTTCCTTTAGCCACTGATCAAATTGTAGCGTATCTGAAACAGTTTCACTTTAACCGTGTGTGTTTTTTTTAACAATGTCACGTGTCCCCATTAATCGTCGAATCTCCGTACTATATGGATTCTGCGGCTGAGATTAGTAGTGCCACGGCCACAGTGCTCATCGACTCGGACTGTGGCACGAGGAGAAACTTAAACTCGGCTCGCCTTCTTTTTCTGCCGCTTACTCCTCTGCGGTTTTCTAGGCTGCCCCTATTTGGAAGGGGTGGGGGGGGGGCGGTTAACTCCCGAACGGTGCTTTGTGGCGGAACTTCATCCAGGGCGAAAGTCATCAAGTGGTGGTGGGTGAAGCGCCCGCCTGAGCGGCCTTTGATTGGCTTAGTGACTGTTAAAAACATGAAGCCGGTAGGCTGTGGTTTATTCCATTTAACCAGTGTGTATGTTTGTTTTCGTTAGTTACAGTATAAGCTCTTATAAGCTACCGTTTCCTTTAAGGCTCTTTTGTGACTGGTAATGCACATACACTCCAAAAGCCAACATAAAACCATGTATAACAAAAGGGAGGGTCTAATGTAAAGACCAAGATGATATAGAACAAGCACGGAATCGAAACCTGTGGTGCGCGCGCACCACAGAGGAGCCGAATGCGGGAATCGAAACCAGTGGTGCGCGCGCACCACAGAGGAGCGGGGGGGCGAGGGAGCCTGTCTGTGCCGCGCGCTGATGCGTGTCCTAGACACGGACGGGAATGGGCGGAGCAAAGGCGGGACATGCGCCCGCCTTTGCCCAATTGCGTGCCGTTTTTTTTTTTTTTTTAAAGCACGCTACAGCCAATGCCAGCCTGCGAAAGCAAAACCACACGCACGAGCGTGTGGTTAGCTTTCTGAAGCCCATACAAGAGGTCTCGCGCTGCTCGAGCAGTGCTGCGCACTGCAACGCTAGGCGCGAGACCTAAAAATAACATTGTACAGTCTTCCTCAAGCACACAGTAGCGAGCATGATTGTCACATAAACCCTTTCACATTGGGGCTAAGTTTTTCTCTACTTGACATTTGTTGTCAACATATTACCATTGTTGGGAAGAGGATGTCTGTCCATCCATGTGGCTTTATTAAGGTCCTGAAGGTCCACACACAACCTCAAATCTGCATTATCCTTCTATTGCATCTCATTTCGTGTTGAGAGAATATTGACTCAATATTCTCAAGGGCGTGTTGAGTCAACATTCTCATTCTTTTGGAATGTTTAGATTTATGTTGGAGACTATTAGTCCGTTGGGTGGCAGGCATGCTCCCTCCTTGTAACCAAGGACTTAATAAATTTCACATTACTCATCTTAACGACTGCTTTATGAAGTTGAAACTTTCAGGGTGTTTTTTTTAAATAATTTCACTCCCACCGATTGTACCCTGAAATGCCGGGACTGCGCGCATTTTTGTGATTGTCCCACAGCCTTTCAACTAGCACAGAGTCCTGGCCTTTAATTACTTCGGGTTTTACAAGATGGTGGAGAGCCAACGGTGGTTCTCCTGGGTTTATAGTATTTTAAAGAACCGGATTCGGTATGTTGAAACTACTGTGCGAAAATAAAGTAGCCCACATATTGTATTATTTATAGCCAGGGCTTTAAGTGGTCCGGGTCTCAGTCACGGTAGTAATTGGACACGGCCATTGAAATGGGACCCTATCGGGCCCTACATTCATGTCCTTAACTGTACTGGCAGGGGTTCTGATCGATTTCTTAACCATGGATATTAATACCATTGTGGTGGTTCCTGTGGGTGATTTAGTTCCTGTTTTTATTTATTTTTATTTCACGTTTACTTGATCGTGTATGCCCTGGGAGTGTTGGCGATTTCCAGGATGTTGCGTTTCAGTATGTTTTTTCGTGTAGCATATTACTCCTGTATAGTGCATGCAACAGGCCACGATTCAGAGCTCTGGAGTGGAGGCTGAAGGCTGTGCGAGTTTCTCACAGTGCCTTTCAGTGAGTGGAAAAGAAGTTGTTGAGAATACAAAGTCAACAATCCTTGGCCTCCTTGCAGAGCAACCAGAGCAATATTCACATATTCCAGCTACAATTTTGATTCTGTGTAAATGTGAGTGAAGGAGGTACACAGGTGTCAAAATATTGACAAGATGAAAGGAAAAGAAAATGTGGTTACAATGGGAGAGGGATGTTGTGTATTAATTCAATGTGATGCAGGAGATTGAAGACTTAAATAACGAGCTTCAAAAACGAGGAAACCATTGATCATTTACAGGAGAAGATTAAGACACTTGAAGGTCAGGTAAGGAGGTCGCGCACTTGACTCCTCTCTTTATGTGCATTGTCAGCAACCTTTTTTGAAGATTTGAATGTACAACTTATTAACAATCCCCTGTGCCCTTTTTAGGTCGAGCCTAGCGTTGCAGCGCATGCGCTTCTCGCTCTGCGAGGCATATTGTAGTAGGGACCGATGTGGAGTGGAAGCCCCGCCCATACTTTTCATTGGCTTTGTGTCATTGTCTCTCATAAATGCTGGCTTCCGATTCAATATGAGGCTTCTTAGCCCCTCCTTGTTAACGCCCTGTCTCCTTTTGTGACAGCCCATCAGGACGGTCTCCTTCATTAGTCGGTAAGCGCTATGTTTTTGCATTGCGCTTTCACTTTAACAATAGCTGCCGCCCCACCCCGCGAGTGCTGTGTGGAGTGGCAGCTATTGTTAAAGTGAAAGCGCAATGCGTGCCACTGTTCTTGCTGCAGGACTGGTCACTGCCCCCCCCACTTCACTCGGTTTCTCAGCGACTCTCTTCCCTCTACTGTGCCACTTTCTCCCACTCTCTTGTCAATTTCCCTACCGTTTGTGAGTTCTCAATTCACTCCCCCTACCCCCGCGCTCTCCTTCTGCTCTTCTACACCACTCTTTCTATACCCCCCATTCATTCTTCTTTGTTTCTCGTGCTTCGCACTTTCGCTTTTCCCCAGCTCGCATCTTGCTCTTGGACGCGTCTCTCAATTCCCAAGACCCCTCTCTGCCTGCATTGTCTCTGCCTCATTTTCACAGTGGCTGAGTTGAAGGAGTGCTGGAATGAGGGGCCCGTCAGTCACATCACTGAAGTAAGGGAGGCAGCGGCCGCGTGGCAGGGTCCCAAAGTACACAAAGGACGGCTGAGACGTGTCCGGAGCCCACAGCCTGACGCAAAAGTACACACTCTGCAAGGCACAGGCGTCTCTTCCACGCCACCGGCCTCCCTCAGTCTGGGCGTCTCGCCCAGCCTCATTCGCTCACGGTGGATCTGTATCGGTCTCTTTTGGTTAATGTCGTGGGACGGGACAGATCTCCGCCGGCTAAGAGTGCTGCGAGGGTGTCCGTTTATATGGACGGGGGCGCAATACTGACTCTGCCCCAGTGGGTATGAGTGTGTCCACTGACTCTCTCTGCCGGCGTCTTTGTTTCGCGACAGTTAATGTGGCTGTCTCAGGACGGTCGTGAGTCTCTCTCTCAGGAATGAGGAGTACCATCAAGTGGCAGTGTTGTGTGCCTCAGGGGGTGCAAGTGTGTACCTCAGGGGGTGCGAGAGCGTGCCGGGGGGTGGCGGGGGCGTGCGAGCATGTGCCTCAGGGGGGGTGCGAGAGTGCGCCTCAAGGAGGTGCTCCTCAGGGGGGTGCGAGGCTGCGCCTCGGGGTGTGAGTGCGCCTCACGGATTTACAAGAGTGCGACTCGGGGATATGCGAGAGTGCGCCTCAGGAGGTTGCCTCAGGGGGGTGCTAGAATGTGCCTCAGGGGGGTGTGAGAGTGCGCCTCTGGAGTGCGCCTTGGGGGGGTGTGTGAGAGTGTGCCTCAGGAGCAGACACAGCAAAATACAAGTCGAGCGGCACCCTATGCTAACCACAGATTTCTAGCTTACGTGTTTTTAAGCCACGCCCTTAATTACATTGGCCACGCCCCTTTGACAGACCCCCCCAGTTTTTTCATGCCACTTAAAGCCCTGGGGACACCCCACCGCAAAAACTCTGGGACAAGCTCTCGAGACTCCCCCGGCGACTGGGATCCGTTCACCATGCAACAAAAGTGAAAGGAGGAGCAGCCCTGCGACAGGGTTAACCCTTCAGTGCCCGCGGGCAGCGATGGATGTGACAGCAGGCGGCTGACCCCAGTGCAAGTGCAGCACAAAAAGTCTCCCCCCTCAGCCATCTCTGGTACCTCTCAGTCACAGCGTGCCCCCTCGCTCTCAGACTCGTCGTGGTGCCGGTGGTTGGGTGGGGAGAGAGGTACCTTGAGGCTTGATCCTTAGAATTCGTGTCTTCATGATGAGTTGAGAGACGCGGGGCAGGCGCGTGGTTGTTAGTGGGTTTACCTCGGTGGCCCAGTAGAGGGCTAGAATAAATATGTTTTCTGAAACCAGGACACCTGCTGTTCCCTTTCCAGCATGCCTACATGAAAGAACAAGCATTTGCAATGCAATAGGTCTCGCATTTACGCGAGTTTGAGCTATTGGCATTGTAAATGACAATGCCTTTTATTTGTTTTATTTTTTAAACATAAATAAAAGGCATTGTCATTTACAATGCCAATAGCTCAAACGCCCGTAAATGCGAGACCTATTGCATTGCAAATGCTTGTTTAAGGTTACATTCGTGTGATTATGAATTTTAAAGCACATTAAAGATATGACTGAGGGGTGCCCAACACCTGGGGCATGTGCTCGGGGTGCCCAACACCTGGGGCATGTGCTCTTCGCTGCGAGGGATTCTCAAAGACGTTTGTAGTCAGGCGATGCGCAAACTGCCCACCTCATTAATATCAACAGGGCTGGAATGCTTTGTGCTTCATTGTGAATAGTAGTGAAGGCTGAGACGGAAGCCTGCATTGGACAGCAGACCTTTATTCCAGCAATTTGCATTCCCAGTGTTCCTGCATTACCACCCCTAGCCTGACATGTTTGCACCAGAGCTGGCACATGGGACCATTTTGAAAGGAGGTGCAGACTCAGCCAAGTGGATAACGACTCGCTTTATCACGAACAAGCTGGGCCATGCCTGCTGGTTTGCGTCAGACAGGAAGTTCTTCACTTGAAGCAGCTGTCCTCCTTACTGTGCAGAAATGGATCCAGTGCAGTCTTATGTTTGCAGTTCGCCTCCTTGATTAAATAGTGGCGGGTTTGTCAGTTTTTTTAAAACCTAAAATTGATTTTTGTGAAGTTCATATTTTTTTGGTTAAAAGTTATTGCATTTAAATCTTTTCTCTACCCGTCGTATACCGCCTATGCCAAATGAAGGGCAGTACGCGATACGCCTTCAGCCTTTCGTTGTCATTCACGTGTTGTTCTCACACATTACCGACTTGACTGCTGCAGCTTTCATTGATGCCATATGAAGTGTTGTCAGTACACCAGCTTTGGCAGTTCCATTGGTATAATATGTGCAGCAGACCACATAAGGGGATGAGTCCTATATTTTTCTCTGTGCTCTTAAGCTGGCTTGACCACCTGTCCACAATGTACCTGAAGCGTGTTATTCTTTTGTACCAATAGCCATTATATGTTTTTGCCTTATTAACAGATGTATCTTTATCTATAGCAACAGTGAGCACACAATACGCCGAGATGGCCTTGGTCGATGGGACTCTTGACTGTGCTCGTGCAGTGGTGCACTTCTAGACTTGACTGTCTCTAGCCTGTACTGATTCACAAGTGTATGATAAGCATTGACAAAGTTAGTAGGTCTGGTGTTGGCCAATAGACTTTTGGCTTTGTAAATGGTTGTTTTGCGCTGTCATTGTTTTTGCAAAACTTTGAAGAAACTGCCAGGTCTTTGTTAAGCTAAAAAGAAAAATGGCTACACGCAAAAAAAAAAATTTGATCTCAAAAACCACATCATAATAGTCCCTGATACTTAACGAAACTACTTTCTGTGCGGATGTGCCCCTTGTAAAAGTACAGAATGCAGTCAGAGCGCAGTTAGTCAGTTGGCTGAGTTTGACTGATACATTGATCCATGCTGTATGCCAGTGCTTAATTTGTAAAAGAAATTAAGTGCCAGGGTTCTCGCCAAGAGGCAACTGCAGTTTGCACCACAGATTGCCCTTACCAGCACTGCGAATGTTGGTAACAACACAACTACTAACCATCACACTCGTTCAAGTGTGGAAATTCGGACTATTTCATGCCCCCAAAGCTATAAGAATGGCTTGAGGGGCAGGTAATAGTCGTTTTTGATGTATACTGAATTCATAATTAACTGTTGTATGGTCCTCTCTAGATTGACCAGACAGCGCCACTTTGTGGCACACTATCACAAGTCCTGGTGTTGACAGTTAAGTGCCGGTGCCGAGCACTAGTCTAGGCGCAATTCCAATTCGGGCTGAAGCGAGCGATGCATCTCGGCCCAGCAGAATGTTAGGCGAAACGCAAAGACATCAGGGGTTTTTATTAATGATGGCATGGTAGGGTGGTCCTAACATGGAGTCCTATTTAGGCCCAGAGGTGCCATTCACTCTGTGGTGTGTTCACTATAAATGTTAATTTGGGATCCTCTTTCACTTTGTGTGGTTCATTGCTGGTGATTAATAAAAGACAAAGAGGTGCCCCTTATTGCCAAAGGAATAGGGCACTATACAGTGAATAAAGAAACAGTATCCTTTGGACCCAATGTCACACTCTAATATTCAACCAGTCAATATATTCCATTCAAGCCAATACTTCTTCACTCTTGTCTCACATACACACTTGAGGGAATATTGCCATATAGCTCCCACAAAGGGTCATGAACCATAAAATATACAAAGGATACTGTTTCTTTATTCACATCATTGCTGGTGATGCCACACCCGGTATCACCGTGCCATAGTTTTGGTTTGAGCACACATCAGTAATCTTTGGCTCCTGGCCAATGCCACTGATACACCTGCAAGAGTTTCCGGCCTGGCTCCTCGACCGTGCCCGCCGCTGACGCACCGTGCACTGGGTGCACATCTGCTGCACACATGAGTCACACGTGCCACTCCTCCGAGGGGCCTGGCGCTAGGCTCATAAAACACATTGCAAGTGCACTTCGGAGGTGGTACAAACAGAGTGAGGGGGGTGGCTGCACTTTCCAGTATGAGGAAACACCCTGTTTACATGTGTCCTCGACCATGAGGATAGACATCTTTGTTTATTATTTTATTATGTAATATTTTTAGTTAAGCAAATGATGGATTACTTTGTGTCGTCGCCTAAACTAATTTATTTCCGGAATTGGTAAAGCACTTCATCAGTCATGCATCCAGCGCTGGCCTCGTCATACCGCTCTGTTCCCACATGCTGCGTTGTCCCCCACACACACACTCCCTCCATGTTGCTCCCCACCAGCAATTAAAATAAAAAACAAGCATTGGCAATGCCAGTAGGTCTCGCGTTTGCGAGAGTTAGAGCTGCTGAACTTGTAACTGATAATGTCTTTTGGTTTGGAGTGGAGTGGATGTATGTGGTTTGGAGTGGAATTATGTGGGTTGGATCGGAATTGTTAGTTGTGGAATTGTGTGGCGTAGAGTGGAATTATGTGGCATGCTGGATAAATAGGGGTGAAAGCGGCACAGAATAGATAGACAGGAAGACGGAGAGAGATAGGTAGTTTGTGCGTGAAGTGCTGAATGAACTCCAGACAGAGGAGCAGAAAGTGTGTGTGAGAAAGCGAGAAAGAAGAGGAGAGCAGGCGACAGACTCATAAAGAGGGTGCGCCTTTGTACACAGAAGACACCCGAAGAAGAGGAGGGGAGCGTGGGATTGAGGGACGGACCACATGAAGTCAACCACATGAGAGAGGCGGGAAGAGTGTGCGAGAGAGGGGTGATGGAGAGTACGAGAGTGGGACTGGTTGCTCTTCCCAAAGAAACATTATTGACCTTAAAGTAAGGCAGGTGTTCAGAGGCAATGACCACCCACCAGCTGACGTTGGGGCACCAAGGATGGGCACCAGACTGAGAGAGGCGTGTGAGCCGACAGAGAGAGCAAGGAAAGAGACGGGTGTGCACATCTTCCAGTTTCTGAGTAGAAGTAAGAGCAGCACCAAGATGAGTGGGAGGGGCACCTAGGTTGTGGGGGGGGGGAGGTGGGTGAGTGCAGAGCGAGAGGAGGTACAGAGAGGAGACAGGAAGTGTGAGGGAGGGATGAGAGGAGGCAGTGGGAGTGCGAGATGAGGGGCAGTGTGAGACTAATTTATTTTATATATGCCACATAAGCTGAGCTGCTTTTAACATACTCCTCATTTTATTGACCACAGAAAAGGCTGAGTCTGCCCTAAGCGGCTCCAGCGTGTCATTTGTATATCACAGGTAGATCGGCATTCTGTGCATTAACCCTCTGAGGTATCTACTAGGAAAACACAACAGGCTGGCATGCAATACAAACTGTAACTTCACATTAATGTTAACTCGTGTAAGTGATATTTGAAGACAGATGTTACACGAAAGAATGATACACTATTTACAGAGTAAACAAACAGGACCGGAACCCAGTATTCCAGCTATAGGTGCAGTTCTATTATTGCACGTCTAAGGTTTGTGGGCCAGGTCAATGCCTGAGCGGATATAACTGAGGATCGAATGCCAAGGCAGATGGGGATAAATTCCCTCATTTCCGTGGAAGAGATGTGTGCGACTGGCTCGACCAGTACCTGCAGAGAGTGTGAGGAACATGCAAATTATGTGTTCTGTTCTCCACAAGACGGTTTACGGGGTTACTGTACCTGCTGCAGAGATCTGTGAGTAGCATGCAAGTCATGAACTCCACACCCTATAAGATGGCTTACGGGGTTGTTGTACCTGCTGCAGGGATCTGTGTGTAACATGCAGATCACTGGCTTCACTCCCCATGAGCCGGCTTAGAGGGTTACTGCAGGGTAAACAACCTTCACCACGAAACCGTCACCCCGCATGTTGTTACAACGCAGTCGTTACCACGACCGCATTGTAACAACGCATACTATTACCCCGCAAGTCGTAACAAGGACTTGCGGAGTGGGGAGAAGGTGTTGGATTTAAAATCCAACACCTTCCCTACTGTCCGCACAGACTGGAGTTGGAATAGTAAATTATACTAATCCAACATCCAGCGCCCCCCTCCGCAAGTCATTGTTACGACTTGCGGGGTAATGGTATGCGTTGTAACATGCAGGGTGACAGGCTGCGGAAAAAAGAGGCATATTCTACTGCAGACATGTAACACAATCATACACTTCATTCCACATGAGACAGCTTACAGGGGGGAAACAGCCTTTACTCCGAAGTTTTTACTTCGTAGTACATCTTCCACACATTTTTTAGATCTTAGACTGTTGGCACGCAAGTCTTTACATCGCAAGACAAAACCACGCATTTGAGGATAATTAAAAAGGGGTCTTGGGGGGGGGGGTCTCCCAAAATATAACGTGCTCAATTACTAACAAATGTATAAACGACAAATAGAATAAAAAAATGTATTAAGAGTTAGTGTATACATTTTCAACAGTAGGTGGCAGTTACACTGTGATAGAATTTTTCAGAGGCAGTAAGCGTGGTAAAAGTATGCGTGGTAAAAGTATGCGTGGTAGAGGAATGCGTGGTGAAGGTGCTCGTAATGTGGATGAATGTAAATGTGTGGTAGTGGTATGCGTTGTGAAATGTGCGTTGTAAAACGTGCGTGGTGAAGGAAGGCGTGGTAATGTCATACAACCCTTACAGGGTTACTACTCCAGAGATCTGTGTGCAATATGCAGATCATGGGCTGCTCTCCCCACCAGACCTCTTACGGGGTTACTGTACCAGCTGCAGAGACGTCTGTGCAAAATGTGGACCAGAGGCTTCACTTCTCACGAGACACGCTATAGAGATGCTGAAAACGGCAGGCACCAGGCTCCCCTGCAAGCACAGCAGGTCAGGGTGTTACCGTAGTCTCCCAAAAAATCTATGTGCAACAGAAAGCTTAGAGGCTGCATTTCCTGTGAGGCAGCTTAGAGGGTTAATGTAAACGCTGGAGAGGCGTTTGTAACCTGCAGGCTGAAGCCCCAGTAGGGCCGCTCTGGCACTGTACTGGCACTGTACCGGCTGCACACATCTGTATGCAACATGCAGATCACATTTTCGATTGAAATAAGCTCTTGGGTTGGTTACGTGCGTGCAACCTACAGGCAGAATTTCGTAGTAAATGATGAGCGTATATTGATAAACAGGGGAACCATCTGAAACGTGTCAATCCCTCCCCCTCTCGGATTAGAGTGAATGTCTGCCATGTTGGGAAGTAAAAGTAAGGCCATCAAGTAGGTTTTAATAAGCTGAAAAAATCCGAAATTAAACTAGAGTGGCGTCAGCAGAATAAAACATGCACTGAAGGACCTCAGACGCAGAAAAATCAATTTTAAAAATAAATGCTGCGCACTAGCGAAGCAAGAATGACTAAGAGGAGCATGGCTGGTTGTTAGTCTGATAAGTAGGTATGTGATATGCTCCCATAGCTGCCAGGAGTTGGGCCGAGCTACTGTTAAGATGCCTGTTCAGTTTCCATACTGTTAGCTGTTAAGCAATCAGCCTTCAACGGACCACATCCTGGGGATTTAGTTAAAAGCGAACGATTCTTGAATGAATGCCTAATTTTTTGGTCCCATGTAGAAAAGTAAAATTCGACCACTGTTTTTTTTCTTCTTACAACCTGGGAAAAACGTGAACCAGACTGCTTTGTTTGTCTAACTTGCAAAGAGGGCATCATCCACTCGCGGTTTGAACACTCACCGAAGACGTGAGCAGCTGGGAGCAGCGATGGGCACCGAAAATGAACACGCCCCGAAGACACAAGCAGGAAACAATTGCTCTATAGTGGAAACACACACACAAACTATTGTGCCGCTCTGTGCAAACGATTGGCGTGCCCTTGCCTACATTAATGCACCCCTGACTGTGAGCCATAGTGCAGCTTGAGACACCTACCGGCACGGCCCGGGGAGATTAAGTGAACTGGGAGCTGCACCGAAGCTGAACACTCACCGAAGACATCCCTGGGCCAGTGAGTGGAAACCGTCCTGCCTCCTGCTGCGGCTGTGCCACGCTAGAGGAAGCTCGGACTCGCAGCTCTGGGGACGTGCTTATCTACCAGAAAGACAAACGAGCGGCACTGAGGAGAGAGCGGAAAGGGAAGTGGGTGATCGCGTTCGGAAAGCTGATAAACACAATCATCCTAAAACAGGAGCCAAGGCAAAAGAAAAAGTAGTGCACTGAATCTAACATAAATGGCCAAAGTAAACTGATCCATTTAACAGGGCCAGTCTCGCCAGGCAGGAACAAAACAGCCAAAAGGGGGGATAAATGTGATCTATTCACCAAAGAAACCAAAGGAATTTTGAAAGGCAGAAGAATGAACAAATGAAAAGTGATGGCTGTGCTGAAAGCCCACAGAGCAGATACAGCATGTCTCGAGAGACCGCGCATGCGCTGCCTAGGCTCGTCCTAAAAAGCTATATGATGCGGTCAGCGTTGACCGTGTCATAGCTCTTTTTCCCACTTCCTCAACCTGAAATTGTATGCTTTATCAGACACATTTGATTTTGTGCTTTCAAAGGCCGTTTAACGTACACTTGAACCCGTATGCTTCTTTTACAGTCGTGTTAATGGTTCTTCTATCATTAACATACAGTATCATTGCCTAGACCAGTATGCAACAGCTATCTTTGTAAAGTCATTTGCAGGCAACCCTTTCTGAACCATCACCATATAGCACAGCTTTCCTTACATTTGCATTGGGTTCATTTTTCCCTGACCCTTGAATTCAGGCTGTGAATTGTTTATGCAAATTACAGATGAGTCTGACAGTAGCGGAAAAGGGAGCTCTGCCGCACTTGTATATCTAGAGAGTGCATGGGTTGAGTCCTGCCCACGAATGGTGCTGTTCCAATCATGTTAAAATGTAGTCTTTTACCCGGGGTGGAGGTGCGTGCACTGAATGCTAAGCTTGTGGCCATGAGCCTTCATTTCCTTCTCTTCCTCCCCCCTCCCAAACCTGGGAAACTCAGTTCAGAGGAGACAGCAGCTCAGAGTCAGTCTCAAGAACATCTCTGCTACCTTGAATAGGTCTTCCCCACCTTCCCGTTGTCAACAGATGGGAATAATTTTATCAGAGCCTGGTAATAAAAAACAATATTATGAAATCCAAAATAAACTAAAACGGTGCTCACCACTTTCAAATGCTTCAGTTTTAGGTCTGGGCTAGAGGCAGCCTTAGCTATTAACAGATTTCATATTATTTATGCAGACAGATGTGCAAAAGTTCCGCCTCTCTTAGCCATTTTTTAGGTCTCGCCTGAGCCAGCGCAAGCTGTCTCTGCGAGACATTTAGTAAGTGGGTTTTCAAAGTGCTACCTACAGGCTTTTGCTGGCCTCCAGCTTGCGTTCACGATGGCGTGCACGTGCACAGCTGCCATCTGGGTTTCCTATCTCTTCCTCATTTCCTCATCATGGCTCATCAACTCTCTGGACTCTGATGTTTCAATCGCAGCAGCAGCTCACATTACCAACTGACGGCCCTGGACTACAGTCACATGAAAAACAACAGCGATTAGCATTGAAATGCAAGCTTTTTTTTGTCTAGTTAGAAATATTGCTTCGGTGGGTTGATTTCACCTTATATCGCTATTTGTTTTATATTGGGAGTCACAGCCTAATTACCAGTATTTTTGTCTCACACTGTTTTTTTAAAATATTTATTCGCGCACAGCACAAAGCAATATTTAAGGTTACTTTTTCCGCGTCACTTCTTCACTCTATTTAAACTCCACACACCCCACTCTCTTATTGTCTCTCTCCTTCTCTCTCTCTCCCCTCTCTAATTCTCTCTCTACTTAATTAACTCTCCCCTCTCTATCTTTTTTAGCCTTTCATTCTCTCTCACCCCTTTATCTGTTTCTCTTTCAAACTCCTTCATTCACTCTCTCTCCCCTTCTTTCTCTCTCTCTCTATCCCGCTCCACCCTTTATTCTATGTACACCCTTTCTCTCTCACCACCCTCTCTAATTGGGCATTATATCTTCACTCTATCTCTCACTCGGCATCACTCCGCATCACCACAGCATCACTCCGCATCACCACAGCATCACTCCGCATCACCACAGCATCACTCAGCGTAACCACAGCATCAATCAGAGCCAGCACAGCATCAATCAGAGCCAGCACAGCATCAATCAGCACCAACACAACATCTCTCGACACCGCCATCACAGCATCACTCAGCACCACCATCACAGCATCACTCAGTGCAACCACAGCATTACTCAGCACCACAACCACAGCATCACTTAGCGCCACAACAGCATCACTTAGCGCCACCAACAACATCACTCAGCGCCACCACCACAGCATTACTGGCAGCCAGCACCACAGCATCACTCCGCGCCACCACAACATCACTCCGCGCCACCACAACATCACTCCGCGCCACCACAACATCACTCCGCGCCACCACATCATCACTCAGCGACACCACATCATCACTCAGCGACACCACATCATCACTCAGCGACACCACATCATCACTCAGGGCCAACACTGCATCACTCAGCACCACCACAGCATCACTCAGCACCACCACAGCATCGCTCCGCACCACCACAGCATCGCTCCGCACCACCACAGCATCGCTCCGCGCCACCACAGCATCGCTCCGCGCCACCACAGCATCGCTCCGCGCCACCACAGCATCGCTCCGCGCCACCACAGCATCGCTCCGCGCCACCACCACGGCATCGCTCCGCGCCACCACCAGCATCGCTCCGCGCCACCACAGCATCGCTCCGCGCCACCACAGCATCGCTCCAGCACCACCACCAGCATCGCTCCGCGCCACCACAGCATCGCTCCGGGCCACCACAGCATCGCTCCGGGCCACCGCAGCATCCCTCTGGCGCCACCGCAGCATCACTCGGCGCCACCGCAGCATCACTCTGGCGCCACCGCAGCATCACTCTGGCGCCACCGCAGCATCACTCTGGCGCCACCGCAGCATCACTCGGCGCCACCGCAGCATCACTCGGCGCCACCGCAGCATCACTCGGCGCCACCGCAGCATCACTCAGCGCCACCGCAGCATCACTCGGCGCCACCGCAGCATCACTCAGCGCCACCGCAGCATCACTCGGCGCCACCGCAGCATCACTCGGCGCCACCGCAGCATCACTCGGCGCCACCGCAGCATCACTCGGCGCCACCGCAGCATCACTCGGCGCCACCGCAGCATCACTCGGCGCCACCGCAGCATCACTCGGCGCCACCGCAGCATCACTCGGCGCCACCGCAGCATCACTCGGCGCCACCGCAGCATCACTCGGCGCCACCGCAGCATCACTCGGCGCCACCGCAGCATCACTCGGCGCCACCGCAGCATCACTCGGCGCCACCGCAGCATCACTCGGCGCCACCGCAGCATCACTCGGCGCCACCGCAGCATCACTCGGCGCCACCGCAGCATCACTCGGCGCCACCGCAGCATCACTCGGCGCCACCGCAGCATCACTCGGCGCCACCGCAGCATCACTCGGCGCCACCGCAGCATCACTCGGCGCCACCGCAGCATCACTCGGCGCCACCGCAGCATCACTCGGCGCCACCGCAGCATCACTCGGCGCCACCGCAGCATCACTCGGCGCCACCGCAGCATCACTCGGCGCCACCGCAGCATCACTCGGCGCCACCGCAGCATCACTCGGCGCCACCGCAGCATCACTCGGCGCCACCGCAGCATCACTCGGCGCCACCGCAGCATCACTCGGCGCCACCGCAGCATCACTCGGCGCCACCGCAGCATCACTCGGCGCCACCGCAGCATCACTCGGCGCCACCGCAGCATCACTCGGCGCCACCGCAGCATCACTCGGCGCCACCGCAGCATCACTCGGCGCCACCGCAGCATCACTCGGCGCCACCGCAGCATCACTCGGCGCCACCGCAGCATCACTCGGCGCCACCGCAGCATCACTCGGCGCCACCGCAGCATCACTCGGCGCCACCGCAGCATCACTCGGCGCCACCGCAGCATCACTCGGCGCCACCGCAGCATCACTCGGCGCCACCGCAGCATCACTCGGCGCCACCGCAGCATCACTCGGCGCCACCGCAGCATCACTCGGCGCCACCGCAGCATCACTCGGCGCCACCGCAGCATCACTCGGCGCCACCGCAGCATCACTCGGCGCCACCGCAGCATCACTCGGCGCCACCGCAGCATCACTCGGCGCCACCGCAGCATCACTCGGCGCCACCGCAGCATCACTCGGCGCCACCGCAGCATCACTCGGCGCCACCGCAGCATCACTCGGCGCCACCGCAGCATCACTCGGCGCCACCGCAGCATCACTCGGCGCCACCGCAGCATCACTCGGCGCCACCGCAGCATCACTCGGCGCCACCGCAGCATCACTCGGCGCCACCGCAGCATCACTCGGCGCCACCGCAGCATCACTCGGCGCCACCGCAGCATCACTCGGCGCCACCGCAGCATCACTCGGCGCCACCGCAGCATCACTCGGCGCCACCGCAGCATCACTCGGCGCCACCGCAGCATCACTCGGCGCCACCGCAGCATCACTCGGCGCCACCGCAGCATCACTCGGCGCCACCGCAGCATCACTCGGCGCCACCGCAGCATCACTCGGCGCCACCGCAGCATCACTCGGCGCCACCGCAGCATCACTCGGCGCCACCGCAGCATCACTCGGCGCCACCGCAGCATCACTCGGCGCCACCGCAGCATCACTCGGCGCCACCGCAGCATCACTCGGCGCCACCGCAGCATCACTCGGCGCCACCGCAGCATCACTCGGCGCCACCGCAGCATCACTCGGCGCCACCGCAGCATCACTCGGCGCCACCGCAGCATCACTCGGCGCCACCGCAGCATCACTCGGCGCCACCGCAGCATCACTCGGCGCCACCGCAGCATCACTCGGCGCCACCGCAGCATCACTCGGCGCCACCGCAGCATCACTCGGCGCCACCGCAGCATCACTCGGCGCCACCGCAGCATCACTCGGCGCCACCGCAGCATCACTCGGCGCCACCGCAGCATCACTCGGCGCCACCGCAGCATCACTCGGCGCCACCGCAGCATCACTCGGCGCCACCGCAGCATCACTCGGCGCCACCGCAGCATCACTCGGCGCCACCGCAGCATCACTCGGCGCCACCGCAGCATCACTCGGCGCCACCGCAGCATCACTCGGCGCCACCGCAGCATCACTCGGCGCCACCGCAGCATCACTCGGCGCCACCGCAGCATCACTCGGCGCCACCGCAGCATCACTCGGCGCCACCGCAGCATCACTCGGCGCCACCGCAGCATCACTCGGCGCCACCGCAGCATCACTCGGCGCCACCGCAGCATCACTCGGCGCCACCGCAGCATCACTCGGCGCCACCGCAGCATCACTCGGCGCCACCGCAGCATCACTCGGCGCCACCGCAGCATCACTCGGCGCCACCGCAGCATCACTCGGCGCCACCGCAGCATCACTCGGCGCCACAGCAGTATCACTCAGCAAGACCTGAGTATCATTCAGCATCACCTCAGCATCGTCTCCACACCAGTCACCACCACCACCACCACCTCCGCATCACTCAGCACCACCTCAGCCTGCTCTCGGAATCTGGCATCTGTTGATTCTCCCCTAGCGTCTTATCTTATCAAGTATTTGTAGAGCGCACGTACACCGGTTGGTTTCTTGGCGCTGATTGCTAGGGGATTGGCCAACCTGGAGACAGATCATTCAAAAGCTTGGATAAAGAGCCAGGTTTTGAGGCTCTTCCTGAAACTCAGTAAGCTAGCACTTGACCTGATTTCCAGGGGGATGGAGTGCTCCGAGCGCCAGGACACCTTAGGGTAGCAGTGCGCTTTACAAGCCTTATTAACATTAACAAAAATGCTTCTGACACTTTTTTATTATAACTTTTCAGCATGCTGCACAGCAGCCACACTTTTCTACAGCACAGCTTGAAGACATTGGCAAAGTCAATAGCTCTGGCTAAACACTTATAAGGCCCCAAAGGCAAGACCTATTGGCTATGCCAATGCTTGTGGTTATCGAGTCATTAAACAAGCATTAGTGTACTGAACTGTCACTCTTGATGCATGAGGTTTTGATGGTGCACAGCATATGGCCATTATATTAAGTCAATAGACAAATGAGTCCATCTAAGGAATGCTTCCATTACAATATATATGGACACTGGAGCACTCGCCACATCTCTAAGCTAATGGCTACATACTTCGTCTTTATGCTCAACCAATTCTGTGTTGTTAATAGATTTAGATGTTAATTTGAGAAATACATAATCAGTTTCATATATTTTACTAATTTCTGATAAAGAATTCTACCTGCAGGTTTCTAACCTTTTGAATATTCCCTAGGCATCAGATTGGACATGGGAACTTTTTAGCAATTCCTCTGCTTGTCGTAGGTGGCTCCGCACTGACGCAGTTCCGCTCTATATAGGCACCACTCCCGCACGCTGACGTCATTTCCTTTCGCGCCTCCAGCTACGGATCTGGACCACTCTCTGAAACACCATGATATTTTCCAAATTTTATACAGTGTGCAAGGGATGTCACCCCCTAAAACAACTGATTTTAAGCCCTGTTGGGACTGTCGGAAGCAAATGTCTGTAACAGGTTCCCATCAGGTGTGCTTGTGGTGTCTGAGGTCTAGTAATGACTCCAAGGCCTGCAGTTACTACATTTCAATGCACCTGAAGGCCACCTGGGACCGTGAGGTGTAACTCTACATGGGCAAGCATAAGCATACTCCTTGTCGAGATCGATTTAAGTTGCGGTCATAGGTTCAGGCCCAGTCCCGCTCCAGAAGTTGCTGAAGCCACACCGGAGACCGTTCTTTGTGTGATCAAAATGGTCCAGTAAGTCCAAAAAGAAACGCAAGAAATTAAAGCGGGACTCTGCCCCCTTTCGCCACTCTCATTTGCCTGAACAGGCACAGGAGCGACGCCCTAGTGCTTGATTTGCCAGACTTCTGAGCTGATCCTTTAACTGGTTGTGGTACAACCAGAGTTTCTGGGGCCGTCTCCCACTGCACAACAGATTCAAGGGTTTGCACAGCCATGGTCTGGCTCGTCAGATCCGTGCCGACTGCTTCTGGTGTTCCTTCGGGTCCCAAAGAGCTGAGAGGCCTTCCACCTAGAGCAGCACCAGCACTCAGCACCAATTGGACCCTTCAAACCCGTTCTGACGCCTCTGGCTGCGGTCTGGACCCCGTCTCTGGTGCCACGGTCCATGCCAGTCTCGGACTTCAATGCCAGCACAGAATTCATTGATGACGGATGTGGAAATACCCATATTACTGTCCGACTCTGAGTCGGCGCTGGACGACCTCGACCTAAACCGCATCCAGTGACAGTTGGGGGGACGCTCTCTCCACTTGATTGGCATCCTTCACAGGGGAGCCAAGACACCCTACATTCTTCGACACGGACAATGATTACGACATGGGTGATGAGTTCGCTCAGCCCTATCGAGACAAAAGTTTGGTATGATTATTTGCAGGATGCTAGCGGTTTTGATACCTCCCCTGAAACGACCCTTCTCTCACCCCCTTGACCAGCCACAGAGGAATCCACTTCGTAAACAAAGTCTTTGACCTCCAGCTCCCCACCTTGGAGGTCAAGACTAACGTGTTGACAGAAGTTCTCCAGCTGGCGCAGACATCCTCTGAGCCCTCTTACCATTTAATGAGGCACTAATGGATACTTTATTGAGGGCTTGGGCTAAACCTTGCTCTGGCCCTCCAGACAGGAGACAAATAGCGAAATGCCATCGCCCTGACCCAAGCACTCCTGAGTTTCTCTCTCCCCAGAGAGTTTAGTGGTGCAAGCGTCCAAGAGCAGGTCTAACCCCAACACCTTTTCTAATACTCCCCCCCCCCCCCCCCGAGAGGGAGTCTTAAGAGGGTGGAAACATTTGAGAAGCACGTTTTTTCTTCCACCAGCCTGGCACTCCAATCAATAAATGCAAGCTACCTTCTGGTATGCTATTCCCATGGGTTTAGGGACTACTTCTTTTGTTGATTTTTTGCAAGCTATCCCGTACTGCCAGCCTGTCCAGCCTCGGCAGGAAACTCAGCAGTTTGAGGCTGTGGTGCCCACTGGCCTCGCAATCAAGGTCAACGGGCCGCTCAGTCCGCTGCCATCACAGCCCCCACCTCCTAAATCCTTTTACAGCCACCCAGTGGGAGGCAGGATCTAACATTTCTTTCCTGTTTGGCAAGCTATGACTTCAGATAGGTGGGTCCTGCAGATCTCTCGCTGGGCATATGCCTTATCCTTCCTCTCTTCTCTGCCGCACCTTCCACCGTCCCCTCCAATGACTGACAGAGGACCATCTACCCATTTTGCTGTAGGAAGTGCAAGCCCGTTTGGCCAGAGAAGCTGTTTAGAGGATGCCAGAACAAGAAGTAGGACATTATTGTTATTCCCGCTAATTTCTGGTACTCCAGTAAGATGAAGGCCTTTGTCCTATTGTAGACATGTGCCCTTTCTACAGTGTTGGCCAATGTGTCACGTCTGGTCTGGGGTGGCCACCTGGAGCCTCTGGTGTCTGGCAGAGTCCCACCTCAGTGTCAGCCTTCTAGAGCTGAGGGCCCTCCGCATGGCGTTAAAGGCATTCCTTCCATCCATCAAAGGGAGGCTGGTACAGGTGGTCACAGACAACACCACCACCATATGGTACTGCAACAACAGGGCGGGGTGGGGTCATGGAGCCTGTGCCAAGAGGCTTTACACCTCTGGAAATGTCTGGACCATCGAGGAATATTCCTGGTGGTGAACCACCTGCCAGGATCTTTGAATGCAAGGGTGGACAAACGCAGCTGTCGACGCCTAGTGGATCATGAGTTGAAATTTAATCTGTAGGTGGTGCAAGGTCTTTTCCGCAAATGTGGAGAATCTTAGCTCGATCTCTTCGCCACCGCAAGAACGCACAAGGCAGCAATGTCGGGCGTCTCTCGCTCAAAGACTTGATCCACCTCAGAAGGAACTCTGGAAACCTGTATGCCTTCCGCCGATACCACTCCTGCCCTGATTTCACAAGAAGATCCGAACCGACTGGGCCCAAGTCCCTCTAGTGGCACCGGATTGGGCACGGAGAGTATGGTATCCAGAACTCCTGGGCTTGAGCATCTGTCCTCCAATCAGGCTGCCCCTCTAGGAGGATCTGCTCTTGCAGCAGCAGGACCGAGTTCTACACCAGGGCCTTTGCAATCTCCACTTTCATGCTTGGAGATTCAGCAACAGATAAACACCTACGACCTTCCTCCTGAGGTGGTTGATGTCGTCTTGGCAGTCAGGGGTCCCTCGACAAAAACTGTATATACATCTTAAAAGTAAACTCAATTATCAAACATTCACTACTGTATCTCGTGCAGGCATGCTATTAGCAATCCTTTTTAAAAAAAAATATTTTTGAAGCATTATTTTTTTAATTCTTTGTTTCTCTTTGCTTTGAGGATGTCCTCCACCCAAGATAGCTGCACTAAAATCTTGATCTTAATAAGATTCGGGCTGCTCTGATTCGGAAGTCAATTTCTTTTATTTGAAGTCTATTACAATAGTATTGTCGCCGCACAGATAGCATGTGCCTACTTTTGTGCTTAACAAGAACCTCCTGACAGAAAATTACATTTTTGTTCATGCTTTTTACAAGCACCAAACATTTATATGTCAGCGTATAATCAGTGGGTCAGACAGAGTAATTTAGGTCAGCTCAGTAAATGCATTGTCATTGACATCTCACAGCTGCCCCCTTCCGTAGTGCTTTCTCTCTCTACTCATTGTTTCCCCCTTTTGACCTCGCCTCTTCTCTGCACACGCACAAATACTCAGTCTCTTTTTCTCTCACATCATCTTTTGCCAAAAGAAACTTTGAAATGTAGTTTACTTGTTCCTCGGTCTCCACGCGTGCTCAGTCTGTATTTACTTGCCTCGTCCGCTCCCTGCCCCAACCCTATTTTTTTTTCTCCACTTTACGAGGGTTTGATAGTTGCAAAGTGCTACCGGGACACTTCCTTCCATTTTCTTATTTTATTTATGCAGAGCAGTGTACTTTCTTTTTTCTTCCAATTTACTGTTCTAAAACGGCCGTCTTCCGCATGACAACGTTAAATCAAAAAACATGCTTTGGCAAAGCGGCTAATAGGCTTTGCCATTTGCCAATGCTGTGTACAGCATCGGTAAAAGGCAAAAAAAAAGAAAAATAAGAGGTGCAATGACGCAGCCGCATTCTCTGTAGGCAAGCATGCATGATATATGTATGCATCACCGAACATATGCATACCTAGGATATGACGTGGGTCCCATATTTGTTTTTAATTTGTCAATCTGAACTTGATTGGTAAATAACAAAAAAAATTAAATTGAAGTAGCGTGAATGCACTTTTTTAAGGGACAGGGGACCAGCAGCAATTTGCTGCCATGCCCTCCCAACAAAAGAATAAATAAAAATAAAAAAAAAGGACCGCAGGGTTAAAGGAGTTTGCATGAGGGCGAAATAAAGTTGGGAGGCGGGGAATAGCAGCACACTACGGAGAGAGCAATACTGTGTGAGCGGGGAGAATCAGACAAGAGAGAGAGCAACACGGAGTATGGGAGAAGGTGGGAGAAGCATATGCGAGGAGAGCTGGAAAACCGATACACACTCTTGGACTGCCCAAACAAAAAGAAAAAAGTTGTTGCCTGAAAGTAAGCAGCGTAAGACTACAAGTCAGCCAATCAAACGAGTGTAATGAGGATATGCTCTAGGGGAGGGACTAACACAAGAAGAGAAAAGCACGCCATTGAATAGAAGCAAGCAAATGAGGTACAATCAATCCAACCAATGGTAGTTAACGTGCGAGGTGTAAGCCCACTCTAAATTCACAATAGATAGTTTCCAACCAGACAGGTTACACTGTCTGGTAGGCAAGATCTAATGATGCATACTTAAACCTGTTAGGACGCATCAATCGGTGACCATCTTGTCCTTAATAGAAATTCCATTTCAAAATGACTGGGCCATGGGTCAGCATGAATGCGCATGCATCATGAAGAATGCATCGTGACACACTGGCGGCTATGTTGGCATTTTGATGGCAATCAAAAAAGCATTGGCAAAGCCAGTAGCTTAGCCTTTTAGAGTGGAGGCAATATTTGCTTTGCCATTGGTTGTTTTAATCATGCTGTCCACTCAGAGGTGTACTGAACTGTTTTTTTCCTTAGTGAAGTATATGTTTTTTATATGATGTACCATTTTCAGTTCACTTGCGGTGAACCCAGTCTGAGCTGCCCATGTCCTATGACCAGGCACAAACTGGGCTTAATTTGCTTACTTTTGCCAAATTGCATGCAGAATCATCAAACAGGGCCAAAGCTCTTAGTGAATGAAACTTTTGTTGCCCCTCATTTATCTTTGCCCCTCACCTTTTTACGGATCTGATTAAAACTTGATATAAACCGAAAGCTAAATCTGCCAAACTTCTGCTGAATTTCATGCTGATTCATCAAACTGTGCCAGATTTATCAGCATATGTACACTATTTTGACATACATTTTAAATCTGCCCCCACTGTTGATAGACCTGCACGAAACTGAGAAAATTAAGAGTAGGTGAAACATGCTAAGTCTCTGCTAAATTGTGTGCAGATCCATCAACCTGAGCGAAAGTTATTAGTAAATCAAAAACGGCTTGACCACTCCCCCTCAAGCTACGTTAGCCACCCCCTACACATTGGATCGACCCAAAACCTGAAACACCTTTACTGTTGTAACTTGCTAGGTACCTGCACATTTGATGATAAGTAAATTAATGATTCTTTTTTGCAATCCCTTTAACACCACCTGCCCCAGTGGTTTGACACAATACGTGACAAGCCAACTGAAAACGAGTGCTTCCAAGCTACTACCAAATTTTATGCGGGTTCATTACACTTTGCTAGTGTTGCTAGAAAATTAGCGCTTTTTACCAAACCCCCTCTTTTTTTCTGTGCCCTCCCTTGACTGCTGTTGACGTTTTCAAATTTGTGTAGGCAAAAAAGGCAAGTCTGACAGAATTTGTGCATATTCATCAAACGGTGCCAAAGTTATTAGCACAAAATCTGACATACCTGCAGTGGGTGTATCTGCAACCCATATTTGATGCAGATTAATCAAACTGTGCCAAAGCTATAAGCAAATTAAAATTTTGTTACAAAACTTAATTCACCAGTTTTAAAACCAATCTTTCCATGTTTCTGCCAGATTCTGTTTAGATTAATCACACAGTGTGAAAGTTGTTACCAAATGAAAGCTCTTCCCCTCTATTTTTAGTTCCCTCCCTCTTTTGATGCACCTACGCCAATTTGTGAATACCAACATACTAGCGGCTGCTAAATTTTATTCAGATTCATCAAACTGTAGAAAAGTTAGAAGTAAATCAACAAATGGCTTTTCAGCTGATAAGATATTCCAAAGTGTTAGCCTGTTCATATCTCAAAAACTATTCAATGGTTTTACAAGAAACCGCAAAACAATGCTCTGATTAAAGTCCTTTTGTGATGCTATGTTTGGTATATTTCCGTTCAGCAGTTCTTGCTGTAGCTGTGAGCAACATTTCCTACGGGAGCTTAAATGAGAAAAGACATGTTTTTGACTGAAGTGTATAAAAATTGGCTAGGTGTACATTAACTGCATATGCTAAGCACATGCCAGATTTGGTGCAGAAACGTCTCTGGTGACCAAAGTTATAGCCAAACCAAATAATATCTTTTAAATTTAAAGTGCAGCTGAACCATAACTACACAGTAAAAATCTAGCTTTCTGCCAAACTTAGTTTAATTCAGTTCAGCCTTTTGACTTTAATGTTTAAAGTTCCTAAAGGAAATTGCATGGGGAAAATATGTTTAGGGACCCCCTTATTTTTCGGCCCGTGCTTGAAACTTTCCAGGAAGGAATTGAGATGGATGAACCTTTTGTTTGGAAAGTTTTGTGAAGATTCGTTGAACAGCACCAACCTGCCAGAGATCCCCATCCCAAATTACTTTTTTCTTTCTTCAGGATTTACTAGTCTCCTTTAAAGCAGCCAACAGTCCAGATATTGCGATATTTTTAACCCATTCAAAACCATCCGAGCACCTCTTAAAAAACGAATTTCTCAAAAACTACTAAACGGATTTACACCAAATGAGAGCGCGCTTTCTGAGAAGTTCTCAGTGTCTGCAAAATTTGATGTACTTCCTTCCATCAAGCGTTTTTTCCACCTCTAAAAATGTCCTATGTGAATTAACATTGGCAGTCAGTTTTTTCGGAACCCATCTTCTCATCCCCGGCTTGACGGATCAACCCTTAACTTGTCAGGAGGAAGCTGAGGAGTATAAAATTTATTTTTGGAAAGTTTCATGAAGATTCCTCAAACTGCGTCAAAGTTATTAGCAAAATAATAAACCCCATCCCCTTGCGCGTTTCATTATTAGGGCAGGGGTTCAACAGCACCCCTCCCTAAGCCTTCTAGAGGCCCTCAGGAATTCCCAACCCCTGTGGCCGTTTTATTACTAAGGAGAGGGCGGCGTGCTGCTCTCCTCATCAAACCTGCAAGAGGCCCCTTAAAACCCATCCCCGGGGCTGTTTTATTATTATTTGGGGAGGGAGGCTTTCCAATTTTCATTAAGATTTTCTCAGGGTAACAAATATAAGTTGATAAATAATAAAAAAAAAATGGCAACATTTGCCAAAATAATTGTTCCATTAAAATATAACAAAGAAAGGGTAAATGCTACAATCTGAAAGAGACTATTAGTTATGGATTCCTCACCTTAGAATTACCCCCAGGCGTCAGAATGGATCAGGAGAATTTTTCTTCAGCAGTACCCCTGCGCGTTGGTCGACTACGCGTTTGTCGTTGGCGTCGTGGTCGCCGGAATGAAGTCGCGGTATCTACTTAGACGCCGCCCCTGGGCGCTGACGTCAGTTCTTTCTTTTTCCGCGCCAGCTAGCGCAGATCCGGAGAGAGCGGTACCTCGAGTCACTTTTTGACTCCATTTTTGCCGACGTCTTTTTGAGTCGCTACGACTCCTGGTGCACAGGGATGTCATCTCGGCGGACCGGCTTCAAGCCTTGTGGCTCCTGCCACAAGCTGATGTCAGTGACTGACCCCCATCTTGTGTGCCTCTGGTGCCTGGAGCGCGACCACGACCCGAAGTTGTGCTCCGATTGCCAGGCCATGGCCCAGAAGTCTTTGCAGGAGCGGTCCCGAAAGCTTCTTGAGGCCCGGCAGTTGGCTCCACGCCGCTCAAGGTCTCGGTCGAGAGGCAGATTGCGTGACCGGTCGCGGAGCCATCACCACCATTCCTCGTCTTAGTCTTCGGGTAAGTCGAAGCACAAAAAGAAGGCGAAGAAGCACCGTCACTCTTCGCCTTCTCCCCGTCCGTCGGCCAACGCGACGCGGGATGCGGCAGGTGATCGTCCGGCTCTACCCTCGGAGCCTGTTGGGTCGACTCCGAGCCTCCCTCCCTTTCCGGGAGCCAGAGCGACCCCTGCCCAACTTCGTAGCTTTTACGAAGCCCTCCATTCTATTTTTGGGCAGCCCGACTCCGCCGGCGCACCTTCGGGCCCCGCGTACGGGGCTGGGGGCTATAGGCCTTCGATGCCGGCGGCTTCGGCGCCGCAGGGCCCCCAGGGATCCAGGCCTGGATCCGGATCGGTGCCGGTTGACCTCGTGACACCTCCTCCGGCGCCGAATCCATTGACGATTCCTCCGCCCCCTCCAACGCCGGGTGTTTCCCCAGCCGACGTTGACCCCTGCCTCCCCCTCTATGTGGACACGGAGCTGGACCGACGTCGGGATCAGCGCTGACCGATAGTTTTGTACCCCTGTTCTCCCCTGGTGTTCCCTATCGCCCTGAGTGGCTACCAGAGGAGGGTGAGGAGGACTGGGAGGGGTCTGTGGACCCTCTGGCATTCCAGCTGTAGACAGGAGTTGGGTGAGGCCAGTGGTCTGGACACTTCTCCAGACCTTGGCATGCTTTCTCCCCCTACCGTGGCTACGGAGGAGGGTGCATCATACGCAGTGGTGTTGCGTAGGGCGGCTTAGGCCCTAAAGCTCGAGCTTCCTACGGTGGCGGTTAGAACTAACCTCCTAACCAAGGTGCTTCAACCGGCAGCGGCATCTTCGAAGCCCCTGTTGCCGTTCAATGAGGCCCTCATGGACATCCTTTTGGGCACTTGGTCCAAGCCCAACACAGGGGCTCCTGTGGATAGGATGATTGCCCGACGCCACCGCCCGGCCCCGGGCGACCCCATTTTCCTCTCCCAACACCCCACCCCTGAGAGCTTAGTGGTCCAAGACTCCACTTCCAAGGGCGCATTCCCTACCGCACCACCTGATAGGGAATCCAAGAAGCTGGACCATCTTGGGAAGAAAGTGTTTTCTTCCTCCAGCTTAGGACTGCGGTCGGTGAACACCGCATGTCTCTTGGGCCGTTACTCCCATTCTGTATGGGACATGGTCGCGCAGGTGCTGCCTCAGTGCCCAGAGGAGGCCCGGGCTGTGCTCTCCCGTGCAGTGGCCGAAGGGAGAGACGCCGCGAAGTTCGCCATACGGTGTGGGCTGGACACCGCCGACTGGCTAGGCAGGACGATTTCAACGTCAGTAGCCCTACGACGCTACGCCTGGCTGAGGTCCACTGGCTTTTCGGGTGATGTCCAAGCTACACTTATGGACATGCCCTTTGATGGCCGTCGCTTGTTTGGCGACAACGCGCTCGAGCGTTTTAAGGACTCCAGGGCTACGGCCAGGTCCTTGGGCCTCGCTTCCACCTCTGTTATGTTATGTTAGCAGATTTGTAAAGCCCACAGCTGGCCCAGCAAAGGGGCGTCCCGGCGCTATTGCTGCAGAACTGCTAAGAGTACCATGTAGCAAGCACCCAGGCCACTCAGGCGGGGAAGAGATAGGTTTTATTGACTTTGCGGAATTGGGCATGATTGCTGATGCTCCTGATGCCCATGGGAAGAGAGTTCCATAGTTTAGCAGCGAGGAAGCGGAAAGATCGCCCTCCTGCTCGGACCTTTCTCATTCTCGGGACAACAGGCAAGTGTTGATCTCTTGAACGTAAGCACCGAGTGGGAACATAGGGTTTAAGGAGATTCGCCAAAATATCCGGGGCCTGCAGATTTAGAATTCTATGTGCGATGCAAAGGGTTTTAAACTCAATGCGTTTTGCCACTGGCAACCAGTGCAATCTATGAATGGCACTGGTTGTGGAACATCTTCTCGGCAGACCAAGTAACGTCCGTGCAGCTGCATTTTTCACCCTTTGAAGGCGGAGAATCTCAGCTTTGTTCATCCCCCAGATAGAGTGCACTAGCATAGTCCAGCCTAGAAAGAATGCTGGCTTGAACAGTGACCTGCCGGGTGGTAGGATAAAAAAAACCTAGCAGTGGTTTAAGCCCACGTAAAAGTCCAAAGCAGGTCCCAGCTACCACTTTGGTTTGGGCCTGAAGGGTAAGGGCGGAATCCACCCAGACTCCCAGATTTTTTACTGCCTGCTTAGGGACATGTGGGCTGCCCAAAGAAGGTGGCCACCATTGCTCACTCCATAGTGCCACATCTTTCCCACCCAGCAGGATCTCTGATTTGCTTGCGTTCAGTTGGAGGCAATTGGTTGTCATCCAGTCTGCTATGGCTGTTAAGTCCTCTCTAAATTTAAACCCGTCCTGTGAGAGATCTTTGGAGAGTGCCACGACTAACTGCGTGTCCTCGGCATATGACACCACGGTTAGTCCTCTGCTCCTCGCCACTGCAGCCAAAGGTTGGATGTAATTGTTAAATAGGGTGGGGCTGAGAGCCGAGCCCTGGGGGACCCCTTGCTGGATGGCATGTACATTGGAACTGAAAGGGGGCACTGATACTTGAAAAGTTCTCTCGGAAAGGAAGGAGGCAAGCCAGCCCAATCTCTCGCGCAATCAGTCTGCTTTTCGCCCTTTTCATGGCTACGGAAGGGGAACCCCCGCCACGTTCTGTCCAGAACCACAGGCCTGCGCAAGCTGTCCAACCTCTGCGCGGCCGGGGACGTGGGACCCACCGTCGTGAGTCTGGGGGCCAGCTAGTGAGCCAGTCCACCAGCGCCCCCTCTGCAGCAGCCTCCAAGCCCTCCTAGTCCGACCTTTCAGGGCCACCATTCGCCAGTGGGCGGCAGGATTTGCCATCACCTCCCCCACTGGCTCACCATCACGTCTGACAGGTGGGTTTTGCAGATAGTCCGAAGGGGCTACTCCCTTCCCTTCGAGACTACCCCTCCATCCATGCCACCTCAATTCCATCGCATGTCGGAGGATCACTTGGCTCTTCTCCAACAGGAAGTTACGGCTCTCTTGGCCAAGGGAGCCATCGAGCGAGTTCCTGCCCCAGAAGTAGGTAGTGGTTGTTATTCCCACTACTTTCTGGTGCCCAAGAAGAAAAAGATCTGCGTCCTATCTTGGATCTCAGGAACGTCAACCACTTCCTCCGGAAGGAGAATTTCAAGATGTTGACACTGGCTCAGGTCCTGTCTACCCTCGACCCTGGAGACTGGATGGTAGCCTTGGACTTGCAGGATGCCTATTTCACATCCCCGTCCTGCCGGCCCATCGGCGTTACCTGCGGTTCACGGTAGGTCACGAGCACTTTCAGTTTACCGTGCTCCCCTTTGGCCATACCAACGCCCCTCGGGTGTTCACGAAAGTGATGGCGGTGGCCACAGCTCATCTGCGTAGATCAGGGGTTCCAGTCTTCCCCTATCTCGACGACTGGCTTTTGAAGGCGGGCTCGCCCCAGGCTGTCGTCTCCCACGTTCAGACTACTGCCGACCTCCTGCATTCGCTGGGGTTCACCATCAATGTGCCAAAGTCACACCTGATTCCCTCTCAGAAGCTCCTTTTCATCGTAGCGGTTCTGGACACAGCGCAGTTTCGGGCTTATCCTCCCGAGCAGCAAGTCCGGGATATTCGGGCTATGATTCCGATCTTTCAACCTCTATCCCGCGTTTCGGTCAGAATGACCCTGAGGCTACTGTGCCTCATGTCCTCTTGCATCCTGCTGGTGGACTATGCCAGGTGGCATATGCGGGCTCTGCAGTGGGACCTGAAGTTCCAGTGGGCACAGCATCAGGGGAATCTTTCCGATTGCGTCCAGATCTCGGAGGGCACTACACACCAATTGCAGTGGTGGCTCACGAACCAGGATTAGGTCAACAGCAGATCCCTCTCCCTTCCCCAACCGGAGTTCACAGTGATGACAGATGCATCACTTCTGGGGTGGGGCGGCCACATGGGAGAGGCGGAGATCAGAGCCCTCTGGTCTCAGGCGGAGTCCGGGCTCCACATCAACCTTCTGGAGCTTCGGGCGATCCGTCTTGCACTGAAGGCATTCCTTCCTTCTGTCAAAGGGAGAGTAGTGCAGGTGTTCACGGACAACAACACCGCCATGTGGGACTGCAACAAACAGGGCGGGGTGGGGTCGTGGACCCTATGTCAGGAGGCACTTCGTCTTTGGAAGTGGCTGGAACATCAGGCTATGTCTCTGGTGGTTCAACACCTGGCAGGTTCTCTGAACGCCAGGGCAGCGAACTCAGCCGCCGGTGCATGATGGATCACGAATGGCGTCTTCACTCGGAAGTGGTACAAGGTCTCTTTCAGCGGTGGGGAGAGCCTTGGTTAGATCTATTCGCCACCGAAGAGAAAGTGCAATGTCAGCAGTTCTGAGCGTTATAATTTCCAAGGCGGCACTCGCTCGGCAACGCTTTTCGTCGCGAGTAGAGTTGCGGTCTTCTATATGCCTTTCCACCTATACCACTTCTACCGAGAGTGCTGAAGAAGATCAAGCGCGACCGGGCCCAAGTCATTCTTGTGGCCCCAGACTGGGCATGAAGAGTCTGGTATCCCGAGCTCTTGCACATGGCCATCGATCCTCCGATCAGACTGCCTCTTCGGGAGGATCTTCTGTCGCAACAGCAGGGGACGGTCTCCACCTCCTTGCGTGGAGATTGAGCGGCGACAGTTGACAGCTTTCGACTTCCTCCCGAACTCTGTAACGCTATCTTGGCAGCCAGGCGTCCCTCCACCAAAACGGTGTAGTCCTGTAGATGGAACAAGTTTGTGGCATGGTGCGCAGCAAAGGCTGTGGATCCCCTTTCTGCCCCCCTTTCAGAGGTTCTCCTCTTCATTCTTTCTTTGGCCCAGCAGGGCTCTGCTCTGGGCACTCTAAAAGGCTATCTTTCGGCCATTTCGGCCCTTCTTCGGCTTCCTGACCAGCCTTCTCTTTTCAAGTCCCCTATTGTAAATCGCTTCCTTAAGGGCATTACTCACTTGTATCCTCCAATTCCTTTCGTAATGCCTCAGTGGGACTTGAACTTGGTTCTGACCTATTTTATGTGCGCTCCCTTCGAGCTGCTACATAACTGTCCTCTCAGACTCCTGACACTTAAAACTGCCTTTCTGGTCACCATCACCTCTGCTCGCAGGGTGAGTGAGCTGCAGGCTCTTTCTTCAAAACCTCCTTTCCTGGCTATTCATCCGGACAAAGTTGTACTTCTTACTAGGCCTTCTTTCCTTCCTAAAGTGGTTACCTCTTTCCACATAAGACAGACCATCACTTTGCCCACCTTCTTCCCGCCCCGCATCCTTCTAAAGAGGAGGAGAGGCTCCACCGTCTGGATCCAAAACGTGCGCTTTCCTTCTATCTGGATCGCACAAAACAATTTCGGGTGGATGACCAGCTCTTTGTTGGCTATGTGGGCGCCAAGAAAGGTCGGGCCGTGCAGAAACGAACCATCTCTCGATGGGTCGTTTTTTGCATCAAAATCTGTTACTCCTTAGCAAAAAAGGAATCTCCAGTGGGGTTGCGTGCCCATTTCACCAGGGAGATGGCAGCCACTACTGCTTTGGGATGTGGAGACCCCCTTCCTGACATCTGCCAGGCAGCTACATGGGCTTCATTGCACACGTTTACCAAACACTACTGCCTGGACAGCCAAGTCCGGAGAGACGGCTTCTTCTACCGTTCAGTTCTCCAGGACTTTCTGGTGTGAACTTGGTTCGCAGACCCACCTCCGGGGTTGGTATTGCTGGGGTATCTATTCTAAGGTGAGAAATCCATAACTAATTGTCTCTTTCAGATGAACAAGTTACTTACCTTCGGTAACAATATATCTGTAAGAGACCTAGATTAGTTATGGATTCCTCCCCGCCCCACCCATCCTCCCCGTTCTGCGAACTGACTTCTAGGGTAAGGGTCTTCCCTTTAGGGCCCTAGTTTTGTGCACCAGTGGTCCGTGTCTTGCATGGCTCTGCGCTTCTGGCGTGGAATGTCGTGTAAAGAACTGATGTCTGCGCGCAGGGGCGGCGTCTAAGTAGATACCGTGACGTCATTCCGGCGACCACAACGCCAGCGACGAACGCGGAGTCGACCAACGCCACCTACCGACGCTCAGGGGTACTGCTGAAGAAAAATTCTCCGGATCCAGTCTGACGTCTGGGGGTAATTCTAAGGTGAAGAATCCATAACTAATCTATGTCTCTTACAGATATATTGTTACCAAAGTTAAGTAACTTGTTCGTTGGTTCACCAACAGCAGAATCTTTGTACTACGCATGTGCCAAAGAAGATATTCTCACACATGCACCAGATAACACTGTACTCTCATCACAGATAAGTTAGCGTGGCGCAGCATAAAGGCTATACCGACTGCAGTCATTGCCCTCCAGGAAGAAGGGTTGTTGGCTCTTGCAGAAGCCAAGCAGTGGTCAAAACAACAATACATAACACGGTTATCCCTGCAGGAAAAGCAAGGAGCACACAACAGAAGGTCGATCATTTGCTTATGACCATGCAAACAGACCACTCCGTACGCTAGGTTTGGGTGCGGCAGCGATCTTAGGAGTAGGGATTCCACAGGGTTCTGTTGCATTGTACTTGCCCTGCTGCTGGTACATGTGGCCGTTTTTTCTCAGCGCTGACTGTTGGAAATTGCAGTGTCATACCAAGGTGTGCTGTGGGAAATGCCCAGTATCACTGCTGATTTCTTTTGGGACAGTGGGCAATAGCAATGCCACCTCCATTGCAAATCATTTGGAAACTATTTGGGGGCAGAGTGGGTAATCGCAGTGCAGTCAAGGGTTATTGGACTCCAACTGGGACACCTGAGGTATTTTAACTATGGTTTTCAGTGGCCATCTTACTATTATCCCAAACTGCGCACCAAGTGCACGCCTTTAGCACTTCTCCCTCAAGGTAGCGAGGGAGAACAGTTGAGTGGTTATACAGGGAGGTGGTTTGGATGCGAAACGTAAAACTCTATAGTGCACACAATGGTCCAGTCAGTGTTTTTTCCATTTAAAGGGGTACTTTAATTCACCCAAAGCTAAATGCTTACATACAATTCCAAATGTAGACAAAGGGATTTCCAGAGCCCCTCCTCATCTAGCTATCTATAAAGCAGCATGTATGTCCTAAGGATTTCTCTGTATATATCTAAAAAGGTAAATGGAAGGTAGAAGTGAAGAAAGATGTTGTAAACACCATATTAAACTAAGAGGCTGTTCAAATTGCATATCCAAATGATTTAATCTGCCTTTGTAGCCTGTTGCTTTTTAAAGAATTTTAGAAAACCTGTGCTGAAAAAGCTCCTCATTTTACTACCATGTTAAAGTTTTTAGAGGGTTGAATCATGAGGAGGGTCCGTTTGCCTGCTGCATCATTACAACATTAAAATAATTAACGAGTTCCCTAAAGAACTGCCTACTAAGGTAGAGGCTTCTTCACACATTTATTTGACGAATGCACTGTGGTCATGCCCACAGACTCGGCTACCAAGTTAAAAACATCTGTAAAACTTGCCCACACCTCCGTTTCTGGACCACTGGATCATGTAAGCTGCAAATCAGTTACTACTTGCTGGTGGGGCTTCTGTGGAATTGCTTCTCTAATAATTTTCATAATGGGGACACTGTTCAACTTCCCAAAGCACTTGCCCAGTGATGCCAACCGACATCAAGTAAAATGCTGCTAAGCTTGACATTGTGCCCATCATGAACTTCTTACCTGAGTGCTTAAAGCGTTTGTCTACCTGCCACAGCTACTCCCACGCCTCGGGTGCTCATTAATTTTTAGTAATCCTTCTGGTTCTTTGCAATCCCACTATGCTTCTTCATTGTTTGTTCTTTGACTTGTACAATAGCCTCTGATGGAATTCCCTCCCCAGTAGCTCTGATCAGCCTTCTTCTTCTTCCCTTAGTTCAAGCTCACCCTTGGCCAAGAACCCACCTTCCCTACCAACACCAGACTTCCCGCTTCATACTAGTATAATCCCTTGTGTCGTACGTGTACGATTGTAAATGTGCAATTATTCCCCACTTGTTTTACCTTTTTTCTTGAAGCCCCTTACTCATTATCCTAACTCATTAACTTTCTGTATGAAACAATCCCTTCAAAATCTCATGTAGGTTATGTTACTGTATTAAGCCTTTCTGTTAAAAGTACTTAAAACTCAATAGTCTGTACTTTATTTTATCCTAAACATGTGCCCTCTTTTTGACAGTTTTGTGTTTTACTGTGTATTTAAACACTGTTGTTTGATACATGTACTTCCTCCATACAGATGTAGCACCCTTCATTGAATATTTGAAGACCATAAAGGAAGGAACTGCTGTCTTAATGGCAACTTACGATGATGGTGCCACAAAGTGAGTACATTTTGTTTCACCCATTCACCTTGTTTAGTCACTCGATAACACAATTCCCGATGATATACATGATTTGTTTCATACAAGATTATTATTTTGATGTATGTACATTTTCCACGCTGTTCATTTCTAATCTCCTTGTATCCACAGGAGCTCAAAAACACCTAATTACGGTCAATCTGTACACTGCTCTCCACATATCCCAACCTCAATTCAAAGCCTGTGATGCACCTCAGATCCATATTTTGTTTTTAATGTTCAATACAAACATTGGACACTTGTATTCTACTTTCTGATTGTATTCTTCCCCCTCTGGTCTTAGAAACAAGATGTTTGCTTTGTGAGGCTGCATCATTGAAGAAGTGTATGCCAGAGACACTGTACCCTTTCTCGAAATTGAGGATAATTAGCTTCCTGCAAGTCAGGGTGTACTGCTCCTTTGGATGAAGTGTCCTGAAAGAGGTCTGTCCTCCTGAGTTCAGGACCTGTCTGTGTTACAGTAATTGCTTCCAGGTTAATAATCTGCTGTGGAATTCCCTCCTCATGAACTGGAAAGAAGGAAGAAGAAGAACTCTTCCAGTATTTGGAATGTGAGGTTCTGGCAGTTGTGGCCCACCAGAGGACAGGTGATGGAACATACTGATGGATGGGCTCCACCTGGGTACATGAACTCGACAGACTGACTAATGGTCCCTTCTTAGTACAAGTGCTTGGACAGACTAAAGGGTGAGCCTCTTGTGAGTGCTGGTGCTTTGACTGAGTGATGAGTGTGTCTCATTGAAGTAAAGGTTCTTGGACTGAATTATGGGTTGCCCCACTTGAGTTCCTGGTGCTTAGACAGGTTTATGGTTGAGGTCTGCCTGAGTGTAGGCTTTAGGATAGACTAGTAGGCCCCTCCTAAGTAGGTACAAATGCCTGGAAAAACACATCTCACTAGAGGTGCTTAGACTAATTGATGGCTGGTGCACCCCCACTCCCATAATACACATATATTGGCAGACTGATTAGTGTGGCCCAACAGAGGACAGGTGTTTGGGCAACATAATGGGGGTGGAGGTGGAGGTCTCACCTGAATAAAAGTGTTTGGGCTGACAGGCATAGCTTGTCTAAGTATTGGTGCTTAGAAATGTTGATGGATGTGGTGCACCAAATTACAGATGCTTTGATAGAGTTGTGAGCACAGTGAGTGCATGTGCTTATACAAATTTGCGGGGTCTATGCGACTAAGTACAGTGCTTTGACTGAATGGACTGCACCCAAACAAGGGTGCCTTGACAGACTGATGAAGGGACCCAGATGAGTACGGCACTTGGAAACAGTCCTTTTTAGGTCTCGCAGACCTGCGTTGTGCGCAAGCGCAGCTCGCTCTGCGAGACAGATTGTGGAGGAGTAGGTTTCAGAAGGGGGCTTGAAGCCCCGCCCCATATTTTCATTGGGTAGCGTAAGCATTTATGGTAAACGCTGGCTTCCCATTGAAAATGAGGGTTCTGTGTTACCGCCCTTTCGCCTTTTGGGACGGCCCCTCCGGACTGGGTCGCCTGCTTCAATGCTGTCGTGAAGCAATTTCTTATCTCAGAGGCGTGTTATATAAACAAGCCTCTGAGATCCAGTCCTGATGGGCCTCCCAAAAGGAGACAGGGTGATGCGTGTTTATTTTTGCATCGCGCTTTCGATGCAAATATAAACAGCGCTGCCTTCCCGCAATGGCGAGCGCTTGACAAAGGAGCGTTAAAACAAACAGCCCAACAGTTGGTAAGCAGCATGCGCTTGCTGCGCATGGGGGTCATGGCTAGTTTACCCTGCTGTGTTTAGTTGTGATTGACACCCAGGGAGACCTTAATATTGTGACGAGACACACTACCAGCGCCGACCGACAAACAATTCTCCACAGAAACAGAAGGCAACAAGTGCGGTGTCGAACTTCAGCGCGCTCACTGCTCTTTAATGCGTCCTTCGTTTCCTCATGGATGAAATGTCGGAAATACTGCTCGCACATAGCTGAAGCTTGAATCATCACATTTATTTCTGTACAAAGTGAAGAAGTGACACTGCAGACTCGTGCTCCTTTCGGATTCAGAGTAGTGTTTAAGGTTACTATGGATACCGTCTGTAGGTCAGGATATTCCATTGTGCCCAGTATCTCTTGGCTCACTATGCATTGTTTAGGTGAGTGTTGCTGTTCAGTCAGTTAGGCTCCAAGAAGCACGCAAGTAAAATGCTCCACACGCTTAATGTCTTTGAAAACGTACTAAGGAATGAAATGCAGCCAAAATGGGAATATGTTAAAGCTACTCATAAAAAAACGTGAAGCACGATTTAGAAAGCACCATGAAGCCTGATGCAAGGAATTAATATCGCACTCGTATCGACATGTTCAATCCAAAGATTGAGTTGCAGCCGACTGTCTTCGAGGGAGGGGGGAGTTACTTCCTGGTATTGCTCGAATCAAGACCATTCCTCCTGCTGTTCCGTTCTATACCTGCTAGCGCTCTGACCTCTGACCCGCAGGTTACACATTGGTGCTATAATTCTCTTCCAGGGGATCCTCATGAAAGTCATAAGCACATGAATATTCCCGCCCATGCGTGGGACCCCGGAAACACATTACATATATGTGAAAAACCATATATGTAGCTCTATATATATATCCATATATATATAAAAACACACAATGTAGCCTCCCATAAACATGCTGAGCAATGTTGCAAGGAATTCTTTTGCACATAAACATATTCCAATAAAGCAGGGAGAAAGAAACTTTTGAAAACTGCTTTAATACACAGCAGACAACACAATCCTGCAAGGAATAATGAAGAAAACATTGCCAGCACATAGGCTGCATTGTGGAAACATTAGTGTAGAAAGCTGAAAAGCTAACCCACATAAACACTCAGATAAACTGGCACCGTGCCTTTAAGGCAGCCATGACCCCTAGCTTCCCATCATGCCTCAGGGGTGACAGTTAGGTCAGTTGTTCTTTCCGGCTCCTTCTGTCAGGACCCTGGTTACTTCAGCTCTACCTCTTTTTTCTGATTTTCTGTCAGAAAATTCTTCAATTTTTGAGAAAAACCTCTTACTTCGACATCTTTTTGGTGTTAAAGTATTTCTCTACAGTTTTTTTTTTAGAGAGTTGAGCATTGTTTTACAGCAGAATGCCCTCTCTTTTTGACTCTTGCCCTTCCTGTGGCAAGAAGAAGGCCAAATCAGACTTCCATCCTGTCTGTATTCTATGCCTTCCTTCTGAACATAATCCTAAATCCTGCCAGCATTGCAGGCTGCTGTCCAACAGGACTCTAAAGGACAGAGAAAGGATTCGTCTCCATGGATTGGCTGAGAAGAGAAAATCACCTTCTAGAGACAAGCCTCCGATGAAGAAGAGGAAAGAGAGCTTATCTACAAGTAAGATTCCAGTATCCTCTCCATCGGCGTCGGGCTCGGCGCCTCAAATCCCTTCATCGGCAACAAAAACGTCGACGAGAAGACCATAGACGGCGGGCTCGCCGTCGAGAGAACACCGGTCGTCGTCGAAGAACGCAGGTACGTCGAATCCTCCGCCGCCGTCAACCGGGCGACGATCGGCGTCGAGGAGTCGCTCTCCGTTGGTGCGGGCTCGCCCAGCGTCGAGAGACAGATCTCCGTCGCCGCCGTCGATGCAGCGCTCGACGTCGAGACAGGCTCCGCCGTCGCAGGGTCTCCAGCGTTCGGCGTCGAAGCAAGCATCTCCGTCGATGCCAACAAGACGACGTTCGACGTCGAGACAGGCTCCGCCGTCGCAGGGTCACCGGCGATCGGCGTCGAAGCAAACATCTCCGTCGACGTCAACGAGGCGACAGTCGACGTCGAGACACGCCTCGTCACCTGAGGCTGGACACTCATCGCCGTCCAGGCGGCGTTCGACGTCTAAGGCAAGATCCTCTCCGACGGCGAGGTATTCGACGTCGAGACCAAGGGTGAGATATACCAAACGTCGAGACGGCGGTGTCCGTCGACGGCGAGAAGGTCAGCGTCGAGAGAAAGATCGACGTCGAGAAGGTTTTCTCCGTCTACCCGCTCATCGTTGAGGTCTCAACGTCGAAGGCGAGGTCTATGGGCTCCAGACACACTGAGAGGTCGACGTCGAGGAGAAATTCACCAGTGATGGTGACACAGAGCAGGTCGACGTCGAGGCACACCCCATCGACGTCACATTGCTCATCCAGACGCCGATCACGCTCCAGAAGCCGCAGAGAGTCCTCTCACTCCATCCGGAGCTCACCCCAGACGGTTGCGTCATCACGCAGTGCTTCTGTTCACTCGCAGGAGCCTACAAAAGCACCGCCAGGAGGTTCTCCAAGGAGACAGCGATCTCCTTCCATCCATCTCTCTCCCAGATGGCTTCAACCACTCCATCATTGGCAGACGGGGTCCACAGGTCACGCTCAACGACCTACGACCTACTCCAGTCCGCAGCACAGATCACCATTACAGCGGCTTGTGCAGGAAGTGGACAAATCACCCACCACTCGGGCCAGGGAACACCGAGGCAGATCCCCTGAACGCAGGTCGTCTCAGGGACATCGCAAGAGTCGGCGTACACCGTCTTGGTCTTCCTCTTCGACACATTCATCCAAAAGGGATTACTCACCTACCCTGACGGATAGTCCTCCCTCCAGAGTGTCGCCTATTGATGATGTGAACACTTTACATGATGTTCTCACCAGAGGGGCTCAGAAGCTGGGCATCACCATGTCAGCTCCTCAGACAACCAAGTCCATCATTTTTGAGACTCTCCACCAAAGGTCTGCGACTAGACCATTCCTTCCTTTGGTCCCTGGTATCATCGAGCCGGTAATGGATCTCTTCCTTGCTCCAGCATCGGCTAAAGTAGCTCCAGCTCGGATTCTTAAAAAATATAAGCCAGCTGCATCGGATCCTCTTTTCCTTAGATCGGATCCACCTCCGGACTCTGTTATTATTGCAGCAGCGAAAAAGACGCATGCGGTTGCATCTTCCTCCTCCGCTCCTCCGGATAAAGAGAGTAGAGCACAAGACTCTTGGGGACGGAAGGCTTGTGGCTCTGCAGCGTCTTCTCTGCAAGTGTCCAACGCTGCGGCTCTGCTGGGTCGTTATGACAGATCACTTTGGGACTCACTGGAGCGCTTCAAGGGCAAGCTCCCAAAGGAGGATCAGCAGGACTTCTCTGAAATCCTTCACGAAGGTGCTCTGGTGGCTAACCAGGTAATCAGCACTGCAGCAGATGGTGTGTCCCTGGTAGCTCACTCGTATGCACATGGCATATGAGCACGACGATCTTCCTGGCTGCGCCTCACAGCGTTAAAACCAGAAGCACAACAACGCATCCTGAATCTCCCTTTTTCTGGCACTTCACTGTTTGGTGCTCACACAGACGAAGAAATGGCGCGGATGAAGGCCGAGTTGGACACCTTAAAGGCGGTGGGCCTAGAGAAGAAAAAGGAATTTAGGAAGAGATACCGGCCCTACAATCGGAAAAACTACCAACAGAGGGTTCAAACCCCTCAATGGTCACAAAACAAACAGGGCAAATCCCAGTATCAAGGCCGCCGTTCCTCGAGAGGAAGAGGAGGACATCAACAGCAGTCCTCCTCCGCATCAAATACTCCAGGAAGCAATGAGTTTCTGCTTCCTCTAGCACCGTTGCACACTCCAGTGGGAGGAAGTATCTCAAGTTACATTCAAGAGTGGCGCAACATAACCAAAGATCAGTGGGTGCTAAATATACTAAAAAATGGGTACACACTACGTTTTTGGACGTCCCCAAGAGACATTCCTCCTGTGAAATCTCGTCATCTACATATAGACCTCCTGCGTCAGGAAGTGTCGACCCTTCTCGAAAAACGAGCAATAGAAGAGGTCCCTCAAGCGCAGAGAGGAAAGGGAGTGTACTCACGATACTTCCTTGTTCAGAAAAAGATCAACCGAACAAGTTCAGACCAATTCTGGATCTACGTTCTCTGAACAAGTCCATCAAAAAGGAAAAGTTTCGGATGTTGGCGCTCCACCAAATATTTCCACATCTAAGGAAAGGCGATTGGATGTGTTCGGTGGATCTCCAAGATGCGTATTTTCACATCCCAATCACAGCACGACATCGCAAGTTCTTGCGATTCACGGTGGGAACAAGACATTACCAGTTCAAAGTCTTACCCTTCGGCCTAAAATCAGCTCCGAGGGTATTCACCAAATGCATGGCAGTAGTAGCGGCAGCATTACATCGCCAAGGCCTGTTCGTATATCCATACCTGGACGACTGGCTGCTGAAGGGACCCTCTCCTCAAATGGTGCAGGAACACCTTCGCACCTGCCTAGATCTCCTTCAGCGCTTAGGCCTGCATGTCAACCTGGACAAGTCGATCCTTCACCCAACTCAATCACTCCACTATCTGGGCGCCAACCTCAACTACGACCTCGGAAAAGTGTTTCCTTCGGAGGAGAGATTGTCATCAATGAAAGACAAAGGCAACATCATCCTTCAGGCTCATCAGCCGTCAGTAAGACAGTTGGCTTCTCTACTGGGTTCGATGGCCTCGTGCATTTTTCTCATACCCAACGCCAGATTGAGGATGAGACCGTTACAGCAAGATCTCGAGGTCAAATGGGATCAATCCTCGGGTCAGTGGAACGACCGGATTGTCCTCTCCTGCAGCAAAGAAGTCCATTCTCTGGTGGCTGCAACCACAGAACCTACTGGTGGGAGTCCCTTTTCATCAACCTCTGCCAGAACAATCCCTGATCACGGATGCATCACTTCAGGGCTGGGGAGCGCATCTGGGTCATCTGCAAACTCAGGGCAGATGGACCAACAGAGAACAGACATATCACATCAATATGCTGGAACTGCGGGCGGTTCATTTAGCCCTCAAAGCTTTTCAACCGTCAATTCAGCCCGGATCGATCCTAGTGCAAACGGACAATACAACCACCATGTATTACTTGAACAAACAAGGTGGAACTCGCTCTCGCCCTCTGTCTCTCGAATCCCAGGCGATCTGGCACTGGCTGCTAGCCAGGAACCTATCGATCACGGCAATCCATCTGCCGGGAGAGCAGAACGTGCGAGCAGACGCCCTCAGTCGTCACTTCCAAGAGCAAGAAGACTGGGTGCTCAACGACGAAGTGGTGGCAGAAATCTTTCATCAATGGGGTCATCCTTCCATCGACCTTTTTGCAGACGATCAAAACAGAAAATGCCACGCCTTCGCATCCAGGTTTTACCGACCAGGAACGAGAGGGAATGCTCTTTTGATAGATTGGTCAGGGACATTTGCATACGCCTTTCCACCCCTCCCTCTAATTCCGAAGGTGGTGGCCAAACTTCTGCGATCCAGAATGAGGATGATACTCATAGCACCGGACTGGCCTCGCCAATGGTGGTATCCGGACCTTTTGCAACTCTCGGTTCGCCCGCATCGGAGACTTCCGTGCAGGCCGGACCTTCTCACCAAAATGGGAGGGAAGATTCTGCACCCCAGCCTTCCCTCGCTCAGCTTGACAGCGTGGCTCCTGAAGTCCTGCAGTACGGACATTTGAACCTCCCTCAGGACTGCATGGACATTTTAAGGGAGTCAAGGAGACCTTCCACAAGATCCTCATACTCTCTAAAGTGGAAAAGGTTTTACTTGTGGTGTATCCGTAATGATTGGAGTCCAATTAACGGGCAAGAGGAGGTAATCTTGCCGTATTTGCTCTATTTGGCCAAATCTGGTTTGAAATATTCTTCCATTAAAGTGCATTTGGCGGCTATCACAGCATATCGTAAATCACCTAACCAGCCTTCTTTCTTTCAGCTTCAGGTGGTCAAGGACTTCCTGCAGGGGTTGAAAAAGGTTTATCCCCCTGTTCGACCTCCTTCTCCTCCTTGGGAGTTGAATTTGGTATTGTCTAAATTGATGGGACCTCCATTTGAACCCATTCATAAGTCTACATTGAAACACCTTTCTTGGAAAGTAGCTTTTCTAGTAGCAATTACATCAGCACGCAGAGTGAGTGAGATACAAGCTCTCTGTTCTAAAGAACCCTATACGGTTTTCCACCATAATAGGGTGGTTATGCGAACTCACCCTTCCTTCCTACCTAAGGTTGTGTCAGAGTTCCATGTTAATCAGACAATTTCTCTACCCTCTTTCTTTCCCAGTCCATCCACACCAGCGGAAAGGTCTCTTCATTCGCTAGACCTCAAGAGGGTTCTCAAATTCTATTTGGATGCAACAAAATCCATTAGAAAAGCTGATCAATTGTTTGTGAACTATGGCTCTGTTAGAACAGGCTTCCCAGCTTCTAAAAGATCCATTTCAAGATGGATAGTATCTTGTATAAAGTTGGCATACCAAATTGCAAATAAGCCTCTGTTTGCCTCCCCTAAAGCTCATTCTACTAGGGGCAAGGCTGCTACGATTGCATTCTTACATAATGTACCGATGGCCGAGATTTGCAAGGCGGCAACTTGAAAATCGGTCCATACGTTTACCAGACATTACTGTCTGGATTCTGACTCCAGAGCAGATACCCAAGTGGGCCAGGCCTCCTTGAGGAATCTGTTCCACTGCTAACCTATTGGAGTCTGTATAGGCCTTATGGCGTTTATGTATCTTGATGGTACTCTGTTTACTTGCCCGCAGGATGAGGGGATGGGCTTGCTATTCTATTCATGTGCTTATGACTATTGATGAGGATCCCCTGGAAGAGAAGGATAAGTTACTTACCTGTAATCCTAGTTCTCTTCCAGGGGTATCCTCATCAAAGTCATAAGCAACCCACCCGCCTCCCGGGCAAGTGAACATGATACATACATCTCTTTGTAAAAAGGTCTGCGGATATCCGCAAAGAACAACTGACCTAACTGTCACCCCTGAGGCTGTGATGGGAAGCTAGGGGTCATGGCTGCCTTAAAGGCACGGTGCCAGTTTATCTGAGTGTTTATGTGGGTTAGCTTTTCAGCTTTCTACACTAATGTTTCCACAATGCAGCCTATGTGCTGGCAATGTTTTCTTCATTATTCCTTGCAGGATTGTGTTGTCTGCTGTGTATTAAAGCAGTTTTCAAAAGTTTCTTTCTCCCTGCTTTATTGGAATATGTTTATGTGCAAGAGAATTCCTTGCAACATTGCTCAGCATGTTTATGGGAGGCTACATTGTGTGTTTTTATATATATATGGATATATATATAGAGCTACATATATGGTTTTTCACATATATGTAATGTGTTTCCGGGGTCCCGCGCATGGGCGGGAATATTCATGTGCTTATGACTTTGATGAGGATACCCCTGGAAGAGAACTAGGATTACAGGTAAGTAACTTATCCTTACACACCATCAAAGTGCTCTGCAGATGCTTTACATTTCCAGCTCAGTGGGGAACATCAAAGGGCAGCGGCGAGGGCCCTGGGGCCGGCTGTGAGGTGCCACCGGTGGTGTCCGTGCAGGGAAGGCGAAGGGGGTGAAAGAGCGCTGGGTGGCACTGTGGCGTAGCTCACTCGGTCTGTCAGTGAGAGGGCTGCCGCCCGCAGAAGCGCAGTGTGCACAGAGGGACACTTGGTACGTGCAGCGCCGTGTCTCCTTCGGAAGGGCTCACTCTCGACCTTTCTCGATGATGTGGCCTAACGGTCAGAACTGCCGACTTTGTAATTGGGGAAGGCAGCAGGTTCGAGTTTGGCGTCCGCTCAACATCCTGTGATTCTGGGCAAATCAGTTAATCTCCCCGTGCCTAACAAAAAAGAAATGTGTCCTTGTGTAATGCAACTGGTACACATGTACAGCGGCGCTACAATAACTTCGGATCGAGTTAGCGCTATATAAAAATTAAAAACTAAATGAATAAAAAATAAGCAGGGCAAGTAATCAGGAATGGGCCTGGGCTTTTTGTTGTGTGCTATGCACAGGAAACATGCCTCAATGTAGTGGGGTAGACACATTTGCATACGTTTGGATACCTTTTGTAATCACACAGGCTAGCTAAAAACAAGCATTGACACAATCAATTGTGATGTCCTTTGGATAGAGAAAATATTTTCCGAAGCTTTGACACTCCATCTCGCTACCAAATGGGCTTATATGCTCCTACCTCCCCACCCAGGAAGTGGTGACAGGCATTGCGTTTCATTACCAACCACCTCGGCACAGCTTGAGACCAGCATCAGGCCAAGAAAGCACTTGCGTTTGCAACAACCACAAAAGCATAGAAGACTCTGTCCATTCCTGGACTCTCCCATGCCACTGTGTCATCACTTCTGGCCACTGCCGTAGACACAGACCTACTGAGGGGACCAGTGCTTCATCCCTCGTCTACCAGTTTTTCATTTTATGTGTAAGGAGCAGTAATTGTTATAAGGGCACTGAGATTGTCATAATATATTTCTTCGGCTGTTTTCTACAGCAGGGTATCAATGGTAATTGTAATGTTGGTGCTGTGGTGTAGGGCCAGCCTATCTGTGAGGTGTGGTTGAGCAAATTACCCCTGTTTTAGGGAATTAATGGTATGGTTTGCGGTGACATGACCACAGTCAAGCAAGATGGTACGTCTCCTTGACCCTCATCATCTCGTAACACAACAGCAGCCCCCTTCCTTATTCCAAGGAGGTGTAATGTAACAAGAGCGACCTGATATTTAATAAAGGTGCCCAACTTTGTGTGCCCAAGTTGTTCCAGACTCAAAGTGATGAACATCTTGCTGTGAATAAATAGATACTGAGCATGCATTTAACATTTTTGTGGGCGAGGCTAACCCCATTCCTTGCATAAATACAAACCCTTAGGAGTAGGGTTTCATGCCTAGCGTTTCTTGCCGAAGGTACCAATCTCCATCGCGCAGTTAAAACTATTCCTAGGGACAGGTGACGTCAATCAGAAATGAGGTGTCAATTTCTAGTGCCACTTAATGTTCGGCTGCACATCAGAATGCATGCTGGCTCTGTGCCCGGCCTGACATCATGTCCTGAAGGCTCCTTGGCACCAGCAGGCAGACATTCCGTTATGAGAAGTTGCTTTGCTTTATTGCATTTGCTCGAATCCAGATATGTTTTCGTGTTTCAGGTTTAGGACTAGAAAAGAAGGCAACAGGAGACAGATGCCCCTTATTGGCTTATTGCCAAATATTAATAAGGGTAGCCACAGGTGTCGAGAATAAAAAAAAATGCCATGGCTGAAGCTGGGAACTTAAAACAGCCCTGGCAAATATGATAAATTCAGACCCAAGGGAGGGAAGTAAAAGAAGCCGAAAAGATTAGTCAGTTGTGCTTCTTTTACTTCCCTCCCTTCTTTTGCCTCTTCCTCCCTTTCTCTCCTCTGCTCCCCTTTGCGTCCTGTACACCAGCCTCCTTATGCCTCTTACTTTTTAGGTCTCGCCTAGCGTAGCAGCGCCATGCTCAACGGAGTATTCCTTAATTCTGCATTAAATTAATATAATACACAAACAACTCATCACTAAAAGACAGTGCCATTTACAATAAAAAATTATATCTGGTACAAATACAATGCAATAGATTAAAAAATAGCAAAATGACCTATTGCCATTTTGCATTACACCATTTGATTAATGCTTCACAAAGGCATTAAAAAAAAAAAAACATTTACAATGCCAACAGCTCAAAACAATGTCAGTGCGAGGCCTATTGCATTGTAAATGCTTGTTTTGTTTTGCTATGTGTATTTGTAAAGTGCACCTACACCTGTAAGGGTATCCTGGTGCTGAGCAGGTGTGTGTGTGCGCGCCTAGTCCGGTCTATGGTAGGTTGGTTAATTGAAAAGCCAGGTCTTCAGCTGTTTGAGGAATTCAAGCAGAGAAGAGGCTTGGACAAGATGTGGGAGGCCATTCCATGCTTTATGAGCGGTGTAAGAGAACGCCTGTCCTCCTGATCTGGTTCTGTATAAGCGTGGGTTGTGTGCGAGTAGGAGTCATGCAGAGGTGTCTGGGTGGTTGGTGAAATGAGATGCAACTGTTTAGGTAGGTGGGGGCCTAAGTTGTGTAGTACCTTCAATGTGTGTGGAGGAGTTTGAATTGAGTATATTTGTGTATCAAGTGCCATTGGAACTCTTGGAGGCGTGGTGTGTTGTGAGTTCTATGCGGGAGGTTGAGGATGAGTCTGGCTGCTGAGTTCTGGATGCTTTGTAGTCTTCTAGTCAGTTGCTTGATGATCCTAGCATAGAGGGTGTTCCCATAGTCCATTAATACTCAAAGTACGGCCCAGGGGGCCGCATGTGACCCTCCTGACCTTTACATGCGGCCCCCCTGGTCAACAGCAGAACTGGACTGCTATTTACTCGACTCCGCACTAAACGGTAAAAGATGCTAAATAAACAGGCAATCTTTTAATTAAAGGCCAATTGATGTTACAAAAAAAGGACGTAACTAGGGAGTCCTGCACCGCTTAACTTTAGGAAAGCCTTTATTTTTCAAGATATCTTGCAGCAAAAGTGTAAAAATTATGGTCTCTTCAGAATTAAAAAAGTGTGTTTCATTAACATGCAGAACCGTTTCCCCTTAGTACATTAGATTGTCAGCGCATTGGGAAGTATTTTTTTTAAAGTTATGATTTTCAAATATGAATTTAGAAACATTTCTCCCCCCATCCTGACAACAATGCCAATAGTGAAATAAGTGGCAAGTCATTTGTTGTGTGCACTCTTTGGGTGGTCTGGGTTTTTATTATACATGAATAACACTATACTTTATTAAATAAAATACAGGAAAAAGTTTTGGACAGCACCCATCCTCCAGTAATGCATTCCTCTTATATATGATGATGAAGAAAAGGGAAGAAAAGTGAAATAAAACAATTGCCTATGGTCACACAATTTGGTAAAGTGAAGAAACTGGGATTAATCCCAGGTTTTCTGATTTCTTATTGTGCAATTCAGCCACTACATGTATATGCTTCACTTCCCCTTCACCCACCTTTACGGCAAACACCCCCGCCTGACAGCTACCTCTGGCATCAATGCGGCCCTTGGTCACATCACAGACCAAACCTTTTGACCCCTGGGAACATTTTTTAAAATACCCATGCTGTAGTGCAACTTGCTGATGACTAGAGCATGAGTGACAGTTTTTCTAGTGTTGCTTGGGAGCCATTTAAATATCGTCCTCAGCATCTTAGGCTGTGGAAGTAGAATGCAGTGACGGCATTGAATTGTGCAATCATTTCAAGTAAGCTGTTGATGACTATTGTGAGGTTCCTGGCATGGATTTTGGGTGTGGGTCCGAGTTCGGCCAGCCATCAGTTGATGTCCCATGGTGAAGTTTTCTTGCTGAAGATCTCTCAATCTGTCTTTTTGGTGTTGAGCTTCAGACAGTACGTTTTCACCCAATTAGTGACTTCAGTCATGCAAGGTGGTGAACTTGTTTCTTGTGTTGAGGTGGGGGACTCTTGTCTGAGAGGGAGAGTAGGAGTTGTTTCCTCGGCATTGGAGAGGATGTTGGTGTTGTGTGTGCAAATTACGTTGGCCAGAGGGATCATTTATGTGTTGAAGAGGGTGGGACTGAGCGATGAACCTTGAGACACTGCAGATGAATTTGCGGGCTTCTGAGAAGTAATGTGCCAGGCTGGCAACTTGTGTTCCATGCATTAGGAAGGAGCAGATCCAGTGGAAAGCGGGTCCTTGAATGCCAATCTTATGCAGCCGCCTGATGAGGATGGGGTGGGAGACCGTGTCGAATGCTGCAGAGAGGTTCAGGATAATGAGGACTGCTATATCTCGCCTGTCAAGGATCATGCAGATGTCATCTGTGGCAGCCATACGTGCTGTTTCTGTACTGTGGTTGGGCCTGAATCTGGACTTCGTGGCATCAAGGAGCTGGTGGTTGCTGAGCTGGCCTGAGAGGCATCAGTTTATTAGTTTCTCCAAGAACATTGCTGGGTATGGTAGAAGGGAGATGGGTCTGTAGTTTGAAAGTGTGGCTGCGTCAGTGGATGGCTTCTTGAGCAGAGGCATGTTTCCTGGTGTCTGGGAATGTGGCGATGGAGTCATTGAGGATGGATGTTAGTGCTTCGCTGATTGGTAGTAGTCCTTTACTGAAGGCATGGTGGAGGCAAGGGTCAGATGGGTCACCAAGGGAATTAATTTCATGGTAGCAGCGATTTTGATGGTGGTGAATGCAGGCCGCGAGGTCAGGGTTTGTTCTTCATCTGTGATGGAAAGTTGAGATGTGACAGGGTCCGGTTAAGGGTCTAAGTTGCTGTGTAGGGAGGTGATTTTTTTACAGAAGAATTCCAAGAGTTTGTTACAAAGGACTTGTGAGAGGGGTGATGTTGCTGAAGGCGGCAGGAGATGCTGTGGTGCAGATTTCCTTGCTGCTGTTAGTTCTGGTGTTGATGCAATCAGCAAGAGCTGTGGATTTGGTGTTCTGTAGCTGCTAGAGTAGTGGTAGCATCTTGGGACTAATTTGAAGATGTCTTATCTGTGAGGTCTTGGCTTGGTGTGCATTTGTGCTCCAGTTGCTTGCAATGACGTTTCGTCAGCCTGAGTTTCTCTTTGTACCAATTGGCCTGTGGTCTGGCTCTTGCCGTTGGGTTGCGCATGAGGGGAGCCAGGGTGTTGGAGCATGCGGTGATCCAGTTGCGGAGGTTCTTGATGATTATCCAACTTGCTTGTGTGCTGGGTGCCGGTGCGCGTAGAGGGTGGAAGTCCACTCCCTTTCTCTGATGCTTTTCCAGCTGCAGTGGATGGTGGGTCTTTGGTGGTGCGGGATGAGTATGCTGAAACTGACAAGGGTGTGGTCTGTCCAGGTCATGGTTGCTGGCTTGTTGAATGTGATGTTCCTTATTAAGGAAAAAATTGGGTCCAATAGGTTCCCGGCGGTGTGGTTGGTTTGATGACGTGCTGGGTGAAGCTAACGTTTCTGAAGTTTTCTAGAAGGGCTGTAGTGTTTAGGTTGATGCAGTCTTCTAGGTGAAAGTTAAGGTCTCCGAGGCGAAGGAAGGTGCTGACGATGATGAGGGGTACGTTGAAGTCTGTGATGTCACTGGCTAAATTGATGTATGGTCCTGGTGTTGTATATTCATGAATGTTCAACTCAATGAGAAGTAGGCTGTGACACTTATCTTGAACTTGAGGTGTTCCATGTGGCTGGTGTGTGTGTGTCTCTATGTAGATGGTGTAGCTAATGGTATCTTTGAATATGATAGCGACTCCACCTCTGGGCTTGTCCTGATGGCCTTGCCTGGCGGGGATGGCTGTAGCGATGTTCGGTGCAGTGGTTTGGTTTAGCCATGTTTCAGTGAGGTAGAGCGTTTCCGGAGCATTTATTCTAGGGTTCTAGCATCATGCTAGAACCCTAGAATAAACTGTCCTTAAATAGTTCAAGCTCTGAATTAACCTTCACCACTTACAATCTAGAGCAGTGTAAGGCATGTCCATGAGGGTCACCTGGACATCCACTGAGAAGCTTGCTGACAGCATCCAGACATGCCTTCTAAGCACTACACTGGTGCCAAGACCTCCGCCCGCACAGTCCATGGTATACAAACCAGCATGCAAGTCATACTTCACCATGACCTGGCCGTTGTGTATCATTTGAGCCAGTGAGGCCCTGAGGTCTTCCAGGACGACCAGCGAGATTTTGCTGGTAATATCTCTTTAAAGCATGGATGTACCTGTCCAGAAGGCATACCGCCTTCAAGTGTCTGAAGACTAAACTGGCCTAAGAGAAGAATATTTTTCCAAAGGCATCAATATGTTTCAACTCTGTCCGCAGGATTGGTTGGAAAGACATTAGGGGTGACTTTATTCATTAATGCCTATACCACCAGTCTTTCAGGTGTAGGGTGCCTTGACTGGGAACTGGTAGCACTAGTCTCGTACATTATTAGCTCCTAACAGTGTGAGGAGGCACTGCAGGGAACCATTTGGGATATTGGTATTTAAGCAAAGCAGTCAGCGCACTTTATGTGCACTGCTGCCTCAGTCAATGATAAGCCTGACCCAGATCGTGGAGAAGTGACTAGTTGCTATAGTGACTTCCTGAGCCCAGCTTATTTACCAAGGAAATCATTACAAAGTTCCAGAGTAGGATAAACATGCTATTTGTTCTATTTATAACAAGTATTTAATTTTTGGCTATGCAGTTAAAATTATTATTGAGCTAAAAATTGAGTTACCATGTAATCAGCATTTGACAGCAGCTATGTTACATACCTGTCAACCTCTTGGATCAAAAAAGTAGATGAAGTGAGGTGTATAAGGAGGTGATGCTATTTATTTTAGTGGGAATTGCCACTTTTTTGGACACTGATATATGTTTAAAAGCAGGTGAGTCCATTAGTCAGTAGAAGGTCAATGGTCCCCTCAGGAGCAACTTCTCCGCATCATGGGGGTGCAGTTAGCTCTTAGGCTTTTTAAAAAGCCCTTTGTGGTCTATACAACTGTCAACATTTTCCAAAGCAATTTGGCAATATCCATAAAGTCATCATAGACACCAGTGCCTCATGTTGGCAGTCCTAAAATGAAGGTAAGCCTTGGTGAATGGCCAGATTCATTCAGCTTTCTTTCGCTCAAGCGTAACATGACATTACATGACATAGTACAAGCATATCTCACTTGTAAGAAATGTGCCACAATAGTGTGTCAAAGTAATATTCCACTAGCCGATATTTGTATAACTTCTACCTGGGTGTCGGTTATTAGATTTACCAAACACTACTGTGTGGACATCCATGCCTGGCAAGAAGCCTTACCAAACTGTACTTTAAAACATTGTTCCAAACGTCTTTCTGTGTGCTGTTTACTGTGTGCACAGCTTGTGATGTACTGCTACATATTCTGCAAATGGAAAGTGCTACTTACCTGTAACAATCGGTTTGCAGCATGTAGTGTTCACATATGCCCCGCCCACCTCCCTACAATTGAGCACAAGGAAATAAGTGGGAAGGTTATACATATTTTTATCTACACCCTAACCCTTGCAAATTTACCAGTATACAAACATTAGAATAATTCTTCACTTTCTTTATATACACATTAACTCTGGAAGGACAGGAGAGCACAATCTTACATGGAGTCTGTGTCCTGGTGCATTGTGGGTTTCAGGGAAAGGACTGTGAATCACCTTGAAACCGAAACTACTCTTCTGAAGAAATGCATCTTTTATTAATCTGAGCCCAACGCTAGAAGGCAGGAGTGTGCACGGCATGTAAATCTACAACAGTACAGGCCGCGCCATTATTGTTACAGCGAAGAAATATTTTCTCGAATTACTTTTCTCTGGTAGATGAATTCGTGTTAGATGATGGGAATATGAAGATGCTGTTGTTTTTTTCATAGGATTTTAGCTGTGACAAACTGATCTGCAAACTAGTTAGTTGTTTATTTCCATCCATTGTATTTTTCTCATTAAAGGTTGAATGATGAGGCAAGAGGTCTTATTTCGGAATTGGGAAGTTCAGCAATAACCTCACTTGGTTTCAGAGACAATTGGATCTTTGTTGGTGGAAAAGGAATTAAAACTAAAAGCCCGTTTGAACAGGTAGGTGTATTGTGTTTTTATTGCAGCCCTAGGCACCGTCCTGTCTCCCAGTGATGCAGCTTGTTTAGTAGATGAGTGTTTCGATATGAAGTTACATATAATCTTCATTGTACTTTCCCCTGTTGAAACAAATATTTTACAGATTAATGAGAGCTCCCTCCATTGTGTTTATTATTGTTTTCACTCTTACAAATTCCATAGAGGATGTTAGAATACTTTTTAAAAAGCTGTTAATCCTAAAAGGTATACCACATATGTACATGCCCTCTTCTCAGGGCGCATGCATTACTTAATGCGCAGCATTACCACACAGCAATTTCTCACTTTTGCACCCAGAAAAATAGTTTTGTCAACTTGCATGTTATGGAATTCTGCTACTATAGAAAGATATTCTAACATAATAGGTATGTTTTCTTTCTGGAATATACCTCTTCCTGCAGATTCCACGCCTTATGAGTATTCTTTCCAGGCCTCAGACTGGTCTGGAAAACGTTTTTCACAGCAGCGACACTTAAGTAGTTCCACTTACTTTGGCTTTCGTGCGTAGTTTGAGGTATTTCAGCTGGCTCTGCTGAATATTTGCAAGACAGCTCAGCACCCTCTTGGTTACTCCCCAAAAAGTGGGGAGTCTGTTTCTTCAGGTTTGGTGATATTGGCAGCACTGATCCAGATGTCTCCCAGTGCAGCACTTTCATAGGCATAGGCCCTGCCATCTAAGGTGAAGTCAAAATCGGCTAAGACATTGTCTTCCAATAGTTCAGGACCTTCCTAGGCACTGACTCTGAGGTGCTACACCCGGAGCCAGCGCAGACCATGGTCTTTATAGGAGCAAATACTGTCCATGTGACAAAGGAGAAAGTCAGGACTAATTTAATCAATGGTCCATTACATGGGCACTTTCCCAGGGCTCATATGTTCGCTCATTTGGGAAAAGATTTGATTCAGATTCAGCTGCTTTGGCTAAGGAAGATGAGGACTTCAGGCTCATGGTGGAGGATGGCTCAGAGGCTGAGCATCTCCTGTCTCCTTATAATACTGATGCCAGCCTTTATTTTGATTTATTAAATGCCAATGACCTGGATCAGTGCTTCCTAAACTTTTTGGAACCACAACCCAATTTATACAACGACAACCTAGCTTTATTAGACATTATGTGCATTTTGTTTTTTTTTAGGTGATAACAGCAACTGTTTGTAAACATCACAACCTTAACCACGCCCTTCAATTTCGGGCTGTGGCCAAGATATTGATCTGCCCATAAAAATGGCAGATGGTGAACTGCCCTGGAGCTTAAACACTTTTCAGAGTGGGGTGCTGACCTGTGACATTCGTTCACAAGTAAGTTTAGGAAATTTGAGAAATCCCTTCAGCAGAAGATTATGGGGTAAGGCCTCATATCCATTTGTATGTCAAAACGAGGTCCGGTGGTGCATTTTGAGCTCTTTACATGAGCACAGATCACATTAAACAAGGTCAGGTTCATGTTATTATAAGCATGGGAGATTAGGTGATTTGCCCAGAATCAAAGGATGTTGAGCCAACAACGGGTCTTGAACCTTGCTCCCCTGATCCAAAATCGGTAGTTTGGGCCATTGGGCCACATCCATATTTCTCAATTTATGTGTGAATGTCATACACAAGTGGTATCGGTGCATATGCTCACGTATAGTGAGCACCTTCTCTGTTGAAATGACTTTGTGAAGTAAAATAGCAGTAGCAACAAATATTGGAAGGTTGACCCGGAGTTTTGCTTAAGAATACTTTTAAGGGTTTGAGGGATGTCCAGGTTATGTTTATGGACATACGCTTTGACTGAGAGCAGCTATTTATTCAGAGAAAAGGATAACTCTTTGTGGATCGCTTGAAGAACAGCATGGCTATATCTGACACCTTGGCCTGGCCTTCCCTCAATTGTAGCTCCACCACTGATGTCCGAGGTTCTGTGGTTACTTTAGGTCTGTGCAGTCCCAGCAACTACAAAATTCTCAGCCCGTCCAACAGTCTCAGCAGATGTATCATTACTTTTGAGGTAGGGGTGGATCTAGAAGGTAGCTGCTGATCCAGTCCTCACAATCTTCAGATGGCTCTGCAGCTTCTGAACCCCTCCGACACCCCCCCCCTCCCCCTACCTTCATATTATCATTAACAGGGAGGTGATCACAACAGACCTCTTGGTCCTGCAGCAGAGCTTCTAGGACTATTCCTTTCCCTCCCTAACCACCATCCCCCTTCCTTGAGTGCGTGCGCACCAGTTTATCCTCCATCTTGGAGATCGACGTCCTTGCCTTACTGGGGAAATGGGCCAAAGAAGTGGTGCCTCTGCAAGAGAGGGGCATGTGAGTAGTCAGAACCTGGAGTGTCTGCTTGCTTTTTATGCAGACTTGGCAGCCACTGTGGCGATATTTATATTGATTGTGATCTTGGCTTGTACATAGATCTGGTTTTTGATGAACTTTTTGGTGTCACTGAAGATGGTCTCAACGTCAACTGCGGTTGATTCGATGTAGACTATGATTGATTCAACTGGTGATGTTTCAACAACGACTGAGGTGTCTTCGACCTCGACGGTCGAGGATCTCTCGACGTGGAATGCTGTGTCTACGACGTGCTTATCAAGGCGAACAAGTGGGCAAATTCCCTGTTTTTGACTTCAGACATTTCGAAGTTCTTCTCCTCGACATTGATAGGAAGCAACACTTCTTCCCCTGAGGACCTCTCTCCTTTGGATCTAAATCTAGGGGAGTCCTTGGAGCGGGAGGAGGGCGCTCTGGTGGAAGAATGACCTTTTGCAAGCCTCTTGAAAATCCAGCAGCTCTCTCGTGCTGCTTTCCATGAAGTCCATGCAGTCTGATCTTCTCACTCTGTCTTTTAAAGTTCTTCTGGATTGTTTCTGACAGTTTCTGCATGAATCTGAATGATGATCCTCAGAAAGACAATGAATGAAGACCCTGTGTGGATCTGTTTGTGCCTTCTTTTTTCCATAGGAGGGGCACTGCACAAAACCTGAAGACATTCTGACAGGACAATAAACCCTTCCATGTCGAAAAAAGGTATACGAATACCCCACGTCTATAAAGATGCCGAGTGAAACACTCAAAATAAGGTTTTGGAAAGACTTCCATTTCTTTTTAGCCAAAAAAGGCAGAGCTCTGTGCCCCAGGAGCCTGAAAAATGACCTGACCTAACTGTCACTTGTGGGACATGATGGGATGCTGGCTGTGCTGTGAGGTTCTTAAAGGCGCAGCGCCAGTTTTGTTCTCAAAGCTTTCCCTTACAGCCACTTGGCTAATTCTGTCCTTCTTCTTTCTCTTTTCATTTTTCCCTATAAAAAAGGTTTGTGAAAGATTTTCTAAGATCACTTATCTTTTTCAGTGACTTATAATAATTGCCTTCTTTCTTTAAAATAAAAATAAAATGAAATGTGGCCCTCTTTAGCCTTTTATAGGCTGCACATTTTGCTTATGTGAATGCATATATTTCTTAAAGTGCCCTGGGATCCCTGCACATAGGTGGCACTATTCAGTGCTTATGACTATGATGAGGATTCCCCTGGAAGAGAACTAGGATTACAGGTAAGCAACTTTTCCATTGTTACTGAACTCAATATTTTCTTCTGTTCCAAGAAGCATTTGCATTGGATTCACATTGTGCAAGTGTGTGCCAGCAATACCATAATGGCATGATTAAAAAAATGATTTATACAAAAAAACCTCTCCTTATGAGACCTGTATTTTATCAGTCCTTATGAAACATTCTGTATTTTATTATTTTGTTGCAATTTTATCTACAACACTAAACAAAATGTTATCAGATAACTATGGGTGCTATCTTATCTTGTAAGAGGTTGATGCGATCAGGATAATTTAATTACAGAATTTTGCTTCTGGTTAGAAGTGCTGTCATACAGAAGTTGTGATGAAAGTGTTCTGTTATTTTGTGACGGCCACAAGCAGCTGGAATCCTCTTTCTATGGCTACATATTGAGGTCTCCAGTCACATATACGCTTATAATAATGTACTTTCTCAGGCATCTTTTTTCATGTTTGCAGGGTTTAAAGTTTTCCTAGATGGACTGAAAGATTTTGCCATTACAAAGTATTCTTCTCTATGTGAACTAAACCAGTTACTCTCAAAATTAGATAGATCTGCCTTTTGGAGCCTATGGGCAGGGCGGATCTGCATCACCTAACTTAAAATTTGCCTTTCTTGTGATTATTACTTGAAGAAGGTGTTTTTCACTGTTACGCTACCATAATAGTGGTTTTCTTAGGACTCAGCCTTCCTTCCTTCCAAAACTTAAAAGCGCAGCATGATCTTCTGTATTTTACATGCTGTGCATTATTCCATTATTTATTGTTTAAAGTCAGAAAACATGCTGAAACATACATAAGCCTTTGATTTGGGTGTTGGCCAAAGGTGGATTCTGGGCTTAAGCTTGACAACATTGCAAACCCCAGTGTCCCACTGCCTGACCACCATCTTTAGATTCTCTTTATGCTCTCTGTTTCGGAAGCATTGTGAAGGTCAGGATTTGGAAATCATATTTTTCGGCAGGAGAAACTGGATGTATTTTCTGGTAGTCACCAAGAGAATGTATTTGTGCCAAAATTATACAGATGGCAAGGATTCACACTGAAGTTGATGTTTAGGTGAATTACTTCATACTTTGAACGTACGGGGAGCTAGGTTGTATAAAATGAATCGAAAAGGAGTTTTTGTTTTGTATTTATATTAGTTATTTTCATTGTTTTTGGTGATGAACAAAACGCAGTTTAATTTCTTTCCACAATGTCGACATCTGTATTACTGTGTGAAATTGCAAGGTTTGTGTCTCCCGCTGCACCACAATGATACTTGCCATAGCGTTTGCATTTTCAAGCCAAAAACTTTGAAAACTCACAGAGGAGCTGTAGGCCTTCTACTCTGTGGCATTGAGATCCACATTTGGGGGCGTGCTGACTATGACGGTTCTGACATGAAGTAAACTGAATTAGTACAGAGTAACTTTGATTTCTTCAGTGAGGAGCATGAAACATAAATTGGTTCTCCAACTTTACTTTATTGAAAAAACTAGACCTTCATGCCACCAACAGAAAGGTTTTGGAGGTGAAAACCTCTGAATTGAAAGATGGCTACAGGGGCCTACGGGCAGGGGGAAATGTGCCTTACGGCAAGAGTAGGGAGCATACCTTAGGGTTCCACTGGCCCAAGACTGGCAAAGGTGCGGTTATCCTCCTTATCTGCCCTTGCTGTGACTAAGTCGGAGCCTGCCCGGGACCCCAGACCTTCTACACATCACTGATGTGCCCATTTCCATCAGTGCTAAGACAACATTGTGACAGTTGACATGCTGAGATAACCTTCACCTTTAAAATCCATTTTGACATCTGGGATTTTAGTATGTCTAGGTAGATCCCATTTGGTTGCTTTTGTGTTGAGGAGATAGGGGGGGCATTCTCCAAAATCCACCGTTAAATCTTAGGAGATTGTTCATCCCAGCCAAACTACCCAAAAGCATCATACTGTTTCCTAGCTGCTGAGGTACTTGTAAGCCCATCCCAACTTCGTGAAGCAATTCCCAGCTTCCTACTTCTCCATAAATTCTGGCCACCATGTGCAGATGAACTCATTCTGACCAGCCTACCCTTTCTGTTCCTAGTCCTCATCCTTTGCTTTGTTACAACAGAGATGACTGCCTGCTATATAGACAGAAGACACATGGGAATAAAAAAGCAGGAAGGCCCTTCAAGAAAGAAGCACAATAAACCTCATTTACGCATGTCTAGAGATTGAAGATCAGAGAAGAGGCTAGACAGAGATTTGCATCCCAGGACAATCCTAGAGTCACTGTATCCTAAACTGAGACCAAAGCACTAACTTATGGTGGAAGTCACTCTTCTTTCTACTTTATTGAGATATTTCACCTCCTACTACTATAAACTCACAGGGCATGGCTATGAGCACATGTTCGATGAGAGCATCGGATTCGCCCCACCCCCACCCCACCAATCGTATCTCTGGATTGTCTGGTCACCTTCCATGGGCTTACTAGCCCAATATAGAAGCTTTCTATAGGGGCAATGGTGAATTAAACTTCAGTGAACTTTGAGACTCTGCCTTGAAAACCTAAATCTGGGGGCTCTAGTCCCCTGGCTAACGAGGTCTTTGTTGCATACCCTTGTGACATCCTTACACATTAATCCGGTGGAGAGGTGTATGGAGAATAAATACACATCTCAAGTCAGGCCCTTTTTTCCTTTGAGAAACCCCTCTACCATACTCTTCCATGGAGATATCTTCAAACATTTTTGTGCCGAGACCCCCCCGTGCACCCGAGTAAAATATTTTCCTGTCATTCCTCACCTTCCATCACTTTAGGGATGTGCAGTAAAGATGAAGGGTCGGGTAAGAGGGGCAGGAACGGGTGGGGCTTATTAAATCTCACTTCTCCTCTGCCTTCTTAAAAATGTGTTTTATATAGCACTAAATACCACAATTCTGCCTTCTCTAAGCAATGTAAGCAACAGATGCTATTTTAAAAAAACGAATGCAAAAGAGAGCATCTGCACTTCTCCCCTTCCCGGGACCATCACTCCAAGACCTCCGCAGACTGTCCCTCTGCCTGTTTATAATAACGGCTTGTGTTTAATATACCACAACTTACACACTTATCCCTTTTTAAGGGGGCTTTGAAAGTAACAAATGTTAATAAACAAAAAAAGAGCCCCTGCATCTCCACTTAAGTCTCCCTGCCCAACGCTCCTTTGAGGCCCCCAACAGGCTATCCCTATGCTCCACAGTAGCTTCTCTCATTGCTGCAAGTAACATGTTGAAAAAGAACCACTTAACATCACCTCCCTCTTCCGGACCTTCTTCCCTAGACCTTCAGTAGGCTGCCCCTCTGCTCTTTAAAAATTCATGAAATACAGTGCTACATATTGCACTTCTGCTTTACTAAGCACTGTTGGCAGCAGATGCTTTAAATATATATAGGAGCCCCTGTGCCTCTCCCATTCCCTAGACCTTCACTCTGAGACCCCCACAGAGGCTGTCTGTCTGCCAATTAACTCCTGGTTTGAACAATGCTCCATGTTGCTCTCTTAACTATTCTAAGGACTGTAAGGAACAAATGTTATAAAAATAAAAAGAAGAGTCCCCCAGCCTCTCCTCCTACCCCTGAGTTTCATTAAGACTCCCAGATTGTCCTTCTGTCACTTTGTAAAAGCGATTGAGTCCCTGCACATTGCCCCTTTCCTTGGACCATCACTCTAAGGCCCCCAACAGGCTCTCATTCTGCCTCTTTGCAAAAAGTTGTGTCCCTTCGTTCATTGTTGTCCTTTGGTCCATTGCGAGTGTCCCCCAAAAGTCTGTACACTTCTCCATCCCCTCCGTGTCTCGCTCTCCTCCTCTGAGCCACTGCTGAGAGAGACTCAAAAATCTGGATACACTTCCACCTCCCAACCCTAACTCACCTTGAGTTCCATGTGCAAATAAAGGAAGCCTGGAAACAATCAAGGTTGCATGTCCAAGCTGTTCTTCTTCACAGGCACATGCCTGTGCTGCCCCACTGGGAACTGCCCTGACCTTATGGCCCATCCGAAAACCAGCTGAGAAAATGTATGCCTTCCCTGGGCCATGTAGATACTGACATGCTTCTAGCATGGTAGTTCCAGGAGATGCTCTTCTTGGCTTTATCTCATGACTCCTAACAAAAGAATATGGATATACTTTTAAGTGGTTCCTTTGTTTACACCATGCTTACAGAAGACTAAGTTCAGAGCATGAAATAGGAGACTGAAGCCCACAATTCAGTAGATCTTGAAAGGAAGAGTGTTTTCAGAAATACAGTTTAAGGACCGTGTATGAGGTCAGCAGTGCCCCCAGTTCCCTTGTTGGATTCAGCACCAAGAAAAAGCAGCAACATATGCATTTTTATAAAAAATTTAAATCTTTTATAGAATGAGGTTTCCAACAGTCTTTCTTGGACAAAAGAAAAGCTCTGACCACACTGGTTCCTATTGGGGTTGATTATTATCTGTCATTTCTCTTTTGGGCAAAGGATAAAAGAGGACAGTTGGATGTTATACATTGTCAAGATTGGATACAAATTCAGGCAACCATCCTCTCCAGCCAACATTCCACCAACGAAACTGAGGTCCGTTCTCCTGCACATAAGACAGGATGTTCATTCGCCCTTCAAGACAACAGACTGGATCTTGTGCCTGAACAACAGATTAGGAGTAACCATACCTGCTTAAAAAGAGCAAAGAATAACAGTCATACTATATCTGAGGTTTGCACTGAAACGGTTTGAGAGAGAAATTAAGGATAGTAATTCTATATCGGGTTTTGCTGCATCTACAACAAGAAGGTTAGATGGGATTCATACAGCTGCCAGATGCATATTTACAAATTCCGATATGCAGAAATCACAAAAGGTTCTCCAGTATTGGATCTTTTATGGATTCACATGCTTGAATCATGGGGTAGAAGTGGGAGTCCCACGGTACCATAATAAAACAGTATGCATCATTACAATAGGCTGTTATGGGAATAAACAGTCACTTTAGTAGCCTATCTGTGACATTTTTTAAAAAGGACCAAACTTGAACTATAACCAATCAGGCAACAGCACCCTGTAGAATACTCCAAAGAGAGAGGCTGAATTCCTCAGATTTCCTACCGCATGTTATGTGAAGGGAGTCACCCTGAGCTCTGCTCAGTTTTTTCTTCTCTAGAGTCAGAGGTTTATCCTGACAACTACCATGTCTGATATTTCCAAGATAGGCCTCTTAAGATCCCGCAAAACCTGTGGAAGGAAAAAGCTGCATGTGGATGACCCACATAAAGACTCTCTTAATTGTCTCTTCCCCCAACACAAGGTAAAGGAATGAAAAATATGTCACACTTTTTCCTCCAAGACCTTGAAGAACAAGGAGTGGAGGCTCCTTCTATGGCTACAGAATGCTAAAACTCTGAGATAGCCACTTATGAGGACGACAGTGGCACGTCCGTTAGGTCACATAAAAGAGCAAGATCCTCTGACCAGGGGACATCTGAGCAGGATGGCCTTAAAAACCTATCACAAAGCACCTCTGAGAGAGGAGAAAAGAAAGCCTATCTCCACAGAGGCAGCCTCTTCTCAGCCCAGCACTCTATCTGTGAAGACTGGGGAATGTCAGTAGACTTAGTCTACTGAACCGTTGACGACAAGGCATAAAACTCCTCTCAAAGCCCTGTCGACGGCAACATCACCATCGACAGTTGTATCGTCGACAGTCACCACCATCTCGCCTACGAGACCATCGTTGGCGAAGACCACGACGACAGCCGTGGACTCGCCTATCCCGTCGACAAGGATCCTGTCATCCACAAAGACACTGTCGCCGTTTACACTACTGCCGACGACACCTACGACTGGATTCCTACCGATGATGCCGAAATTCACAGGGCAGTCAGACATCTTGCCAGCGACTATCACAACGACATCGTAGACGGGACTGTCGACGATGATAAAAATTACAAAAGTTAAAAGAACAACTCTTAAGACCAGAGTCAACCTCTCCTAGAAAGTTTCACCTCTTCCCCCAAGTCACCTATTAGACCTGGAAGAGTCTGACGACAGACCTTTTGGGGCAGCACAAAGCCCATCAGAACTCCATGTTAAATACCAGGATGCCAACGACATGGAAGAAGAGCAATATTACCACCATTATTATGCCCCTCCCTCAAAGAGGCATTATGAGCACTATCAATATCATACTCATCCACAACCCAGGCATGATGATGTACAGGTGCACGTCGCTCTGCCAAGATATTCAGGCCATACTTAGTGAAGCCATTGACATCGTTTTTCTTACGGAAACCTGGCTCAAGGCTCACTCTTCATCTATTCTTGACCTGCTCTCTCCCCCGGGTTACTCCATCCTCAGAAAAGATAGGCTTGACAAAACTGGAGGGGGCCTAGCCATAATCTATAAAGATGAACTCCAACTCTCCCTTGTTCAGAATCCCGATCAAGCTACTTTCGAATACATTGGAGCTGAACTTAAAGTTCAGGGTTCCCCTCCTATTCGGCTACATAATATCTACCATCCCCTGGTGACCCTTTGCCCTTTGTGGAGGAATTGTCTGACCTGCTTTCCCAAGCCTCGATTTCCAACTCCAAAAACCTCTTCCTCGGAGACTTTAATATTCACTGGAACAATAAGGATGATCCCTCGGTTAACATCCTCAATGACCTCCTCGACGTTACTGACTTGAATCAACTCTGCCATTTGCCAACACATTCCAAAGGGGCTACTCTTGACGCTATCATTACTAGCAAAGATCTGGCTTCCTTTCCCACATTGTCCCCATTGACTGGTCGGACCATCACCTTATCCTCTTCACGATCAACAGCGCCGTACGTCCCCTTCCCCTAAAAACATCAAACATAGGAAATTAACCAGAAATCTTCACCTTATTCCTCCAGGCGTACTGGAGACTAAGATTAAAGCAAAACTTCAACGTTCACCTCCCTCACAAAATGCTAATGACTTTACCAAACACTACAAAAAATACATCATCGAGGTCCTTGACCAAATTGCCCCAGCCAAATTAAAACCACAAAAAAACAACCCAGCCAAATCCTGGTTTAATGCTGATCTCAACAATGAGAGACGCTCGCTTAGGCTGACCGAACGCACGTGGAGACAACACCCCTCCACTCTAAATCTTGCCCTCCTCAGAACCGCAAAGGCTAATTACAAAAAACACATCCTCAATGAAAAGGCCTCCTTCTTCGGCGCACAACTCGACCGGGCTAAAAATAGACCCAGGGAACTATTCAGCATTATCAAAAATCAAACAGCTTCTGCCCCCCCAAATTGATGGCCTCTATCGAAAGATGTGAAGAAATTGCGAACTTCTTTTCCGAAAAAATCGCCAAGATTGATCTATCCTTTGCCGTAACCCTCCCACCACAGTGCTCATCACACCTCCATGACCTCCCATCCAAGTCTCCTTTCACACCTTCGCCCCCTCCTGACTCTGTTCATCTCCCTCCCGCCGTCGCCCCTCCGGATCATTTCCTCACCAGCCCACAGCTAAAAAATAATGCATCTTGGCTTAACTTCAGCCCAGTTACAGAGCGGGAAGTCCTCAACATCATCACTAAACTTAAACCCTCCTCTCATACCTTGGACCCTCTCCCCGCTAACCTTGTTCAAGATTTAAAGCATATCATTGCACCTTATTGGACTACCATCATCAACTCCTCCTTGGCCACAGGGTGTGTCCCTGTTTCCCTCCAGCTTGGCCAAATCACTCCCACCCTCAAAAGCTACTGCTGACCCCACCGACCTTAACAATCCGCGTCCTATCTCTAATCTTCCTCTTCTATCCAAGGCCCTCGAAAAATGCGCCTTGCTCCAACTGGACAAGCACATTGACTCTTTCAGCCTTTTGAACACATTACAGTCAGGCTTTAGAAAGGGCTGCAGTACTGAAACTGCTATTCTCAACATTGTTGATGACATCCATCACTCCCTCGACAAGGGGGAAACCTCCCTTCTCATTCTTCTTGACCTCTCTGCTGCTTTCGATACTGTTAACCACTCCGCCTTACTCAACACCCTCAAAGATCGGTTCGGCTTCAATGGTCCTGTCCTCGAATGGTTCACCTCCTTCTTTCACCACAGAACCCAACAAATTAAAATCAGCCATTGCCTCTCTAAATCTATTCCTGTCTCCCTGGGTGTTCCCCAGGGTTCTATTCTCTCTCCCTCTCTATTTAACCTCTTCATGGAACCCCTCACCCTCATTCTTAAGCAAGCAGGAATCAACTACCACCTCTATGCTGACGATACCCAGCTTTACTATAAGATCAAACCCCAAGCTGACATTCTGCACCTCAATGATGCCCTGACTAAGATTCAACAATGGTTCCATCACAATCACCTTAAACTCAACCCTAAAAAACGGAAGTCATTCTCTTCGCTCCTAAAAACAACCGGCTCCCCATTCAACACTGGATCTCTGACCTTAAAGCTCTCAACTGCTCTTTGTCCACCTCTAACTCAGTTAAATCCCTCGGAATAAGCATTGACCAGAACCTCAGCCTTTCTCCCCACATAAAAACGCGGCCAAAGGCGCTCTCTTCTCTCTACATCACCTCAAGAAAATCAAACCCTTCATTCCTGCTGATGACTTTAAATTAGTTGTTCAATCACTAGTACTTTCTAGATTGGACTATGGTAATGCCATTCTCTCTGGAACACCGAAAGTCCACCTAGCCCCAATCAAATCAGTCCTTAACCTCGCGGCCAGGCTTATTTCTGATTGTAAGCGGTTTGACCACATCTCCCCCATCCTCAAAGATCTCAAATGGCTTCCCATCGAAGGCAGATCCACCTGCAAGGCTTTATGCGTAATGCAAGCATTCTTGTATCATCATACCTCATTGTATCTCTCAGAAAAACTCCACAAAGCGGGCTGCTCTAGAGAAATGAGGAGCACAAATACTCTCATGCTAGTACCTCCCTTGGTAAACAAGAAATCTACCCAGTTACGCTCTTTCTCCGGAAATGCGCCTATTATCTGGAACTCACTCCCCAAAGATCTACGTTGCAACCCCTCCTACCTCAGCTTCAAAAAAGATCTCAAGCGGCACCTTCTCAACAAATACTGGGGTTCTTAATCCTGCCACCTAACAGGGTTTCACAACCTGCCCATGACGGTGCTATGTTCTCACCACATTATACCTGACTTACTAGCCCCTCCCTCTCATTCTTACATATACTTCCACCCTCCCCCTACTAGTTTTCTTATAATCACTGCCTACTCCTGCATGCTATCTCATCTCCCATCACCCTCCTCAGTTCCCCCCTACCTCCATACTTTCTCCCCCCCATCCCTGACCACCCACGCTAGCTCAACTATCCAATCTCTGGTTATGGCCTAATTGTACTCCTTATTTTCTTGTCCATTTATTTACTGTTCTTTGCATATTGTTCTTATTATCTTGCACTTTTCCTTTTTGTACAAATGTTATATTGCAATTGGTTCCTCTCCCAACCCTTGTAAAGCGCTCTGATACCTTTGGGTCTAGCCAGCGCTATATAAAACCGTTTAAATAAATAAATACTGCAAGATTACAGGAAAAGGTTCCCTGAACCTCCGCAGGAGCAGCCAGTAATATCACCTCAACCTTCCTCTCCGGCTACTCCAAGACACATTCCTCCACCTATCACGCCCAGAATGACACCTGCGTCCAGCATAGCGGCACCACCAAGAGAAGACCCAACCTTTTCAGAAGAAAAAGAGAAGAAGGCGAGATCCCGGAACCTCAACCTCCACGGGATGAGTGGGATGATTACCTTATCCCCACTCCGTCTCCTCCCCGCCGCAACCTTCAGATCCTCTACCAGAGGACATCGGGGGGCTATCATAATTTAATGAACCGGGCGGCAACAAGATTCCACCTCCGAATTTCTGTTGAGCACTCAGACTGTTTCCTCTATGACTTCAAAGAACAAGCAAGGAAGTCAGTCAGAGCCATCCCCACCACTTACTATATCTGGAAGGAGGGGATTACAATTATGAAGAACCCGGCTACGGTGGCTGCAGTGCTACCTCGCATAGATAAAAAAAATACAGGGCTCCAGAGTATTCCCCCGCTTGCCTCACAGGTCATCCCAAGCCAGATTCCATGATTTCACAAGCGGCGCAGTGGTGCTCAAAGAATCCTTCCGCTCCCATCTCTACGTCACCAGACAAAGAAGGCAGGCACTTAGACAACATAGGGAAGAGGTTCTCCTGCATGTTTGCCATCACCGTTTGAGCAGCCAACTCTCAAGCGATCCTCGGTCGCTACGATCGGCAGAGGTGGTCCAATATCAGCAGCCTCATCGGCCTAGTGCCTGACTACAAGAAAGCGAAAGCAGGAAAAATTTTGGAGGAGAGTGAGTGCACTTCCTCTGAAATTATAGATTGTGCAGGCTTTCGTAAACTGGCTGAGGCATCGGTCTTGAGACATCAAGGATGGCTGAAGGCCACATCCTTTAGACCGGAAGTACAATCTAAGATCTTAGATATGGCCTACTACGGGGAAACTCTGTTTGGAAAGCATATAGACTTGGCGCTATTGGTGATAAAAACAGACACGGATACAGTTAGGTCCCTTGGCACCCTTCAATTCAAGAAGTTGCCCTTTCGGAGGGCTCGTGGAAGAGAGTTTTCAACCTACAGAGAAGGGTATCAACGGTCCCAACAATACCAGCCCTTCCATACCCAATATAGACTTGCCTACCAACATCAGGCGAGCTGTCAATCGCCCGCAGCGGCCTATACCAAACAAGGCCCTTGCTTGAAGCAACCTCTCCAGGGTCTTGACACAGGTCATAAACAGTGACCTAGACCAGGTGCCGGCTACATCCACTTCTTCCCATCCCGTAGGTGCGAATATTACCAACTACCTCCCTCAATGGAGAGATATAACATCAGACAAATGAGTATTGGACCTAGTCACCTATGGCCATACCCTGGAGTTTGTACAGAGACCACCAAACAATTCTCCAAGGGGAGCACACACCCCTAGTCTTCACTTATTGAGAAAAGAAGAACTCTGCATGCTTGCCCAGGAAGCAATCGAGAAAGTTCAATTTTCACAGAAAGACATGGGCTTCTACTCCTGCTTCTTCCTTAAGAAAGAAAACGGGAATGGAGGCCCATCCTAGACCTGAGGGAACGGAACAAATTCTTAGGATGGTCACACTCTCCGACATCTGCATCTCCTAAAAAACGGAAATTTATGACAACTCTGGACTTGCTGGATGTGTATTTCTACATCCCCATACATCCCAAACACCACAAATATCTTTGCTTCACCGTAACCGGTACCCATTACCAATTCAGAGTCCTCCCATTCGGCCTCAAGTCAGCGCCTCACATCTTCACCAAGGGCCTGCCACCAGTAGCAGCCACTCTCAGACACCAATGTCACCAGATTTTTCCCTACCTGGACAATTGGCTGCTAAAAGCTGCAACACCATTGTAAGAATCCAGAGCCACAAAAGCTTGTCTCACATTGTTTCGCAAGCTGGGTTTCACTGTCATATTTCGGAAGTCAACAACTATTCCAAAACAAAGCATAATGTTCCTAGGATCCCATCTGGATACAATCCAGAATAAGGCTTATCTTTCTCAAGATGAACAACAAAGACTAAGAAATCTGGCAGTCAAACTCTCAGGAATAAAGTCGGCTTCAGTGCATCTGTACAAGTTGCTGCTGGGCATTATGTCCTCTGCAGTTAATCTAGTACCTCTTGCATGCCTGAAAATGAGACCATTGCAAGAGAAGTTGCAAAAAGAGTGGATCCAAGCAGAAGGGTCATTCGAGGACATCATAGCCATCACCCCAAGAATGATGGAAACGCTAGCTTTGTGGTCTCAGACCTCTCATCTCTCAAAGGACCTCACGTTTTTGCCTCAGATACCCGAATTCATCGTAACAACAGATGCCTCTCTGCAAGGCTGGGGTGGTCACCTGCAGGACCTGCAGATTCATGGGAAGTGGTCTGTGCTCCAGTAGACCATGCATATCAGCAGACTAGAACTGAAATCCATCTTTCTCACCATCCAAGCCTTTCTTCCAAGGAGAGCAGGTTCTTCTGTGCTGGTTCGTACGGACAATACGACCAGCATGCACTATATCAACAAGCAAAGGGGGTACATGGTCATTAACGTTCTGCCATAAGGCCCGGAATCTGTGGAATTGGCTCACAACCCACAAAATATCTCTGAGAGCCGAGCATGTGTCCTGATTAAACAACACCTTAGCAGACACATTCAGCAGAGCCAAAGACAATTGCCATGAGTGGGAACTCAATCAAATGGAGATGGTCAAGATATTCTCATGCTGGGGCAAATCAGCATTGGATCTCTTCGCGACAGACAAGTACACCAAATGCCAGTTCTAGGCCAGTTGGTACCCACTCCCATGGTCGTGGGGAAATGCCTTTTTGATCAGATGGTCTGGGATTTATGCATTTGCATTTCCTCCCTTCCCTCTCAAACCGAAGGTTCTCAACAAAATGAAAATGGAACACTGTCGCCTCATCCTAGCTGCTTCCAGGTGGCCCAGGCAACACTGTTTTACAGAGCTCCTCCTGATTTTGGAACCCAGTCCCATTTCCCTCCCAGCAACGCAAGCACTGTTGAGCATGAAACAGGGCTAGGTCCTACTTCCGGAACCAGCCTCTCTCCACGTGTGTTCATGGCTCCTGATTTCTAGGAGTTCAAAGACCTAGACATTCTTCAGGACTGTAGGGATAGCCTATCCAAAGCAAGAGCGGAAACCAAGAACAAAACATACAAGTTGAAATGGAAGGTATTCTGTTCATGGTGTCAACAATCTATCCTTCATCAGTTGGAAGCATGACCTGAGCAGATTGTGCCTGATCTCCTATCCCTCGCTGGATCGGGATTAGCGCATGCGTCTGTCAAGGTTCACTTTGCAGCAATCTCATGCTGCAGATGTTCATCTTACTCTCTCTCCCCCCTTCTGTTTCACAAGAACCATCAAACAATTCATGAAGGAATTATTCAGAGCTTTCCCTTCGGTATGAGCTCCTCCTCCGGAATGGCATCTCAATGTAGTTCTCTCCCAACTTATGAAACCCCTATTTGAACCCATCCACAAAGCAGACCTGAAGTTTCTCACATGGAAGGTTTCATTACTGTTGGCTCTAACTTCAGCTAGAAGAGTCAGTGAAATAAAGGCTATCACAACGCAGGAGCCTTTTCTTCACTGATGATTATGTGCTTCTCAGAACAAATCCAAAGTTCGTTCCCAAGGTTCCATCTCAATTTCATCTCAACTAACCTATCATACTTCGTACTTTTTCCCCAAATTCGGATCCACCAGCTGAAAGGTCTCTCCATACTCTGGACATCAAACGATGTCTTAAATTCTATTTACATTGTTCTAAACAAATACAAAAAACTGATCAGCTCTTAGTGTTATGGACATTCTCAACAATGTGCTTCATTCACAAAAGCAACTATTGCAAGATGGATTTCTGCTACCATCCAGTTTTGCCATTCAAAGGTGGCAAACCACTCACACTCAAGGCAAGGGCGCATTCAGCAAGGGCAGTGTCTACTTCGGCTGCTCTGTTTGTAGGCGTTCGATTGGAAAAGATATGCCGTGCTGCAACATGGAAGAGCACCCACACATTCACGCAGCAATACTGCCTGGAATCGGTGCACCGCAGTGATGCAGCCATAGGACAGGCGGTGTTATGCCATCTGTTCCAATAAAGTGAGCCTCTGTTAGTAGAGGTTTTTATTGATATTTCAGTATAGATTCATATAATGTTTTTGTATACTACATGATTGTTTCATCATATATAGAGTAATTATACTTTAGATATATAGATATGTATTAAGCGGTTGCCCTCCATCCTCAAAGGGCACTAAAAATACTCCATTGTTTACCCACAATAACTGCTTGCTATTCTGATTCAAGCATGTAAATGTATGAAAGATCCAATACTGGAGAAGAAAATGAGTTACTTACCTATAACTGCAGTTCTCCAGTGTTATCTTTTATAGATTCACATGCAACCCACCCTCCTCCCCTGAGAGGCTCCCCTTATAGCTCTGGATGTTATTCCCACTTGTACTTTAAAATCTGAGGGATTCAGCCTCTCTTGGGAGTATTCTACAGAGTGCTGTCGCCTGATTGGTTATAGTTCAAGCTTGGCCCTTTTTTTAAAAAAAAGGACATAGTCTATTAAAGGGACTGTTCATTGCCATTATAGCCTATGGTAATGATGCATAGTGTTTTATTATGGTACTGTGGGACTCCCACTTCGACGATGGGGAATGATTCAAGCATGTGAATCTATGAAAAATACCAGTACTGGAGAACTGCAGTTACAGGTAAGTAACTAATTTTCTTTCTGGGGTTTCGAGTAGTAGAAGTCCTTCTTTTCAGCTACGGGCAGCCCTCACTATCATTCGCCTAGTTCATTGCAGCGGTAGCAGGATAGCAGCAACCCTACGAAGTAAAATCAGCTCAGCCAAGAAACTCCCAACAGAAACATAAGACATCTCTAGATGTTCTTTAATGCCTCAGCCAGCAAATCATCTCTAACCAGAAAATCATTGATTATGTTCAAGTTATCCAAGACTTGGATACATAACTTGCTAAATTATTTAGGAGTATTTCTCATATACCCAAAAGAAGCTTCAACAAGACTCAGTTTACAACAATCAGACAGGTATTCATCTCTCGGTCACATGGCATCCTAACCTATATATTCGGGGTATACTTCGGCAGATTGCACATGGATTCCCTGTAAAACTGCCTGGAAGCCCAACGGTTTCAAAACCACATAGGAACAGGGAATAAAGAATTTACATGAGCAACATCTCCATTCATTCTGTGTCACAATAATGCAAAAAATCTAATATGATCAAAGGGTCCCATTTCGGAAACCTTTCAGAGAACACATGGACAACCACTCTGCTCAAGAGAACTGGTCTATTTCAGAGTAAAAACATCAAATCGGCATACTGGAATTGGGGATGGTAACGAAATGCTTCCTTCTGTCAGTCTCTGCAACATCTTCAGATGGACAACACTATAAGGATTGTTTACCTCCACAAGCTGGGGTAACACGATTGATTCCTCAATCAATCAGGCAATGATCTGTTGCAAGGGGAATAATACAGACTTTGGTGCATCTTCCAGCCCTTTATATTTTTGAAGCTGCGTTGAGTAGGAACCTCATGAAAGAACATTAATGGGTGCTGCTTAACAGTTCTCTTTGAGACATCTTCAAAATCACTCAACTTGTCACCACCTGAGAAAATGCAAAATGCTACACTTCACAGGTGTCCAGAGACCCAAGCTATGGGCGAATGCCCTTTCAATGGATTGCTGATTCCACCCCCGACCTTCTCCCCCTCTCACTGCTACCACAGAGGAAGCTGCTGTACCAACCAGACTAACCCATCTGAATGTTATGTAAGTGTTAGAAATGGGGGTCTCTAGTTGGCAATGGCTGGCCACTGTCCAAGTAGGGACCCTTCTTCCTAAGTCAGAGTGAGAGGGCTACCCTCTTTAATAACCCTGCTCAACCCTGTGGTAACGTAGCATGAGCAGGTAGGCTTATCTCAGAGGCAGGGTGTGAAGCATTTATGACCATACACAGTAACACAGTGAGGAACACTACAGAGGGACACCACACAAGTAGTTATAAAAATAAGTATCTTTATATAAAGGCAGATTTATCACAAGACCAATAACTGTAAAAGCCACAATACTGTCAAAAATAGGATAGCTGTTGAAGGGCTGTCAAAGATAGTTCAAAGGTTGCAAGAATAAGGTTCAAATTCAAGGCAGTGGTCTCTGCGACCCTTTCTCTCATAAGACTGTCAAAAAATAGGATGGCTGTTGAAGGACTGTCAAAAAATAGTTCAAAGGTTGCAAAAATAAAGTTCAAATTCAAAGCAGTGGTCTCTGCGACCCTTTCTCTCACAAAGTACCTGGGTTTAGTAGCAAAACCAACAAAATGTCGCAAAGAAGTGGTAGCGATGATTCTCGGCACGCGAGGCCGGCGATGCGTTGAAATCCTTGCCGCAAGGGAGGATGATGCGCTGATCTGCGTGATGCGTGCGGAGACACTGCGACCAACTTCTGCACGCTAGGCGCCGATGCGATGACTTTCTTGCCGCAAGGGAGAAGTCGATGCGACGATCCTGTTGCGCTGTGCGATTGTGTTGCAATGCGAAGAGATGACGCTCCGCGAGGGAGCGACGAAATCCGGTGCGATGCGATGAAAATGGCGGACGCACGGCGTCCGCAAAGCGATGTCTTGAAGCGATGATTTCTTTAGGGGTTGCGGCGCCGGCGACAGCAGCGCGATGATTTTTCCAGCGCGTCTCAGCTGCAGCGGCTCGCAAAGGGGCGTTAGCGATGGTTTCGTGTTGCGAGCACCCAGCGGCAGCAGCGCGATGATTTTTCCAACGCTCTCGGCTGCAGCGGCTCGCAAACGTGCGTTAGCGACGATTTCCAGCACTCTTTTCTCTGAAGCAAAACTAGAGGCCCTGGAACTCACAGGAGCCTCATCAGCAGATAGCAATCCTCGCAGGGAGGAAGCAGGAGGTTGGTGGTGGAGTCTGATGTGCCTGAGACTCCAGCAGGAGGCTAGCTCTCTTCCTAGCCCTTGGGTAATTTCTGTAACAAAAATAAAAGTTCTCTCAAAAGTTCCTTTTCCTCTTCTTCAAGGTCCAGTGGTCACTGCTGCAGGCCAGAGCAAGAAACAACACACAAGCACAAGGACAGTCACTTCCTGCAGATTCCTCCAGTGGCACGGACAGAGTTTCCTCTCCAGATCCAAAAGCAATACAAATTGTAGGGGTTTGAGCACAGATATTTATACCCCAAAAGTCTTTGTTCTCACAAGCTACAAGTCACTGAGCCTAGCCAGAACCAGTTCTGGTCAGTCCTGGAGCACTTTGTTTACCAGGCTGCATTCTTCCTTTCAGAAAGAGGGGTCTGCTAGCAGACACACAGTAGGAGGTGGAGCCAGCATTCACCTTGCCAGGCACAGCCCTATTCAGGTCAAGGAGCCACCCCTCCCCATACTCTAAATGCAGATCTCTCTATTCAACCCAGGTCTGACTCAGCCTGCCCTGCCCCTCCAAAACCAGACAGCCAATACACATAACAGCAGAGCACACTGGAAGGCTTAGGCAAGAAAATACCTACTTTCTAAAAGGGGTATTTTCAAACACAGAATATAAAAATAAACTTCACTAAAAGATGTATTTTAATATTCTGAGCTCAGGCATACTAAATTCGTTTTTCTACCATGTTCCTGGGGTCAGTCAGGACTATAGGATGTAATAGCCAAACTGCCCATTCTAGCCTATGAGGAACAGGTAGCCTTACAGTAGTGAAAAACGAAATGGGGTGTAATTCACTACCAGGACATGCTACACATACCAAGGCATGTCCTACCTTACACATACAATGCACCCTACCATAGGGGTGACTTACAAGATGCCAAGGGAAGGTTCAGGGGCTGGGAAGTGGGTGCACTTCACAGCCAAGGTGGCAGTTCTGGACTGCACACAGACACTGCAGTGGCAGGTCTGAGACACACTTTACAAGCTGCTTCTGTGGGTGGCGCAAACCAGCGCTGCATGCTCAACAGCAGCATTTGGTTTACCAGCCCTGGGCACACACAGGCCACACTACTAGGGACTAACAGGTAAACCAAATAAGCCAATCAGGGATATACCAATTCACATAGACGTATTTACAAAGGGAGAGCATATGCACTTTAGCACTGAACAGCAGTGGTAAAGTGCCCAGAGTCACAAAACCAACAGAAACAGGTCAGCAAAAATACAGGAGGCAGGCAAAAGTTTAGGGGTGACCCTGCAAAAGGGCCATTTCCAACACAACCCCCTTCCAGCCAAAACGCAGGGTAGACCAATCACTACTTTGATGGGCTTCCTGCTTCGGGCGATAGAACACGGAACTGGCCCGCAACTGCAGGGGCATATGCCAGCTCTACTCCAATCTGAACCCTGGTGGATCCCTCTGTCCACACTCCTAGGGCCCACTAAGATAACCAATGGGGAACTCTTCCCCTCACCTGTGGACTTCACCTGTGCAGCATCTAACCTTAACTGGCCCCCAGGTGTGTCCCAACAGATAAACAACAAGCTCCCAGTAGTCACTGACAGTAGTCAGTGATGAAATCCAAGCCCTATACCTCTCAGGGCTCTCAAACTTTTGTGGCATCAGAGAGTGAGGGGCAGTAACCCCAGGTGCCTGGCACCTTTTGTACACTCTCCCTCCTGTCAGGTCAGGCAAAGCACCCGGACACTGACCCACCAGCCCTGGGCCTGTGCCCAGCGGCTGGGCCAGAGACTGGGGTGGGCTCTCTCACACCCGGTCCTCCTCTTTGGGGCTCGGTACCCTCCCACCTGGAGCGATACCCCCTTCCAGAATTGTCAGGGCACCTGTGGCAGGGGCCCTGCACAACTCACCCACCAGTTCAGGGGTTCTATCCTGCAACTGGTATCCCAGCCTAGGGTCTGTACCCTTAGACTGGGCGGAGGTCAGGGGTGAGGCTTCCTCTCCCTGCCCCTTTACTGGGGCCTGGCACCCTCCCACCTGGAGAGGTGCCCCCATAACACAAACCGGGAGGGGCACTGTTAGCAGTTGCCCCTTCCTCCAGATCAGGGGGACACCCTGAACCTGGCCCCCCAACCTAGGGTCTGTACCCTTGGGCTGGGCCTGTGCCTGGCAACCCAGGACTTCTGGGGGCGTACACCAAGTCCCCCCAAGGAAAATACAGTCTTCTACTAGTTCAGGGCCTTGTCCCTGCAACTGATCCATCAACCTGGAAAAACCCTCAGGTGGTACTGGGGCCAGAGGCGAGGACTCCCTCCTCTGCACCCCCTTCCAGCATACTGCACCCTCCCACCTGGAGTGGTGCTTTTAGAAAAGAAAATGGTCGGGACACTGCTTACAGTTGTCCCTCCCTCCAGGTCAGACAACACCTGGACCTGACTTACCATCCCAGGGACCAACCCCTGTGGTTGAAGAACTGCCTGGCCAACCAGGACTTCCTGGGGAGCACACAGGCCCCCTCAAGGGAAACACACCCCTCCACCAGTTCAGGGCCTGGACCCTGCAACTGACCTACCAACCTGAAAAAACCCTCAGGTTGCACCGGGTTCAGAGGCGAGGACTCCCTCCCTCTGCACCCCCTTTCAGCATACTGCACCCTCCCACCTGGAGTGGTACTCTTAGAAACAAAAATGGTCGGGACCCTGCTTACAGTTGTCCCTCCCTCCAGGTCAGACAACACCTGGACCTGACTTACCAACCCAGGGACCAACCCCTGCAGTTGAACAACTGCCTGGCCAACCAGGACTTCCTGAGGGCGACACATACCTAGCGTGTCGTGTGATAGTCTGCCTGGCACAGAGCTCACGACCTCCTGTCCCTCTGACAGTGCGTGAAGATGCCCCAGGACAGAAGTGGCGTCACCATGGCCAAGCCTATGAGGCTCAGCCCTTCTGGCTGGCCCCTGACCCACTGGTTTTTCCACTGGGGACTCTTTCCCCTCTCACCCCTCATTCTGGACTCTTGCACCCTCCCAACTGGAGTGGTGCTGTCAGACACTAGAACTGCTGGAGGTCTGATTACAGACACTCCCAGCTCACCTAACACGGGAGACCCCCACAACGGACGGTCCATCCGGACAGACTAGGTTCCCTACCTGGTGTTCCCTCATGGAACCATCCAGTCCTGGAGACTGAAGTTGGGGCACGTCGGGACCTATCCCAGTCTCACTCCTGCTCCCACGAGACAGGATGTGAGGCCCTACAACCTCCTCACAACAAGGGGACCCAGCTGTAACACTCCTAACCTCTCCCACCACTCTGGGTTGGGAGACATCTGAACCACTCCTCCTAGGGTCATTCCCCAATACCTCTACAGAGCCTCTGGTACGCACCCAGAGGTCTGCCTCCTGCGCAAGTTCCCTAGGATCAGAGAACTCGCACTCTAACACATGTTGGTTTAGCTCTGGAAAATAGGAACTCACAATATGCTCTCCCACAATTGGATTACACAGTTCCACGCAGGTGCTAACCTTTACCTCACAATCCAGTGTCTCACATACGTACCCCACACCACTCTCTTGAAATGGGCGAGACATTAACTGACTGTCTCTATCACTCAACCCACACTCTTCTGGGCGGTCCTCACACTCATACACCAGGACTTCAACCATGGGGGAACCCCTCTCCCTGCACCTCTCATCCAGAGTCGGTAGAGTCTCCCTCCTTTCACTAGGACTATGGGCCCCTGCGCTAGTTCCCCAATCCACCTCAGGGACACTGCACACGAATGGAGCTACCTCATATCCTTGAATCCCCTGGTGTAGCTCAACCCCCTCCTTTAAGTCAGGTGCTACATCTCTGGGTGGGTGTACTACACTGTCATCACTATATACTTCAATTTTGCTGCCACCACTGGACCCCACCCTCTCTGGGGAATCCAGACAATTAAAACTGCGCTCCAGGGGTAACCTACCCTCTGGAGCTAACTTCTCCTTTTCTGCTATCTGCGCTAGGTGCGCCTCCAGCTGGGCAATCTCTATTTGGAGCCTCTCCAATTCCAGCTGGTACTCCCTCTCCCTCTGTCTGCCCAACTCCTCTGGGGACCATGAAGGGGATTGGGTGCTACCCTGTGCACTAGACCCAGCAAGGGACTCCCTACCTATGGGACCTTCCCGCCTGTCCACCAACTCCTCTGGGGACCCTGAGGGGAATCTGGCACTACCATAGGCACTAGACTCATCAAGGAACTCCCCACCTATGAGATATTCCATAACACTTTCTTCCTCCTCTTCGGACTCTCCAGAGCCACCCTCAGCCCAACTACCCTCTTGGTAGGTGTACTGGGACTCCAAGAATCTCCATCTGTCTTGTTGCCAAAGTCTCAGGGATGTCTGCAGGGACAGCTGAGTCTCCTTCTTACTCACTGCTAAGCCCCTCTCCTCACAGAACCCCCTTAGCTCCTCTAGACTGTAGGTTAACAGATCATCTATATAAAAGGTAGGTCTCATTTCAGCAAGACCCAATGTAGCAATAACTGGCAATATCAATAATAAAAAAAAATTAGGCTTGGCCGTTGTAACAATCACGGGCAATATCAATAACAGATAGAAAAAAACTTCTCAAGAAAATGTATGCGGGTAAAAAATCACCGGCAATATCAATCACAATATAGGATCCAAAAACTTTCAAAAATGTATGCGGGTACTATCACCGGCAATATCAATAAACAATAGGCTTGCCCATTGTAACAATCACGGGCAATATCAATAAAAGATAGAAGAAAACTTCTCAAGAAAATGTATGCTGGTAAAAAATCACCGGCAATATCAATTACAATATAGGATCCAACAATTCTCAAAAATGTTTGCGGGTACTATCACCGGCAATATCAATAAAACATAGGCTTGCCCATTGTAACAATCACGGGCAATATCAATAAAAGATAGAAGAAAACTTCTCAAGAAAATGTATGCGGGTAAAAATCACCGGCAATATCAATTACAATATAGGATCCAACAATTCTCAAAAATGTATGCGGGTACTATCACCTGCCAATATCAATAAAACATAGGCTTGCCCATTGTAACAATCACGGGCAATATCAATAAAAGATAGAATAAAAAAAAACTTCAAAATATATGTGGTTGCGTTATGGTCTGCACTCACTAGTAGTGTACACTATAATTACTGTATGCGATCATAAATGCAAGTCCAGATCCTCACCGCTGACCACCAATGTTAGAAATGGGGGTCTCTAGTTGGCAATGGCTGGCCACTGTCCAAGTAGGGACCCTTCTTCCTAACTCAGAGTAAGAGGGCTACCCTCCTTGATACCCCTGCTCAACCCTGTGGTATCGTAGCACGAGCAGGTAGGCTTATCTCAGAGGCAGGGTGTGAAGCATTTATGACCATACACAGTAACACAGTGAGGAACACTACAGAGGGACACCACACAAGTAGTTATAAAAAATAAGTATCTTTATATAAAGGCAGATTTATCACAAGACCAATAACTGTAAAAGCCACAATACTGTCAAAAATAGGATAGCTGTTGAAGGGCTGTCAAAGATAGTTCAAAGGTTGCAAGAATAAGGTTCAAATTCAAGGCAGTGGTCTCTGCGACCCTTTCTCTCATAAGACTGTCAAAAAATAGGATGGCTGTTGAAGGACTGTCAAAAAATAGTTCAAAGGTTGCAAAAATAAAGTTCAAATTCAAAGCAGTGGTCTCTGCGACCCTTTCTCTCACAAAGTACCTGGGTTTAGTAGCAAAACCAACAAAATGTTGCAAAGAAGTGGTAGCGATGATTCTCGGCACGCGAGGCCGGCGATGCGTTGAAATCCTTGCCGCAAGGGAGGATGATGCGCTGATCTGCGTGATGCGTGCGGAGACACTGCGACCAACTTCTGCACGCTAGGCCGCCGATGCGATGACTTTCTTGCCGCGAGGGAGAAGTCGATGCGACGATCCTGTTGCGCTGTGCGATTGTGTTGCGATGGCGAAGAGATGACGCTCCGCGAGGGAGCGACGAAATCCGGTGCGATGCGATGAAAATGGCGGACGCACGGCGTCCGCAAGCGATGTCTTTAGCGATGATTTCTTTAGGGGTTGCGAGCGCTCGGCGACAGCAGCGCGATGATTTTTCCAGCGCGTCTCAGCTGCAGCGGCTCGCAAAGGGGCGTTAGCAATGGTTTCGTGTTGCGAGCACCCAGCGGCAGCAGCGCGATGATTTTTCCAGCGCTCTCGGCTGCAGCGGCTCGCAAACGTGCGTTAGCGACGATTTCCAGCACTCTTTTCTCTGAAGCAAAACTAGAGGCCCTGGAACTCACAGGAGCCTCATCAGCAGATAGCAATCCTCGCAGGGAGGAAGCAGGAGGTTGGTGGTGGAGTCTGATGTGCCTGAGACTCCAGCAGGAGGCTAGCTCTCTTCCTAGCCCTTGGGTAATTGCTGTAACAAAAATAAAAGTTCTCTCAAAAGTTCCTTTTCCTCTTCTTCAAGGTCCAGTGGTCACTGCTGCAGGCCAGTGCAAGAAACAACACACAAGGACAGTCACTTCCTGCAGATTCCTCCAGTGGCACGGACAGAGTTTCCTCTCCAGATCCAAAAGCAATACAAATTGTAGGGGTTTGAGCACAGATATTTATACCCCAAAGGTCTTTGTTCACACAAGCTACAAGTCACTGAGCCTAGCCAGAACCAGTTCTGGTCAGTCCTGGAGCACTTTGTTTACCAGGCTGCATTCTTCCTTTCAGAAAGAGGGGGTCTGCTAGCAGACACACAGTAGGAGGTGGAGCCAGCATTCACCTTGCCAGGCACAGCCCTATTCAGGTCAAGGAGCCACCCTCTCCCATACTCTAAATGCAGATCTCTCTATTCAACCCAGGTCTGACTCAGCCTGCCCTGCCCCTCCAAAACCAGACAGCCAATACACATAACAGCAGAGCACACTGGAAGGCTTAGGCAAGAAAATACCTACTTTCTAAAAGGGGTATTTTCAAACACAGAATATAAAAATAAACTTCACTAAAAGATGTATTTTAATATTCTGAGCTCAGGCATACTAAATTCGGTTTTCTACCATGTTCCTGGGGTCAGTCAGGACTATAGGATGTAATAGCCAAACTGCCCATTCTAGCCTATGAGGAACAGGTAGCCTTACAGTAGTGAAAAACGAAATGGGGTGTAATTCACTACCAGGACATGCTACACATACCAAGGCATGTCCTACCTTACACATACAATGCACCCTACCATAGGGGTGACTTACAAGATGCCAAGGAAGGTTCAGGGGCTGGGAAGTGGGTGCACTTCACAGCCAAGGTGGCAGTTCTGGACTGCACACAGACACTGCAGTGGCAGGTCTGAGACACACTTTACAAGCTGCTTCTGTGGGTGGCGCAAACCAGCGCTGCATGCCCACCAGCAGCATTTGGTTTACCAGCCCTGGGCACACACAGGCCACACTACTAGGGACTAACAGGTAAACCAAATAAGCCAATCAGGGATATACCAATTCACATAGACGTATTTACAAAGGGAGAGCATATGCACTTTAGCACTGAACAGCAGTGGTAAAGTGCCCAGAGTCACAAAACCAACAAACAGGTCAGCAAAAATACAGGAGGCAGGCAAAAAGTTTAGGGGTGACCCTGCAAAAAGGGCCATTTCCAACAGTAAGATTCCCCATTCAGTCAGCCATTGTTGAGCTTGACCACCTGTTTCCTGAGTATGTGCAAAACTTCCACCTGAATCTTCCACAAAACGGCATGAACATTCTGATAATTGAGACGCCCTTCCACAGGTGGTAGAATTCTACATTGTGAGCCTTCAGAGACTGGTGAACTGAACTTACCAAAAACATACTTCCTAATCTTCTTTATTTCGCCAAATCAGGCTTTCGATTTTCTTCTTTTATAGTGCATGTGGCTTACAGGAAAAGATCCTCTTCTGTATCTTCTCCTACGATCCTAGGTATCAGGGAGGGTTTCAGAGACATCTGCCATAGCTAAGTCTTCTTTTCCCTGGGAGAGAAACATTGTCTAATCCAATATAATGACTGCCGTTTCACTGCATCAGGTATTTAGCATGTGCTAGAGAAAGTAGCTTTTTAAGTGCCCTTAATGTCCGCCAGAAGGTTGAGTGAGCTTCACTTCTCTGAATTGAAGAAGGTTGCACTCATCCCTTTCCTTCCCAAAGGTATTTCAGCTTTCCATATCAGTCTGAGGATTTCTCTCTCAGCCTCATTTCTGGATCTGTCCTCCATAGAAGAGACTGGTGTTGATACAGTAAGCACCTCATTCGGAGCAATTGGCAGTTGCCATGCAGTAATTTCACCCCAGTGAAAACCTATTGGCGCACCCCACTTTTTCCCATGGGTGATGTTTTAGCATAGTTACAAGTTCTTCAAGCCATTATAACAGATATCATGTGAAATTGGTTTTACTGCACCTAAATTTAGGACATTTATAAAACTGGCATTTGGAAGTCCAATCATAACTTTGGTGAACAGTTTTGCATTGATTTTGACACCATAACAGCTACCCTAATTGGATACGTTTCCTGACGTAGCCTCACTGCATAATTTAGCTAGTTTATATTTTTCTGTGCTTTAGGTCACATCCTTCGGAGCAGGGTGTTTTTGAGCTTTCTATTCTGTTGTACATGGATATTGGAAACCGTTCCATTACGGAGAAGTGATGCCCACAATCCTAGATGTCCATCATAGATATTCTTTCTTGATCCATAAACATCCCATCCTTACCATATAATTTGTTGATCAATTAATAATAGAAACATTTTCATTGTAGTACAACAAAAAAGCCAGGGTATTAAAACAATATTTTTAACGATTTCTGAAAAATTATTAACAATGGACAAATGGTATTGGCATGGCAGAGAAAATCAGTTAGAGGTTTAAAATCGATACTACTAGAATTATTTTACATGCACGATCATTTTGGCAAAAAATCTTGTTGGCAAAATAACAGAAAATGAAACAATGCTGAGACAGCCACCTGCTCTCTTATGCAGTATATTAAACGTGTTAAGTTGAACGTTTCTCATTTTCGAGAAAGTTAAACTCGTCTATTTGCTTACTGACTGCTTTAATGAGGGTTTAAAAAGCTGATTACCTGCAAGTCGGATGCATTAAAACACCATATGAGCGCTCTCTGCAGATGAGAAGACCTGATCCTCTAAAAAAAAAAGTTCATAGAAACCGTTCCTTTCAAATTCTAAAGGAGAACAGCAACATACAAAGTGCACAATAATTTATTGAACACTCCTGCAGAGAATCTAGGGGTCTAACCTTATGTTTCCATGGCTGGCTATATTGCCTACATCAAGCAGCACAAAGCGCAGCCTTGTGTAATCTTTTTTTGAGCAGAAAATGTTGGCTGTATCCTTGAAGTTAAGAATGGATTGCTAAGGTGGAAAGCTTAGTTTTGCTACGCTAAGTAGTCCATAGAAAAATACTTCTAATTGGCCCCAATTTGTGAAAAATACGGAAGCTAGAAGTCTTCTGAAAAGTTTGCATTGCATGGCATCAAACCAGTCAGTATGTTTGTCCACAAATGCTTCCGAATCATACACCAGAGAAGATAGGAATTTGACATTGATAATGTCAAGAAGAAGCTTCTTGGCTGGGCAACTTGAGAGCTTATTAGCCATTTTAAGAATGGCAAAGACCAGTGAGCAGCCTTGCCAAGTACCACGCATCAGGCGTTAGAATTACGCATTTCAGTATGGTGGTCGGCATGCCCGCACTGAAATGCAAAGTCATACATAATGCCTGCCTCAGCTGTCGAGCGATAGTGCTTCTAATTCCAATGATGGCTGAAAGCAAAAGCTCATAGCTGGAGTGGCAGCGCGCCGTGGTGTGCGCGCTGCTCCCTGCAGGCTTGGGGCTGGCTGCCTGTGCCCTGCTTAGTGTTACAATGTAACAATTCGGCATCATGGCACCGCATTCTGCGGATGTCAGGAGGATGGAAAGGCAGTGCCCCATGGCTATTACCGAGACATGATCAGGAGACTTAGGTTGTGACCCGCAACCTTTAATAGGCGGTCCATACGCTACGTTCTGCTGCCACCTGTAGCGTAAGCAGGGGTGGCTGCGCAGGCAGATGTGTAAGTGCGGCAAATGACAGTGGTGCTTGCACCACCGTGGTCAAATTTTAAAATCAACATTGTCCCGCTCAAATGGGACCCAACCACAGTGGCTCCTGGAGCCCAGGGCAGCAGTCACAGCACTGACCGTGCAGCTGCTGCTGTGTGGTGACCCTGACTCTCTCTAGAATCAAGCCCGGGCACCGCGTTTGCCAGGGATGATTCGTTGCTGCCACTCCACTGCCAGGGCTGTAGGTGGCCCAAAAACTGAATTGCCTGGGCTGGCTCGCCCTCCGCCTTGCAAATATAAGTAAGTGACTGTGAGTGTTACAGAGCAGCCTAATCATGTCACTGATAATTGTTAATAAAATTTGCTTTATAAATTTAGCGCCTAGTCTGCATCAGCTGCCTGCCCTGCTGTGTTACACAGCTGAAGTTCTCTGCAGTCACACACAGTGAGACCGAGAGAGTCTCATTCTGTCTGAACTCAGGTCACACACTGTGTAGTTCAGGGACGAGCCACTCGAAGACGTACTTTTTGAAATAATACAACACTTGCTGCACTGTAGTGCCATAGCCTGAGGCTTGCCCAATCAATGCAGCCCGGTGGTGCTGCTGTCGAGTCAGTCAGCGGGTAGTACTGACTCTGTGTGCTGACAGCTAGACTCTTAATACTTACTATACTTAGGCAGCTGAGAGCTCATCTGTGCTGCTGACTGCGGGGCTGGAGCCAGTAGTGGCACACCGACCGGAACCACTTTTAGGTAATAGTTTGGGTTGAGAGCACTACATCGCCCTGGCTGCCGGCTGTGACCTATGTGATATGACTGTGTGGCTCAGCCTGAGGCTTGCCCAATGCCCATTGTCTCCGACTCGTCAGCTGACTGTGTTGACTGACTTGTAATTTTAATTAGGCACTGCAGCTGAGAAGACAGAGAGAGATCTGTGTTGTTGAGGCCTCACATCCTGGGCTGCATCCCACTTGGGCAGAGGAGACCGGCCTGGAATCCTCTGCAGCATCTGATTTGATTGATTGCCAGTAGGAGGATCCAGGGGCCCAGTAGGCAAAGGCTTGCTAAGGCAGGGATTAATTTTATTGTTTTCCTGCCAGTCTGCCCTGCAACACTAGTAGGAGGCTGAGAAAAGAATGTTGTTGGGTGTCAAGTCCAGGACACGTAGTAAGTTGAAGAATAAGCTTTATTAAGCATAGGAAGAACACCTTCATAGTACGATACGATTTCACCCTCTTCTCTCTTCAACTGCTCCCTCCGCACTGTCAAAACTCCAGAACGTGCAAGCAACAGCCGAAGAGAGGAGAAGGTTGGAATCCCATTGATGCACGCGAGGTCGTGCGCAACTTTACAAGTAATAACACTAAAATATATATACACGACACATCTTCCCTCTTAAGGAATAAAAAAAACAAGTTACTCTGAATCACAAATAAAGTCTTTCAACCACAATGGTTTGTTGCGTGTTCTTGAACTTTTAACAACACTGTTTTGATTTAAAGAACTATTTACATTTTCATTTCCACAGGATTCTGACACATTAACATTTTCTTCTAGATCAGAGACAAATTCATCATTTGCAGATGTGGAAAAATGAGAACAGTTATCAATAACCAAATCATTTGAATTCACATTTTTTTCCAAATCAAAAGAATCGGAATCTGTTATATTTTCAGAGTTTCCTAAGTTTACACTTTCTGACTTTCCTAAATTTCCAGGAACAAGATTAGAGAAACAATCATCTGTAATGGCAGACGATCTTAAATTTCCATTTTCTGAATTACCTGAATTACTAGGCACAAGGTCAAGGAAACAATCATCTGTTAAGGCAGACGATGAGGTAGGGGATTTGAAATAAACCCCATGATCCCCTTTTAGAATAGCAATTCTTTTATGATTCCATACTCTCCCATCATCAAGGCGAACAGAATTCCGCAATAACTCAATGACCTGAAACGGACCAGCAAACTGACTTTCACCCTTTCTTACCTTCCACGGAAGCTTAACTTTAACCCAAGAACCAATTTTAATCTTGTCTCCCAAAGAACCCTTTCCACCATCAAAATCTTCCTTGTATTTCAAATGTCTGTTAATGATTTTATTCCTTACCTCTTCCATTGAAAAATTAGAAGTATTGTTTTTAATAAGCCACCTAGGATTGCATTTAGATCTGGCACTCCTACCACGCATTACTTCAAAAGGGGAAACCCAAACAGACTTAAAAACTTGATTTTCCCAGTCTGAATTATTTTTAATGGCCATTTGAATGCTTTCTTTCAACACTTTGTTAAACCTTTCAATCATGCCATTACCACTTGGGTTATAAAGAGAAGTGGTTTTATGTGTAATACCTAAATTTCCAAAATAATTCCTAGCTAAATTGGATGTAAACTGTACCCCATTATCACTAATGATCTGTACAGGTAGACCCTCATTAATGAAAACATCATCTATAAATTTAAGTACTTCCACAGAATTAATGCAGTCGACAATTTTAATGATTGGCCACCGAGAAAACACATCAATCATTGCAATGATGTACTTAGAGGGTGAGCTAATAGGACCCATAATGTCTATAGCCACCGTATGCCAAGGAGAATCCGGAATAATAGGCTCACACATGTTTGGTCTAAGAGTTTTCAAAGACTTATCAGAATTGGCACAAAAATGCAATTCCTCACTAATCTTTCCGTATCTACATCTATCCCAGGCCACCAGTACCATCTTTTCACTCTTTGTTTGGTTTTAACAACACCAAAATGACCATCATGACAGAGAGCTAAAATTTTACTCCTAAGGGATACAGGAGGAATAGCCTTGTCTCCTCTAAATATAATATCATTGGCAACAGATAGTTCATCCTTTATCTCCCAAAACTTCTCATGAGGTCCTTCGAGCAAGATTTACTCGGCCATCCTTGCCTAATCCATGTGATGATTTGTTGCAAATCCTTATCACACAAGTATTCCTTTTTCCATACTTCTTCTGGCACTCTTGAAACTCCCTGATCATGAACAAATGCTACGCTCAAATCTTCCCATTCATTATCTACGCATATCTGCAAGTCAACAGGCATACGGGAAAGAAAATCTGCAAGGACATTACTCTTACCAGGAACGTAAATCATGCTGTAAATAAAGTCCTGAAGACGCATGGACTTTCTCGCAATGCGTGCTGAGGCATTAAAAAGTCCTTCAGTAGTTAATAATCTAACTAAAGGCTTATGATCGGTACGGACAGTACAGTGTCTACCCCAAACATAAGTGCGAAAATGTTCTAATCCCCACACACAAGCCAATGTCTCCTTCTCTATTACTGAGAACTTTTCTTCTGACGGAGAAAGGGCACGTGAGGCATAGGCAATAATGTGTTCCTTCCCTTCCTTATCCATTTGAGATAATACACCACCTAACCCCTTGTTGCTTGCATCCACGGTAATGACGTTCTCTAAATTTGGATCAAACCCTGACAGTACAGGTGCTTCAGCAATAGCTTTTTTAACGTCAATAAATTCATTCTCGCATTTATCACACCAGTCAAACTTCACTTTACTCTTTAACAACTGTCTGATGTTAAAAACTCGACTTGAAAATCCTTTCACAAACTTATTGTAGAATTCAATTAAACCCAAAAATGATCTGAGTTCATCCTTATTAGAAGGATGAGGGGCATTTATAATAGCTTCTACAAGTTTGGGTTTGGTGGTTACACCTTCTCCACATAGAACATGTCCTAAATAATTCACAGATTTAACCGCAAATTTACATTTTGAATGTTCTACAGTTAGACCATTGCTTTGTAGTACTTTAAAAACTGCTTCTAAAGCTTCATCATGTTCATCCTTGTTTTTACCGAAAACCAAAATGTCGTCTTGAAAACAACGAACCTTGGGATGTTTGCTAAACAATTGGTACATCAGTCTTTGAAAAATAGCCGCAGAATGCTAAACCAAAAGGTAAACGTTTGTATTGGAAACACCCAAATGGTGTTGTAAATGCAGTAATGTGTTTACTTTTCTCATTCAAACAAATCTGATGATATGCAGCAGACAAATCTAATGGTCGAAAACCAATTAGCATCCTTGACCAAAGAAAGCATTTCATTTATCTTAGGCAAGGGAAACTTGTCAATTACGATATTTTCATTGACATGGCGCAAATCAATGCAAATTCTAATCTTGCCATTGCTACGTCTTGCTACAACCACTGGAGAAATCCATTCCGAGGATTCAATGGGCTCAATTACATCTGCTTCCACAAGTTTCTCTAATTCTTTTTCTACTTCTTCTCTAAGGAGTATGGGAATTGTTCTCACTTTGTGAGTTTTTGGAGAAAAATTTTCCTTAAGAATTATTTCATGTTCAAAATTCTTTAACATGCCTATCTTTCCATTAAAGCCTTCCGGAAATTTTTTGAGTATTTTGGTACTAATGTCTTCACCATCATCAATAACCATAACAGGTTCCGGACTGTTCGGGTTAAGAATGATATGAAGATCACGTTGATCTTTCCAACCTAAAACAAAAGGTCCTTTTTTTGCTATGTAAAGTTTTCCTAAAGACTCTCTATTTTTGAATTTAAAAACTAAGTTTCTGAAACCAATAAGGTCAATCTTTTCACCAGAAAACCCTTGAGGTGACACATCTGGTTTAAAAACATTCTTCCCAATTTTTCCAATAAACTTTGAATTCCAAACATTCTCATCTATGATAGTGAAGGGTGAACCTGAATCTGCATACATTTGTACATCTACCCCTCCTATATTCATGTTGCAAATAGGTTTGTTTTTGATGTTAGGTGTCTCATCATTTATATTTAAAAGATAAGAGTTAAATTTCATTGCATTGTCATTACTAGGCTGCATTACATTCTTTACCAAAACATCTTCCTTGTTAATACTCAAATGCATAACTTTTCTAACTAATTCATCTTCTTCACCAGAATTAGTTTCTTCCACACATTTGACTCTAAAATTATTTCTCCTCCTGCAAAGTTTTGCAAAGTGTCCAAACATGTTACATGATGAGCATCTTTGTTTAAAAGCAGGACAAAATTTATATGATGCTAAATGTGTAGGGCTATCGCAGCGATAACATCTGAAACCCTCTTTCATCTTAGAATCAGTAACATTTGTATTCGATTGAAATTTCTTTCCTGAATCTTGAGTTTTTCTAACATCTATATTAAAAAATTCATTACTTTTGTTTTTCACTTTACAAACTATATCTTCACTAACGTTACTACTTTCAGCTTTTAAAGCCTTGGCACTACGACTGGAAAGTTCTGCTTTCCTCACTATGGCTAAAATGTCATCTAAGTTAGCATCTCCGATTATCCATAATCGTTCCTGAATAGCAGGATCACATGCATGCATCACGATCTGGTCACGTATAAATTGCTCCTGCAAGTGATCAAACTTGCAATCATCTGCTAATCTCTTAAGTGCTGCAACGTAGTCATCAATATTTTCAGATGGTGTAGGAAGGTGGAATCTGACTATATGGTTGCCCCCACTTTTTTTATGGTGTTTTGCTGGTTTATGACTTAGTTGGACTGGGATCCTGCTATTCAGGGCCCCAGTCTATCTGCTTTCTCTGTAAAGGTTTCCATGTGCCTTAGGCACATCTCTGATTGAATCTGGAGTGCCCTTATAAGTCCCTAGTATATGGTATACTATGTACCAAGGGCATAGGTACCTCAGAGGCTCTACCAGGGGCTGCAGCATGTATTATGCCACCCCTGGAAGGCCATCCAAACTGACACCACAGGTCTGCTACTGCAGCCTGGGTAAGGTGGTGCATGCACTCTTTACTGTGATATAGGTTACCTATATCACTAAATACATACACACATATAAACCTATAAGTCACTCCTAAGGCAGGCCTTATCAATCCTAAAGGCAGAGTGCATGGTTCCTATGTGAGAGGGTGCCCTGCATGAGCAGGGCCCCTCTGCAGCGTTCGGAGACCCTTCTCTGATGCTGTTTGTAGTGCAGCCTGACCATATACTCTTAAGCGCATTATAACCTCGCGTTAAATGCTAACTTTGGAATGGCTGCACCTAAACATGTCGTGTTTGGTGTCAAACATCTTGAATACTACCCCCGCCAATTCTGGCGGCGGGGGTAGCATTCCACCCTTCTAGAGGGAGAGACATGTTAACTCCTGGCCTGGCCGGTAACTTCTTTCTAAAGCCCTGGCATCACAAAATGGATGCTGCTGCCACAGACACCAGTCTGGCCTCCTGCTGCTGGACGAAACTCCGGCAGGGGAGGCCTGGACAATAGGTTTCTGTCCCAGGGAGGTGTGACCACCTCCCAGACAGGATAATGTGTATTGGGGCTGGGCGGGAGCACTTTCAGGTGCTTTGAAGTCCTGCACTGGGGGCACACTTGGTGTCCTCAGCATACCCCAGTTCAAACCGGATCAGGGGCTTGCAGCCCCTGCTTTGGCGCGAACTGGACAAAGGGAAAGGGGTGTAGCCACCCCTCTGCCCTGACCCACCCATAGGTGGGGCCACAGAGTAGTCCAACCCCTAAACTTAGTATAAGTATAGGAACCCAGTCCCTAGGACTTTAGATTATCCCTGGACGAAACTCTGAAACAGAATCCTGGACCTTCGACGCTCTACTCACGATTAGAGGACAGAAGAATCTCCCTTGGGGTCAAGGAGTGACTCTCTGCTTGGCAGGCACCAAAGAAGCATCTGTCCGGTTCGCATTTCTGAAGCACCTGTCGGACGCCGAAGTCATCGCATCACCAGAGGTGGATTCTCAGACTTCCCGAGGCTACCCTGAGTGCCCAGCAAAGCTGAGGCCCGTGGCTATCGTGGGTGACTTGAGACCGTGACCCCTGGACACCGAGCACATTTGCAAGTGCATCATCTTCTGGGTCTCCCAAGAAGTCGTGCTTTGGGCTCCGAGTAGCCCTAGCCTCCAGCACCACCTGCACCGAAGATCACTGGCCCCCACTCCACGAGTGTCCTGTAAGCCAGCTCCACGTGCGGCGTCACGAGGCTCCTTCGCGGTCGCTAGCCCGTTGGCTAGCAGCCCTAACGAAGGCCAATCTTTTTCTAACTTGGCATCCTGGTTGCTCCAGGCCTGCCCTCACTTACCCTCGCTGGGTGAGTTCCCCAGACCTTGCTGGTCTGCACCATCGACGATCTTCCTCTGCATCGAGACTTGCCGCTGCCAAGGCTTGTTGGGTCCAATCCGGTCGCCGACACCTCAGCACTCGACAGACATCGTGTACCAGCCCGAATCCTGCTCCTGGTCGCCGACAACGCCTCCTGGACCTCGTGGCTGAAGAGACAAGACGACCGTCAACGCACCTGAAGCACTCGACATCGGTGGGCATCGGTCCATCGCCTTCCTGGTCACTGGCTAGTGACCCAGACTCTGTCCCCTCTGCTTTCAGGTTCTTCAGAACTCCGATCCACTCTTGGATCCACCAGGACACTTTTCACTTGGTCGCCAGCAGCACTTTGCAGCAGATCGCCATTCAAATCGACGACGAAACCCGACCCCGAAAGGCACCTATGCACCCGGCTTCCCTGGGTGAGGTAACACGAGTACTCCGGTGCTCCCGTGGGTAGAGACTCTTCAAAGTCCTAGATCTCAAAGGGTTTGGTCCAAGTCCTCTTTAAGTGTCCCTTTTCTAATTTCCCGATCCCGACTTTCTCCATAGAAGTCAACGGCGTATCGCGGTTGTGTATTTACACTGCACGCGTCCCCCGTGGGTCCCCTGTGTCACTACCTTGGGTGGTTCCTTGTGGTCCAAGCACTTCTAGAGGCTCTAGGCCTAGTGTCTAGTTCAGTCGTGGTTCGTATACCACTTTATTGGTATATGGTTTGGTACGCCCCTAGGGCCCAAACGTGTATTTGTGCTATTACTGTGTTTAAATAACTTCTAACTTATGTATTTCGAACTCTAGCCTCATAAAGAGACTAGAGGGGTGTGTTTAGCAATAAATACATATATTTTGAATATATACCTGGTGTGGTGCTCTTTCATTTGATCACTCAAGAGATTATAGACTGGTAAAACAAGCTGCTTTACATTCCTTCAAGACTTAGCCTGAAGGCTGCTCTCCATAGCTACCACTAGGATAGCTTTCAATAAGGTTGTCTTTAACCTATCTCCAATAAGGGGTCGTTTGGACTGGTGCAAGGTGCCCACTATAATTAGTGGACAGCATATGCCAGGCCAACTTCTCACAGATGGTAATTGTTTCCTGTGAAAAAACTTGAACCTGAGAATGCCGATGCACACTTTAGGAGCGAAATGATTGTCAAAGTCACGAAGAATATCTTGGAAAACATTAGAATCTCCTGAACCTATACTTTTTTCATTTGCTCATATACTTTCAAACCTTCCGGGCCAACAGAATGTAGAAAAAGTTTTCTTTTCCTTTCAGGTTTCATTTTTCCATCCTCATCAATAGTATCGATAAAATTAAGAAAATAAGCTTTCCACTCATTCCACTTCATGCATGGACTTGCTCCTGCAGGCCAAAATGCTTGTGGAGGTTGAATGGAGTAACTTTGAGAAGCCATATTGAAAATAAACACCAAACGAAATAAAAATGCAGACAAGAAAAGAATGAGTAATGTTAAAATATGAGGCAAATGATAGAATAGTAAAATTACTTGAATTGCGCTGAAACGCTGAGATCCGCGTTTGAATTCCGATGAAGAGAAGCAATTTCCGAAATCTCCGTAAAAACAGCTGATTGTCGGAAGAAATTGTATAATTAAAATGGCCCCCTCACGGCGCGTAATGACGTGCACACGTCTTCACGTCTTACAGAGGCATGCTGGGAACATGAGCGTTGCGTAGGAAAGAACGCTCGTTCCAAGGAATGAAGAAACAGCAGGAATCCATGAACGGAATGCGGGGAGTGTGCGGTAACGTTGAACGTTGTATGTATATTTTTTGAATGTAGAGAGAAGAGATGACAAATAAGTGGCATCTAGTGTCGATGCAAATTGAAAATTCGCTTACCGCAGAGCGAGGTTCTTGAATGAAAGAGGTGCAGACCTGAAAGGTTGGTCTGGTCGGTCCTTGAATAGTATCCAACACGAAGCAGTGACGGAAAGGTGGAAACTTCAATAAAATCTTGCAGGGTCCGGGTGTTCCTCCTTAACTCGTCGCCAATTTTGGGCCGCAGATACTGTTTGGGCAGGATCCCACGTGGGACAGAGAGGCCCTGGAGTCCACACTGTCGCTGTGATGCTCTGCAGTTTTAAGAACTTCTTAGAGTTTGTTTCTCAAATGGGTGTAATTTCTGATGTTTGTATGTTTCCCTCGTCTTCAGTGCTTTATTTTGCTTGCGAGAAAGTGTCAGTCCTAGTCGTTGAAATGTCACTCATAATTACACTGAAGTTATGAAAATGTCACACATAGCAATATGAAACCTTGGCAGCTATGAGTGAGTCTACTTTCGGTTTTAAGGAAACTAGGTGGATGTAGTGACTAGCTTTTATTTGCAGCCAAACACAGAAATATTTGACTATAGGCACAATGCTAATTTCAGGAACATATTGGAGACATCTGCCCTTTTTTGCTTGTTTGCCCAAAATGGTCACATTTGTTTTGGCTATATTTATTAATGGGTAATTCCTGGTGCAATATTTGACCAAGCCATCTAAAGTGTGTGGTACACCAGTGCGAGAGCTAATAAAACATCATACTCTAGTATTGACCCAGCTATCCCATCTAGAATAGGAGAGCAGGGCCTTCTTTAACTATTTCTGAATCCATGTCTTCTACGTACAGTTGCACAGCAAATATCTCTAGAGTACATCCATGTTTTAGGCCCGTGGTTGTTCTTATTTTATGAGAAACTGCTGAATTATTGCATAGTTTTACTTGGACCCAAGCATTGCTTTAGAGGGATTGGATTGATCTGAGCAACAGGGGAGGGATTCCACAAGAAGAAAGTTTTCTTCATAGTCTATCAAGGTCTTTGCCATCAAAGGCAGTTTTGAAATAAATTAACCTGGCATAGAATGTGATTCCTCCAGGGCTGAGTTTCAATGACTGCCTTCAAGCCTGTCTGGAACCAAGGAGCCTTTTCCTGGGCCAAAACAGTTTGTCCAGGAGAGGCACAAAATATTGGACCTTAGCGTTTAGAAAAGTGGTCATATATTAGTGCTTGAATCAAACTTGTTACCTGTTCGTGGAGTGAGCACAAAATCAAGCCGTTCATGAATTTACCATGCATTAAGTGGAGGGTATAGCCATCCCAACCAGTATCTGGGATCTGATTTAAAAGTGCTGGAAAGAATACCCGCCTCTCAATAGACCAAAATCATAGTAGAAAAGTTTAGAATTTTGAAAGACTCCCCATGCTGTACTTTCAAAAGAGAACCTGCCTGACTGTTACTACAGTGCTTGATGGGGAACAGTAGCTTCAGCACTTCTTAAACATGCTGTGTCCGTTTTGCTATCTGCTTGCAGCCTATGTTTAGGTTATATTTTCTCATTTTTAAAAATTGTAAACACGGTGTTTTTATTAAAATGTTTTTTGCCACTTTTTGATAATGGGGTGATATTGTTTTAAAAACAACATAAAGAAAATGTCTCCTAAAGTGATGATTTCTTCATTGTAATATTTGTGTTTGTGTAAGAAACTAGGTCATAAATGTCTTACTAAGATCCTGTAAATATGCAGATATATTTTGCTATTCAGATAAAATATCACTAATGAAGAATTAAATGCATGGGATCTCTTCTCTGATATCCATAAACATAACATCATCTCGTTCACTCCAAAATACAATTGTGTGATTACAAGGCTGCCTCACCATCTCAGCCCAGGTTATGACATGCCTCAGATCCTGCATCACCAACCCACAAGACCAAGAATGTGACTTTTGAGTTCCTTGGTGCTAGTATCTTTCCTCCCCTCTTGAACAGATACATGAGTGCTTGCTGACATAAAATGATTTCACCTTGAACAGCAAGTAGACACTGACACCTCCCTCGTACTGTTTCCTCAGTTACAAATGCACCAAACGGGTAGTGTGCAGACCAGTCATCTTCACCCATCGCTGGATGGAGGCATGGCCCGATGATTTTGGTCTGTGCCATCCACTATTCTCAGAAGCCCTAAATCTAGAAATGTGGCTTGATGACAACCTTTACCTGAAAGCTTAGACAAATTTTGTGACTACTACCATCTGGCGGGAGATCTCACTCCATCCATACCTTTTCTTTTCAATGACTCTCGTACTGGTGCAGATGTTCTCTCAGGGGTTGACCAATCCAACTGTCTTTACCTTGGTCTGCCTGTTGTCATGACCAACAAGTGCCAACTCCTTCAAAACAAAGCAGCTGGAAACTTAGTTTCAGATCTTTTGCTGCCACTTCCCGAATGTCAAAAGATCTACTGTGCCCTGCCTTGGCCTCGTTGCTTGCTAGATAGTTTCCCCACACTTCATGTTTGTACTGCACCTGCAGCAGAGATACTCATGCTGTTGTAGCAAAAACAGGCTCATTGACTTGTAAGAAGCATGCACCTTTATCGACAATCTGTTAGAATGCTACAAACAATTAGATAATAGTCCCACACCAGGTATCGACCAGTGCTGCAAGTGGCCTGTGGTGGTGGTAGTGGGGTAGCGGGGGGGGGGGCTACATGGACTCTACGAATTTTCAATTTTACAACTAAATAAAACTCTAAAACAGTGGACCAGAAGCAACCAATCCAAATGAACTAGGAGATGCAGAAAAAGTGGGGTGGTTGTGAAATATGGGAGAGTCGCACATCTTCTCCCAGGGGGCCACTCCCACCAATGGAATGGCTTGCAGTACCCTCTTAATAGTAGTACTTGTGCCTCATGTAGGTGGAAATGGTAAAGTACCGTAGCTGGAGGGGAACGCTTAGCTTAAACAAATCTTTATTGCTCAATTTAAGAGCGCCAACACTATTACCTACATTGCCTGACACTACAAAAACTCTCACCGGTTCTCCACATCTGCTCCGTACCCATTCCCCTAGAGTCATCAGCCTGCTGCTATTTGAGAGATATATGTGTTTCCCTGGTTAGCGTTTCACAGGAAGACAGGATTTCAGTTAATTAAAATGTGTTTTAGCATGATCTTTGCCTCTTTCCTTGCCCTGTTGTGAGCATTTATGTTTTTCATAATTTACACAGATCAGTCACACAAGCGGATTCATTTGGGTATTAATTATATGTTGTTGCAGCTGCCACCGACACAAACCAGTTGAATATTTGCGGGAAGGCAAAACATTATTTAAAGACTTATGATGTCATTGTCTTCTTTTTGCCCTCTGTGAAATTCTTCAGAAGGAAGGCTATCAAAAATACTGCCCGAACCCATTCTAAAAACTTAAGGGATCCGTGATTTCAAATATTTGACGAAACCTGCCAGAGAACTTGATTTAAATTGAAAAATGTATTTCAACCTTCTACCAACTACATGCCTTGCTGGTGTCATGGAGAGAAATGCAAGAAGGGTGCATCTCCTTACCCTGCAATAGTGTTTACCCTCGGTTACTATATTTTTACTCCCTGAACTATCATTCCCTTCTGAAACAATAGAGAAAGAGACTGTTAAAAGGGATAGCATTTCATTTATATAATCTCTGGGATCTTCAAAGTTTTAAACTTGTTTGCAGAATTTGCTGGGAAGACACAGAATCGACTAAGTTGATGTAGTACGGATCAGTCCAGCTTGCCAGGCACTTAGCCTACCAGGGTGTCAGTCTGCCCAGTACATGATGCATGACCCAGGTGGAGCTTGTCCCCACTAAGCTACTACACATAATTATCAACAATACATTAAGCTGGCCCTAGCCCTTTGTAAGCCCTGTCCATGTGAAACAACAATGAATGAATTCACGCAAGACGCTACAAGGCCATATCAGTGACTGTCTTGACCTGGAACATGCCAAGTTCCTAGCACAGTTTTCCCTTTCTACCATCTTTACTTCTTTCCCTTTGACCAAGAATATTTCAAGGTTTAAATGCCTACAGTCCAGTTTTCATATAATTGAATAGCGCTTTAAAGCCTGTTTCTCCAAAGGCCTACCACAGGTGCTATTAAGGTATTAGCACTTGTCAGTGTCTTATTAGAGTTCTGCCAGTACAGTCCAACTTAGTCAAGTCATACTTAATTAGTTTGCTTTAAGACAACCTGAAAATGTTGCCTTGCTGGGAATCCAAAAGGGTCTGAGGTGGATGTTAAGGACCAGGTTTGTGTGGCGCCAAAGACTCTTATTATGTAGACTACTTTAGATTTCGACAATGCTGCTTTCATATAGCCACCAAGCCCCTGTTCAGGGTCTGGTGCATTTTGTCCAGAGACTTTCACTCAACATAACCTGCAATGAGTATGCAGTGAGCATGCGGGCCATTAAATATACAGTGCCTTCACTCAACTTTTAATCATGGTTTTTAATATTGCTGGCTGTTCAGAGCTTGTGTTTCTTTAGGAATTGGGTGGGCTGTCATGGACTATTGTAATGGTCTTTCCTATTTATACTCAAGAGAAAGCATCTTTGTCACCCATGTTTGAAGCAGCTGTGTAAAATTTCATTAACTTTGGTCATTGTCGTTCTGTTTGCAGCACATCAAGAACAATAAGGACACAAACAAGTACGAAGGATGGCCAGAAGTTGTGGAAATGGAGGGTTGCATACCCCAAAAAATTGACTGAACAAAAGGATAACCAAGAAAAGCTGTATGAAAGTGACGTTCTTTCCATCACGGAGAAGACATTGGGTGTGATTGACAATGTGTAAATAGGTCTAAAGCATGTGTCAATATGATTGGTCTCTGCATGATCAGACATTTCTAATATGTGGAATATTTATTGCGAACCTAACTAGGATTATTTGTAAATAGGTAGAAAATATGCAAGAAAAGGGAATCATGTTAAAGCAGCATCTGTGCTTCCTCTCGAAATGCATAACTACACTATGTGTATTTATTAAAGCAGTGGATTTTTTTTTTTTAAATAAGAGCATCCCTGAGAGTAGGCACAAAGGACTGTTGATATAAGATGGATAACTTTGAAAGAGTCAACACCACAGGATAACAACGAGGTACTTGGATAATTTCTTTTTTTCCACAGAGTCCGTTCCAAGCCACAAAGGCCAGTTTAAAAAGTTGTGGAGACCATAAATTCCAGAAGTATCGTACACTCAAATTGTAACATTTCTGCTGAGATCTGTTTGCGATAAAACTTTAGAATATGAGAACATTGCATAGAGCTTTATTTTTCTTTTAACTTCTGCCTTTTTGGGCAGTAAACATAACTTTATACAAAAAATATTATAATTTTAATTATAGAAAATGCTTCTGACTTGTTTGATGTATAACTTACATTCCCTCCATTGCCTCTTGCCGCATCCTGAAACACAAGGATCGTCTGTCTGCCTTGTACTGACAATATTTGCCCAGGTGTGTTAGTTTATAGTGCCAGAAAAACCAGCATATGAAGTTAAACTAGGACCTCAGTACAGATTAATGTGTTTAACCAAAGGAGTATGATGAACGTGACATTTCATACACATTTCAAAGAAAACTGACACGTGCAACAGAACTTTTTTTTAGAACAAATCAAAGTTCCAGTATGTGATAAAGCACAATGGATTTTTTTTAATTAAATCACTGAAGTTACCTCGAAATATTTGCGTTTGTGTTTTTGGCAATTATGGATGTTATTGGACATGCATGTAATGGTCACTGCATACAGGATACATTGAAATGACCACAACACACACCTACTTCAACCTTGTTTTATACAGGATTTCTACATTGTCTTGTGACCTTGCTCCAAATCCTACTTTCCTGGTCTGACACTACTTGGAATGTAAAGCCCATCATTTGAAACGAAATGTTTGTGATGCCCAGCTAGTCTACAGTCACTGGTTGTGCTGAGCTCGGCATGATTCAACGTGTTATTTATGTGTTATTTGTCTGTTAGCAGTCTGTACGTAGCATACCCTGATATGTGTAAAACAAATTTCCAGAGGAAGCTGGAGTGCGTTCTTATCCAGAAAGATGAATACGTTAATTATAGCAAGGATCTTTAACTTAAACTACAGAAATTCAAAGTTGACCAGGTAGTAAAGATTTCAGACAGTATCCATCAAGTAATCCCTCAGTATACAATGTACAGGCACTTGGATTCCTTATTGGAGCAATAGCGAACATCAAGCCTCTATGAAGGCATGCAGTAACTACCCAGGATTTTGTTTTTTGCAGTTGTAACATATTATGAGGTTGTACATTCAGTGGAGGTGCCATCTGTACAGATAACACCCAGCCCACCTCCCTAACAAACAAACCGCCAATACAACATAGTCATTTTGTCTCTCATACAATTGTTTTCCTGACTGCTGAAGAACAGGGATTCTTCCTTCCACACCATTTTTTTCATTCTTATGTAAGAGGTAATGTTCACATTCCTTAACCACCTTCCTCTTTCTTCCATTAACTCCTCCCTCTCTATCAATAATTAATAAATGCACTTTGTGGCCAGAATTTAAGTTTCAGTTAAAGGGTAATGGGTTAGGATTCAAGGTTGTGGAGTTGGGTATTACGGCATTCAACATGGGGGTTTACTTTTATTAAACAAAACAAAATACCATTGGTGACACATTAAATGAATACAGCATTTTAGATGTGGGGCCAAATTTAAAGTTTTACAGATGGAATACAGTCCGACAGGGTGAAAGGGGACATTCGGTCCGCCTCCCTGACGTCTGCCAAATTTAGAGGAAACCGCTGGCCCAGTGGTGATCTCTGTACCATTATAGGAACCTCTGCCATGGTGGTTCCCGTCAAGTACAAAACATTTGATGGACAACTGCCAACAGTTTGGACTGCAGTTCACGAAGCTTTAAGAAAGTTTTTTTTTTTCTTAATCTCCCGAAGCTCCACAAATAACTAATGAGTCTCACACCTAAGAAGGTTTTTCCCTGGGCATGGGGGGTCATTCTTTTTCTGCCCCTCAGCAAGGAACAGAGAAAAACAGAACATCACCTTGTCCACCCTAAATAGGTAGGGTGACCAGACGTCCCGGATTTGCCCAGACAGTCCCAGTTTTTCATGGACTCTCCAAGCGTCCAACACTTTTTTTCCTGTGCCAAAGATACATCCCGGTTTTGGGGAGAGGGCTGGATAAGCGTGCACATTAATCAGTCTGGTGCAGGCTCATGTTTCCTCCGACTCTCTCTTCACACCAAGGCCAGAAGTTCAACTGTTTAAAGAGCCGCCTGCTGTGCTACCTCGCCTTACTCATGCAGCACATCAGGATTTAATGAGGGGTGAACGGCATCCTATCACCCAAGACTGGGATCACTAGTAGCCTGATCCTGGGCCACATCACGCATGTTTTGGCTGCGGGCTGGATCATGGTCACAGAAGGTCTACACTAAAAATACTTATGGGAAAAAAAAAGTATATAATTCAATGAAACAACCAAAGGTTACAGGAATGTTATAGTTGGGCTCAGATTTCACTTGTACAAAACCATAGACATTTAGCAGTTATAGTTGCCTTAGCTAACTATAACTTACGCTCCGCAATGCACTGCTTATGACCTCGCGTATTGCATCACTCATGACATGGTCAGTGATATCACTTTACTCAAGTGAAGCTTCACGTGGGGCACATGCTATGTTTATATTTGTAAGTGCTTCCCGTTGAGGTTTAACTGATCTGAAATGAGCATCAGGGTTATAATAGAACCTCAATTTTTTTTTTTTTTTTTTTAACGTCTACAGTTTTACCAAAAGATGTCTACCTAACTGCAGTACTTTCTACTGGCAAATTAGTAAATGCTTTCCCATTGTGTAAATGCCTAGTGTATATTGTACACTAAAGCTGCATAATGGACCACCTATTTATGTATTTCTCTGTGTCTCTCCTTTCCATTTGTTTCAGTGGGTAAATAACTATTTTTTTTCTACATTTTTTTATTCATTGCGAATTCTTTGTGATTTGGTTGTGAAATACTGTGGAACGTATGTTCCGATTTCGCGAAAAGTCACAAAAATAGCATGTTTTTGAAAAAGTGTAAAACATATTTACACATATTGTAATTGATGTTTACCAACAGCTGTTTACTAACATAGGGGCCGATTCCGATTCGTGTCGGTAATTTCTCCGACCGAGCCGGCCTCGGAGAGATTTCCGACCGAATCGGACCCGTGCAGTCCGACCGAACGAGTCCGATGCATTCGTATGCCACCGGACACGAAGTCGGTCGGACTCCCATTGAACTCAATGGGAGCCGGTCGTACAACGCGTACGCGGGCTCCCATTGCCTCAATGGGTGCGAGGCGGACAAGGGTGCCCCCTACAGCGAGTACGCCGCGAAGCGCCTCGCGGCGCACACGCACAGGTAGGGGGACCCATGGGTCCCCCTGTGTGCGCCTCGCACGGGTACGCGTACAGGGGGTCCGACACGGACCCCCAAAGTACGGCTCCGACAGCGAGTTCGAGTCGGACGGCACGAGTCGGTCGGAGCGGTCGAGGTGCGCATCGTACTTACCCGGCCGGAAAACGTCTCCATTGCGCGGTGCGAATCGGGTCCGAGCGAGTCGGTCGGAGCAGTACGATCCGGGAACCAGTCGGTCGGAGCGGTCGGGTCGCCCGGACGAGTCGGTCGGCGAATACGCATCGTACTCGCTCGCCCGGACGCGCGTACGACTCGGTCGGAAAATAGGGCTCCGGATCGGATCCGGTAAAACCGAATCCGATTCGGAGCACTACCGGCCGAGATCGGAATCGGCCCCATAGTGTTTAAACTTGTATTTCTGTACTTAATATTAATGTACGGCACTTTTTTTATTGTATTTCATGTCGTCGCAATGATGCCGGTCTTTGCGATGACGTCAGCGTTTGCAAATATCATGTGACCTGGTAACAAAGAGATTTGATTGGCGAAGACACTTTTCATGAACTTTCAAAGGAAGTTCCCACCTATTTCTTCCTTCTTGAAGGCTCCAGTTGATATTTTGTTCATTCTTAGAGGTGTGCTGGTCTTGAAGTGCACATCTCTAGTTTATGTACTCTTTTCTAAAAAATGGCTTAAGGAAGAGGTGAGGAGCAGGAGGTACAGGCATGAGCAGTAGACTCTTCTGATGAGGAACCGGCGCCCAAAAAACAAAGTATAGCTTGGGATTTTTTCACCAACCCATCTGCTGAATCTAAAATGGTGTCAAAGTTTAAGTGCACCTTGTGTGACAAAACCCTATCAAGGGGCACTGCAAAAAAATCTTCTTGTGGTACAACAAGTATGTTGTACCACTTAAAAACTTATGTTGTACCACTTAAAAACTTATCATAAGAACAATCTCAAAAGGGCACATAAGGAGGGAGCTGGAGAAGGGCCATCAACCTTTAGGTCTGCACTACCTGCTCCTAGAGCGAGAGTACCTGCGGAAGTGGAGAGGTGGCTGTCACAAATATCTCCTGAATTAGAAGGCATTGGGACATTTTGCCTTGACTGCAACACAACCCTCACAGCCGGCGAGCAGTCTGTTGATGTGATTTTGGAGACAGCAAGAAAACAAAACATTTATTTATTTATTAATAATTTACACTAGTTTTTCTACAGTTTTTCTGTGTGTGGATAGAATGTTTTTGTTACCTCATTGCCATTTTATTTCAGATTTTTTTTTTAAAAAGTACAAACTGTTAGAAAATGAAAAAAACCTACAAAAAAACAGTTCCAGCAAAAAAGAAGAAAAAAGGTTCTTGTCAGAACCGCTTTTCATGGTTAAAAGAAAGATATATAGAGGAGTGGTTGTATAAGTCTGTGATTGAGTGCTAGTGACTGCAAGGGTGAGTGATTGTGTAAGTGTCTATATGGGTGCATGAGTGGCTGTATGAGTGAGTGATTGGGTGGATGAGAACCTGTATTAGTGTGTGAGTGACTGAGTGGGTTTATGAGTGAACAAGTGGGTGTATGGGCTTCTGTATGAGTTTAAGTGGCAATATGAATGTGAGTGAGTGCTTGTATGAGTGAGTGGGAGGATTTATCAGTGAGTGAATGAATGCTTGAGTGCCTCTATGGGTGAGAGAGTGACTGTAAGTGGCTTTATGGGGGTGTGAGTGGGTGTCTGAGTATTTCCATGAGTGAGAGATTAGGTGGGTGAGTGTATAGGTGAATGTGTGGCTCTAGGTGTGAGTGGGTGTGAGTGGCTCTTTGAGTAAGTGTGCATGTGTGTATGAGTGAGTGACTGTGTCAGTTGCTGTTTGAGTCACCATGTGGGGTGTGACCCACTCTGAGTGAAATAGTGGGTATGTGAGTCACTGAATGAGTGAGTGACTGGTTGTGTGAGAGGCTGTATGGGTAAGTGACTGTGAGTGTGTCTATATGGGTGTGTCACTGGTTGTGTAATTGACTGGTTGTCTGAGTGGGTGTATGGGTAAGTGACTGGATGTGTGAGTGGTGTATGGGTGAGCAAATGCCTTTGTGTCTGTATGATTGAGTGAGAGGTTGTGCGAGTGGCTGTATAGGTGAGACACTGCATGTGCTAGTGCCTGTATGAGTTGGTGATTGATTAGGTGGGTGAGGTGGGGGTTTGGTTTGAGGAGAACCTTACGTTCTCGACTCAGATCAAGAAGCTTGCCGGGAACTGTTTTGGGCTACTCAAAACCCTCAGGAAATTCCTTCCAATTCTCCCGAGGGCTGCTAAAGAAACGGTCACCCAAGCCCTTATTTTATCCCTATTGGATTATGCCAATGCCCTGTACGCAGGCATCCCTGGTTATCTGCTTAAACTACAAGTAGTTCAAAATGCTGCGGCCAGGCTTCTTCTCAACATCTCCACTAGAAGCAGTGTGAGACAACATCTGCGCGCTCTACACTGTCTGCCTGTGGCAGAACGGGTTAAATTTAAATCTGTAGTCATTGCACATCGGGCCCTTCATGTTTTAGGTCCAATCTATTTACAAAAGCGTTTTTCCTTCTACACCCCTTTGAGACAGTTGCGCTCCGCGTCTCAACTCCTGGCTCAGGTGCCCCGTTTCAGACTGCAAAGGATAGGTGGCAGCTCCCTTGCCCTGAAAGCTGCCCTAGCCTGGAACTCGCTGCCTTTTGCTCTCCGTAGCATTCAGGATCCGACTCTCGTCAAGAAAAATCTGAACAGATTTCTCTTTGTCTAATCTGGTTCTTCCTACTCCTCAAGGTTTGCGCCGGGACACTCTTCGTAGTATCTGCGCGTATTATAAATATAAATAACATAACATAAGTGAGTGACTGGGTGTGTTAGTGGCTGTAGGGATAAGTGAGTTGGTGAGTAAGTGTGTGTGTATGTTAGTCACTAGATATGTAAATGGCGGTATATCTGACTGAATGGGGGTGTAGGAAACTAATCAGTCGGTGACTGGCAGTGTTAGCAGTTTTGTGGTTGAATAACTGTGAGTACCTATATGGGCAAGTGAATGTGTGTGTAAGTACCTCTATGAGTGAGTCAGTGGCATTCTTTATCACATGTATGCAGATGACACTCAACTGTATCTGAAAATCTCCTCCTCAGAAGACTTCATATCCCTCAACTCTACCTTGCTGAACATGCAAAACTGGCTCACTGATAACCATCTTAAGCTCAACACTGCCAAAACGGAATTACTCCTCATCGCTCCCCTAACCACACTCCCAAGATCAACCTCTAGATGAAGAATTGAACAGCCTTCAACTGTACACCTCACATTATTGTGTCCGCTAAATCCCTTGGAGTCACTCTAGACAAACACTTAAATATGCAGAATCATATCAGCAATGCCACCAATGGAGCTAATCACCAAATGAGTATACTAAGGAAACTCAAACCCTTCCTACCACACGATGACTTTAAGCTGGAGGTCCATGCTCTTGTATTGCCTAGACTAGATTACGGAAGCTCCACTCTTTGCGTTCTTCCTAAATACAATACGGCCCCCCTTTAATGCTGCGGCCAGACTGATAACCGGTATAAAAAGAAATTATCACATATCTCCAGCCCTAAAATCTCTAAAATGGCTTCCATACGAAGCAAGAATTCAGATAAAGATTGCCTTCATGACTCATTAAAGCCCTACATCTCAAGACCCCGTATATGGGGCACAAAAGCTGGAGTTATCAGGGGGATGCAGTCCCTCATGAAGTGCAAATTCATTACTATTGCAACCACAGATTTTCGTCGAATCTCATCTACCTCTTCATTCAAAAATGAAATGAAAACAATACTAATGAACAAGTTTCTGCCCCAAGATGCATTATCTTTTATTGTTCATTTATCTGCCTACCTGGATGTATTAGTGTATGAATGACTGTGTGCATGAGTGCGTTTCTGGGTGTGTTAGTGTCTGCATCAGTGTCTGTGTGGGTGTAGTACTGTTTACAGCACTCTGTGACTGGGTGTGTCACAGTCCATATCTGTGTAAATGGGTGTGTGAGTATTTTATTAGATGAATAACTGTATGTGTGTCTGAATCAAAGATTAATTTGCTGTGCCTCTACAGGTATCGAAGTATATAATATCTATGGCAGTAGCTGTATAAGTAACTGGCTGTGTTAGTGGCTAATTACGCAAGTAAATACATGTATGTATCACTGTTTACAAGAGTTAGTGGATGTGTTTCTAGCTGTATGGCTGAGTGATTGGGTGTATCAGTACTTACATGGCAAAAATTACTGAGTATGTTAGTGATTGTATGTATGCCTAACTGGTTGTATAAGGTACTATGTAGGTGACTGCATATTCTTGTACCTGTATTAGGAAGTAACTGTGTGTGTGAATCTCTATGGGTAAGTGGGATCATGTAGTAGTAGATGTATTTGTAAGTGAGATGGTGTATTAGTAATTGTATCAATGAGTTAGTGGCTTAGTGAGTGGTTGAATGGGTGAGTGTCTGGGTGTATGAGTTGTGTAATCAGTGTATGTGTGCTTGTGTCAGTGGCTGTACAAGACCCTACCTTGGTGTATAGTTTTACAGTAAAATGTGCTGAACTACAGTGCAAGTTATAATTACAAACTGGGTTCATCAAAGTGGTGGCTAGCTATACCAAGTGCTCTTCATGTTTAAAAACACTCTCCACTGGTATGTCTAAGGAATATTTATGTGGTAGAACAAGTCTTCTGAGACATCTAAACACATATGAATGAAATTTGTACTTGTAAAGCGCACCCATACCCCCAAAGGGGTGTCCAGGCGCTGTACGCATACCGCTGTGGAACCCTTCCTGGCTTTTCCCTGTGAAATGTCCACTCCTGGGCACCCCCAGGGTGAAGCCAGGCATCCCAGCGCTGTTGGGGCCGTTGTGGAGATTAAGCAAGCTATTGCCCAGAGTTGCAGAGTGGGACCCATGATTAGAATAGGCACTGAGGCGAGAATTATCAGGTCCGAGGAAATTGAGCCCAAGACCCGCCGAGGCGGGAATTGAACCCTGGTCCCGGGCCAGATCTCTGCATCAGGGTCTGCCGCTCTAACCATTGAGCCACACTTCTCCACATACAACTTTAGCCACTATTGAAAAAGAGAAAGAACATAAATATGTTAGTATTTCATTCTATAAATTACAGAAACAACATAATACACATTGCTTATACTGCAACAGTATATCACAATACAGTAAAACATTTTATTTCCCTTTTTTTTTTTTTTTTACTGTTCTCAGCTTTCATACTTCTTCACCATAAACGATGGTCTGTTTGAAGCATCATCTTTGAACAGTGCGGAAAAAACAATCAATAGATTGTAAAAAAAAAAAAAAAACTGCACAGTATTTCACTATAAATAAGTCACACTATGCATTGCACTGACTACAATTGATGAATCGGTTGTTTTATCTGGAGTTACCACAATGATCTAAACAAACCTATGTAAGAAATAATTTTTCAATTATTGTAGCTGGTACAATACCACAATTACATTTAAACCACTCTTTAATTTTGGAGATCCTGTTGAAAACATCACCATTGGTAGGTCAAATGATGTGTAAACTGCTAATGATCCATATAGACAAAATCACACACAGTAGTTTTTTCCCACTAATACTATGTAGAAGTTTGCTTCAAGAAACAAAAGGGGGCAATTTTTTAGTTTCATAGGCAGTTTTTGCTTTCAATTTAAGGCTGCTGTAATTGGATTATGTCCATCCAGTTTTAGACTTTAATTAAATAGTGTAGTATTTAGCTGTTATAGTAACTTCTTTCTGGAAGATAAAAGGACTCTTGAATTTTGAAGAACGTTTTGAAGACATTACCCCCAATAGGTCGAATAGTGACTAAAACACAGATAAACCACATAGAAGAAACAAGTACACCACTTTTTTTTATCCAGATTTCCTCCTTAGAACTTCGGTTGAAGAAAGAAAAGATGTGAGTTTGGTAGTTTGAAAGGAAGTTTTGAGTTGAATTCAAGATTTTCATTGCATTCCGTCCAACCAGTTTCACTCTTTAAATAGACATTGTAGTGTCCAGAGCTTGTATTTACTCCTTCGTGAAAGATGATACCCAAAGTAGTAAAAGTTCTTCCCGAAATTGATATTTGTCCAGTTTTGAAGTTTGAAATTTGAATTTCCAATGTGGAACCATCTGCTCTGCATCATTGTAGCATTACTATAAGTTATTTTCCAGTTGTTCCTAGAAATAATGTAGACAAAACGTCTGATCTGCAGTTTGGGCAGGTCATATTTTTGTTAGCCTTTTTCAACAATTTTTCAAAAGGCACAGTTTTAGAATCCGGTATTTTTAAGTGGAGAAATCGTTTAGAATTGATTTCAGTGGTAGATGTGAAAGAACAATCTTCACAGTCATGGTTTAATTTGTAACTCAGTCCAACTAAATCATCACTATTTACTTCTTGTTCTAAAACTCCAAGGATGACCATAATAAACTCTTGTGCGTCTTGTTGAGTGTTGAGAGTAAATATTATGGATCCGCTACATATATCTAAAAGATCTCGAGTACCTGAAGCAGAATGTATTAGAGTTCTGTCAGTCCGTAAATGTTGGAGCAAATTATATAGCGCAGAACACATTCTCTTATCTGATTTTTGTTGAATTGCATTTAGTAGATGTGGTAAATGAAACAGTACATTCAGAACAACATTTGTATAGCAGTTCACACCCGAACTGTTTTCCAACTGGTAACCTACAATATCTCTGTAATTTCCCAGTTTTCTCTTCTTAACACATTCTCAATTCTCCTTGTGTCCTTTCTTTTTTCAGCATATGTAGACTGTTTTGTAATCTCCAGCTCTGGAAAGATTATTTGTTTCTCATAAATGGGGTACAGACCTAAATGAGGAGCTTTTCCAACTGTTAACCTACCAGTTGGCAGTTCACACCCGAACTGTTTTCCAACTGTTAACCTACAATATCTCTGTAATTTCCCAGTTTTCCCTTCTTAACACCCTCTCGATTGTTCTTAGTCCTTTCTTTTCGTCCGCATCCGTAGACTGTTTTGTAATCTTCCGCTTCAGACAGATTATCCGTTTCTCATAACAGGGTACTGACCTAAATGAGGAGCGTATAGACTTCTTAATCGATTGTACTCTCTTCCACAGCTTGCATCAGCACAAATTTTCTTATCAAAATCAATCAAAAATAAACAGGGCAATGTTCTAATTTGCGACAATGCTACATATGACATTCCTTCTTTAAATACAGTACTTCCAATATTAACAAAAGCTGCATCTACACTTAAACGTGATTTATGGATAGTTACAGCATACGCTAGAGACAATGGGAACTGCTTTCACTAGCAAAAAACGTACTTATCGGCCAATCTGTTTGACACCATCAATCTGATCAAATTTTATGGCCAAATATTCAACCTCATCTCTTTTTGGGAAATGAATGAAATCAAAAACTTTACCCATTGCACCATTTACTGACCCTTAACATTCAAATTCTGACGCAAAATTACTCGACAGTTTTTTCTCACGCAGAAACGCTTTTCTAAGCCTGCAGTTTTGCATACAGACTTCTTCAAAGAATCCAATTTCGCTTGTAGTTTATCTGTGAGTAGTATTGTGACTCCAATGTTCCATTTTATCAATAGCTGTAATTTCCAAAATATCTTCTTTCTCCAGTTGTAGTAATTGTTTATTAAAGTTGGAGCACTCTTGAAGTGTTGGCATTAAATAACTATAGTTTTCTGTTCTTTAATGAAATTGTACATTAGTTTTGCTGCTCTAATATTAGATAGAAATAGTTTCTTGATACGGTGACTTTCCAGAGCACGTTCAGATGCTTGACACATATTTTAACTAGTTCCTTTTATTCAAAGTTTAACTAAATATTGACGTTGTCAATACTTCCCAGAGAATTTCTTGTTTCATTATACACAAGTGTTTTGAAAACAGGTTGTCCTTTTACAGGAGTAAGTTGCAGTAGGTCACCAAACACAATTGTATGCTTTCCTCCAAAGGGTACATCGTAGTTTGTTCTTCTAATCTGCTGCATTCTTAAGTGTATGAAGACAAGCATTATGTTCGATACCATGCTCACTTCATCAATGATTAGAAGCTTCAGTTTTTTCAATACTCTTGATACCTCATGACAAGCATCACCTGATAATTTCTGGTATTCCAGTTTATTGTCCTGTTCAACAGGTAGCATCAGTAGCGATGTAGAATAATTCCTTTATTGTTATATGCAGCTAATACTGTTGTGCTGTTACTACACATGACAAATTTGAATCTACTCTTCTGTAGATAACCGGTGAGAACTTTAATTAGGAAGCTTTTTCTTGTGCCAGCTTGAGAACTGATGTATAGTAGAATTGGTGTAAACAAAGAACATTCACACGGTTTCCTCTTGTAGAGAAACCCATGCTCTATTCTAGCTTTAACTTTGTTATAAATTTCTTTCTGTTCATTGTTCAGTTCTACTAACTGTTCAAAATCCACAGTTTCCTCTCTTGCTTGCTGCATTGCATTCTCCACCTCATTCATAGCTATGGCTGGTTCATTTTGAATTATTGGTTCTCCAAGAGGATATTGACTCGTTGGTGCAGAACTTTGGCTGCTTTGTGAACTCTCTCTGGCTATCTCAGCAGCAATGGTTTCTTCCTGTTCAATTTCATCTTTCAACATTTGCAAGTAGGCTGGAAAGACTGAACACTTAATACTGTCTTTCACAGCATTGAAAGAGTCTTCGTAACAGTTATAGTGTCCAAGTAAATCTGATTCACCATGCCGTGGCTTGATCAATTGCAAAAGTGCCAATTAAAAATACTCTGTTCTCTTCGGAGTTTGGTAATTTAGCTTTCTGTAGTTAATTAGATTTCCTTTGTTGTGTCTATACAATTAACCGTCACATCCAAGTACTGCAAATCTCCCTTCTATGTTTTTTACTTAGATCACTTCTATATGCATAGTGCTGAGGTACTTCATAGAGAAACATATTTTGAAGATGGGGACTCCTTCTTGGGTAGTATGTATCCAACATATTAGATTAGTCTATTTTGACTGCTTGCAAGGCCTAAGCTTACCTATACAATTCCTCTTGACTTTGTGAACAAACTAGCCGAGCTCAACCGGTCTGAGCACTCATAGGATCCTATTTCTCTGTGGGAAAGCATTTTCAAACTGAAACTGTACAATTTCTTTGTGAGACTCTTTTCTGAAGAAATCTCCTCCCACATCTTTCATCTGTCTTCTCTGATTTTGTTCTATCGGAAGTCACGTAGAGAGCAGCAGCGATGTGTTGTTTGCAACAAATTGTAAATCCATATTTGCATTTCATATCTTCAAAATCACAGGGTTGTAGCCCTTGATATACTTGGAAGCCTCTGTTCTTCTGAGGCTGTATGTATTATTTTGGTGATGTCAGTGCATGTCTGACTGCAGACAAAAAGCTGTTCATTCTTCTGTCTGAGATGACAGGTCATGGGAATCCAAAATGACATCTTGTGTAAAATGTTCCTTTGCATCTGGTTTTTCGATGACTGTATTTGCCCCAACTATGAGTTTGAAACCGTAGAACTTGTTGTCTCAAGCCCTTGTCAGCACCGTCTTTTGGCATGTCACATGTCACATACTGTTCTATGAAAGACAAGATCAACTCATCGGTGTCTTTTCCAAATTTCGGGGCATCTTTTACCCATAACAGCATCTGAATATGTGGAGCACCTCTAGCTTGGTACTCTTTGCAACAGAAGAAATCAGTTACTTCGCAAAGAGGAGGATTAGTTTTGTTGCACATGAAAGACATCATGGCTTGAAGCTTGTGGTTAAAATATCTGCAAACATTTGCAGGGTCCAACGAGCAGCGTTCTCCTAGTGTCTTTAGATTGAGGTCTTTTATGTTTGAGTTTGCTTCTCATAAGAATTCAAACAGGTCATCCCTTGCGTTCTCAGCACAACGGAGTATTAGAGACCAAGTAGGTGCTCCTGGGTTTCTCAACATGCATTTCAGCTCACCATGACGACGATACCAATACTCTTTGGTACCATGTTGACACGCTATAAAATTAATCAAGTTGTATTCCAGGTTTTCATCTTTTCCCTGAACTTTCTCAACAAATGACCTTTCTGAGAGATTTTGCAGATTTACTCCTGGCTTGGAATTTGGGTTACTGCATAAGATAGTCGTGTCAAGTCGCTCTCAAATAATAGATGAAATCTATAGGGAATACAGTGGTGAAATCTATGGCCCTCTGAATATAGTTTAGTTGATTAGTGCTCCGCTGCTGGTACTTGTACAGGACGGTCATCATATCTACCCCCTACTCCAGTGGGAAACAGATGCGGAAAACAGCGAGCTTCTAAACTTTTCTCCCACACACTGGAGGGAGCACCTTTTGCTTCTTTCATTTGAAAAAGAACAATAGCATCACCAATAATCTCTTTCGAATGCAGAGGATGGATACTGTGGTGTTCATAAAGTTCTTCTGATCTGGATCGATCCACATTTTCAGTCTGCCCTCTTGATGGGAATGTGTCATTCTCCATATGTGTAATATCTTGAAGAACATCTCCATTTTTATAGTAAATGTTATTTTGTACTAGATACAATGTTGCTTTTTATTTTACTAAGATCCACTAACTCTTGCCATTTTTTTTTATTTTTGGTAGGGACACAATTGGCTAAAATAATAAGTGGTTCTCCAAAATCTCTTTGTACCGCTATAGTTTTAATATTCTGCTTGAAATCTAATGGCAAGTACACAACTCTTCCTTTAAGACCTTTCTGGACCTCAGTTGGTGGTAATTTCCTTGTCTTTGGCTCCATACGGACTATAGCTTGAAATGGATGTATACATTGTAGAAGGATTAATTCATAAACATTTAAATCTTGAGGAATTGAAACTAGTTCTAACTTGTTATGTACTGCTCTAGCTGGCATTTTATTATCTTCTAACTTATTATAACAGTACTTAACATATAATTTGTCGTGTGGAACAATCAAAGCGTTCCTCTACAAATAAATAAGCTGCAAATTCTTGCCACTTATCTTCAGTTTTTGAAGATACAACAACATTTCAAGTTTGACTATTGTAGTGAGTGCGTCAACAACATATACCAGCACAGTTTGGTTTCCTGAATATACTGTGTTGAACTTTCTAATCTCTTCTTGAAAGTTAAGAATAATACCTGTGTCCTGTTCCTCTACACCTGCAGATACCATGTCTTCGTTTTCCCTACAATCCTCTGCAGGACCAAAGAAACTAAACAAGATATCATCACAAACCTTTTCTACCTTTCTCACTGTACAATGCAAAATAACTCTATTCTTTTCTTCTAAACCTAGGGCAGGAGTTTTAACTAGGTAAAGCCTCCTAACTGTGATGTACAGCTAACATTCTGAAATGATGAAAGGTGCTTTGGCACTCTTTTTTTGATAGGCATGCTAGTGAGTGACCCTGTAAACTAGTAAACGTTCCTACTTTGCATGGATCTAATGCTTGCAACATACCTGTATTCTGTTTTCAAACTTCTGCAAGTAAACATACATAGGAAACTTCTCAATATATCAAAAGATTGCTGCCGAACAGTACAAATACTGATACAGTGCCACTTATATACTTTTCTACGCCTTCCCTGTACCTCTTCAGCTATCACTTCCTCTAAATTTCTAGCAACCATCACCTCTTTTGGAATAGGACTACCATTCTTCATCTCATAACATCGTCCAGATTCTTCAACTGCATGCACTAATGTGTTTCATTGGAAGCAGCTTTTTTCATTAAAGAAAGGCTCAGTGCTAGAAGTAGGTCTCCATTTACCGCTGAAAACTTTCCAAAAGTTAGTTCTATTGACAAGTCTTTTCTTTTGGCTTCTTCTCCTCATCCACATCACTATTTTATCCAGTGTCTTCATTCTGTTTAGAATCAAAATAAATAGCTTCCACTTGAGAGCAAAGGCCTTTTCAACTACACCCTCAACACGTTCCTTTTGTCTATCTGTTTCTCGTCTTTATTTATACTTCTTCATAGTTCTTATTAGGTTCTGAGTTTCTCTACTACGGAACATTCTAACTCTGATTTCTTTAAGCTGCCTCTGCCTTCTGGTTAAACTCTGCGTTTTTGTACACTGTTTTTCTCTTCGTATCATGTATGCTTTCTCCTTGCTTAGTTGTTCTTAAACTTTGTTTTTTATTTACTTGATTTTGCTGTCTTTCCATTTGTCCACAATTTTAAGAAATGTGTTTCTTCCCTTATCAGCAGCTCTTTTCTCTTTCACCACCTTTTCCGCATTTTGCCCCGTTTGTTTCTCAGTTGTGAGGAGATGGTATCCTTGTCTCTGTTTCTTTCTTCTCTCACTTTTTGATGGCATTGTAACTGTCTGTAGTTAACTAGAATTGATGCCTGAAAAGAAAACAAAAATATCTACATTTAGCTTTTCATTATGTACTATCATATAGGTAAGTACCAACATAAACAGTTCTCTTATTGTAATATTGCTAACATTACGCTATTAATTTTCATAGTTATGTCTTTGTCTTTCTCTGTATCACTGTATGTATTAGTCTTCCGTGAGTGTGGGAGTCCATCTATGGCAGTGCCATGAGATGTTTAAGTAAATGTGCTGGTATATGACTGTTTTAGTACCTCTATGGCTCTCTAAATGTGTATGTAAGTGGCTGAATGAATACATCTGTGCCTGTGTTAGGGATTAGAGGGTTATGTAGGTGTGTCTGCAACTGCGTTTGATACTGCTGCATATATAAGTAGTTTCGAAGTATGTGACTGAATGTACAAGTCCCTCTGTCGCTGTGTGACTGGGTGAGAGAGAGGCTCTATGTTTGGAAACATGTATGTCCGTTGTATCATGGGTGCTATACTCTATGTAGTGCTTGGCATAGGGTCTGCAAGTGCATGAGGAACTTAACTAAAACTCAAAAGGATATCTCAATCTTTTGAGCACAAAGCACTATGCTTTATGGCATACCTATATCGTATCTCAGAGGTGAGTTATCTGTACTAAAACATTGATTTAAGACTTGATAAACAGCTTTTACATGCCAAGTGAAGCTGGTAGTGATAGATCACAGACAGGGTCTGCATTAGTAGGCCTGACCCATGTTTAAACACTGCATATTTAACTATGCCTAGAACTCTCATACTACACGTGACTCAGTATTAGTTTAAATGGCATGTCTTACCATCCAAGCACATACAAACCTGCCCAATAGTTTATCAACACCTACCCTAAAGAGTATTTAATGCATAGCTGTCAAGTTTCACGGGTTCATGAGTTATGTAAACCTACAGTCCATGTTTTTTCCTTTCAATTCTGAGACTTGTAGTCCTCTTTCAAAATGGAATAAATAGGACAAGTCTCAGACTTCAAAGAAAAACATTTTGTGAACAGCACATAATGTATAGACATGTAAAACCTTGCAGATCTTCTAATACTTTAAGTATAAATTTAACCCTTAGCAAGCAGTTTTTTTTTCTAACAAATAGAGCATGCAGTAAAACAGCACATGGACAATATACAGTTCCAGGGCAACACATTGTGAACCAATTTCTCACATACCTAGTCTGCACCTCAGACAAACTGTTACATACTCACACACTCACAAAGTGTCTTACCTTTTAATACTATATAAAAACACTCACACTACCACACTCACACTACCACTCATACATCATCTCATAAAGTTTCAATAATGTTCTATATATTTCGTACTCACTTTTAACAACCTCACATACACATATACCTTTTCAATCAATATTTACTCTCAATAATAAATGTATTTCACATACCTGAAAATTTAGTTTGTTGGTGAAATAGTTTTTTTTGCTCTTATAGATAGATTCAATACTCAGGAAATGTGGAAACTAAACAGAAGAATGGCACACCACTCTCATACAAAGCAACCCTTAATGGGAAAATTTCAACTTTGCATTCTCGGATGCTGTGAAAGGCAGCAAATAAAAACATATCTTTCATATTTTAGTTTTTAACTCCACTTCTGAATTGTTAGTATGTGTTAACCCTTTCATGCACTTTTTTAAAGATGTACGATACGGGAGGGTATTTGTGCATATTTGCGAAAAAGTACGGGAGTCCACAAACCTATTTAGCTTGGTGGATTTATAACTTTCAAACTACAGTACAATTTATTAGCAAACCCTCACTAGGAAATCAAACCCTTATTATGCAACAATGAGTCTAAACACCTCTAATTTCTAAAAACAGACAACTCTCTCGAACACCATTCCCCCAATACACTCTTAGCACAGTCTTAATAGCAACCCACTAGAACCAGTAGGTCACAAGTTCATAGCACGTTCTCGAAGGACCATATTAGTTACAAAATGAGCTGCAGCAGGTGTGGTTTACTGTACAGAATAAAAAGCGTATCAAAGTCTGTATTTTATTTTCCCCACAGCCAATCACAGATCTACTTATCCTTTCAAGACACTAACTAATTTTATTCACCTGCATATTCACAGCATCCAATCAAATTTTTTTTTCAAGCAGGGGCACATGGGTGCATGGGTGTCAGAGGGGAGCAGTGAATCTGTGAGTGGGTGCGTGAGTCTGTGAGTGGGTGCGTGAGTCTGTGAGTGGGTGTGTGAGTCTGTGAGTGGGTGTGTGAGTCTGTGAGTGGGTGTGTGAGTCAGTGAGTGGGCCTGTAAGTGCGTACATGAGTCTGAGTGGGTGAGTGAGTTTCTGAGTGGGTCTGTGAGTGGGAGCATAAGTGTCTGAGTGGACGTGAATCTCTCAATGGGTTTAAACATACATAAAGGTGTTTGGGTCAGCTGCCTTCATCCATTGGTCTGTTCAGCTGTCATTCATGTTTTCCTTCCTCCCACCACAGCATTCGGCAATGTGTCTGCCTATTCTTGCACTTTGAAAACAGCATTTGCTTGATCACATATATACATCAGCCTATAAAGAAGTGCAGTCCAGTACTGTGGTTGGTGGGCCAATATTTTACTTTGCCAATGCATTTTTTTGTCTATTTTTTTAATTTTGGTTTAGTGATCCTTGTGTTTTTAATCACCTGTGTGTTGTGAACATGACCCCCTCCCGCCCCCGCCGTCCACAGCGCAACTCCTCAGGCGTTGTTGTGGATCCTTCTGGTGCTTCCCGTTTGAGGCCGCCCAACCTCGGCCTGAAAGACAGACTTCCCTTTCCGGTGGTATCTCTCCGTAGTGGATTCTTTCTTGGATAACTGAGAGGGTGAATAACTGAGAAAGGGTGATCTCTAAGCAGGAAACCACTCACTAGACCAAGAGGGCTAGCTTCTCCAGAAGCAGAGTACATTGCTCACCCTATGTCCAATGGCCATGTCAGTCTTTCTGCTCCCAATCTGCCTTCCCAAGAGGGAAAAGAAAATCCACTACCAGCCTTACCTGTCCCCTGCTGACATTGGGTCGTACCCCACCAACCCTGAGCCCTAGACATGTTCTTCAGCCTCCCTGGGAGGAGCAGGTGGAGAGGTATATACACTCTCCCTGCCCCAAAGGTTACAAAGCTTTCTAGACACAAGAGATAGGTTATAAAAAAAACATAAAATAGATTTAGAGGCCAAAGTATCCTCTCATGAGGTAGAAAACATTCCCTCTGCCCCCCCCCCCCGTTCCCGGCTAGGCTCTAGACAGTCTGTCTGCACCCCATGGGTGGGCAGTTTAGGGTGTCTACACACCAGGGATTGATATTCCAAAAAGGATTGGTGTGGGGGCGCCGGCAGGTCCTGACCTTGAGCCCCTACCCCTGGGGACCAGTCAGTATTTCAGACCCATGGAGGCAGATTGAGGAGTTTTACCCCAATCTACCGATTCCAGAGGTCAGACAACACGCTAGAAACCCGGAATTCATTTTTGGGGGTTTATGGGGTGAGGATCAGCCTATCCTAGCATTTGGCACATCCTTCCCCCTGTGGTAACTAGAAAGTCTTTCTGCCCCTCAAGGGTGCAGATTGGGCCGTAACCCCCAGTTTGCCTGTCCCAGGGGAGCAGAGAACACACTAGACACCTAGGTTTGGTGTCTAAGAAAGGGATGGGCTTGGAGGTTAGCCCATCTTGGCATCAGGCTGAACTTACCCATGCCAAGGTGTAGGAAAGTAGTAATTGCTTCTTATGGTTACCCCCACTTTTTGCAGATGTCTTACTGTTTTTGGACTAGTCTGACTGGGATCCTGTTATCCAGGACCCCAGTCTATCTGCTTTCTCCCTTAAATTGCTTTGTATGTACTTTAGGTACACTACAGATTGGATACTGGGGTACCCTTATCAGTTCCTAGTATATGGTACACCATGTACCAAGGGCATAGGTACCCCAGAGGCCTCCCATGGGCTGAAGCATGTATTATGCCACCCATGAGAGGCCATTCAAAATGACACAACAGGTCTGCTACAGCAGCCTGTGTAAGCTGGTGCTTGCACCACTTACTTAGATATAGGTTCACTATATCTATCTAAATCACTACACTTAAAAACCTATCAGTCACCCCTATGGCAGGCCTTATCAATCCTGAAGGCAGGGTGCTGGGTTTTACGTGAGAGGGTGCCCCTGGATGAGCAGAGCTCCTCTGCAGCCTTCAGAGACCATTCTCCAGGGTTGTCGGTGATGCAGCCAGACATATAGGTTAAGTTGCTAACTTTAAAACGGCTGCTTAGAAACATGTCGTGTTTGGTGTCCAACACCTTGGAATCATACCTCCACACCAGTAACTGGTGTGGGAGGTATGATTCCACCCTTCTGAAACCACTACTGTGGGTCACCGGTCTACCCTGTACCAGCTTTCTCGACCCGGGCAGCACAAAATGGACGCTGCCAGCCACAGACACGATTCTGCTCTCCTGCTGCTGAACCAAGCTCGAGCAGAGGAAGGCATGACAATAGGCATCCTGTCACAAGGGGGTGTAACCACCTCCCAGACAGGGTTTAGTGTATTGGGGCTGGGTGGGTGCACTCTGAGAGTGCCAGAAAGTCTGCACTGTGGGCACATTTGGTGTCCCTGTGCATAGTCCAGCTCAAACCAGTTCTGGGAGCCATTGGCTCCTGCTCTGGCGCGAAAATGGACAGAGGACATGGGTGTAGCCACCCCTCCCTCTGTCCTGCCCATCCCCTAGGAGGGTCCCCTGAATCTGTCCAACCCTTTCCCGTGAGTATAAAGTGGGTTACCTGGCTACAGGACTTTAGATTTTACCTGGACAAGATTCTACTAAGAAGAAACCAAGTACTTCGAGACTGTCTGCACGACGCTGGACAACTGAAGAATCTCCCTTGGAGTAAAGGAGTTACTGCCCTGCACTAGCAGGCACCTAAGCGCATCTGACCGGCTTGCATCTCCCGAGCTCCTGAGGACTCCGAAGATTTCAGCAACACTGGAGGTGGGTTTCCGAAGGTCCCTGAGGTCGATGTGCCCTCTCAGCGATTCTGAGACCAGTATCCCTCGTGGGGACCGTGTGACCCGAACCCCTGTGCACCGCGTACATTTGCAAGTGCATATACTTGTTGGCGACCCCTGAGCTTGTGCATTGGACTCCGAGTAGTCCTGACCGCGAGCAGTATTTGCACCGAAGAAATCCGGCCTCCTCACACTGAGTGCTCCGTGGGCTGGTGCTTTGCAGACTTGCTTGAGGTCTCCTCGCGATCCTTGGTCTGTTGGCCTGTGGGTCCTGGAGAGGGTCACCTTGTTTGTTCTTGGGCTCCCCTGGTTGCTCCAGATGTGCCCTGACTCCCCATTGCTTGGAGAGTCCCCTGGACCTTGCTGGTCCACACCGTAACCTGTTTGTCCTTCCTGCGTGGGTTACATTTGCCAAGGCTTGTTGGTGCTCCAGCCGGACATCGACCCCTCAGCACTCGACATCCTTCGTGGGACAGCTCACCTCTGGATCCTGGTCGTCCTCGACGTCTCCTGGTCACCGTGGCTGCAGAGTCAAGCATCCCTTCTTCGCACCTGAAGCACCCGACATCGGTGGGCATTCGACTACCGAGCCCCTGGTCACCTGAAGTGACCCAGACTCTGTCCCCTCTTCTTTCAGGTTCCTCTCACCTAGAATCCAGGCTTGGATTCCACCGGACACTCTTTGCCTTCCCGGCAGCAGCACTTCTTCGCAACTCTCCATTGAAAACGACGAAGGTTTCCGACACCACTTGACCCCTATGCACCTGGCTCCTCTGGGATAGGTTACACGGGTACCTCGGTACTCACTGGTGGGTTGGCTCTAGAACCTCCTACGTTCCAAAGGGTTTGCTTGAAGTCCTCGTAGAAGTGTCCTTAAACTATAATTTTGCAAACCGCGACTTTCCCATAGAGTTGTACGGAGCACGCGGTCGTGTTTCCTCACTGCACCCGTCCTCCGTGGGCTCCCTGTGACACTGCCTTGGGTGGTTCCTTGGGGTCCCAGCGATTCTACATGCTCTAGGCACTGTCTAGTCAAGTCGTGATTGTTATACCATTTGTTTTGTATATGGTTCGGTCTCCCCCTGGAGCCCGCTGTGTATTGTGCTACTTACGAATGTTCTATTGATTCAGTATTGTGTGCTTTGTGTTCTAACCTCGTGTAGAGATTAGTAGAGAGTGTTATATTAATAAGTACATATTTTTATATAACTACTGTGTGGTTCTCCTTTCATTTAGTCATTCAGGAGGTGATATTCTGGTAAAACAAGCTGCTTTATATTCCTTCAAGATTAAGCCTGAAGGCTGCTCTCCACAGCTACCACTAGGATAGCTTTCTAAAGGTTATCTTTGACCTCATACATCATAAGGGTCGTGTGGACTGGTACAGGGTGCCCACTTTAATTAGTGGACAGCATATACCAGACCACCTTCTCACACAGGGCACCTCTCTGATCACATGGGGAGGAAAATTGTGGGGATGACTCCAAATCTACTCACCACAGTAGGGCTGAAAGCCTACTTGCCATTCAAAAGTACTCCTAAGGGAAAACATGCTGCCCCCACTTGGGCAACCAAAGTTCAGGTGTGGAGGAGATGCTGTGATACAATCTGTCATCAAAGGTCTCATGTCTATGAGGCGTATCATGGGTGCTGCTTATAAATATTTTATCTATGAGGGGTAATCATGATTACCTTATGTTAATTTTCAGTTCCACAAAGCTAGGCACTGAGTGATGGACATCCACCATGTACACACATTGTGTTAAACGTGCTCTGATTGGAACTAGAATTTCCCATATGAAGTCACACGAGACTTAAGGATCTCAGTGGCAATTTTGGGCCCAAAGTCTATAAAAGGCACACCTAGGTGCCACACCTTTGCTTGTCAACTGATGTCTCCAGAAGAGGAAGTCAACACCACGGGCTACCGAGCGTACCATCGCATCAACCTTGCCCATCCGTTGGCAGCTTAGAACTTACCTTGACATCGACTCACACACTTGTCGCCAGGTCTGGAACAGCTCCTGTTCTTCATATCAGTGCTTCCAGCACTGACTCGAACAACCTAAAAAGAAAAGACAACTCATTGGAACTCAAATGAGTATACTCTAAGCGCCACGCAACGCTTTACAACATACTCTAAAAAGGAAAAGCCTTAGTTAAAACTATTGTTTCCAAAGACATTCAGAGCAGAAACAGAAGCTTAAGACAATACAGCACACTCTTTTGGTTTAGGTGTTTGTTCTGTATGAGAGATAATGCAAAATAGAAGTGTAAAGAAGGTTGAAGATGAGTGTTTTCAAGTTGTGAAACGGTCCTAAAGGTTGTGGAAGAAAATAAAGTGTGCACCTAGCAAAGACTTATTTGTTATTCTTAAACAGACCCAAACGAAGAGTCTGTGACATTGGTGATAAGAGAATTGGGTTCAGTTTCAAGGTGTCTAAAAACAAACAAAGGAGCCTTTTTAGGAATTGGCAAGGCATTTGTTGGAACAACCACTTTGCCAGAAAGGAATAAGCAGGCCTCTCCAATCAATCAACAGGCATTCGTATAGCACGGCTAATCACCTCGTGAGTATCCAGGCGCTGGGCTTCTACTGCAGAAAATGAGATCAGTCAAACAGCCAGGTCTTGAGTCCCTTTCTGAATTTCGGGAGGGAGGCTGAGGTTCTGTAGTGCAGGGGAAGGTCATTCCAGAACTTGCCAGTGAGGTAGGAGAAGACACGTTGGAGGGAAGGTCAGGCGGTGGTTGATGTAGACTGGTCCTTGGTCGTGGGGGGGCTTTGTAGGTGTGTCAGCATCTTGAATCTGCATCTTTTCTGGATGGAGAGCCAGTGGAGCTTCTTGAAGTGGGGGGTGATGTGGGCCCATTTGGGGAGGTCGAGGATGAGTCTGGCAGCTGCATTCTGTATTGTCTGGAATCTCTTCACTAGTTAAGCGGGGATTCCTGCGTAGAGTGGGTTGTCATAGTCCAGCTGGCTGGTGACTAGAGTCTGAGTGATGGTTTTCCTGGTGTCGATGGGGAGCCATTTGAAGATCTTACGGAGCATGCAAAGGATGTGGAAGCAGGTGGAGGAAACTGAATTGACTTGACCTTTCATGGTGAGTTTGCTGTTCAGGATGATGCCAATGTTGCTGGCGTGGTCGGTCAAAGTGGGTGGAGGTCCGAGTTCGGTGGACCACCAGGAGTTGTTCCATGGGGATGAGTTGTTCCTACAAATCAGCACTCCAATGAGTAGAGTATGAGCTCCTGGTAGCTCTCCTGCTACCTGTAAGTAGCTTTTCAATGTGCATCTAAGTCACCAAATTAGAAGCTTGAACATGGTTGAAATAATTTGTATATACCAAAACTGAAAAGCTTGTATTTGAGACAAAAATGTGTGTATTTTCAGAGCCCATAAGCAGATGTGTGGAGAAAAATGGATGAATTTCCAAAATATGTGATATCTGAGTGAGAAAAATCAAACCGTGCTGGGGAGATGTATTACTAATATTATTAACATGTTGCCAGGGGCATTGCACCTATGGATGTTGTGTATTACCCAAATAGAGGCATTCCACATTGACAAGGCATTTTTACATTACTGCTAGCGAGAGTGCCTGATGCACTGAAGTGATCATTGCTGGTAATCTTTTTATATGGTGGCCACTAATGTAATCTTGTCTGATGTAGTAACTATTGCATATCTGATCTTATGATGAGCCCGGAAGGTTTTTCATTGAACATAAGTAGCACTTATTACAGAAAAGGTTGGAGACCTCTGGTTTAAAGAGTGTGCAGGTGCTTTGTCATGCTAACATTTGTATAATTCTTAACCTTGCAGCCATCTCCCAGTTGTAGAGAAAGCAGAAAGTAGTTACAAGCAAAAGGTAGACGCTCCCCTTGGGTCATGCAGTGTGAAGCAACACAAGCGACTTGACTGGGGCGAGGTGGCAGACCAGAGAAGTCACAGTCCAATTGTTCTCTTCCCCCTTAGTGACTTCTTGGATTGAGTGTTGTGTTCACTTACTTTGGAAGGCATTAGGGAACATAGATGGCTAATCTACTGGCATCGCTCTTGCTGGGCCCATCAGTCACAGGTTAGTCATTTTGAATTTGTTGTTGTGTAATCTGTTTATTCAAACTAAATCTGACATACATTGACTTAAAGTGGTCCTAATTTTGACTGGTTACTGTCCAGTAAGATAGGCTCACCCATACATGTGGGGTACCGTTTCCATCAAGAGAATAATGGGAATGCAGGATGATAGGATTTTTGCTGTTGGCTGTGTGTGTTCTGGAGTTTTTTTTTGTCACATAAATAAATATGATGAAATTGAGATTCTTAGGACTACTTCAACATTTGCATGACATTCTGGGTAAGAAAACATACTATGATCCACACCACCCTGGAATTTCCCTTGGTCTCTAGCTTTCAAGAAAGCTGAGTTAGTAGGTTTACCTAGGTTTTTGCTGACCGCAGACCAAATTCTGCACCTACCCACATCTCAAGAATCGATGTAAATTCAAAACAAAATTCTTGATGTTTCCATGGTGCATTATTGGGCATTTCTTGATCTGCTGATGCCTCTACCAACACCATAAGTGGTGTACTGTTTTATTGGGAAAGTGTGGGAATGCTTTATGGCTGGACTTTTGCCATTCCACAAAGATTCTGAAACCCATTTTTTTTATTTAATAGATTGCAATTAATACATGGTTGGTAAATCGGAAGGTGTAGTTTGGCGGCTGGCTCTGTGTATCACATGTATTTGAACAGCTGGCAAACACTACTTATTCTTGCACCCGGAAAAGTCTGATGGATATAAAGGTATATTACTTTTGCAGATCGGCATTCAGATCACGAACTTGCGGGCGAAAACATTGTCACCTATTACCTTTTTTTATGACTTATTTTCATTTTTTTTTTTCATTTCAACAATTAGTTGCTTTGGGAAGATCTTGTGTGATATGCACACATAACCCTTTGCTAAATTCAGAGTGTTGTTCTTGGTTTACCCATGGGGTTCACACCTCTTATCCCCACAAACAGCAAGCAGTCTTAAACTGCAAATAAGCATGAAATATTGCCCACTGCTTGGGAAATGTAAAATAACAGTGGTAAAAAAATGTTTTTAAAAAAATCTGACACCCTTCCAGCACCTTCTTAATAAATCTATTTTTTTTTTAAACAAGATTTTGGATGGATACTCATAAAAGCATTTTCCTCAGGAACCAGATTGGATCAGGAGAATTCTTTGGATAGTGGATGGTGCTGTGTGGTTCCACAGAGACTCCAATGTTCCCCATAACTGACGGAGCAGTGCTGCGAATAAGTGCCAGCCCTGAGCACTGATGGCAACTCCTTTCTTTCCTCACCTTGGAGGTTCACTCCCACCATTGTTGGTGTTCCGATGACTCGTCAAATTGTTTGCAGTGTGCTGGGGAACAAGGTCCCCACTGAATCAATAAGGCTCAAGCCGTGTCATGACTGCAGGAAGCAGATGTCCTTCACAGACCTGTACGAGATGGCTGGGATGCTTGGACTCCGGGCACAACTCTTAAGTCCTGCAACAGATGTGCCCTCATGAACCCCATGGGGATTTGGGACTGAGAGGGGAAATGCTACGTCACCAAACGCAAGAAGAGGTCCCAGTCAAAACATAGTTCCTGCCCCAAGTCGAGGGCCCGATCACAGTCTCAAGGCTGCTCCCTTGAAATATACACTTCTCTTTTGAAGTATTCCATAAGTTGAAGTCTCGACACAAGCACATGAAAGCAAAGAAACTCAACCCAAACCTCCTCCTCAAAGTCTACCAAGAAGGCGCAATGGCTTCAAGATAAAAATTGAATCCCTTCAATGTCTCCTGCATTCGAACCGATCCTGCCATTGGTCCCAGCACACCCTGAAAAATCCCCTAGATATTGTTGAACTCACAGTAAATAGCTTCGTTCAAAGTGCCCTTGCTGAAGATCTTTGGTGTGATTCCAGCTTCCTCCGCTAAGATTTTGGGCCCCATGTATCTGCAAGGGTCTCCAGTCGGACTTCAAGTTAGTCTGCCCAGCACCATCTGCCCCTGTGAGGCTCGCTGTCTGGCCCTTTTGTGGCACTAGCAGAAACCATTCAATCCAGCAGGGTCCGAAATCTTCCAGTTCTTTTCTGCTCCGGCTACCAAGCCATTTTAGTTTGCCCTTTCAGGCTCATACCCGCCAGGTAAGAGGCAGAGTATGGAATTTCCTCCTTGGATGGAGATCCATCAAGTTGAACAAGTGGGTCTTTCAAATTGTTCAAAGGGGGGCTATGCTCAGCCCATCATTTTCCTCCCACCTTCCCACATCAGAGTGACTTTTAGAGGAGCACTCAGCAATTCTGAGGCAGGAAGTCAACCTTCTGTTGTCCAGGGGTGTCTTGCTTTACACTCCCAAATAAAGCAAGAAAACACCTGGAAAGGGAAAGCTGACTTTGAAGGTCAAATGACGGACACACACGAGAGGGACTGCTCTTTTGTTGTGATAGATTGGCATCTGGGACAGAGAGGGGATAACAGTTGCCAAACCAGTTTTCCCGTAGGTGTGTAGCCCACAGGTGGCCAACCTCTAGGGTAGGCTACCAAGCTTTACATATCGAGAGAAGGGTCCTGCCAATTTCAGAGTGGGCAAAATATTGCCTTCTGGGATAGCTAGATACCACTTGTAAGACGTCGTCATCAGGCAGAAGGGGACCTGGTAACCCATTGTCTAGTAGTCTCCCTATCCCCTGACAGCAGGTTGTGTTCATAACAGTGGCACCCAGACCTTAGATCACAGCTGTACTTGAGAGAACACTGAAAAAGGACTGCCCGGCTGTTCCCTGGCCCTGCAATGAGAGCTGTACCAAAGACTAGACTGCACCTGCTGCTCCTGGGCTAGCATAGAGAAGACTGTGCCTGTGATGACCTGCTCATGGAAAAGTCATCCCCGAGCCCTAGACAGTAGAGGTGGACTCCAAGAGTCAGGTGCTGACTTTCTGTTACAGCTTGGTGAGTGGGTAGCTATAATCACTTAGTCACCGCCGAAGACTGCTTGCAGAATTATGTGGGAACTCCAAATAATGTCTGACTTGCCGTGACCACTTACAAAGTGCTGGCAGAGATTACACACTCATATGCCAAAGGCCAAGCCGAATAAAAGGTGCGCGTTTCATATTGCCATAGTGAGCATGCATAAGTATGTCACCTCTGCCGGTCGGCCGGGATTCAGACATACACTTGATTAAGAAGCACCTCTATTAATTTTAATTTCTGTCAGGCCAGCCATAAAGAAATTGCGCAAAGCTGTCTTCTTCACAGGTGCAGCATTATTCTGCAAGATGGCAACAGAGTGTTCAGTCTCTCGTGAAGAGCTGGTATGCCTGTCAGAAAGAAAATGAATTCTTCCTGTCACCTCCGCTGTAATCTCGTCTTTTAGGACAAAACGTTACCCTTTTGTCATGTCCCTTAGGCTAGTCCTGTCATGTATGCCCCCTTTTTACATACATTATCCCATACACACGACAATAACGGTTATGAACAGGTGACCTTTTACCTAGTAGCTTGCTCCTGTCTCTTCGACACCAGGCTCTCATTACTCTATCATAATCCCTGTACCTGACGTACATAAACATGTCCTCAGGCACGGTATGATTATTCTGTATAAGGGTCACCACTTTTTTTTTCAACTTTTTCAACTTTTTTCACAGCCAGCTGTGCATGCTAGCATTTGTTTGGAAAAACATTTATGATTGTTTTCACAACATTTATGACTGTTTTCAAAACATTGATTCTAGAAGAAACCCTGGAGTGACCACTCTAGTATATAAGACTCTTATTTCTCCCTGCAAATTAGAGGAGAATTCCTTACAAGCTGACACGGGGTCCTGCATGCTGAATCTTCGACACGCAGGGGTCTGACATCCCTTGTGGGGTGTCATCCTTGAAGCAGAGATTGGGTACTTCATTCTAAACCATCAGGTGAGGGGGATGGTTCTTCCCTAGGGGTTTCTTGACTACATAACTACGTATACGCATATACATACAGATCTAGGCTAGGTACATTTAGGCAAATTACTTAGGGCGCGCATTTTAGGAATATGCACGTGCTACTGTTTTTATCTGAACTGCTTACATTCATCTTATTAGCACTATGGTAGAAATGTATCTACTATTTACTATATTGGTACTATCAATCTCTTTCCTATGCTTCTGTCTCCTAATTGTCGCAGCAAATATGTTTTACACAAGACTGACGCTGGACCAATAAATACTTATTGAAATGTCCTAATCGCCCTCTTGTGTGTTTTCTGAGAATAAGTAAGCACGAGTGACTAAGCGAAAAGTATTGTACTGTTTTCCACGATCCCTGAGAAATCAGGGTTGTCATGTTCAGTGGTTGCCAGAAAATCTCCTGGGGATTCCTAGGAACTACACAACACATTGATGTTAGAAAAACATGCCCAGTTGGTGGCTAAATTTCAGAACACTGACGACTTCCCTGCTTAGCCAGTGGCATAAAGAAAGCCCCAGCGGTGCGGGGGGGGGCAGCTCCGGGCCCCCTCTGAAACTGGCAGGTCACGGGCCTGAGAGCTCTAAACTGGGTCCGGAGCATGGGGGGCCCACAGCATTTACTTTGCAGGAGAGCCCCCCTCTAGCTTCCTTAAGCCACTGTGATGAGCCAATTTGTGTGATCCCAGGCTACTTTCTTTTATTGACTCCATTTTATTCATTGGTGTAAACAAGGAGAGAGCTAAAGATGAGGGTGTCAGTTTTCCTGAGATAGTCTCAGATGTGTGTCCCATTCATACCTCTTCACATCTTCCCCTGGCAACGATGAAGGTGCAACATGAACTAATTGTCGCTTAGCTGCAACGAGTCCATCCAGAGCAGCAGATTACAGATTTTTTTTCTTTCTTCTGCTCTATTTTAATAGTTTACAAAAACAAGCAGAGAGAATATGTTTATTTTTTTTGCACTCCTTAGATAGAGAAAAGCTAGAATCTCTTTCTGCATGTTTCCACTTTCTACACGTTCCAAACTACTGCAGCTTTATTTTTTAAACTGACTTGTATTGATTGAAGTGTTTGTAATATCTCTTTGCCACACATATCCAGCATTTTTTGAAGTGTACAATTTTGCAGCACTAGAGATTTTATTTTTATTCTTCATATTTTCAGACATGCTCACTCTATCATATTGAAAGAGCTACGCACCAAGGTTTTAGATATGGAGGTTGGTAATCCATAGATGTTCCGCAAACCGGGATCAGAAATCATCCGTAACCTTAAAATTAAAAAAAAAATACATAAAGCAGTCCCTTGCCTGCTCTAAAACTTGTCCCCTTTCTGCGGCGCATCTGGAAATTGACACAGTGAAAGTCCAGCCCAGTATCTAGATTGCAAACGTTTTTAGCGATGGGCCAAACTTAAAAATATCTGCAAAAAGTCTTAAAATATTTATCTGCCAGGATTACTAACTGCAGTAAAAAAAAAAAAATCACATGTACGCAAATGTAGTTCTGGCTTGCCACCTTGTGGCCATCTTTAAATGAGCAGCTAGTGATTTGAATCTTATGACGTTCAGTTTCGAAAGTTTCGAAGGACATACCGTGTAGGTTCCATTATGCAGTTACTTTATTTAGCAGGTTATTGTTTTCGATTGATCCCAGAGAAGGAAATGAAGTTGTGGAACAATGAATGAAAGTCAACATATGTCTTTTTTGGATAGGGCCTTAAAAATGCTTGTGACATGAAAGAGTAGACGGAGAGTAGGTTTGACTGACTGCTGCAAGAGATAGGGGGAGGTAAGCAGGGTCGGACTTGAACAGAAAATAGGCCCGGGAACCAAAATAAAAGTGCCTCCCCCATTTGTAAATGAGATAGGTGAGATGAGAAAAAGTAGCCCATATTTGCAAATTGAGTCAGTTTTGAACTTGTAAAGACAAGCTTTATATGTGTGTATACAAGGTTTCTCTGCATGCATGTGTGCTTGCTCTAGACAATGTTTGCTTTAATTTTGGGGAAACCAACAGTGAAAACCGGCCCACCGGACCATAAAACAGCCCACAGACAGCCAAAAAACTGTCGCGCACACTGACGCTGTCAGACCAGCCCATCGGGCACTGTCTGATCACAGCATAGACCAGTCCGACCCTGAAGGCAAGTAATCGAGTTTACTGAGAACTAAAATGTTGATAAACGTTTTGCCAGCAAGAAAGGTGTAGGTGGACATTACAGATATTTACTAGTTGTGCCCAGAGGTGGAAGTGGAGGTGATGAAAGGAGAAAGTTTGAGTTCACAGTCAAAGTTCAACCAATGATGTGACATGGTGTGGTGAGACTCCAACCAGTGCTAACAGTGTGAGTAGAAAGAATGGCATTTGTGGAGGAACATTAACAGTTCTTCCTTATGGCTGGGTGGACATGAGTTAATGGGTGGCCGCCCGGAAGTGGACTGAGTGGAGGCTTGAATTCCAAGGAAAAGTGACAGGTCATGCGGCGGGCCTGTGGCGCGCTACTGGGGACCTGGTCTGTGATCCGCCGAAGAAAAGAAGTCCGTGGCGGCGACTTGGGGGCCCAGAGGAGCGAGAATGCAGCGGAATCCTCCGGGAACCAAGTAAGGGGGGAAAACACATGAACCTGCGAGGGAGGCCCTTGACGAGAGATACTGCTGGGGAGAGCTGTGACCTGGCAGAGAATGTGTGCCGGAGCGGCGGGCCCCCTGATGACTGCCCGTGTGTTGAGTGCGGCCAAGATACCGGGCCTGCGGCTGGCAGCACGATCCGGAGGGGGAGAGGCAATAAAAGCTCAATGCCTGACCCTAAGATGGCGGCTGCGGACAAAGGCGGCACCATCAAAGTAACGCAGGAGCCACCCAAGGAATTAACCTTAGCCTAGCGAGACCGGAAAAGTTCCACAAATTGACTATCTGCAGACTAGGGCAGCTATCCTGAGGGGGGCCTTGAGTACAATCAGGGGCGGTGCACAGGCCCGAGATCTTGTGAGTTTATGGAATAGCGGGCCCTACCAGCAATGACCTGTTGGGCGAGTGGTTGCAGTGCGCACAGCTGAATAGGGGCTGCCCCCGAGAGGTGAAGAACTTAGCGGCAACAGAAGTGGGGGAAGGGTCACGACGACGGTTGTCAAAGCAGTACGGTCCGACGTTCAGGTGACAACGACGTGGGGAGACCAACCCCCCCTGGTCTTCCTACCGCCGAAGAAGGCCCAGAGCCTTGAACATTGTACTCACCTCGGAGCCGGATCAACATGGCCCATCCCCGGTGGAACTTTGATAGAACTTTCGATGGACCTTTGACAATGCCCCCTGGGCGGATACCAAAACTGTTTGTACTTACCTTGGTGCACGAGCAACCTTGGCCGATGCCCGGTGGAGCTGTCATATGCAGCTATAGAGGAGTCTGGCCCTGGTTTCACCCCATCGGCCGTCACCTACCCAGCCGGTCATCTGATATTGTTTTCCTCGTTTCCCCTTTGTGTTTCCTTCCCTCCCCCCTCCTTCTCCCTCCGTGATTCATTGATTTAATTGATGTAACTATGTAACCTGTAACTCTGGGCGGATACCAAAACTGTTTGTACTTACCTCGGTGCACGAGCAACCTTGGCCGATGCCCGGTGGCGCTGTCACATGCAGCTATAGAGGAGTCTGGCCCTGGTTTCACCCCCTCGGCCGTCACCTACCCAGCCGGTCATCTGACATTGTTTTTCCTCGTTTCCCCGTTGTGTTTCCTTCCCTCCCCCTCCCTCCGTGATTCTTTGATTTAATTGATGTAACTATGTAACCTGTAACTCGCTGATCCTCATGTAAAGCGCTCTGATACCTCCGGGTCTAGCCAGCGCTATATAAAACTTTTCAAATAAAAAACAAACAAAAATAAATAAACAGCTGCCAGGTGCCTAAAGATTGTGCTTGAAGTGGAACACGCAACCGATTCTTCTCGTGGTGGTGGTGTAAAGTGAAAAGAAAGGACCAAAGGCTGAGTGTTGTGGTACCCTTACTGAGAAAGGGAAGATCAGCAAATTATTTCCTCCACCCTCCATCCCCAATTGATGCCATAATAGCAACAGTTTAGCTTATATCTGAAACCCTACGCCAGGCGTCAGTACAATGCTGAGTTACTCCAGGTGTCTGGGAATACATTCTGCAATCAGACAACTCACTCCTCATTCTCACCACTCACCCTTCACTTTCACGCTCACCCTGCACTCACAGCGATCACACTGCACTCCCACTGCTCACCATACACTCACGCCATTCACCCACCTCCTACTCTGCACTCACATAACCACACTGCTCACCCTGCACGCACATGACACTCCACTCACTTGTCCCTTTCACCGCTAACCCTACACTCACAGCGATCACACTGCAGTCACACTGTTACCCTGCACTCACACCATTCATCCTCCTCTTACGCTGCGCTTACACAAGCACACCTCTCACCCTGCACTGACAGCGCCCACACTGCACTTATGCCCCTCGTCATGAGCTCACACCGTTCTTCCTCCACTTACCTTGCAGTTGCACAAGCACTCTGCTCCCCCTGCACTCACAGTGATCACACTGCACTCACACTACTCACCGTGCACTCACACTTTTCACCCTGCACTTACAGGAGCACACTACTCACCCTGCACTCATGTGACACTTCATCCACCTGTCACTCTCACAGTTCACGCTGCAATCTCACTCAAACAAGCACATCACTCACCATGCATTCATTCCTCCCACTCTGCACTTTCACCCGCACCCAAACTCATCTGTCATATCACTCACCCCACAGTCACTCCTCTCACCCTGCTCTCACACTGTCACTTCGCTCACTTTGCACTCATAAGCACTCCTGTCACTCACACAGCTCACCCTTCATTCACATGGGCCCTGCACTCACACCATGCAAACAAGCAAAGCACTCACCCTGGAGTCACACCACTCACCCTTCACTTCCTTCTCTAACCCTGCAATCACACAGACAAACCTCTCAGCCTGCATGCATATAAGCACTCTGTTCATTGTGCCTGCACACAGGGACAGTAGCCTGCCGGAACTCATAGGGACACACCACGCACTCTGCACTGACTCCTCTCACCATGCACTCACCAGTCACTCTCACAGAACGCCCTTTACTCTCGCCGCTCGCCTTGCACCAGACACAGGCACACCACTCACCCTGCACTTACACCCCTCACACCACCCTGTACTCACTCCTCTCACTCTGCAAGCACTCCTCTTACCCAACACTCACATTGCATTCATGCAGCTCAGCTCACCCAACACTCACATCGGCACATTTTTCACCCTAAACTTGCACCACTCATGTAGCACTCACTCACACTATTTACCATCACCCAGTACTTACATGAGCACACCTCTTAGTCTCCACATATAAAAATGATATAACTCTCGTGCATATACACATATTTCTACATAGGCACCCACAAAATACCTTCTTTTTCTGTAGTGCTAGATGCCTACTTAATTCCATCTACAACAATGGGGTTGGTGCAAGAGGGGAGAGTGGACTCAGAATGTGGGATCGCACAAGGGGATGACACACAATCCGCAATCCAGCACCAAAGCCTCAGCCCTAGGGCTGAGGCTTTGGGGTATGGTGCTGGATTGAGGATTGTGTGACACTTTCAGCCATTTCTGTCTTTCCATTCACCTCAATGCTTTATTCTGGGACATGTTTTTTTAGATTATAAGTTGGATCTCAAAAACCCAAAAATGCAAAGTGTTACTGGATAAAATCCAGGGTTGCCGAAGAAGTCAAGCATTTCATAAGATCAGTTGGATGCTGTGAAATTACATGTTAGAACATGGATTTGTTATTTTCCAACACTTTAACTGCTTGATCCACACGTGAAACCAAATATAAGCCCTGTACAGCTATTTTAAGGAAGTGCACTTTTTATTCACATCATACTTGTAACTAACATTGGCAAGGCAATATATTATTAATTTTTAATAGCGTATCGAAAATATGTTTTTATTAAACTTCACTAAAATGAAAGGCAGGTATAGCAGAAGCAGCAGGGCAAGCTTTTCTAACACAATAAAAGCAGATTGACTAATGGAAAGGTGAGTGGCAGTGTGTCTGTGTGTGAGTGTGAAAGAGTACAAATGTACAAAAGAGGGCAAGAGATATAGTGAGAATGTGTGTGTTAGAGAATGTGTGTGTGTAAGTGTATGTGTGTTGTGCGTTCAAGTGTGCTGCTGGTCTGGAGGATATTCTTGCCTTATGGACAAGGGCACTACCAGCATATGGATGGGAGGTGTTACTTAGGGCAAACTGCAGGCCCTGACATGCTTCTATTAAGACCCACCATTGGCTGTGGGGACTTAAACTGTCTAATTGAGAAAGCCGCTAGCCAAGTCATACCCAGCGGCAGGAACGCAGAACATGCGCCACCACACCTGGCCGAAGGCCCTGACATGATGCACGTAATTCTTAGCATATGGGGTGGATCCATAGAAAAATGTTGGAACTGATATTTGAGGTAACTCTTGTCTTAAGATTTCCTATACCCATTTTATATGGGGTGTCAAAAGGCAAAATGCTAATCCGTGTATACTGGAGGGAATTTTAGAGGTACCCATGACATGAAATTTCTGACACTGTCATATTGAATGTACTCCTTGCCAAAAGGGGCACACCTGTGAAAAGATGATGACCTTGGTATAGCAGAAGTAAATTCTGACTTAAGACATTTGAAAAAAAACGTGATCTACTCCTGGAAAGGTCAGGGTTTTCTGGTGCACCATGAAAGTACTCTAATATTTCATGAATTCCCTATAAGGGTCTTAGCAAATTTGATCCCAAAAGTTTAAAAAAATTCTCAGAGGAGAAGTCTACTCTCCCTTAAATCACCTACAAGAAATCTTTTAACTTGTTTTGCTTGCGGAATTTGGGGAAGTATCACACCCCACCACTTACATAGATCTTTTTCCTCATATAATGGCTATGAGGTTAACTCTGATTCTATTTCTGAAAATGCTTGACCTGCCCCATTGGTGGGAGCAGAACTGGCTTTAGGGCGATGCGACAGGTGCAGCCGCACCTGGCGTTGACTTTGGTGGGGGTGCTTTGTTTTTTGTTTATTGGCAGTTTTGACTCATCGTAAAGTACCACGGAGGGTTAATGTGCTTGCTGCAAAGAGTGAGTACCATGAAGATCACAGAACTGAGTGCGAGTGAACTATGAGTAGCACTATAAAAAAAAAAAGAGATGTATGTCAGAGAGAGGCTATGGAGAGATGAGGTGCACTGTTGGGGAGTGGTAGTGAGGGAATTCTTGGAGAAGGTGGTTATGTGAGGAGAGCGCCAAAAAAGACTGTCATAACGGCTGCCACCAGTGCTCGAGCCGGCCCTGGCTGGAAGTCTTAGCCCCCCCCCCACCCCTGAACTCCCCCCTCACCCCCCGAAGTTCGCGTGTAGCTGCTTGCGCCCCTAGTTACGACTACAAAAGAGTAAAGGAAGCAGAGAAGATTGCGCTGTATTGTTGGTTCGACCTAATCAACGGCCGAAATACAAATGTAGTCCAAGAGTGCCACCTTCTGGACATCTCTGAAATAGCAACTGATGATTTGCGTCCCATGAAGTTCAGTATAGAAAGGGGTCGAAGAAGATACAAGGTAGGTTGCATTATGCAGATACGGTAGCAGGTTAGGGTTTTCGATTGATCCCAGAGAAGGATATAGCGGATGGGACCTGGTCGAGAGTCAGCATATATCTTTTTTTTATATATAAGGCTTTAAAATGCTTGTGACCTGAGACGGTAGGCTCGTATGTTTGACTGACTGCTGGTAGAGGTGGGGGAACGACAGTAATGCTGTGGAAGTTTGAGGTCAGGAAAGTGAATATGGATCATTAGTAAGCAATGGAAGCACCAGCTTAGTGCTGAAAAAGGAGGGATAACGTCTTGCTACGGAGGGTGAAGGGTGAGGGCAAGTAGCCAAGCTGAGGACTTTTTGATGGCATACCTGCCTTACTTGAAGAACAATCTCACCTTGTGAGGAGGGGGAGGGGCCTGGAAAAGGGCGGGGCCTCATGCCGAGAAGTACCTACAGGCACTTTTGAACCCCACCCAGGCCCGGCTCCAGGAATTTTTATTTGGGTGGGCCACTGCGGCAGTCGTGACTCGCGGGAGGGGGAGGGGGGAGAAGAGTGGTGGGTTGCGCGGGGGGGGGGGTTTAATTTAATAATATTCATTAAAAAAAAAAAAAACAGGAAGCAGGCAGCCAGGCTCCCTCCCCTAAGCCAATCACAACGCTTCAAGCAGCGCTGTGATTGGCCAGGATGCCGCCCAGCCAGGGGCTTATGTGGCCCAACAGTCTTTGCGCTCTCAGGAGTGGGCACACCACTCCTCCCCTGCCCTGCTCGCATGTACAAATGCTATTTCGCAAGACAGTATTAGGAAGGGGCGTCCCTTCCTAATAGCGAGCCGCATTTGTATGTATCATTGTTTTGCGACCGCAATTAAAGTCGCAAAACACTTGCAGTTTACCACCTACTTCAAGTAGGTGGTAAGCCACTCGGAAAGAGGAAGGGGTGGCCAGGGGACCCCTTCCCCTTTGTGAAAGGATGTGAAAATATTTTTTAAGAGCAGGCAGTGGTCCCACGGAGCACTGCCTGCTCTTAAAAAATGAAACAGACGTTTCATTTTTCTTTTTGAAATGCATCCCATGTAAGGTCCCTTTGATGGGAAGAGGAGGTTTCTGAGGTGGGAGTATCAGGCAAGTAACACTACTCAGCCTCCCTCGTTGCCAGCCTTCAGAGAGAATCTCTCTTCATTACTACCTCCACCTGAACCTGGACTCTGCAGCACACTCCCTTCCAGCCCTGATTATCCATTTTCTACCATCCATCTCTTGTGCACCTTTTCTCACAGCTGACCTTGGGCCCCAGCCCCATATCAGCCACCATCCGGCTCCTTTTTCATTATTCCCGGTAAAAATATTAGTAAAATTCCCCTCAAACTTAAAACATTAAATATAACAGTAAATATAATTAGCACACACTTTAAAATATGTTCCACAGTGGCCCTAATGACCTGACTGCTAATGAAATAAACAAAAACAGAAAGGCCATGACAGGGCCGGCTTTAGCACTGGTGTGAAAGTCTTTATTGGTGCCCCACCACTGACCTCTTTCTCGATATCTTTACTACCACCCTCCAACAGTGCTCTTCATCTCTCCGTAGCCTCTCCCCCTCATGACGTCCTCCTGAGACTCTCACACTACCACCCTCCACCAGTGCCCCACATCTCTCTGTAGCCCCACCCCCCACCCCATGACGTCCTTCTCGGATTCTCTCATTGCCCCCCTCTACCAGGGCCCTGCATCGCTACGTAGCCCCTCCTCCTCGGATTCCCTCACTACCACCCTCCAACAATGCCCCTCATCTCTCCATAGCCTCTCCCCCTCATGACCTCCTTCTCAGACTCTCACACTACCACCCTCCACCAGTGCCCCTCATCTCTCTGTAGCCCCCCCTCCACCCCATGACGTCCTTCTCGGATTCCCTCACTACCACCCTCCAACAGTGCCCCATAGCCTCTCCCCCTCATGACCTCCTCCTCAGACTCTCTCACTACCACCCTCCACCAGTGCCCCTCATCTCCCCAAAGCCCCTCCCCCTCATGACCTCCTCCTCAGATGCCCTCACTGCCACCCTCCAACAGTGCCCCTCATCTCTCCATAGCCTCTCCCCCCATGACCCCCTCCTCAGACTCCCTCACTACTACCCTCCACCAGTGCCCCTCATCTCTGCGTAGCCCCCATGACCTCCTCCCCAGATTACCTCACTGCCACCCTCCAACAGTGCCCCTCATCTCTGCATAGCCCCCCCCCCCATGACCTCCTCCTCGGATTCCCTCATTGCCACCCTCCAACAGTGCCCATCATCTCTACGTAGCCCCTCTCTCATATGCTTTTCATTTGTTGAATAGCGCTACTCGTAGTGTAGGGTTCACAGTACTTTATATCACGCACACATTATGCAGAGACAATGAATCATACAAGTATGTAAATCAGCCTATAGGGAATGTCACATACGCCAATGAGGATTACCAGGTGTAGGAATCACGTCATCCATACTGGTGGGCAGTATGTTTTAAGAGGGTTAGGTCTGGAGAAGCACAAACACAGAATTTAAAGCATATCCCAGTGGTTGGGGGGTTGGCTTTACTGATTAAAATGTATATCTGCCCAAACAAACTCTTTATAGCAACATTAGACTATTGAAAGACTGGGGAAATTCTAACTATATCGCAACACACACAAAAAAGTTCTAATTATATCATTCAGGTTTGTATGAAGCTCTTTGATGACAGTTCATAGGTCACTGTCCTATGTTAGGACTGTAACTTCTGAACTGCAAGTAACACAAGAATCTCTGTAACAAAGGCAGTAACCCACTAAGCTATCCTCATAAACTACAGTTTATCTGCATTTCAAAACTACAAACAGATAAAAGATTGCTCTCCAGCAGGATCATTAATCACCAGAGTTATCTGGACATTTTTACTGTTGTCTTGCATTTGTGGCAGAGCCAGTCATGAAAATGATACAAACGATTTAAATGAAATATACATGGCATACACAATGTATGCGTCTTGCTGGGCCCTCACAGATTTCAAAAATACGAATATCCACACATTCTCGAAGCATACATGAAGTATGCATCTTGCTGGGCCTTTGCAGATTAAAAAAAAATGGAATAGCCACACATTCTCTTACCTGCTCCGTTGGAACTCTGTCTCACAGCCCGATCCGTTAAGCAGCTGAAGGGGTCAGGAAAGGTGAATCAGGATAAACAAACTCCTTTTCTCCAGCGCTGAAAAGAAGGAAATATCCGCGCAGCAAGCAAAGGTCACCCGGTGCCAAAGAAAGGATTTGTCCCCTTCGCCATGCCCCTATTCTACCTGCACGAGTGGGAGGGGCCACAGCCCACCTTTCTAAAAGGAGTTGCGTGATTGGAGGTGCCTGTGAGAGAGAGCCCAGGCCCAATCACGCAACTCCTAGAAGAAGAAAAATTACGTTCAGAGGAACGTTTTAAATTATAGTGCCGATTTTCTGTTAGCCTTCTTGAAGTCACTCCGAGGGCCAATGTTCATGTTTGGGTGGGCCAGGCTCATGTTTGGGTGAGCCTGGCCCACCCGGCCCACCCGCTAGAACCGGGCCTGACCCCACCGCCTCCTCCCCAAAAAATAAGGGGCAGATTTATAATGAAAGTGACTCAGTGCGTGCCGCAAGCCATTTGGCTGCACTGCACTGAGTCACTTTCAAAGCACAGGGATGCGACATATTTACAACAATATGTTGCATCTCTGTGCTTCCCCCTGCGCTGGCGCACAAACTGCTGCCATGCGCCGGCGCAGGCACCTTTGCACCATGGTGCAAGGATGCCTGTGTCGTGGGGAGATTGTTTTTGTTCAGGAAAGGTTCCCTTCCTGAACAAAAACAATAATTCGAGGTGATTTCCTCTTTATATGTGCTGCAGAATGCAGCACCCATTAAAAGAGGAAAAAAACCGAGGAGAAATGAATACATTTCTCCTCGTTGCGTCTCTCTCCGCCTCCCCTGGAGAGGCGCAGCATTCACACACATTTCCAGATTTACGATTCCTCGTAAATCTGGAAATGTGTCTGGTTCCATGGGTGTTGCGTGGGAACACCCACAGCAACACCCATGGAACGCCCCTTTCACGCAAAGTGCTGCGTGTAAAGGGGCCATATTTACAAGGACAGGAAAAGTCACGCAGGGTGGCTCTTCCTGTCCTTGTAAATATGGAGCAGTAAAATGCGCCACCGGTATGTCACAAAAAGTGGCGCACCGGTGGCGCAAGGGGCTTGTAAATCTGCCGCTAAGTGTTTGCGGAGGCTCGTCCTGCGTTTTTTTTACACCCCTTAATGAATGCGGCAGCTCAAAGCCTCGGAAAACGAGCTGGAAAACACTGTTTACGTGGTTTTCAGCTCGTTTTTCCTTCCACCGTGTGATACCGGCTCCTCACCGGGAGAACGTGTGATGGGAGCCAAATGTCGTGTGTCACACGGTGGCACCACGTGAGTTGGCAGGTCTGCGATGGACTGGTGAGAGAATAGAGGGAGACAAGGGAGAAGAGTGCTGCTCTAATCCACTTTACTTAGCACTAATACGTTGACGAAAGTTTCACCAGCAAGAAAGGTGTAGGTGCATATTACAGATGTGTTTTCGTTGTGCGCAGGGGTGACTGTGGAGGTGATGAAAGCAGAAAGTTTGAGTTCACTGTGAAAGTTCAACCAATGATGTGGCATGGTGTGTTGAGAGACCAACCAGGGCGAATGGTGTTTGTGGCATCAGAAGAGGAAAATGTACTGTTCTGTCTTGTGGGTGAACACGAGGCAATGAGTGGCCGCCCGGAAGTGGACTGAGTGGAGGCTTGAATTATAGGGAAAGTGACAATTGACACATTTAGTAATTGCTCCTTCTCCCTCTCTTTCTCCCTTCTATCTCGAGCATTATAACGCAGGGCTAGTTTCCTTCGGAATCCTTATATCTTATAGTTTTCGGTAACTTTAAATGGCCGCTCGCCAGCTTTCAGCAGTTGTTGAACCGTACCTTTACCCACAAACTCAGGACAGCATAGAACTAAAGTAAGAAGGCACTGTAGATGCCATGGTTGTCAACAGAATAACAGAGACAGCTTAACTGATATATGGACCACATAACTATAAGCATAATCAGCCCTCTCTGTAATTATCCTGGCACTCAGTGACAAGCATCACAAGCAAAATTCTTATATTTCATTTGCCCTTTCTGCTTGTCCCTGAGATCATGGGTGTACAGCTGATAATAAACGTACTTCCATCTTGAATAGTATACTGCGTTTCTCGGTACCTGGTCATCACAGAAACCATTCTACGTGACTAAACTGGCCGTGAGGGAGCAGACATTGAAATGAGACTGGTGGAAAGTGATACACGCTGTCAGGGCACTCTGGGATGGATTCACACTATGATGATAGGGTAGTGACGGAAATGGGCTCACACTGCCAGGAAAGATCTTTATTTCATTATAGTTACATTTTGTCTATTGCTAACACAATATAGCAGTTGCTTCCAAGCGTAGTAGGGACAGGCTAGGCATAGCAGTGGGGAAAGCAGCAAGTGAGATATAGGAGAAAATTGAGCCAAATACAAATGTTTGGTGTAAGAGTTAAGGCTCAAACTGTTTTCAGAACTTTTTAAAGTCCTCCTCTAGACCAGTGTTTCCCAAACTGTGGGTCGCAAGCCGATATTTGGAAGGTCTCAAAGTCGAGGCAATAAATAAAGATGCCTTTAAATTCCGTATTTATCTTGTCACATTTGCTGTAACTTCAAAGACAGAGGTCAAATGTCATGCTATGTCTTCTACTGCTTATTTTTTTAACACGACGACGTGTTCATGAACTCCTCACTTTTCAGTCAGAGAAAGAAAAGTAATGTGAATTGTATGACTGTTGGGGTACATGAAGTGTGAAAGGAAAGCTGGAGAATGCCATTTTTTCCCTAGCACACAATAAAATGCAAATACCTGTAAATGAACTGTACACATTCAGCAGTTAGGAAAGCAAAATGAAGCACATTGTTTTGAAATTCTAAGAGTGTGATGGAATCAAAGAGCTTAGTAGGGTCAGAACAAATAAAAACACTTTGCTTGGTGATGCACAAATAATAAATATGTTCTAAAACCCAACCTCCACACATTATCTTTGTGTGCAATACAGTTTTACCTATAAAACTGTGGGACATATTTACAAGCCCCTTGCGCCACCTAGGCGTCACTTTTTGTTATGCAACGGTGGTGCAAACCACCAAATAATATTTATGAGGCCACGCAAAGCCACTTTGCATGGTTATGAATGGCCTCATAGATATTGAGTAAAGCAAGGCAGTGCAAATCGCTGTGTTGCCTTACTCTGCACTAGGGAGGCATTCCCTGGGTGTTGCAGTGGGTGTTCCTACGCAACACCCATGGATTTTGATGCATCCCCAAATTTACAAGACCATGTAAACCTGGGGATGAGCCAAAACCTTACGTCTCCCAAGGGGAGGTGCAACGAGGAGAAATAACTTTATTTCTCCTCATTTTTTCCTCTTTCTACGTGTGTTGCATTCTGCAGCACACATAGAAAGAGGAAAAAGCCTCCCAGGATTGTATTTGTGGAGGATGCATCCCTTCCTGCACAAAGCAATCCTGCATGCAATGCAGTCACCCTTGCACTGTGGTGTAAGGGTACCTGCATTGGCACTAGGCTACCAAAATGGCGCCAGTGCAGTGGGAAAGGACAGGAATGCACCATATGCCATAGATACGGCACATTCCTGCTCTTTCACTTTGATGCAGGGCAGCACATCAAGGTGACTTGCTGCGCTGCCCTGTGCCAAATCCCTATAAATATCCCCCTATATGTCTGTGCACATGTAGTGACCATTTCAATAGAAAATGTGCTATCTGCAAATAGCAATGTACTTCCACATGCTGTTCTAGACTAGTTAAATAAAAAAATCGCCCACCTCATGTCCATTAAAGCTAGGTGGATCGTGAAAGTTTGTCATACTAAAAAGTGGGTTGTGGTTCTAAAATGTTTAGGAAGCAGTGCTCTAGACAAAGAAGCAAAGCTCAGTCCTTGAAGTGAGTTTATCTCATTGAGAACAGAGAGAAACATTTGCCTGAGGCTCACCTTAGTATAAGCTGGTAGCGATAGATCTTAGTGCTTGCTCATACTGTCAGAGGAGTGGTAACAGGAAGCTAAGACTGAAGCGGTGTTCTTGGAGGGAAAGCTCATTGTCAAGGTGGCCCTGTTTAGGATCATAAACATACTTAGGATCAGAAGGGATCGGAGGAAGCCAGGGGGTACTTATCCCTCAAAAGAGCATTTGTTATCACACAGAGTACGCCCGGCTACAAGTGAAAGAGAGAAAAAGAAGATGAGGCGGTGTAATGTCTGTAGAAGAGACAGGAGGAGCAATTTCCTTCAGGACAAGAACCCTCACTCACCGTTAGGTGACATGCTTCATCATATGGGTTCCCTCCTCACACCGAGGTGTGGGCTACGACTCCCCGAGCGGAGGAGCGGAGGTGTTTTCTCAAAGATGAGCGTTTGAATAGTGGTGAATGAGGGGCAGAGTGCAAGAGAAGTTTGTGAGTGATTTAAAAGTGTCTCTCTGGATCCACTGAATTTTTATTGGGTGGTCGCAGGGACACAGTTAAAAAGCAAGAGGACTAGGGATTGAACCAATATATCCCTAGAGAAAGGTCAACATGATTCTGCCATTCATTGCTCCTCTATAGAGATCCGGAGGCATTCATCAGGACCCTAATTTGATAGTCACTCTGCATATGTGAGAAATAAAGTAAATATACTGGCCACCACAGGAACTGGGCGGTCAGGTGTTCAACGACCCAATTCACTTCAAAGGGGTTTGTTCACTGTGGGGAAAAAAATAAACAACATTCAAATATTACGAAAACGTTACACAATATGTGCTCTATTTACTTGGTATAGGGCAACGCTTACCTATAATGCGATATATCAAACCAACTCTCCATGCTCTTGAACCGTCTAATTGAGCCCAACTGTGAAGAACCTAGAGCATAGTGTCTACTACGGTGCAAACAATATAAATTCATATCATCCCAAGAATTTAGGGGAAAAAACAAACTAAAGCAAATCTGTTCAATCTTTTATGGAAGACATGATTCGTGGTTAGGTCTCCATGAGACCAGTGGGATCTAATTGCACATCTTTTATTTGTACCATTCTTTTTATGTAGGATTATGTGTGTGTATTGATCTGCCACCACCCTCGGGGGCTAATGAGTCCTGAAATCTCCGGCCCCACCCAGAACCACATGGCAGTCACACCGCAGCGCACAACATCACCCAGCCGGACCCAAGGCATCGTGCATGCCTGCCCATGCCTTCAGATTAAGCACATGGAAAATTATGTGCTCGGTTTGGAACCGGCACGATTCCCTATAGGATATCAGAGCGGAGCAAAGAAAGTTGCCTGTGTACAAGGTAAAGTGAGGAACCTGCTTCATCACTGAGCAGGGTACCTTGCGTGTGTTAGGCATGCAGGAAATTACCGGGACGGGACCGGCCTTAAGTAAGAAGGCCGTTGTGCTGGGACACTGTGCGTGGTCTAGCTACGCGCTAATGCCCGGCGCGGTCTACATGATCCCAAATGTGGTGCGCTGTTGCTCAGATCTACAGTGTACGTGCCTGATCACTCAGAAGTTCAGTATTGCAAAAAACATAGGGGTGGAGGAGGGGCAATCTATCCTAGTAAGTCAGAGGTCCTGAGAACAGATGCCGTGATCTATGATGCGCCGAATGCTTAGCTAGAGTGAGAGAGCCTAAAAATGCCGTCTCTCTAAATTAGTCCTAAGAGCCGTGGCTTACCGTGATTGTCTGGTGCACAAAACGGGGAGACGTCCAGGCGAGAGTGGCGATTCTGCAGCCTGGGGTGCAACATACATAGTTTCTGAGGCATTCCACACATACGGGAACTTGCGTGCTGGTCCTGTGGGTGGCCCAGAGCATTCTGGGACCCGTGGTCCTATTGGGATCTCAGTATGGTACACGAGTCTTATAGGGAGGGATAGAGAGAAGAAACTGAATGAAGGTGCGGTGCAGAAGGACAAAAGTGTCGGAGAGCCAAAGGCTCTCTGTGCCTCACTGCTTCAATATGCTGTTAGGGGTAAGCCAGTTCACTGTCTGGGAGGACGTACAGGCACGGTAGTGGAATAAGCTCCCTGGGAGGGGGGCAGTGGAACGCGTGCATCGCGTGCATGAACGTACGTGTGGGACCATGGGAAAAATGGGATCAGGGGTCCGCTAGGGCAAAGGATTTGCCCAGTGTGGCGGGGGGGGAGGGGGGGGGGTGTGTGTCCCGGAGAGGAGAGTAAGGAGACTAGTCTACAGGGCTAGTAAGTCCGAACAGTGTGGCCCCTTTGTTGAAACATGCAAGGTTGGGAACAAGACACGGAGGTGGTGTTCCATGTCTTAATGGAAACAGTGGGCTGTGCATGTGTGAAACACATGGAATAAAGGGAACTCAGCATCCAGTATATGCGGTGCTAAGCGTCGCTGGTGGATGTGGGAAGGTATGAAAAAGTGATGCAGAAACTGGAGGAAGGAACAGTAGCTCTGGTGAGCGGCCAATGTGGATGGTTTTGGGACGCATGCACGTGAGGGCCCAGTGTGAAGAGATGCGCACGCCCCGCACCCGCCATGCAGTCCTGCTCGAACAGGAGCCAGAGATGTCGACCCATCTATCTATCTGGATAGACTGGTCCAAGGTATATCGTCGTTAAGACCTCTGCTGTCACATTTCAGTTGGAAAACCAAGCACTGTTCTCTATAAAAGAGTACTGATTTTAGTGAACCCATGTTTATGGTATAGTTGGGTTTGTCTAGTACAAGCCAGAAGATGTCATTGGCTGTGTGCCCCTGGTCTTGAAAGTGTCTAGTCAATTTAGTGTTTGTCTTCTGGCATCTAATTGAACTGCGGTGCTCAGTGATCCTTGTTTTTATCTTGCAAGTCGTCATACCCACATACATTAGATTGCAGGGACATTTTAGAAGGTAGACAACTCCCTCAGTGTTGCAATTCGTATGTCTGTTCACAGTGTCCACGGTGTTTGTAGGCCTAAGTCTATCTCATGTGTTGGTCTTGTGTAGGGACAGACTGCACATGACCCACAGGGAAAGTGTCCTGTTACTGAGGGTAAGGACCAACTGAGTTGTGATGTTGGTTTCTTAGTTGGTATCCATGGTCTGGTTTGTACAACCATGTCCTTTATATTCTTGCTTCTTTTAAATGCAAAAAGGGGTTTAGGAAGTGATCTATTCCCTACATTCAAAATCGGCCAGTTGTTTTCGATCACCTTCTTAACTGTGTCCGTGAGGTGACTGTATGTGGTCACGCATACCAGCCTTTCTGACGGTGGTTTGGTATATGATTCCAACAGAGCTGCCCTGTTGTTATTTCTTGCTCTTTTTGCTGCCTTCCTAATCAGATAGGGGGGATATGATCTTTGTATCAAACTATTGCTGAGTTTCGTGGCATGGTCCTTGAATTTGTCCAATTCAGTACAATTTCTCCTTAGCCTAAGGAATTGTCCCACAGGTAAGTTGTTTCTCAGGGCTCGTGGGTGATAGCTATTGTAGCAGAGTAATGAGTTTAGTGACATGGTTTTCCTGTATTGCTCAGAACACAAGCCTCTGTCTTTGGGGTACAGTAAGAGGTCCAAGAAGGGTAGCGTTGTCTTACTGTATTCACAGGTGAACTTTAGGTTCCTGTTCCTTGTGCTTAGCCATCTAGAAAAAATCAGGAGAGATTCCAGGTTGCCGTCCCAGATGACCAGAATGTCATTTATATACCTCTTCCAAGTGGTTATATTCTGTGCATACGGATTCTCTGGAGGGTAGATATGTGTTGTTTCAAATTGGTGCATGTATAGGTTTGCGATGCTCGGCGCAAACTTACTCCCCATGGAAGTCCCTGATGTCTGCCAAAAGAGGGATTCTTGGTATTGAAAGAAATTCTCTTTCATTGCTAAGGTTGCGCAATCCATTATGAAAGATGTCGGTGTCATATCTTCCTTTGTTCTTTGTTCCAAGAAAGTTTTGATGGTCAAAAGGGTGTCGCCTGGGGGATATTCGTATATAGTGCCTCCACATCAAATGAAGCTAGATAGTGAATATTCGGATAGAAAGGAATCTCATTAATGACATTCAGCACATGTTTTGTATCTTGCAGACACAATGGCATCTTAGCAACAAAAGGCCGTATGAAACAGTCCACAAATTGTGAGAGGGGCTCTAGAATGGAGCCAATCCCAGGCACTATCGGCCTCCCTGGCGGAGGTCTTGCAGGTTTGTGGATTTTAGGAAGAACATAAAAGTTGGGTGTCTGTGGTTTGATCAGTTGTAAAAATTCACATTTGCTTTTCGTAATCCACCCCTCTTCCCTGCATTTCTCAGCTAGTTGCTTGATGCTTTTCTGTGGTCTGGGTGTCGGATCACTCCGGAGTTTGGTGTAGTGTTTGGTGTCTGAAAGTTGACGGACACATTCATCATGATATTGTGTACGGTCCATGATCACGATTGCTCCACCTTTGTCAGCTGGTTTTACTATGATTTCTTGGTTCATTCCTAGGTTCTGCAGGCATGTAGTTTCTTCCTTGGAGATGTTAAAGAATGGAATTTTCGCCATCGATTTCTAGTTTTCAAAATCCTAGAGAACCGCCTTCTCAAAAGTTGAAACTTCGGTGGGGACCAGGTGTAATGGGGGATTGAAAGTAGATTTGTTACGTAGTCCTGTGTTCGTATACATGTCCACCACGTTGTTGGTAGCCTGATCAAAGAAAAAGTTCCTTCTGATCTTTCGAAAGTACTGGGCAAATTCGGTGTAGGTCGTGAAGTCATCTCCCAAGTGGGTAGGTACAAAGCCCAGTCCTTTGTTTAAAACTCGTGTTTCCAAATCCATAAGTTGTCTGCTGCTGAGGTTAACGATCAAGTTGGAACATTGCTCGTTGATGCCGCTGGGTCCTTGGACATGCTCCTCATGACCCGTTGTTCTATTGCTGAATCCCACCGTATATGTTGTCTATGGGGGTCCTGTTGTGCATCTTGATATGTCCGGCTGCTTCTTCTCCTTGTGCGTCCGCCTCGGCCCTGCCTAAAAAAAGACGGTTGGAATGGTTGTTCCCCAAAAAATGTCGGTTGGAAAGGTTGGGGTGGGTAACCACAAGGTTGTGGTGGCCACCATGGTTGAGGTGGTGGTGCAAAGGGGGACTGGTAGTTTCCTGAAGCGTATCCCATGTTTCTTCCTTGTCGTTGTCTAGGTGGCAAACAATTCGACGATCCACTGGAGTCGGAGTACTCACTCTTGCTCTATTCGTCCGAGTTTGATGTCCATTCGTCAGTGCCATGTTGCCATCCTCTTGTATCTTTCAAGTTTTTCTTGGTGGTCTGTGTGTGGTAGTCATCAGCAAGGTATGGGTATACCCTTTCGTGGCTGAATCTCTCCATGTCTTGCCTTAGTTTGTTAATTTTGTATTTCAGAATGCCTTCTTTGGTTTCGCTAAGTGTCTTATTTACTTCTTCCAGTTTCTTTTTGAAGGTACTGAGTTGAATGGAGCATTTGATCTGAGATTCCAATTGCTTGATTTCAATAAAGATGAGTTCGGCTGTTTCTTTGGCTGTGTTAATAAGCAGGACCAGCCAGTCTCTAGTGCACTTCCACAAAATTAATGACCAGTTCTTTTTAAAGGCTTTATTTTCTAGGAATATTCTGGGCGCATTGGTCACTATGAGCCCCTAGGGGTGCCAAGTTCCCTCTCAGGGATTTGGTAAGTAGGGAGCCCGTTCAGCTTGCACTCTGCACTTTACTCCAGGGGCCCCACTCAGCTTGCACTCTGCACTTTACTCCAGGGTCCTGGACCTGGGGAGAGACCACAAGCTCCAGAAATCAACGCGGCCGGCGCGCCGCCACTGACGCCGTTACTTAGCGCCTGGAGGCGCATTTAAACATCTACGGGCCTCCCGCAGCGCGGGAGCCCGTTCAGCTTGCACTCTGCACTTTACTCCAGGGGCCTGGACCTGGGGAGAGACCACAAGCCCCAGAAATCAACGCGGCCGGCGCGCCGCCACCGACTCCGTTACTTCGCGCCTGGAGGCGCATTTAAACATCTACGGATCTCCCGCAGCGCGGGAGCCTGTTCAGCTTGCACTCTGCACTTTACTCCAGGGGCCTGCACCTGGGGAGAGACCACAAGCCCCAAAAATCAACGCGGCCAGCGCGCCTCCACCGACGCAGTTACTTCGAATGTTCCAACAGATACTCAGTGCTAGCAGTTGGTGATGGAGAAGATCAGGGTGGGCAAATAAAAGAGATAGAATGTAACATACGGCTCCCAGTCAGTACCAGGGAAGCAGGGACCCAAACGGAATGCCCAGACTGCCCCCCCCACTAATCAAGAGAGATCCAAAAGAGCACCTCCTGATCCCTATACCCCAAGCAGACCAAAAATCTTAAGTCAAGATGAACTAGGACATAACCAAAGAAGGGGGTGGGAGGGTGGGGGCTACCGCCAGTCGCAGAAACCCTATCCAGTACTTCATCATCCGAATAAATATAAGTTCAACTCACACAATGTCTTTTTGACAAACGTCCCTAGATTAAAGAAGGGAATTAGAGAAGACGAGGACTCCTTAATAAATAAAGTGATACATTGGATCAGACCTAAACGCCAGTGCCCCTCCATAGTAAGATCTGATATAATAAAAGCTGAAAGGCTCCAGCAAAGATCAGGGAACTTGGATGACTTAAAGTTAACATTCTACTCAAAGTACATCGCAGACAATCTGATAGTTATGAACCTGGGTTCTCACTCTCTTTTTAAATCTGTAATTGGTATTAGACAGAATAACTCTGAACTAGGCAAGCGTAACAAAGCCCCACAAGACACGGAAGGGCCAAACAACTTAGATTCTATAGACTGACTGACAGAGCAGGGTGTAGTGAAGATAACACCAGAGAGAACGCCCAGCCAACAAGATAGGAAGCACTCTGCACTTGAATCCAGCCACCAAGCTAATCATGATGCCAATCCAGAGTGGACACATCTTCATGAAAATAGGGTAATCAATGCTCACGACATACAGGAGAGTGGCTGTTTAACCAGGCTTAGGGATCAACTGACCACACCCGCAGACGTAGCCCCCAAACCTATAAAGATGGTCTCCTGGAACATAGCCGGGCTCAAACAAAAACGTATTGAGCCGGACTGGCAGAAATATGTCGAAGATATCGACCTATGTCTCTTCCAGGAGACATGGGCAAGAGATCCACAACACAAAGTAGGGTTTAGAACATTTAGTATAGAAGCACTGCAATCAAAAAAGGGAGACCGTCGGGTGTGCTGATAATTTGGGTAAAAAACAACATAAACGCCACCATAGAAATTGTGCCCACTAGCTCATTAGATATTTTGGGGTTGAAACTTAAGTTTCCAAACTCAATACAGATACATCTTTTCAATATATACATAAGGCCAAGGGAGCGCTCGAAAGAATCGCCACTAATACAACATTTCGAGGAGGTTCTCGAATGTATCGAACCAAATGGCGTTATTCTAGTGGGGGTGACTTTAATTGCTGCTATGAACCTATAGTGGGATTAGACACTGTTTTTGAGGAGGAAGATCTAGCCAGGGGGATCCCCCACCTCATGACAACAAATACGGTGGGGTGTTCTATCTCCATGCAGTTATACCACCTCACTATTGAGAGAGGCCTAAGGGCATGTAATGGCCGATTACCCTCAGATTTTGTATGCTCAAACACTTTTTCAAGATGAAATTCCACATCACGAATAGATTACGTGATGATTAGCACAGCACATTGGGCATACGTACAGGATTTCAAAGTAGTCAAAAGAGGAGAGAGTGACCACTTCCCATTATGCTTAGATCTAGCCGGGAAATGGTTCCCCACCCATGCAACCCTAGAAATCGGTTCAAGGGAGGATATTAGGCAGCCCCTGGTAAGCAACAACCCGCGGGCAGTTAGGTGGCCTGTCATACTGGATCAAGTCGAACCCCTCACTATTATATATAATGTTTTTAGTGACCTTGTAACTTCTTATTTGGAGTCAGGCCCTGAACATACGCAAATAACTCAAATCCACCAAAAATTGGTAGAGAATATAAAATTCTATCTAACTAAACCCCAGATAGGAACAGGTAACAACAGGGCCTTGACACAGCTGTCTAATCCCTGGTTCGATAAGGAATGTGTATTGGCCAAACGTCGGCTCATCTGGGGCCTTAAAGACAAAAACATAATTGAGATCAGACGTGAAAGAATAGAATATAGAAAAACACAGAAGATAGCCCTAAGAAACTGGGAAGATGGTATCTGGGAAGATCTCAAAATAGCCTCAAAAACTGGGGACCAGGCCATGTTCTGGAAGTTAATGACTCATGGAAGCAAACCAAATAATACGGATTCTGACCACTTCTTAGACCCCAATACTTGGCAGAGACACTTTGCTAACCTATATGACACCCCTAATGAGCCGGACTCAGACACAGATCTTTTAAATGCAACTGAGGGCCCCTTGACACTAAGACAAACTGCACCCTTGCAGTTCAGTATTGAAGACACGGCGCTTGCTATAGCAGCTATTAAGTCATCAAAGGCGCCCGGTCCCGATAGGATACCAGGGGACTTATTAAAACATGCCCCAGAGGTGTGGGTGCCATACACAACTGTATTATGCAATGCAATAGCTAGGGGACACCCCATCCCAGCATCCTGGAAGGGCGCAGAGATACTTCCTATCTACAAAAAGGGCAGCAGAGGATCCTGCAAACTACAGGCCCATAAGCCTGATAGACATTCTGTAGAAAGTCTATACAAAGCAAATTCTGTTTAAACTAACTGACTGGATCACAGAACAGATGTACTCTCACCTTGCCAGGCTGGTTTTAGAAGGAAAACAAGTACAATTGACCAAGTTTTTAGACTTCTAATTCTAGCCTGGAAGTATACAAAGTTGAGAGCTAGTCACTTGTATGTTGCTTTTATCGATTTAAAGGCAGCATTTGATTCAATTCCAAGGGCTCAGCTATGGAAAAATTTACACCAACAGGGGGTACCAGATGAGATTCTAAACCAAATTATAAGGTTACATGAGGGTAACTTTGCCAAGGTATGTTGGGGCAAAGGAGGTGAGCTCACCAATGAGATTTCAGTTAGGAGGGGTGTGAGCCAGGGCTGTGTCCTGGCGCCAACTTTGTTTCTTTTATATGTAAAAGATCTGGTTGAACATTTGCAAAAATCTTCCCATGACTTGCCCAAGCTCGGAGGAAACCATATCTGTGCTCTAACATTTGCGGATGATACAATTTTGCTGTCTCAAACTCCCAGGGGTTTACAAAATTTACTTGACAGCCTTAACAAATATTGTAAAGTAGAAGACTTAGAAATTAACCCAATCAAAACTAAATACATGACCCTGAGACCTCATAAATGTTTTAAAAGCAAGATAACCTTGAATGGGGCGACTTTGGAGCGTGTATCCAATTTTGTATACTTGGGGGTTACCATCGATTCTAAACTTTCTTGGAACCCACAAATAGAGAAATCAAAGGTCATTTTAATGCGAAACTCCTACCCCATTGTAAAAAAAACAATCTGCATCTGTGTCAAAAGCTATTACTCCCACTTTGGAAGTATATAAATCCAGAGCTCAAACCGCTGCCCTGTATGGCTCGGCGATATGGGGCGGCGAAACTCTCAAACCATTAATTGTTGGGGAAAATAAAATTCTGAGAATGCTTGTGGCCCTCCCCTAACACACCGCATTGATTCCTCTGACCTATGATATGGGCATAAAACGACTGGAGCATTTAACTATCTGGAGAACATTGTCTTATTGGGTCAGAATCTGGACAACAGAGGAACTAGAAACCTATAGAGAAACTTTGAGTGAGCTGTTGGAAATGGATGCTCAAGTCACTTTCCCCTGGTTGGCTCATATTCGGACATGGCTCCTTGATTTAGGTTTGAGCAGATTCTGGATAAACCGGAGGCTGCTGACACCAGAATCAAAGCGTGAGATTAAGCATATTTTTGGGAAATTTATCAGGCACAAAGTCATTTTCAAACAGTACATTGGGAAGGCTCACTATGCAATTTTTAGTGTTCAAAATGACCCCTTGCTTTGAGCCATTCTTGGATGAAATCGAACCCCGATTGGCAAAGTCATTATATCTGAAATTTAGATATGAAATACTGCAGATAAATGCTTTTACTTCCAAATGGGCACTGACACAATTTAAGGAAGGGGAACCCAAGTGTAATCTATGCTAACTGGGAGTAGAGGAGGATGTTGCACATGTTTTATTTTTTGTCCAGCGTATGCAAAGGCCAGAAGGAAATGGATAAAACCGATAGGCAGGAGCCTGAATGTCAGGAAATACAAGGAGATGCTACGAATACTAAAAACCGTCAATTCACGACTCATTGTATTTGGTCTCAGCTGATTTTTATTGGCTATTAGTTTTATAAGGAAAAAGAGAGGGCAAAAATTTTAAATAATAAGATCTAGGTCTGATCCCCTTACTTAGTTAACATGGTGTTTTATTATACATTAAGTGGCTTGGCTCAAACTAAATCAAGTAGAGCAGTTTCACTAAGAAGGTATTATATTGATGTCTATGAATTATCTTTGTACAATGATTAATAATTGTGTATTTCTGGAAAGGGTCAATCTAGTATGCACTTGCACTTTTATGTATTGCCCTACAACATTGTAAACAGACAAACAACTACCTTGGAGGGAAAGGAAAATCGGAAATCTCAACTTGTCTATTCATACTGCACTTATATTGCAGAGGATAGATTTTAATGTATTAATCAGTGGAATTTATGTGTTATGTATTTTTTTTTTTTTGAATTTTTAAGAAATGCTTTGATGATTCCTTGAATCGAATAAAGATATTTGAATTGAAAGTATGGCTGCGTGCATCATGGTGCGTGTTTGTTGTCTTTTAAGGTTAGTGAGTTTACCCATTCGTCTGACTGAGTTAGAGCAGGAATGGGATTGGTTTCCAGTATACTTGGTGTCTGTAAGATGGACTGAATCATGTCATCATCAAAAGAGAGCCCTGCGGTGTCTGCCATGGTTGGGTAATGTGACACCCTTCGTTGAGTTTGATCAAACCAGGAGGAGGGGTGGGGGGGAAGTAATCAAAGGAGATCCTCAGCCCGAGGGCTGTACATTATTCATAAACACACTTAGGATCAGAAGGGATTGGAGGAAGCCAGGGGGTACTGATCCCTCAAAAGAACATTTGTTATCACACAGAGTACGCCCGGCTATAAGTGAAAGAGAGAAAAAGAAGGTAGAGGTGGTGTAATGTCTGTAGAAGAGACAGGAGGAGAACCTGTCTGAGCACTGATCACAGGGAGGAAATTGCCAGAATAAAGATTAGATTGCAGGTCCCTCCTAGGAAGGAGATCATATTCTTTGGTATTGCCGAAGGAGCTCACCCTGCCAGGGACTCTGATGTGAGGGAGTGACAACCAGAACTCAGGTGGAATGTCACAAACACTAAGAGGGTGCTCAGTGCTTAATATGTAAAATAATAAGTGTTGAAGCACACATTTTGCTCAGAAATCCGTAACCAGCACTATTGTATGTCAGCATGCCTAATACCAAGGCTGCGTAGTCTTGATTCCACCTCATGCCTCTTTTCTCCACCACCAGAAACTCCCAGCCACTTTATTTCACTCTTGCAGGTCCCTGCTTTCCGTCCTTTATGTTTTTCCACGTTCTTGCTCTGGGTGAAGGCCTGTAAATAAGTGTTGGTCCCCAAAAATGAGTGCTGGTTGGCCTCACCTGCAACCACCGGCTCAAATTAAGCACTGCTGGAAGGGAGCTCACACTGTTAGGGTCCACACACATTGACCATGCACTGCTTTCAGGGGGGAATTCTACTTCCACGATGATCACAGGAGTCAAGAGGTGTTCCATATTGTGGCAGCTAAAAGATTGCTACACACCTATGCCTCTCCACTACCAACATGAATTGCTGTGTCCCAAGTCTTTTTCCCCTCATCGTGCAAGTGTCCCTCACAAAAATAGTGGGTGTGCTAACTGACATCGATGGTAGCTCGGTTCTGCCCATTTGTGTAGAGGGTGACACCAGTTCAACGCTGGAGAAAGGCCAGCTGCACCTTACACTGGCATCTTAAAGCAGCAGTGGTTGGTCTGGCTGTGTGGTGACAGCGCTGCCAACACTCATTGCATATGCCCCTCACAAAGATGGTAAATGGGCTGGCCTTTAAAGAGAACACAGTTTGGACATGTCCTCAGGAGGCTACATGCTGCCGAAGAACAATGGTGTCACCAACTGCATTCTGAGGGGGAGAGGGGCTCTGAAGGGAGCAAGAGTGTTGCTGCAACAATGGCTCACCAGGTAGGAAATATTGTATTTTTGGGAAACATTTTATATAGTAATATGGATATTTTACAAGCATTTTCCTGTGCTCAGGTTGCCTCTTGAGTCCAGGACTGGTTTATTCGGCTTCCCCCATTAGCAAAGATGCGGAAGTGCTTTCCATTTATTAGGTCTCTTCTAGGCAGCGTATGCATTGTCTCTCGAGACATGCTGTATCTACTGTATGGGCTTTCAACATGCCCATCCATTTTCATTCGTTTCTTCATGTGCCTTTCAAAATTCCATTGTTTTCAGTAGTGAATAGTTTACATTTGTCCCTCCTTTTGCTGTTTTGGTCACACCCTGGAGACTGGCCCTGTTACATGGATCACTTCACTATCAATAACTTTAAAGAAGGGGCGACATCTCGCCCCCGCCAATCGCACAGCTCAATGTCGCCTGGTTGGCATTGTAATCTTCCTCAAAAAATCATCAATCTACTCCGTGTATGCCATCAACTTTTCAAATTTAACCATCTTGTACTTTTTCGTCCACACGTGGAATATATTTGCCATTTTCCAAATTTCTAATGTTCACGATGTGACACTCGGACCTTTATACATGAACACGACTACAGCAAAGTTTGTAAAAAGGCAGTGTTTATTCAAACGAAGACCCAATGCATTTCGGGCTAGAAAGCGCCCTTCTTCAGGGGTCACTGTAAACAACGATAAAACAATAATCAGTATGTTTCATTATTAAACATTATAGAATTGCATTGTCCCCAATTAATGAGGAAGTGGGGAATTTGGGCTGGAAGAAGGAAGGGATGTTTGTTGGGAAACAGAGTGTGGGAGACAACGGGCTTGGGCAAAATGAGGTAGGAATGAAGAGACTAATGTAGAAAGGTTATACAGCAAGTAACGTTTTGAATGAGGGGGTAGATGAGCAAAATGAGATGTCTAGTGGAATCGTGATTAATTGCACATTAATTGGGGACAATGCAATTCTATAATGTTTAATAATGAAACATACAGATTATTGTTTTATCGTTGTTTACAGTGACCCCTGAAGAAGGGCGCTTTCTAGCCCGAAATGCATTGGGTCTTCGTTTGAATAAACATTGCCTTTTTACAAACTTTGCTTTAGTCGTGTTCATGTATAAAGGTCCGGAGTGTCACATCGTGAACATTAGAAATTTGGAAAATGGCAAATATATTCCACGTGTGGACGAAAAAGTACAAGATGGTTAAATTTGAAAAGTTGATGGCACACACGAGTAGATTGATGATTTTTTGAGGAAGATTACAATGCCAACCAGGCGACATTGAGCTGGGCGATTGGCGGGGTCGAGATGTCGCCCCTTCTTTAAAGTTATTGTTGAAACCGGGGTGTCGGGCTGGCACCCTACCAGTCTGCACGCAATCTAAGGAGAACTAGGACAAGTTTGAAAATCAAAATAAGAAAGGTGTGCATCCCATCCCTACAATTGATGTTGATCACTTCACTATCAGCCATATATGTTAGTTTCGGCGCCCTACTTTTTCTTTTGCCTCGGCTTGTTTGGATTTCTGAACGGGCTCAGCTGAGGGCTGCAAAGCATGTCCTTATCTTGTTTTCCACGGTCTCTGGTTCCACAAGCGCTTTTTCAGCTGCAGGCTATGTTGTTTTTCATCCTATAACATTTTTGGTTTCATTAGCTCAAATGTCCAAACCTTAAATAATATACTTGCTTAATGGAAGCTTACTTTAGGAAGACGGCCAACAGTAGGATCAACCTATTTACATTGTGCTTTTGACAGTGAGATTATTAGGATACGATTAAAGAGGTAAACATCCTGTTATTGCCCCGTTTTAGGAAAATGGTAGCAGTTTTAAGTTGCTCGCTTTCAACTTTTCATGCTTTCTTTTAGGTTTCAATTGTTGGTGAAATAAAACCAATATCAAGGGATGCCTCCTCATGCTCTCCAAAGTGGCATGTAATGTGAGGTTATTTAACAATATATCCTGCAAGTAGGCAGTGCAAGACCACCTCAGCATCAGCGCATCACCACTTCAGCATCAGCCCACCACCACTTCTGCACCAGTCAGCGTCACTCAGCACCACTTCAGCTGCACCACTGCAGCACTACCTGAGCACCATTCAGCAGCACCTGAGCACCACCACAACACCGGCACAGCACCACCTCAGCATCACTCAGCCCCAGGGCAGCACCACCTCAGCAGCAGCACAGCACCACCTCAGCACCAGTGCAGCACCACCTCCCTAGCAGTGCAGCACTACCTAAGCATCAGTGCAGCACCACCACCTCAGCATCACTCAGCCCCAGGGCAGCACCACCTCAGCACCAGTGCAGCACCACCTCCCTAGCAGTGCAGCACTACCTAAGCATCAGTGCAGCACCACCACCTCAGCATCACTCAGTCCCACCACAGCATCACTCAGCACCACCTCAGCACCAGCACAGCATCTCCTCAGCATCACTCAATACCACCACAGCACCACCTCAGCATCAGCATAGCACCCCCCCCACATCAGTGCACCACTAGCAGCAACTCAGCGCCAACGCAGCACCACTTCAGCAGTAATGCAGCACCACCTCAGCACCAGTGCAGCACCAACTCAGCATCATTCAGCACCACCTGAGCACCAGCACAGCATCACCTGCGCACCACCTCAGCATCACTCAGCACCACCTCAGCATCACTCAGCACCAATGCAGCACCACCTCAGCACCAGCACAGCATTAGCACAGCATCACCTCAGTACAAGTGCAGCAGCACCTCAGCATCAGCACATCACCACCTGAGCACTACCACAGCACCACCTCAGCATCAGCACAGCACCATCTTAGCATTAGCAGAGCACCACCTCCTCATCAGTGCATCACCACCAGTGCAGCACCAACTAAACATCAACGCAGCACCAGCGTAGCTCCACCTCAGCACCAGTGCAGCACCACCTCAACATCAGCACAACACGATATCAGCACAGCACTGCCTCCACATCAGTGCACCATCACCAGAGCAGCTTCACCTCAGCACCAGCGCAGCCCCACATCAGCAGCAACTCAGCACCAATGCAGCACCAATTCAGAATCAGCACAGCACCACCTCAGCATCAGCGCGGCAACACCTAAGGACAGCACAAACTCAGCACCACCTGAGCACCAGCGCAACATCACTACCTCAGCATGACTCAACACCACCACAGCATCACTCAGCACCACCAAGCACCACCTCAACATAAACACAGCTCCACCTCAGTATCAGCACAGCACAGCCTCAGCACCAGTGCAGCACCATCTCAGCATCAGCACACCACCACCTCCCCTTCAGTGTACCACCATCAGCGCAGCCCCACCTCAGCATCAACGCAGCCCCACCTCAGCAACAGGGCAACCCCACCACAGCAGCAATTCAGTACCAATGCAACACCACTTCAGCATCTGTACAGCACTACCTCAGCATCAGCACAGCATCAGCTCAGCACAGCACCAACTCTGCATCACTCAGCACCACCTGAGCACCTGTGCACAACCACCACCTCAGCATGACTCAGCACCACCTCAGCATGACCCAGCACTACCTCAGCGTGACTCAGCACGATTCAGCTCCACCTCAGCATCACTCGGCATCACCTGAGCACCACCACAGCACCACCTCAGCATTGGCACAGCACCATATCAGCATCAGCACAGCACCACCTCCTCATTAGTGCACCACCACCAGTGCAGCACCAACTAAGCATCAGCAGAGCAACACCTCAACATCCGCACAGCACCATCTCAACATCAGCACAACATCACCTACGTATCAGTGCACCAGCGAAGCCCCACCTCGGCACCAGCGCAGCCCCACCTCAGCAGCATTTCAGCACCAATGCAGCACCACTTCAGCATCAGCGCAGCTCCACCTCATAATCAGCGCAGCATCGCCTGAGCACAGCACTAACTCAGCATCACTCAGCGCCACCTGTGCATCAGCTGAGCACCACCTGAGCACCAGTGCAGTACCACCACCTCAGCATCACTCAGCACCACCTCAGCATCACTCAGCACCACCTCAGCATGACCCAGCACCACCTCAGCATGACTCAGCACCACCTCAGCATGACTCAGCACGATTCAGCTCCACCTCAGCATCACTCGCCATCACCTGAGCACCACCACAGCACCACCTCAGCATCGGCACAGCACCATATCAGCACAGCACCACCTCCTCATTAGTGCACCACCACCAGTGCAGCACCAACTAAGCATCAGCGGAGCAACACCTCAACATCCGCACAGCACCACCTCAACATCAGCACAACATCACCTATGTATCAGTGCACCAGCGAAGCCCCACCTCGGCACCAGCGCAGCCCCACCTCAGCAGCATTTCAGCACCAATGCAGCACCACTTCAGCATCAGCGCAGCTCCACCTCATAATCAGCGCAGCATCGCCTGAGCACAGCACTAACTCAGCATCACTCAGCGCCACCTGTGCACCAGCTGAGCACCACCTGAGCACCAGTGCAGTACCACCACCTCAGCATCACTCAGCACCACCTCAGCATCACTCAGCACCACCTCAGCATGACCCAGCACCACCTCAGCATGACTCAGCACGATTCAGCTCCACCTCAGCATCACTCGGCATCACCTGAGCACTACCACAGCACCACCTCAGCATTGACTTAGCACCATATCAGCATCAGCACAGCACCACCTCCTCATTAGTGCACCACCACCAGTGCAGCACCAACTAAGCATCAGCGGAGCAACACCTCAGCACCAGCAGAGCACCACCTCAACATCCGCACAGCACCATCTCAGCATCAGCACAACATCACCTACGCATCAGTGCACCAGCAAAGCCCCACCTCAGCACCAGCGCAGCACCAGCGCAGCCCCATCTCAGCGGCATTTCAGCACCACTTCAGCATCAGCGCAGCACCACCTCATCATCAGTGCACCATCACCTGAGCACAGCACTAACCCAGCATCACTCAGCGCCACCTGAGCACCAGCTCAGCACCACCTGAGCACCAGTGCAGTACCACCACCTCAGCATCACTCAGTACCACCTCAGTATCACTCAGCATCAACTCTGCATCACCTCTGCACCAGCACACCACCACCTCAGGACCACCTCAGCATCACTCAGCACTACCTCACTCTGCCCTCGGAATCTGGCATCTGCAGATTCTCTGCTAGTGTCTTTCCGCTGCTCGTGTTGTAATTCAGGTAATATTTCCCAACCTCCACACGCCTGTTGTTTATGTCTCCCCCCATAACAAGCATTAGAACAGGCAGGAAGAAGTTGCCAGCATTGCAAGGATAAAAAATTAGAAGACATTTTTTATGTTAATTCTTTTTTTAATAGGGTCGTTCAGTTGTACATAATGTCTTCTTGGTTATATATAGGGTAACAAAAATGCTTTTAACACTTTTTTATTATAACATTTCAACATGCTGCACAGCAGCCACACTGCTCTACAGCATAGCTTAAAGACATTGGCAAAGCCAATAGCTCTGGCTAAACACTTATAAGGTCCCAAAGGCGAAACCTATTGGCTATGCCAATGCTTGTTCTCCCTGGACATGCACAGGATGCCCTGAATAATCAACACTCTTCCCATTGGGTCCTGCCCACTGACACCTCGACAGGCATTTACATTTCAGATAGCCTTAGTCTCATTAAGCAAAATGACGTTTTTTTGAGGCACTCGCCAGAGGAGCTAGACTGGCAAGTGGAATCCCTCGAATGAGAGAAAGAAAGTTGAAACGTCTTAAACTCTGCCGAACACAATAAGGAAAAGTAGCCTTTGTTCCAACCCAGAAGCAAAATGTGTTCAACAAATTGCCTGTTATATCTTTTCGTGAAGAGCGTTGAGGCGTTATTGATTCTGCGAGTAAAAGTGATTTATTGTCCATCTTGCTTACCATTTACGATGTAGTACATACACGTTTGACAGTGCCATTGAGGCCTGGCACTATAACAGTGCGAACAGTGATGGCAATTGGAAAGAATTTAAAGATAATGTGGCAGGGGATTTGGGGGTTCACCTACCAGGATTGTTTTAGCATAATGTGCTAAACGGTGCATTTCTAAGCAGGTAATGTTAGTCAAATCTAAATATGGTTTACATTTTCTGGCAGTGATTTCAGTGGCTCTGCCGGAAATCCTGTAATGTGACACATAAGAGATCTTAGGTCAAAGAAAAACAATTTGACAATTGTCTTGATGTGAAGTGTTGATATGAGGTCAGTGGCCATTAAAATACCTGTGTTATTTGTAGCTTTGCCAGGAGCGGGAGTTTGACCAAGATATTTTGGCCAAAGGGAGGTATCGGGATTAAGAATTTGTTTCTGTAGAACATAACTTTTATTATGTTTAGATTGAATTGAAGGTAGTTGTCATATGTCCACTGATTGAACCTGTTGAGGCAGTCAGTAATCACTGCAAGGTCCAGGTTGTTGATTTATGCCTGTTTATGAGGATCTGTGCATCTTCTAGGTAGGCGTGACCAAAATATTTAATTTCAAGGCATGAAGACTGATGCATGAGTCGAAATGTGATTGAGAAAGGGTGGCTGCTGAAGGACTGAAGAGTAGCTTCTGAGGCTTCGAGCGAAAGGAGTCCAGATACATAATTTATTTTCTGTCTGATATGAATGCGAGGAGCCATTTTGATGCCGTGTCTGTGATTCCAAATTGTACTTTATGATTGAGGAGGGTCTTGGGTTTAACTGTGTCAAACGTTGCTGAAAGATCCAGGTGTATTACAAAGGATGCACCATCAGAATCTGCACATCTGAAATGACCATCCCAGATAGGAAGTAGGGCGAGTCTGTGCTTCTGTTAGGTGTGAAGCCCGCCTGGACTTCGTTTAGAAGTCGTTTTGTTTTGCAATGTTCTTATAACTGGGGGTAGAAGGCACACCAATCACCTTTTCTGGGACTAGACTGTCGGATATAGGTATGTAGTTGATTAAGTTGATGGATTGAGAGTGGAAGCTTTCATTGGGAGGACGGAGGCTCTACTGAAGACTATTTTATACTCTCTGACATTATTAATTTTGTTTAGTTGTTAGAAATGTTGAGAAGTGATGTGATCAGTGAACTTTGGAAAATAACGCTGTAGGTCGCCTGAGGGTAGACATTAGCAAGATTTCTTGAACTTTTGCTTAAACTAACGAGTTCTTGGAATTGCATGTAGGTTATAGGCTGCATTGATTGTAATTCACCTTGTTCAGGTGTCTGAGATAGGATTGAGTTAGGGAGGGGTTTAGCTCAGTGGTGGAAATGAATGGGAGAGATTTTTTGGATTACAGTCAACAAGTTTTCTCAATGAAGGTTTTGCTTTATCATCACAGATGTTGAGTTGAGGTGATGTCGTTTGAGTATGCTTGTGGGTTTTTCATTTTGTGATTAAACAGCTTCTCTTTTGTGTGGCATGTGCTATTAAGGATTCTGCTTGATTAGAGACTTTTTTTACTCATTGCTGAAAGATGCTTTTTAATGTCTTGTGTTTGAGCTAGCTCGGTTTGGTCTTGATGTCTAGATTTTAACTTTTGCTTTGACTTTCTTGTTAATCCATTTGGTTTTGAGTTTACTTTTTTAATGTAGATTTTTCTCCTGATAGCTTGAGGATGAGAGATCAAAATCAATGCGATGGATCATAGGAAGAAATGCTATGGGTTTTGATGACTGAGTTGTGGGATCCAAACTAGAAGACCCTGACGTCTTTGGTGTGGTACTCTACCCATGATAGGTTTGTTATTGTCCCTTCGGGGATGAAAATGCCATTTGCAATTTGGTCTAATCATTGAGTCTGAACTTTCATAAGTGGTACGAGACCCATTGCTTCATTGCCCATTGTTGTTGGCTGGAGTATTTGTGATAGGTTTGCTAGGGTGATGGAACCACATGTTGAAATCCCTTAAGGTGATCAGGTGTGATTGATTAAGTGTTATGGATACCATGGAGTCACTGATTGTTGGAAATGATCTTCTTTTGCAGGGTGTTCCCCCAAATATTTACTTTCACTACCCTTTTTTCAGTTTTTGTTGCCATGAAGATTCTGTACACTTTACTCCTGCTAATCAGTGGTTAAATGTTTGTGCTCTCGCTTCCAAACATGGAATAAGCGGTTTACACATAATTGGCACATTTAATATACTGATAAGACCCTGGTAAATGGTGCTACATATACTCAGGGCCTCTAAATTAAATGCTCCTGAGCAGGGTGGCCTGCGGGGGGTTGTACGCCGCCCTTCCTGAGCTTCAAAAGATAGCTTGAGGGCTGTACCCACCCCATTCCTGACTTCTGAAGATGCCTGCCCTGTCATTGGCAAATTCTGGCCACACCTGGTCTGCCCGCCCTGTGTCGCTCTAGACAGATTGGAGCCAAACCCAGAGCAAAGGAAATAATTATAATTGACCAGTTTAGGGTTATAGAATGGGTGTAACACCACACAGGCTGGCACAGGGCATAAAAGTGGCACCCTCCAAAACTCCCATCAGAACACTCCTGGGCCTGTGGAGACTCAGAAGAAGGACTGTGTAGTATTCCAGTATTCCTTACTGTGGTTCTGGGTTTGTTAAGTTCCTATCGGAACCAGAACAACAGTAAGGAATGTAGAGTGTTCATTGGGGTTCCATGATGGGGGGTTAGATGTCAGTTGAAAGACGCTGGTGGACCCCGAGGCTGTGAATCATCATGCTGGCAGCTCTGTATTAAGGAACAATTTACAAAAAAAATTCACAGTACCTCTATGTTGGTGTGGACGTTTCCTTGAAGTGCCACACCTTTGATGGCGCCGAGTAGCAGAGCTGCCAGAGAATCCGCATGCCCGTCAACTCTCATGGGACGGAGAGTTAACTGCAAGTACTTCACCATGGCTTCGGCCCTTTTTCCTATGCTCTCTGTGCGAGCTGTTTCTTTTCCTTGGTCGATTCATGCCTCATTTCTCAGACTCTTGTCCATCGGCGTGGAGCCAGCAGACACATATGCGTTCTTCTTAACACAAATAAGCAACTGCTTCTCTCAGAGTTTTCCAACGGAACTCTGTTTTCAATAAAAAGGGCGAATCTGATTTGAAAGAGAAGATCTCCCCTAGCTTTATCTGCGACGGTCAGGATATTGGAGTAGACGCCTCACTCACTTATCGTGACATGCTTCATCATCGGCGCCTATCCACACCCGGGTAAGATGATACTACCCGGGCTGACTCAACCATAGATAGAATGGGAGTTCTTAGATAAAGCAGTACTGGACATGCAGGGATCCAGAATAGTGGTGTTAAAAATACCTCCAGGTATACTCAAACTTTCTTTTTATTTGGAGGGTACCTAGGGTATGTGTAAAAACGTGACGTTTTTGGGTTCTACTGAATATAATCATTCAGTTGTAACCGTTTTGTAGTGCCAACATGTTTCGGCCCACTCTCTCAGCCCACGTGGGTCTGGGGCCTTCGTCAGGGCTAATTATCTATTTTATTGTCCCTGCTTTTCAATGCCCACGCACTCCATGCACTATCGTGAGGCCTAATGCGCTCACCTGTCTTCTTCTTGTCTACAGTGGATTTTCTAGTAAGGGGAGAAATGGAGAAGTCAATGACATCTTAGTTAAACTGACTTATTCGATCATGTCTCATCCATACTTACGGTTCGGACAGTGGTGTCCTGTGTTTCCTGAATACACTCCTTCCGTGCATTTCACTATGGCACACAGTTTCCCTAAAAGACTGTATTTAATATAAACATGGTGATCTCGTGAAAGTATATAAAACAGTGGGTTGTTGACTATGTACAAATTAAAACTATATTTACAGTCACCTACATTTGAATAGGTTGTGAGTATTGTGGTCGGTCTAGATGTAATTTTCCAAAGTATCGTGATTCTACCTTAATCAATCATTCATGTGTATGTCCTCCTTGAATGACAACAAAGCTCTCACACTCTTTCACTTACCCACTGTTGTATTTATTTAGGGGACATGCGGATCCGGTGGGAGGTGCTGCCTTATAGTCAAACTCTGTAGAAGTTCATGTTGTTAATCTCTACATACATGCAGAAAAATTGAATAAGCTGTCTTTAACTGGTAGAAATCAAGTGTTGTGGTATACATTCTTGTTTTTCAATATCAGAGGATTGTGCACTGTCATTGTTGTGATTCCAGGCGCGAATGCTCCTTATGACTGCCCGTGATGTTCTTAATGGATCTTTTATGCTCACATGGTGTGCCGTTTAATGCTGATACAATTCTCCTTCGTGCTAGCGTTTTTTGCATGCCCCATGCCTCTCCTATCTACGCTTGCGGTGTTGCCTTTTTAAAAAAAAATACATTTGTACTTCATTTCTGTGCCCTCTTGGTTCTCGTGTTCAAGTGAGTAATTTGATAATATCGAGGCTGTTTTTGCAGTGGTCGCGCTCGTCGCTATAGTTTGTGCGCGGCGTAACTGTATTATTTTTCGGTACTCATGCCCATTATATCAAATGCTGGTTGTACTCCTCCCACTCTATATCATTCTTTGTGCCCTCTGAATCTCTTATCCCCGTTGTTTATCAGAATATCTCGAGGCTGTTGTGCCATAGTCGCGCTCGTGGGAGCATCGGTTCGGCATCACGCAGTCTGAAGTCCGCTCAGCGTTCTCCATTCTGCAGCATTCAACAGCCATTCGGCAGTAATGGTGTCTCCTAGAGACAGTAACCACCATCATCCATACTTCGTCATTCAAGTTTACTTACTTCGTCAAAGGCTTCCACACCCCGGGATTACCTAAATGTTGCCACTCCGTCCGCCACCGTGTCCTGAGGCTACGCGGATGGGTCTGTTTATGCTAGCTGACAGTCACGTGATCGGTGTCACTCCACGTGTGTGAGCGACTCAATCGCAGGTGAGCATGGGACAAGTAGTTCCCCTGGTACTGAAGAGTTGTTTTTTTAGTGTTTTCTCTTTTGGTTTTACTTTTGACACAGCGTAACCACCCATTGTTGAGTAGATTTCGTGATGTTAAGTACACCTCATATGTCTCTGCTTCTTATTTGAATGGAAAGAGCTGGTTTGCCCATTTTGTGATATTTTCGCAACATTTGTCAATTTATAAATATCAATAAAGTTTTGGACATATGGTGGTGTACTTTAGAGTGAAAATATGCCTTACATGTATTTCCTTCCTGCTCATTCTATGTGATTGGTAACTCACCCCTGTCAATTTGGACCTGCGTACTGCAGGCAGTTTAATGTAAAGTGGACTTCATATAATCTCTTAATTGTAACATATCATTTGTTTATTTTTCGAAGTGTCTAGAATGAAGTTTAAGGTATGAGATGGTTGTTTCCCTTTACTGAAAGGCATTTTATGTACAGCATGGGTGATGTATCCTGTGTATGTTATATAAACTTTATTGGTCCATATTTTAGTGGTGAATCTTAAATCATTGATTTTGATCTCAGACCATCGGGTTTGATCTGTGACGGAATTTCAGGGTGTGTTTTGTTCCTAATGATTTTCTTATTTCCAACTTGGCCTAAGTTGGATTCTGTGTTTCATATATCCACCTTTGCCAATCGTTTCTAGGTTAGAGTTGTCCAGGGTATTTCTTCATTTAACCCCCTTGTTGTGCTTGAGAGGCGATAAATCCATCTTTGTTCCAGTCTCAAATCAAGCTTTAATCGATTTTTGGATCAAAAATCATAAAAGCATACAATTTTATTAAAACAAATGACACATTGCAACACAATATTAAAATTAGTTCATTGGACAACCGCATTTAAGAAAAAGCTAAAAATCAGTTCTCACTGAGTCATGACAATTTACAGTGTATAATTAAGAGTTTGGATAGTTTTCATACACTTAATTGTACTTTTTAAAAATAAAGCAATATCTCTTGAGAAGCAATCATTTTCTAAAATCTGCAGTGCAAAGAAAGCTGGACGACATTGCTTCAGACCCCACAATTTTAAAATCGGTTTAATCCTCCTCCTCCTTTGTGCAATATAGAACTTACAGAATAGTACTACATGCATTGTGGATTGCTGAGACGCCTCATCACACAGACATTTTCTTAAAGTTTTAGACCAGTCATTTAAGGTTGGAAAACTTACCAAACGATGGAAAGTGCTCAGTCTAAAACGAGTCAAAACAAGTCTGTCGAACCCACTTGGGGGCATATTCACAAGGACTTATCGCCACCTTAACGCATCAAAAGTGGAGATAGATTTAACGCCCCATTCACAAGCGGGTACAAACTGCAGACTTCGCCAGTATTCCCGCGATAACTGCTGCAAATTTTACCCCCACGGGTGACACCACCAACTAACCCTAATGAGATGCAGAGTAGCGTTCCCGTGCAAAAACACACGAAAACACCACTACACCACTTTCACAACGAACTGCCAGATCTGCGATGCGAACCAAAAACAGGCGATAAGCCGCGGTAGCAGCAGGGAATTAACACCTGCTTTTTGCTGGTGTTAAGCAGGACGACTACCTGCAGCATGAAAGGGAGCCCAGCCAAGAGCCACATCTGAAGACCCACAGATGCCATGGAGACAATGATCATGCAGCTCGGAGACCCATGAGGGCCACAACACCCACCGCCACCACTCCCAGGCCCCCCCCAGACCCCCCCCCCGGACAAACACATACCGTGCACGACACAAAAGCCACAAAAAGCACATGATGTCGCACAATGACAAAAAGAAACACACATGTGTGGTCAGAAAAACAAGAAACAGTCACTCATCATTGAAGTAACAACCAAAAACTTTATTCAAATACAACATAAAACACCAATGCGGAAGACTCCTGTCGGGTCAGTCCGGGACAACCTTGATGTCACGGCCTGGAAAAAAAAGCACCAAATCAGAACGTGTGTCATGCGCACATCAAAGGAGCGAGACCCAGAGAAACAGAGAAGGAAAGAAAGGCAGAGAGAGAAAGAGGGAGAAGGAAAGGAAGGGAGAGAGAGAGAGAAGGAAAGGAAGGGAGAGACAGAGAGAAGGAAAGGAAGGGAGAGAGAGAGAGAGAGAGAGAGAAGGAAAGGAAGGGAGAGAGAGAGAGAGAAGGAAAGGAAGGGAGAGAGAGAGAAGGAAAGGAAGGGAGAGAGAGAGAGAAGGAAAGGAAGGGGGAGAGAGAGAGAGAGAGAGAGAAGGAAAGGAAGGGAGAGAGAGAGAGAGAAGGAAAGGAAGGGAGAGAGAGAGAAGGAAAGGAAGGGAGAGAGAGAGAGAAGGAAAGGAAGGGAGAGAGAGAGAGAGAAGGAAAGGAAGAGAGAGAGAGAGAGAGAGAGAGAAGGAAAGGAAGGGAGAGAGAGAGAGAGAGAGAAGGAAAGGAAGGGAGAGAGAGAGAGAAGGAAAGGAAGGGAGAGAGAGAAGGAAAGGAAGGGAGAGAGAGAGAGAGAGAGAGAGAGAGAGAGGAAAGGAAGGGAGAGAGAGAGAGAGAGAGAGAGAGAGAGAGAGAGGGAGGGACACTGCCGCCCCGCGCACCCAGGCACCACTACTCACCTGCTGCCACCGGTGTGTCTCCAACCACGTGCCGGTATACACTGCAAGCCACCAGGTCTGCAATCTGTAATCGAGGCCAGAGTCAATCATGGCAGAGTCCATCTCACTGCACACGGCAACTACGCCTGTCCGTCCTGCGCACACATGCAGCCGCACCCTACCCCCTCCCGCCGGCCAGCGCTGGCTGTCCGCACTTGCGCACCCAGGCCCCACTGCTCACCTGCCGCCAACGGTGTGTCCACCAGTGGGCACACCACGTGCAAGCTCCAGGCCCCGGTCCCGCCACCATGGCATGCTCCACATCATGCGGACCCGCACCGCGGCCCAGCAGGTCCCACACATGACGCTGAGTCCTGAGGCATCAATGGCAGAGACCACATCAGTGCACACGTCATCATCGCAGGCTGCACACCCGCTCAGCAATTTCGGTGCCACTAACCCTGTGCAACCCCAGTCAGCGCCACGTGGTGGTAGGCCTGTGACGGCCGCAAGGCTTCGGGTGCCACTAACCCTGTGCACAACAACTCATGGGCCCTTTATGATTGAGAATTGTGGAACGTCCGTCATCCAGTCACCACCGGCAGTGGGGAATGTGACGTTGTTGGCCCCTTATATTGGCTGGGTCACATGGCCTGTGACGCCTGTGCCAGATGGGTGTTGTGTGTGTGCAAACCTGCCCTCAGGGAGTGGCCGTGACATGCTGACAACTAGACCAGTGACCTGCAGACCACTAGCGTGTAAACCTGCGACATGTAGCTATGTGGCCCCCCGCTCGGAGCGTAAGCGGAGTGGTCTGGCTTGACGTACGCCGGACCAGCGCAGGGCTTGCAACAATGACTCGGGGGCTCTGCACGTGGTTCAGTCCATGTCCGGACAAGGAAGTGACTAATGCGTGTGTCCCTGTTGTAGTGTCTATGGCACCCGGAATGCAATCGGCAATGTAGCACACTGTGACTGGAATCCCACTAGATGAGCATCATTGACGTTAGGGGGAATCACTGACCCTACATTCATCCACACATTCATACATGAATGATGAAAGACATGACACAGCAGTGCGTTTCTGAATGTTTAATGCACATCCAGTGGAGTTTTGCAGCTGGAGCAGTACAGGACCATGCCAACCCCACTTCACAATATGGGCCCGTGGATGGCCAGCCAGAGTCCATCGGGGAATGACAAGTACAGCGGAAGAGGAAGGGTACAGTCCGCAGTCTGGTCGCCGTGTCATTGGTCACCAAACAGGATATGGCAGTCCATGTCGTGGTCCAAGGTGAGTGCAGCAGAGTGTATCGGGGGTCAGTGGAAGGTCATGGGGCCATGTGCAGCACCAAGCAGCAACAGGCCAGGTGGCAGACATGAATGCTAGTGCCTCCTTCTGATCTCAATCCCATCCACGTCCTCGGATGTGTGCTCTGCCCCACCTGTGGGTGGTGCAGTTCCGGCTGCTGCACTGTGTGCCACTGACACATCAGGTGCCGGAGTGGAAATGCCTGCCGCACTGTGAGGCACTGACACACCAGGGGGCAGAGATGTGAATGGTGTAGGAGCAGCAGCATTCATCTGCGCCACACCTTGTGGCACCAATGCCATGATGAGGATATGCAGGGCATGGTAGATCCCAGCTACATTTTGCTGATGTGCAGCGGTGGCTGCCATCCTTTCCGCCTCCATCCGCACCATGTCCTCCATGAGCCTCCGCATGTGTGCCAGCTCACGGCTGAGATCGCTGGAGCCACTCTGAGCGGACAGGTGTTCTTGTCTCCGAGTCATGACTCCAGCGATGTCAGCCAGGGCTCGTTGGAGACCATGGAGCGGCCTGTGGGTGTCCGTTCGTGACTGGAGGTGGTCCCTGATGGGACTTAGACACCCATGGATGGCGTCAAGTTTGGTAGCCATGAGGTCGAACCCCACCCGCACCTGCTCAGCCATCTCCCTCTGGCCCTCCAACACACGGCGTTGGAAGGCCATGTGTTGTTCGGGGGGTCTTGGGAGACAGCCGGGGTTGTGGGTGCCTCCTGCTGGGTGGTTTGTGGAGTGGGTGGGGTCTCCTCGATGCAGCTGGGCTGCCCTGATATCCTGGAGGTGATTGGCGGATGAGTTCAATGATGTCTTGGAGGGCTTCGGTGTCAATGCTGGGGGTGTCCTCCTCGTCATCAGTGAAGAGTGGCTGGGACTGCTCTGCAGGAGGTGTTGACGGTGCCCCTGCAATGTGAAGGGGAGATGCTGTATTACAATGTGTCCACATGTATGTAGCCGCATGGTACATGTTCACATTCAGACAGCATGGCAATGTACATTGTGTCAGTCTGTAGATCAGGGCCATGATCCAGGGTCATTGTGGGCGTGCACTGTGCTCTGCTCGATTGTTCCTGTGTGCCATTGTGGCCATCTCTCCCCGTCCCCCCAGGACCTGGTGGTTACTCACCCTGTTGTTGTTGTGTCGTGTCGTGCAGTGTCCGCTCCCCCAACTCCTGCCACGGTCTCCACACTGATGACTGTTGACACCAGCTCCTCCATGTCATCCAGCTCCAGCTGTGGTGCTGGGCTCCCACCTCCAGTCTGCATTGCTGCCTTCTGGTTGCCTGCGAGTTTCTCCTTGGTTTTGCACTTGATGTCAATCCATCGCCTCTTGACCTCGTCCATTGACCTCTTGTGCTCTCCGACGGCATTCACCTTGTCCACGATGGACCGCCATATTCCATTTTTGGAGCCCAATAACACGTTGGAGGTGACGAACAGTTCTTGATGGTGTTCCATCACCTCCGTGACCAGGATCCTATTCTCCTGCGGACCGAACCGCCTCTTCCTCTTCTTCTTGTCCTTGCCCTTCCCTGTCCCCGAGGTCCCAGGCTGGTCGTCCGGGGTGCTTGTGGGGTTCCGCTCGTCCCCTGCGCCTGCTCCGGCTGCCTCCATGGTGCTTCGGTGTTGGTTATTTTGTGTTTGTGTGTTTTTTCTACTTTTGTAGTGATTTTCCCGCCTGCCGTGTGTGTATTGCAGGCCTGGCGCTGCTTATCGCTGATTTACTCATCGCGGTTTGGCACATCGCATGTTTTTTTGCGTTGGGGATTGGGTTTTTATCACCGTCGCGGTGGTTGTATCGCGGACATTGGCCGCGGTTTCGGCAGACTATCGCATGGTACCGCCGTGTTGTGAATCCCATGTTAACACGGGGTTATTTTCCCGCGATAGACTGCGATGTGTAAAGTTGCGTTAACATTTTTTGGAGATGTTTAGCGCACGTTCTTGTGAATATCCCCTTTGGTGTATTAATTAAATATGGCTGAATACCGAAGGTACTTAAAAGCATTTGATGTGATTGCGCCGTGGGTCGCGATGCCTCCCCGGCAAATCTAATTGCCTCCAGATGCGCCATACAACATTTTTTAAAAGCCTTTCTGGAGATGGAGCCCATAGAAAGGGGGTTGTCGTAGTAATCCGGTTGTCCCATATCATTCATGAAGTCTTTTATATATTTTAGCCAGCAAATCTCTAGTGCATATTCTAATTTAAGGCTGTCTCTTATGACTTCACGATTAAATGCTGTATTAGCTGTGGTCCAAATCCGATGCCAAAGAAGGATCGGTTGTGCTTTTATTATGTCTGATATATATGGTACTCCTAGTTCTGTATGGCAGATATAGGTTGAAGTGCTACATGGAACCGCCAACAAAAATCTTAAAAAAGCGTTCTCGACCTTCTGGATAATATTTACATCACAGTAGCCCCATATTCCAGCGCCATATGTAGCCGTACTGACGCATTTCGCATGATAAATATGGAGCAACTCGACTGTGGGTCTTTTTTCCTAATTTCCTTGAAAAGTTAAATAGGCTGTCGTTGCTCGCATAAAATGTAGTTTTCTAGTCTTGACAGCCTGGCTCCAGATCCCTTAAATCAAATAAGATTCCTGATAGGGGTATGTAGTGGTGATTTCTACCTTTTTACTATCGATGTAGATATCTCTGCACTTCGCATTGCCTTTCCCATATCTCATTATGAAGGTTTTGGTGGTATTCACTTTCAGGCCTAAGTTTTTCATGTATTCGTTATAATTATCGAGTGCCCGTTGTAGTCATAGTGGTGTACGGGCCATTATTACAGCGTCGTCCGCGTAGAGAAGGGCGGGTAGGGGGCGGCTAAATATCTGTGGTAAGTCGCGGCACATCTCAACCATTGATTGCTCCAGACCATTGGTATATAGAGTAAATAAAAATGGTGCCAGGACGAAGCCCTGCCTAACCCCCTTCTCCACATTGAAGGACGCTGTACACTCTCCTTTAGACCCAAACCGGACCCGGGCCGTCGCGTTACTATACAGCTGCCTTAGAAAGTGAATTAGTGATACCTCCACGGCATACTAGCTAGACTATTCCATAACTTCTCATGGATAACACAATCGAAGGCGGCCGTGAGGTCTACGAAAGCCAAGTACAATCTTCCCCTTCTTGACCTCGTATATTTTCCCATTAGAATAATGAAATGAAATGAAATGAAAAAGACATTTATATAGCGCAATAGCTACCCTGAGGCATCCCAGCGCTGCAGACGAACATGGACAGACAGAGAAGGTCCAGTAATTAAGTGCAATTGTTAAACAGCAGTGTTTTTAGGAGTTTACGAAAGGGCAGCAAATTAGGCTCCGCCCGTATATGTGGGGGAAGAGCGTTCCATAGTTTGGCGGAGTTATAGGAAAAGGAGCGCCCGCCACATCTAGCTCTCTTTATTCTTGGGAGTAGGGCGAGGGAAGAGGACGCCGAGCGGAGGTTTCTGCTTGGTTGGTATGGAATGATCATAGATCGGCTGATTGCTGGACCATTCCTCCAAAAAGCCTTGTGTGCAATACACATAGCTTTAAATTGGATTCTCTCCCTGACAGGCAGCAAGTGAAGGCTCCTCAGTGCCGGTTTTACGGATTGCCAGTAAGGGGTCTGGAGGAGCAGGCGAGCTGTGCAGTTTTGAATGATCTGGAGCCTGTGTGTAGTAGCTTGAGGGGCTCCTAAATAAAGGGCGTTCCCATAGTCCAAGCGGGATAGAATGAGAGCCTGGACCATAATTCTTTTAGCCTGAAATGGGAGAAGAGGGAGTATTTTGCGTAGCATCCTCAGCAGGCCATAGCAAGTGGCCGATAATTTTGCCGCCTGGTAGTTGAAGCTAAGGGAACGGTCCAGCCAAATGCCAAGGCTTTTGATCTGGTTTTTAGGATCTGGAGCAGGGCCAAGACATTTGGGCCAAAGTAGCTCGGGATTAAAAGAAGGTGAGTTACCAAGGAGCATAAGCTCCGTCTTGTCCCCATTGAGTTTTAGGCAGGAGAGTTCCACCCATTTGGCTACCTCCTCTAGGCAACTTCCTAGGTCGCTGGATGACTTCTCGGGATGGTTTAATGCCACCACGAGCTGCGTGTCATCAGCGTAGATAATGATTTTTATGCCAAATGGACGGACAATCTCTGCCAAAGGACTCATGTAGACATTGAACAGCGTGGGGCTCAGGGAGGAGCCCTGAGGCACACCACAACTGAGGGACATACGTTTGGATACAACGTCTCCTTCAAAGACCTGGAAGGATCGTTCTCCTAGGAAGGACTGTATCCAAGTGATGGCACCACCTGTCACTCCCAGACTCCTGAGTCTGAGGATCAGTATGTCGTGGTTGACGGTGTCAAATGCAGCACTGAGGTCAAGGAGGATGATTGCTGCAGTGACTCCTTGATCCAAAATCCTCCTGGACTCCTCAGTTACTGCAAGAAGGGCAGTTTCGGTCCCATGTTGGGGACGGAAGCCGGTCTGTGAAGGATGAAGCAGATTGTTGGATTCTAAAAACTCTACCAGGACTGAGTTGACGTGCCTTTCCAATCAGGGAGTGCAGGAAGGAATATAATCATGCTCTGAAATTACGTAAAGAATATTGAGGTTGAGACCTTGTTCTAATGTGCCCAATCCCTCCCGAAATCCAAACTGCAGATCTGATAAAACATTATTGTCCTCCGCCCATTCTTGAAGCCGATTAAGCACTATGGGCCAGATGTAGCAAGCTAAATTGCGTTCGCAAACGCTAAAATTCGCAGAATTTCAGCGTTTGCGTTCGCAAAATAGAATTGTGCAATGTAGAGAAGAAAAATCCCAATCGCAAAATAAGGAATCGCAAAATTTGCGATTCCCTTTTTTGCTAATGCATTTAAGGTATCGCAAATTGCGATGCCTTAAATGCAATGCAGGAAGCACCCAAGTTGTGCGATTTCTGGTTTAAGAAATCGCAAATTACCACCAACTTCAAGTTGGGGGTAATTTGCAATTTCTTTGAAAAATGCATATTTTGGCATTTTTCAAAGTGCCATGTGGCGCACAGACGTGCCCTTAGGGCATGTATGTGCGCCACATGTGCACACATGCACATTTCAGGGGTGCAACCGGGTGCCCCTTTGAAACCCTTGCACCCTTGAAATTGCATGCGCAATTTGCCAGTACCTATTGGGTACTCGCAAATTGCGCATGCAATCCCATTCATTCCTATGGGCCTCCTGGCCCATAGGAATGAATGGGAAGGGATTCTTTAATTGCGAATCACAATTTGCGATACGCAATTAAGGAATGTTTAGGAATCGCAGTTATTATTGCGATTCCTACCTACATACCATTTTGCGAGTCCTTAATAGCGATTCTCTAAAAATCGCTATTAAGGACTCGCAAAAATGTTCCTTCATACATCTGGTCCTATGCGCCCTGCCACCTTAACCAAGGAATCGAGCAGCGATATGGGACGGTAGCAAGCTGGATTCTGCCTATCGCCTTTTTTGAATATAGGTACCACTATGGATTCTGACCAGGTTTTTATAAATCCAGTTGCACAGCAAGTTGCTAACACTTGCGTTAGAAGTGGGCCCCATAGATCGGTGTTAAATTTAAAAAGATCTATGGGTACCCCGTCAGGACCAGGGGCCTTACCTCCCTTACTGGCGTTTATTGCTCGGAGTACCTCCTCCAGGGTGAAGGTTAAAGCTATAGGGTAGTTTGCTGATGTCATTGACACATGTGGAGCAGAACTAACATCCATGCCATCCTCCACCACTACCTGCCTATACATACTTGAAAAATACTCCACCCATTGTCCTTCCTCTAAGCGATCTCTATAGTTGGGATATCATTGACTGTTAAAAAGGGGGCTTTCACCACACGCCAGAAGGCTATGCTATTTTTATTCTTACTAGCCTCATGTAAGTCGGCCCATGCTTTATCTTTTAGTTCTCTTTTACGTAATTTCAGAGCATGGTTATATTCCTTCCTGCACTCCCTGATTTCAGTTCTATCCCTTTTAGTTTTGTGTACGGCGTGTTTTGGATTCGAATAAGCTTTCGTACATTTATGGTCAAACCACCCCTGATTCTTCCCATGTGCTTTGGATTCAACCTTTAGTGTGTTTCTAATTACCTCCGTAATCTGTGCATAGGACACCAAGATACCCTCGTGTGTCGTGGACTCATCTAGGCAATTTTCAAAAGATTTGTAGCTAATCTCAACAACTTTCTTGGTAAATTCAATAGGCTCTACCTTATCCCATCTCAGGGAGTATCCATTAAGTTTATCAAAAACAATATCCTGAGCCGCGTGTACCATTTTTCTCTGGGGATCTCGCACCTTAGTAGGTATAGATATAATCACACTCAGGGGAAAATGGTCGCTCGTGGCATTCTTATGCGTTTTGTAGTCTAGGAGTCGAGTCGAGTATCTATTGGGGGTGATTATAAAATCTATAATAGTGCTCAAACCTCTCCAATTAAAAGTCTGAGTAAAAGGGATTGGTGGGGAACATAATAGGTTGGCAAAGTCCAAATCAAAGGCGAATAACATCTCATTTAAAAGATCCCCATATGATGAGTGAGGAAAATGGGGTAGGGTACAATAGTCGTCATCTAATAAACCACAGGTTACATCTTTGTTTGATGAGCACAAGGCAGTGTTAAAATCCCCTCCCCACACAATGAAACATCCTCTGCATTATCATTCTGTATCTCGTGTAAATCATTCATGAGTTGTTTTAAAATAACCACCACATGGTCCTTCGGGGCATTATTATAAAAATTAATCAACACAATACAGTTCCGGTTGTCCGTGTTTAAAATCACAATTTGATAATAAGTTTCTGATTTTGTAAGAGATATTTTATGTATATTCACCATATTTGAGACATATATGCTAAGGCCCCCCTTGGGCCTTCCATGACTGGACGGGATTGCTGGCGTGTGAAAAGTCTTAAAGCCGTTAATATGTATTACGTCCACGGACCATGTTTCTTGGAGGCAAAGTATGTTAAATTTACCCACAAATTCATACCATAGGTGATTTGTCAATTTAGATCTTAATCCAGCGATATTCCAAAATAGAACAGAGACGCTATACCCATTATCGGTGCAAAAATTTGCCCTGTCTTGTGATATAGTGAAAGGCAAGGATGCCTCATAGCTCTGGTCCTTAGCTAAGGCAGGACCTACGTCCCTCCTATAGGTGAGAGTATCGGAGCCATTATGAGTGTTTCTTACAGGAATATCGCTACATTCCTTGCCCGTACTCCTAGCTCCTAGGGGATCCTCCTTAGGACTAAGGCCAATTGTACCCGGAACTGTTATTATGTGTTCTAGTAATCTGTCTGAATCAATTAGAACGGTTTGAGTCAGTCAATCTATTTCGTACAGAGAAGGAAGGAGTTCAAAACGATTTCCCACCCCAACTTTATACATATAATTGGGTCTTTCATTGGTGTTTCTTCCAGTATTTCCCCACCCCGGTTTAGGGGTAGGTTGGTAGAAGAAACCCAGAGGTAGTATGTTTATGCCAGATGACGTTATGATGTTATTGCCTGCCTTCCACAAAATATTCTCCACTAACTGAGGGGTCTTAAACGTTAGTACCACGCAGTCCCCAGAAAGGGTTTTACTACCTCTACCGAGCCAATTGACTCTTCGAGCCATCTTAAATTCCATAAAAAGTTGTTCCGTAAACCCTATCTTTGTACCCAACCAGTGCAGGGATTTGTTTCTTAAAGTATCCCATGGTTCTGTGTCTTGTGTCCCAATCTGGGTACGTTTGCCAGGATAACTGTATATGGGGTAACAGCTGGAGGTAGATCCAGGCGGATTTGGTCAGATTGAACTATTCTAGTGGATGGAGGTATACAGCTATAATTATTTGGTGTCTGCCTGGAACTACCAACTCGTATGTCAGCAACCTTGCTGCCCCTATTTGTCATAGCATTAGAATGTGGGGAATTTATGGGAATCATGAGAGTATCTTCATACGTGTTTGGGTCTGTCCGGTGGGGCTTAACGGTACAAGGCCCTATAGCCTTTCCATTCTGTACTGCATTGTGAGGTTTGTGATGATTTTGTATTCTCTTTACGTGATTAGATTCTCCTGGGCACTCTTGGCTACTCTGATGTTATATGGTTGGCCTCCCCTTCCTTTACTAGGAAATTGACCAATCTTGCTTCTATCTGAGAGACTCTTTCCTCCAATGTTGCCATTGAGGTTCTTAAGAAAGAGTCTAATTTTTCCACTAAAGAAGTTAAATTCCCTATTTCATTATCCTGGGATTTAGTCTTAGCCCTGTTTCCTACTTCTGTTGGGATACGCTTTTTAGTGGCTTTAGACGTTTTTTTACGTAGACTAAGTGAAGTGGGCCTAATCACCGTACTATTTTTCCCGTCCTTTTCTACGGCCTCGTTAGTCTTGCACACATCTGCCGGATTTTTTGGGCGCTTCAGTGGGGGCTGTGTGAAGGATTCTTGATCGCTAAGTGTTATATGGTCTGATGTATTTAGAATGCAACCATTCTGAGGTATAGTGTCTTTTGGGAACACAGAGGGGGACCAAACCACTGTGACAGCTTCATCATTCAACACACCGGTTACGCTCATTGTTCCTGTGATCAATGACTCTTCCACGGTAGATATCTGTTTTTCTATGGCCCCCATAGCCCCTGTGAGGTAGCTCATAAGTGTATGATGTGCTTTCCCAGATGTTTTTTTAGTGTGTGGGGGCTGTGCAGTTGTAGCCTTTATCTTCCCCATTTTATACTTTCAAATACTTGTGCCAAAAACAGCGGGTGCAAAAACACAGAACTACCAATTAATGGCCCTTACACATACACATAAGCAAACAGGGTAGTCACAATACAGGATATGATTGTCTATCAGTTCGTTGTTCCCGATAAGTCTATATGTGTATATGTAGATCTTCGCTTACGTGCAGCCACTGTAATGGGTGTCCGTTATTACAAAGTGTTCACTGTTGATCAGAAAGATGCACCCCGAATTAGAAGGAGCCCAAGTCCTCGCTTACCTTCACTTCAAGCATGAAAGAATCACTTCCACTCGGAACTTAAATGAGCATAAGGAGTTTGCAAAACACAAGACCCCGTTCAATGTGTCCACGAACCAAGAGGGTGGGCCCAGCCCGGCCTCTTTCGGTCTCTCACGGGCTAAGACGGGCCTGTCTTGGCCCGGTCTTCGCCCGGGCCGAGCCCGGGCACGCCCCCGCTGCGGGACCGGCTCTGGGTTTAAATGTCTTCCGCCCACCTCCAGGGGCCGAGGGTAAAGTGCTGAGTGCAGGGCAGGGATCAGGGTCCGTCACAAAGTGGTGCTGGTGATTCGTTGCAGAGCGGTCTCCCGCACTGCGGGACCGGCTCTGGGTTTAAATGTCTTCCGCCCACCTCCAGGGGCCGAGGGTAAAGTGCTGAGTGCAGGGCAGGGATCAGGGTCCGTCACAAAGTGGTGCTGGCGATTCGTTGCAGAGCTCTGTCAGTCCTCTTGAGATTGACGCAAGTGAGTCCGCTCCTTATTAGCTGAAGGTGAAAGATCAGTCCTCTTGAGATTGACGCAAGTGAGTCCGCTCCTTATTAGCTGAAGGTGAAAGATCTGTCTTGAGATTCTTTCTGAAGAGTTCTACGCTCAGAATCCCACTGGGTTAACCACGCTCCTCCGAAAGCATGGTGGGGCCTCTCCTTAGGAATCCGTCCTCAGGTACCTCTCGGCAGTCATGCTAGTCACCTGCTCGTTGGTTCTGATTCTGTGTCTTGGGGTAGACTCCGTCCCGTCGCCATCCAACGATTTCCTGAATTCTTCTCCTGGCGTCTGCGCTCCTACTACCTCACACCCAGTCTCAACAACTGTTTATCATTCACTGATGTGGGTAGTTTTTCAATCACCATCCAGGTGATTCTGTCACAGATCAAACCCGATGGTCTGAGATCAAACTTCATTCAAGACACCCCGAAAAATAAACGAATGATATGTTACAATTAAGAGATTATATGAAGTCCATTTTACATTAAACTGCCTGCAGTACACAGGTCCAAATTGACAGGGGTGAGTTACCGATCACATGGAATGAGCAGGAAGGAAATACATGTAAGACATATTTTCACTCTAAAGTAAACCACCATATGTCCAAAACTTTATTGATATTTATGAATTGACAAATGTTGCAAAAATATCAAGAAAAGGGCAAACCAGCTCTTTCCATTCAAATAAGAAGCAGAGACATATGAGGTGTACTTAACATCACAAAATCTACTCAACAATGGGTGAATACGCTGTGTCAAAAGTAAAAACAAAAGAGAAAATACTAAAAAAACAACTCTTCAGTACCAGGGGAACTACTTGTCCCATGATCCCCTGCGCACGTGGAGTGACACCGATCACGTGACTGTCAGCTAGCATAAACAGACCCGTCCGCGCAGCCTCAGTACATGGCGGCGGACGGAGTGGCAACATTTAGGTAATCTCGTGGTGTGGAAGCCTTTAGACGAAGTAAGTAAGCTTGAATGACGAAGTATGGATGGTGACGGTTACTGTCGCTAGGAGACACCATTACCGCCAAATGGCTGTTGAATGCTGCAGAATGGAGAACGGTGAGCGAACGCCAGACTGTGTGATGCCGAACCAATGCTCCCATGAGCGCGACTACGGCACAATAGCCTCGAGATATTCTGATAAACAACGGGGATAAGAGAGTCAGAGGGCACAAAGAATGATATAGAGTGGTCTCCGAAGAGGAGTACAACCAGCATTTGATATAATGGGCATGAGTACCGAAAAATAATACAGTTACGCCGCGCACAAACTATAGCGAGGAGCGCGACCCCTGCAAAAATAGCCTCGATATTATCAAATTACTCACTTGAACACGAGGACCAAGAGAGCACAGAAATGAAGTACAAATTAATTTTTTTAAATAAAGGCAATACCGCAAGCATAGATAGAAGAGGCATGGGGCATACAAAAAACGCTAGCACGAAGGAGAATTGTAGCAGCATTAAACGGCACACCATGTGAGCATAAAAGATCCATTAAGAACATCACGAGCAGTCATAAGGAGCGTACACGCCCAGAATCACAACAATGACAGTGCGCAATCCTGTGATATTGAAAAACAAGAATGTATACCACAACACTTGATTTCTACCAGTTAAAGACCGCTTATTCAATTTTTCTGCATGTATGTAGAAATTAACAACATGAAGGAAAAGAAGTTTGACTATAAGGCAGCACCTCCCACCGGATCCGCATGTCCCCTAAATAAATACAACAGTGGGTAAGTGAAAGAGTGTGAGAGCTTTGTTGTCACTCAAGGAGGACATACACATGAATGATTGATTAAGGTAGAATCACGATACTTTGGAAAATTACATCTAGACCGACCACAATACTCACAACCTATTCAAATGTAGGTGACTGTAAATATAGTTTTAATTTGTACATCTTCAACAACCCACTGTTTTATATACTTTCACGGTATCACCATATTTATATTAAATACACTCTTTTAGGGAAACCATGTGCCATAGTGAAATGCACGGAAGGAGTGTATTCAGGAAACACAGGACACCACTGTCCGAACCATAAGTATGGATGAGACATGATCGAATAAGCCAGTTTAACTAAGATGTCATTGACTTCTCCATTTCTCCCCTTACTAGAAAATCCACTGTGGGCAAGAAGAAGACAGGTGAGCGCATGTAGTAGCCCAGAAGAGGAATGGGGAACTTCGAACCTAAACAAGGCAATTTGGGTTGATTCGCACCCGCTTCCGAAGATTTCTGATTTACTGGTTGCGGTGTCGGGTGCGAAGTGGTTCAGTAAACTGAACCTTACCTCTGCTTACCACCAAGTAGTGTTAGAACTCGAGTCCAGACATTTTACTGCTTTTTTTTGACCCGGTAGGTACTGCTCAGTATCGGAGGATGCCGTTTGGGTTAGCTTCAGCGGCATCAGTCTTTCAAAGGATTATGTTTCAGTTATTCAAAGGCATAGATGGGGTAGTCGCCTTCCAGGACGACGTGCTAATTTTTGTTAAGACCAAAGAGGAACACAAAGTAGTCCTTAATCATGTTCTTTCTATTCTCCAGGAAAAGGGTGTGGTTCTCAAGATCACCAAGTGCAAATTTTGCAAAAATAGGATAGAGTAGTTAGGTCATGTTGTGTCAGGGGATGGCATTGAACCTAGGCCAGAACTATTCAGTGCGATCATTGAAGTAGAAACACATAAGGACAAAATGGCTCTTAAATCTTTCATGGGGATGGGTGAATTCTATTCCCAGTTCATCCCTGATTATGCATCTCACATTTTACCGTTAACCAAACCTTTAAAGAAGAATTCCAAGTTTTGTTGTGATAGTTCTTGCCAGGATTCCTTTCAGTGGGTCAAGAAACAACTGGCAAGCTCAAAAATGTTAAAACTGTTTGACCCCAAACTTGGTTGTTGTGTCACGCGGATGCTTCTAATTATGGTTTGGGAGCCATTTTGATGCAGTTATGCTTCCAGAGTACTGAGGGACACAGAAATTCATTATTCTACCATAAAAAATGAATTGCTGGCATGTTGATGGGCAATTTAGAAGTTTAAACCGTACATCTGGTGTACTAAATTCACTGTAAAAATAGATCATAAACCTTTGGTTTCCATTTTGTTTGGGGAGAAAATTAAAGAACAAACTCCTAGAATCTCAAGACTAGCATCCAAAACGTTACAATTTCATTTGGATATCATACATATCAAAGGGAGAAAGAATGTTTGAGCCGATTTTTTGTCCTGTTTTGCGCCCCAGGTTGTTGATGTTGAAGGTGGAGATACTACTGAAGAGAACTGTTTCATTGCCTCATTGGATTTGGAGGAAATGTGCGCTATTACCGAGTGTGAATGGAGAGAAGAAATGGAGTTGGATGAGTTTATAAAAGGTGTGTTGCAATATGTTGCTAGTGAATGGCCGAGTGAAAAGTCCCTTGCGAATTTGTGTTAGCCTTTCTGGAAGATTTCTGATGAACTCTCAGTGGACAATGGCCTACTTCTCAGAGGCGATAAATTAGTTCCACCTACAGATTTAAGAGCTAGGCTAATCAGGATTGCCCATGAAGGTCACATGGGAGCTACGTTCACAAAAAAAAAGACTTAGACAAACTTTGTGGTGGCCCTCTATGGATAGAGAGGTTTAATCTTCTGTCAGTGGTTGCATTGTTTGTTTATCCTCAGAGAAAGGGTTGTGTGCGAGGAAGCCACCTCTTCAACCCATTGAATATTCTGCTAGAGCTTGGGAGAAAATTGGTGTTGACCTTGGTGGTCCGTTTAATAAATTGCCAAGACAGTATCGTTTCGCATTGGTTGCAGTTGATTTGTACTCAAAGTGGCCAGAAATCAAATTTGTGTCAGAATCTAGTTCTAGTGCTGATATCGAATTCCTTAGGGAATCTTTTCTCAGGGAAGGGTATCCTGGATTTGTGATTTCAGACAATAGGGTCCAGTTTGCCAATGAAAAGGTTGAGAAGTTTCTTCATGCGGGTGGTGTCAAACATTTGAAAACATCTCTTTATCATCCCCAAACTAATGGTCAGGTTGAGCACATGAATTGTGTCCTAGTGCATTGTATTCAGTGGCAGTTAACAACAGGTGTGTTGTGGTTAATGCTGTCAGGTCTATGTTGTGGTTTTACCGTACTTTTCCTCACTCTAGTACCCAAATTTCTCCTTTTGTTGAGGGCCAGGAAACCTGCCACCAAGTTGTGCCCGAGTTGGATAAGCAAATGGGTGAAGTTTGGTGTTGACTTGGGTGTTTGGGACGCAAAGGCAAGGATGAAGGCGAGTGAAGCCCAAGTAAAGCAGAAAACAACTTTGAGAACCGTAATCGGGTCAAAGCCTTCAAGGTTGAAGTTGGGGATAAAGCGTTTATCAAAAAAGGAAGTTACATAAAAAAAGCGGTAGGAAATTTGATGGGCCATTTGTGGTTGATAAGGTGTGTGGGAGTCCGGTGAGAGTTTCTGGCACCAATTGGTGGAATGTTGCAAAGGTGGTTAAAGCCTCTCAAAGGTTAGGTCCTGAGAATCAGGATGAGGGGTGTAGTTTGAATGAGGCACCGCATGGAAATGAGTTAAAAGAAACTGAGGTTGAACAGGAGTTGCGCAGAAGCAATCGCTCTATACGGATTCCTTTGAGATTCCGGCAATAAGCTTGGGTTCATGATCTGTTTACTTGGCATTATTGTGTGTACTTTTACTGTATGCTTCGTCACTTATTGATTAATGAGTTTTTTTGTTAGCTTTCTGTGCTAGGTTGTTTTTTGTACATACTTTAGGGGGGATGTTATTGTATTTTCTGCTGGGGGAAGTGTTGCGGTAACTATCTTTTGTTGTGTTTAAGGGGAAGAGTAAATGTAGTATTCCTTACTGTGGTTCTGGGTTGGATAATTTCCTATCGTAACCAGAACAACAGTAAGGAATGTAGAGTGTTCAGTGGGGTTCCAAGACGGGGGGTTCAATGTCAGTTGAAGGACGCTGGTGGACATGGAGGCTGTGAAAAGTCATGCTAGCAGCTCTGTATTAAGGAACAATTTACAAATAGATTTCACAGTACCTTTACGTTGGTGTGGATGTTTTCCTTGAAGTGCCACAGACTGCCCGCTGTCTGAAGCAGATCCAGACTTCCAGACCTCCTTGCCTCGTACCCAGAACCCCAGAAGTGACTTCAAGGGTCAGTTGGCTGACCTGTTGAGCTACAGGGGAAAAATCTTCTCTGTAACTGCCCAGTTGACCACAAACAACTGCATCTGCCTGAACCTAGCTTCTGGCTCTGTTGGTATGAGTCCTTACCCCGAAGAGGTGCTCCTCCAGGTCCTGAACCCTTGGCTGGTGTTAGAGTATACTCCTCCAACCTAATGACTGCAGAAACTGGACTTCAGGTGAAAAATCGGGGGTTCTGGGCTCTTCGCTTCAACAAGAATCATCCTCGTCTCCTCATAAAAACGAGTGGACTTCACCAAGACCAATGCGGGACCTACATCTGATCGCTGACAATACATTCCCAGGCATAGACTCTGGACTTCACCACCCCAAGCTCTTTGCTTTGACAACAATCGCCCCACTTTCTCAGTAATGCGAAGTTCCGATCGTTGATTAGGTCTTGGCACCAATGTCGACTGCACCGCTGACATCAAGTTCCAACTGAGGCCTGAAACGTCAGCAATCCACCGTTGACATGCCGCAATCCGGATCCAGCTTGCTGCCGACTGCCGATGACCTCGTCGACAAATTCTTCTTGCCTGAAAACTGGACTAAGAGAGAAGGCAAACTTTCCACCAGGACGAACCTGGCTCCTGTATCTGACCCGCACTCCATTGCAGTCGACATAAACCTTTTGCTTTGACCCTGTCCAGCGTGACCAGATAACCACAATTGTAGCTTTGTTCTTCTAGTGCTGCATAAATACATTGCCTCTAAGTTAAGCCTGACTGCTTTTGTGCCAAGCTATCAGAGGTTAAGCAAGGTTTATTTAATGACCTTGGTGGTTCTCCCTCAGAGGGATTGTGGTTATTACTTGAGTTGGGCTCTCACCCCTCTCAATTAATAACCCAATTTCTTACACTGGAGTTTTTACCAAATTAAATGCAGGTTTAGGGGGTGTCTAGATGAGGAGGAAGGATGTGGACGAGGCGGGAAAGAGGGTTATATTTGAGAAGGAGTGAAAACAATTTTGCAGCTGGAGTTCTGGCAATCTTTGAATAAGCTGACAATCCTTCCTTCCTTTTGTTTAGTCCGTTTTCAGGCCAGTTGCAAAACTCGGGTAATTTTTCATGGATTAAAGTTCCAAAGTCTGTAAGGACCATATTTCAGTTATGAATAGGTCATGGTCACCAGGTTCAAGAAGATCATGGATCTCTGTTCTATGTTTAGATGCTGAATCTGCATTGACACACATGTATGTAAACCTTTTGTAATTTGTTTGTCTGTGTTATTGAAATGTGTTGTCTATGGGGTTTCATGAGTTTGGTGTGCCTGTCTTCTTTTGATCCTGGCCATCAATGCGAAGGCACGCAAAGGAGTCTCTTTGGTTAAGAGTATTGGAGAGAAGAAGCTGGGGAAGGGAGGAGAGTGGGACATCCTATTGTTTGCTCCCAGAGTCCGATTTTCCTGGTTGACAGATTTGTGTAGTACTATGTGGTGTAAGACTGTTTTCTCTCCTGATTTATTATTTGGTGGATGACTCGTCATGTCGCCAAGGAGACTGAGTAAATAACTGTCGCCATGATGGAGGGACTGCCACTCCCACGGTGAGGAGAGCATTGTTTTTTATTTTCAGAAAGAAAACTGCTTAGCGGTCATTTATAATGCATTGCCAGGAACCGCCATCAACCCTATACCAAACAGGTTTCTTTTTTTATTTTCAAAAAGAAAATCCCAAAACAGAATTTTTCTTTTTGAAAATAAAACATGTAATGCTCCTGTTAGAAATGGGGGGCTCTAGTTGGCAATGGTTTGCAAGTAGGGACCTTTGCTTCTAGTCAGGGTAAGGGAGTTACGCCCTCAGACAACCCCTGCTCATTCCCTTGGTAGCTTGGCACGAGCAGGAATGCTTATCTCAGAGGAAATGTGTACAGCATTTGTGCACACATACAGGAACACAGTGAAAACACTACAAATGGACACCACACCAGTGTAGAAAAATAGGTAATCTTTATCTAAACTAAAAAAGACCAAAACGACAAAAATAAGACACAATAAGCAAAAAATATGCACTTTGCAAGAATAACCTTAAAAATGCACTTCCTTGAACTTGAAGTCGGTAGCTTCGCCCGGTGCTACCGTGCTGCTGAAAACAACCAAATCCAACAGTTTTGGTCGACAGTGTCGTTGTGGACCAGCGTCGGTGTCAGAAGACTTGTAAACAGTATCTTTGGTTCCTGCCGACCGCGTTGGCGCGGGCTGGCTGTGGCATCCGTCGCGGTTGCCGCGTGAAGTGGAGCGGTGTGGCGTGTAGTGCCTTCAGGTTGCGGTGAGGCAGTGGATCGGTGGCGGTCGTCCAGCGGTGTCGGTGAGAGCAGGGCGGTGGTACGAAGTGGGGCGATGCTCGTTGCGGTGCTGATAGGTCGCAGTGCAGCCGGCAGTGCCGGTTGATGGGAGCTGTACAAAAAAGGGAAGAAACCTGGCTGTCAATTTTTAGTACCGCTATTTTATTTAGGCGGACTAAAGCTAGGACTGTTAAGTTCAGTAGCTTTAAGTGTAACAATCACATTCCTTTCAAAGCTGTTTAACACTTTTAGAAAGACATCATACTTATGTCTGAGTTGGATACATTTCTAGCACACAACAAATACAATACATTTACAGTGTATTCATTAATCAAAAATGAACAAATATAATACATTTACAAAAAGAATTTTGAAACAAAAAAATAACAAGGAATTACACCAGCAGTTTTTTAAAACAAATGCTACAACGCAGTTACATGGGACCCTATGATTTGACGGTCTATGTGTAACTACTGCCACCTGGGAACGAGTAATGCTCCGTGGGGTATGTTTACTTTTGGCTACCCTCTACGGAGGTCCAAAAGATTTCTTTGGATGCCCATTTGTGGCCGGAAAGAATGGAAGATGCCGACGCGTTTCCAATCCCGGCACTCTATCGCGGGATTTTCGTCAGGGCTGGAGCACGGTGTAACCGGCATGATTAAATTTAATGATAATAGATTACCTAAAATGAAGCAGTCCCTTTCTCATGTGAAAGACTTTATCACTGCGGTCATGTTTATTTACCTTAGAACATATTTCTGCACTTGTTGTTCTTTTCTCTTGTTCCCGCTGGTGTTTGAAAATACCTGCGAAAACCAGGACACTGGGTGTAAATATAACTCTGTTTTATCTCTATTTTAATACCTTACTAGACCATAGCTGGTGTTGGGGTCCCTGACTGTGGTGTGGGACGGGGCGGTGCGTTGTGTGACTTATGAGCGGTGCCCCCAAAATACCGTGCAGGCAGTGGCGGATATGTCAACTTGCACCGTTGTCGTCGGTGAGACCAGGGCGGTGGAGTGAACCAAGGCGGTGCGGAGATCTGTGCCCACAGGCCGCTGTGCAAGCAGCAGCTCGGTGGCGGCAGTCGTCGGTGAGACCAGGGTTGAGGTGCGAAGTGCAGCGGTGCTCTCTGCGGTGTATCTCAGATCACAGAGCCGGCTGCGGTGTCGGTGATGGTGTCGGGCTGCGGCTTCCCTCTGTGGCAACTGGAACGCACGGTCCCAGAGGTGGTACCCAGAGGAAGGTGAAGTCTTTGCTGTGCCTGAGGAATTCTTGAACAGGGGGCAAGCTCTATTTCAAGCCCTTGGAGATACTCGGTATAAAAGGTTACAGAAAGTTCAGTCCAGTCCTTTCTCTGCCCAAGACAGAAGCATCTACTGCAGGCCAACACAGCAAAGCACACAGCAAAGTGGTAGTCTCTCCTCACAGCTTCCCCAGCTCTTCTTCTTGGCAGGTTCCTTGATTCAAGCGGGTTCTAAAGTTTTGGTGTCTGGGCCCCAATATTTATACCACATTTTCCTTTGTTCTCTTGTGGCAAAAGTCTCTCAGCTCAGTCCAAACCAGTTCTGTCCTCTCTGGTCCAGCTTCTTGGCAGGGGGTCTATTCAGCTCAGCTCTGAGTCATCCAGGAAAGGCAGGATACACCTCAATCCCCCCAGTGGCTGTCTGCATTGAATGCACATCCCAAGCCCCAGCCCCAGCCCCTGTCAGCCCAAAACCAGCCAGTCAATACACAACACAGCAGAGGCACATAGGATGGTTAAGCAAGAAAATGCTTACTTTCTAAAAGTGGCATTTTCCAACCCACAATTTAAAAGCCATAAGATGTGTGATTAAATTAAGAGTTCAGAAAACCTAAACTCAATGTTTGTGTCTTGTTCCCATGGTAAGTTATACTTGAAAGATGTTACAAAGTATCTCCCATGCTATCCAATGGGACAGATTGCCTTTCAACAGTGAAAAACGAAATTGGCAGTATTTCACTATCAGGACATGTCACACACACCACTGAATGTCCTGCCTTTCACATACACTGCACCCTGCCTATGGGGGTACCTTAGGCCTACCTGAGGGGTGTCTTACATGTAAGAAAAGGGGGGGGGGGGTAGGGCCTGGCAAGTAAGTGCACTTGCAGGCCGACATGGCACTTAAAACTGCGCACAGACACTGCAGTGGCAGCTCTGAGACACCTTTGAAAGGCTGCCTGTGTGGGTGGCACAATCAGTGCTGCAGGTCCACTAGCAGCATTTGATTTACAGGCCCTGGGCACACACAGTGCACTGTACTAGGGTCTTAGCAGCAAATCAAATAGGCCAATCATGGAAACACTAATCCATAAACACAATTTATACTGGGAGCGGACGCGGCTCACAGGTTACTGGCTTGCCGTCCCTGATATACAGCAGCCCACTGCAATAGGCCACTCTGATTTCGAGACTGCTCCGCGGCGCGAACATTTCAAACGCCTCCTTTAAGCTGTTACAGCCTTTATTAGGTCGACTCTGACCCAGCATCCAACTGCACAGACCGCGGATGTCTGCATCCTTTACTCTCCTTGCACTTGGCCTGGACTTCTACTCGGTCTTCGCCTGAAACAAACCTCCTCCAAGTCACTCTGACCTGGATCTAGGCAAAATGTATACAGGCATACCATTGTTAATGTCCTGATGATGAGCCTATATCTTTTGTAAGGATCAAAACGCCGTCGACTTGTTGTACGCCATGTACACCTCTTTGTTTAATACTTAATATGTGTAATGGTGTCTCCACTATAATTTGTTTGTCCTACCAAAATGTGTCTTATACAAACAATTTACTCTGCCTGAGCCTTTTTGTTTCATGTTGTATGTCCTTCCCACTAAGTTGGATACAGGCTTGCGTCCCACTTTATTTGTTTCTTGCTGAATTTTGTGTATATTTAAGCAACTGTCCGGCTGGACAGCTGTAAAATATAGTACTGATTGGGTCTATATTTATTGTTTGCTCTCATTAATCCTTGTCTAGGGACCCTTGCAAAAAGACTTCAGACATCTATCTTAAAGTTCCAATCCATTTGTCGCAAATGGTAGCATCAAATGTACCAGAACTTCAGAACATGGCAACATAATGTTGCAGATGCAGCAAAATTGTCGTTCTTGGTGAAAATGCACTGCAACCATGGAAAACTTGGTGACTAAAAACAAGTACACTAAGTCATTTTTTTAATTTAAAAAAATCTAAGTTGTGAAGCCCTTTTTTGTTGCTACTGTTAAATTCCCTTTCCTAAACAAATCACAAAATTCAAACCAAAAAAATAAAAAAAATAAAAAAATGAATGGTTCTTTTTAGAACTGCCTTTACTGGTTTAAAAATAGAAAAAATATATACTGTTAATCATATATATGTATTTGCGTATTTGTATATGTGTCTGTGTGTATTTCTATGTCAATATCTATATTTCTGTATAGAGGTCTGTGGGGGTAGTTGGGGATCTGGTTGTTGTATGTGGATGTTAAGTGTCTGGATGTCAATGTGTCTGTAAAAGTGTATGTCTGTGTTTGTGTATGTATGTTCACCTGTATCTCTGGACTGTGTGTGTGGATTTTTGAGTGTTGCATGTCTGTGTGTGATTGTGTGTAGAGGTGAGTATACATGTATAAGTGTATTTGGATATGTGTATTGGTGTGAGTTGTGGGTGTGTGTATGTGTTTGTTGCTGTTGAATGTGTGCATATAGATGTGTGTATGGAGTAGCTTACTTTTAGGTGTATGTGTTTGTGTGTATGTGAGAGTTCTGTGTATGAGTACATATGTATATAAGTATCTGTGTTGTGTATATCTGTGTATGTATGCATGGGCAGGTCTATGTAGGTGTTAAGAATGTGTGTGTACCTGTATGTTGTGTGTATGTGGGTGAATGTGGACAGGTGTCTGTTTATATGATGATGTGTACGTATATGTATGGGTGTGTCGCTGTGCATAGGCATGCTTGAATGTGTGTCCTTTTATGTGTCTTTGTTTAAATGTCAGTTTCCGAGAGCCGGTGTGTGTGAATGTGTATGAGTAAGTATCTGTGAGTATCTAAGTATAGATATTAGTGTATATTTCTGTGTGTGCATATTTGTATGCACATCAAAGTTGCGTGTGTGTGTGTGAGACTGAACGTTGAGAGTAGGATACGTGTGTGTGTATTTATGAATTTGTATATTTGTGTACATGTGTTTCTAAGTGCATCGGTATGTGTGAGTGTGTGTCTCTTTAGGTGTCTCTGTGTGGATGTTAATTTGTGAGTGTCACTGTGTATATGTGTGTCTGTGAATACCGGATGTGTAACTTTACATGTGTATGTAAGTTACTGTGTTTGTGTGTGAATGTATCCATGTGTATGTGTGTAGGTATTTGGCGTGTCTATGTATGTAGCTGTTAGTTCTGGGCATTTGGGTTCATGTGTGTATTTGAGATTGTGTGATTGTGTATGTGGGAGTGCATACATGTGTGACTGGCTCTCAGTACGTGTCTCAGTGTGTGGGACTTAATGTGTGGGCGTAATTCTGTGTTCTGGTGTGATAGCATTTGTGGATAAGTAAGTAAGTCTGTGAGTTTCCATGGATGCGCGATGATATTCTGGTAAGTCGATATTTCAAGTTCTTTCGGTCAGACACCGTGGGCAGTGGCACAGAGATATACACCGTCCAAACGGTTGTCATCCTGAAAATTCATAAAATGTCCCCAATGGGACAATGAACCAGAGCACAAACCCATGAATGACCTCCACGAATAAAAGAAGGGCAGAAAGTGACATCATTGAGTTACACTAGTGCTCTGCTGATAAATGCCAGCACAATGTGTAAATCCACAGGTACAGGTACTCTGTGAGTGTGTGTCCAAAGACAGCGCAGTGGTGCCCTCACCCTCCATATGCTATGAAACAAGTACATAGCGAGTATCAGAAAGGTGATTCTAACCAACATCCCTAAATGGATAAGAACCAGCGCGAACCATAGCAGTAAACCAACTCAACCTCAAATCTCTCCAATGATGTCCTAAAGTGTCCATGCAAAAGTAACAAACATGCAGACTCCAAAGAAATACCTGTACAGAGAGGCTGGTTCCCAAGAACAATCACTAGATAGAGATCCTTTACAAGAGACCAAGAGACAACTTGACGATGAGAAAAGGGAGAACGTATCCTTTACTTACCAATGATCTTCATTATACTGAACCGTACTCTGCCTCATCAAGGTTCTTACATTATGAGTGTGAGTCATGCCCAAGGAGTGGGCAGCTGTCCAGCATGTTAAACATAGCATAAAACTTACGCCCCTGAGGACATAAATACTTGACCTTGGAAATTGTTTGTATTATACATGCATTACTACCACAAAGACACAGCCTGCATAGGGTGAGTATCAAGGACTGTGATAAGAAAGCATAGTACTCAATATAATAAAAATGACCAGTTAGTCATCAGGGAATATCACTTTAATAGCAGTCTTTGGCTGCTATCACTCAAGAGCCACTCTCAACTTCAGCACTGCTTGGATATTTAAGGGGAACGTTGTGCGACATCCCAGAAGAAAATCTGCAGAGTACAGGATCAGGGTTCTCCTTTAATGAAGCACCTCAGTTACAACCTCACAAGCAACTGGCCAACTTACAATTATATTCAAACAAAGCATTTTCACATAGACTTAGAATTTGTGGGCAGAATCAGAGTGGCGGAACCCAGCGGTAATCCACTCATGCAGGTGACAGAGCAGGATGGCTCACACCTTCCTTCTACTAAACAAGTCAAACAACAAATAGAAAAACAACAAGCAATACAATTGCTGCCCTTGCCAAAAAGTGCATTAAGACATAACAAGACACACTTTTCATATTGCAAATCTGCCAGTCCTCTGTCTGGACTGTATTTTGAACAGTTTTACAAACCTCATGGGTTTAGAACATTTTGAAACACCTTTGACTACAGGCAACTTTACAACCAGCAACTCTTCCACCATCACATTGGGTTCACCCATTGCCTTGCAAACATCATAATTCATTTACGTCTGAGCATTTTTTAATAGCTTACATTATCTTATATCATAACCATACAACTGCACATACCTGCTTTTCTGCCATCTCATCCATCCTAGAGAAAAGAGAGTGTTCACATTACTACCTCCCAAAATCTTAAAAGGAATCTTTCCCATCGTGGTATAAGATGTATGACGATACCACGCATGCATTACATCGCATGCCATCAGATCGTGGTTTTAACAACGCAAGTCGTTACAACGACTTGCGTTGGAGGGCGCTGGACTTAGGAGTAGTTTAATTTACTATTCCTACTCCAGCCTACGTACAGTAGGGAAGGTGTTGGATAGTAATTTAAACTACTCCTTGTCCTATAGCGCCCTCCAGTGCAAGTCGTTGTAACGACTTTCGTTGTAAAAACCGCAATCTAATGGCATGCGATGTAATGCATGCGTTCTAAAGGTTGTTTCCCATATAAACTGTCACTAGCTTCTGCAGCTAATCATTCCAATGCCTTACAGCCCTTTGGCCAGCTGGATTCCCTCTTTCAATGTCACATTAAACATTTCCATGAGACCATTCCCTTCAGGATGGTATAAGACAGTTTTTTGTTCTTGATACTGCTGCATCTAACAAAAAATCTTCCATCTCGCATGAGAGCAATTGGGTCCTGTTGTCGGTGAGAAGGCTACAACGGAAACCCTCTTTGGTAAAAACTGCTTCCAAATACGAGTCACACTTCTAGTTTCAATTAGGTTCAATGTCAAATCTTCCGATGACTTATCAGGAACCTTTCTAGATGTCATATGGCAAGTTCTAATTTTCCTACTTTGAAACTGGTACAGCAATCTTCACATTCCCTCACAAACCTCTCATTCGGAACATCCATTCCTGACCCCTTATATTCACAGTAAACTCTACCTTTCCTCTTACTAATGCCTCAATGCTTTCATGGGCCAACTAAAACAATTTCTCTCTCAGCCCTTTCGGTGATACCAACCTTGCACCACTGAAAACTAAATCTTAATCTACTGAAAACTGATCCTTCACCATCCAAAAGCTTAATAAGTTCAGGATCACAACCTTGCTTCACACACCAACCTTCAAAATCATTCCTTGAACCTTGTTCAGTAATGCATCATTGTTTAGCTCCTACACAATTCCTCACATGTGATGGCACCTGATGACGCCAAACACTCCTTTACAAACTTCTCCTCAGAGGTTTGGTCCTCTCCTGAAGTTAACTCCTCTTCTTCCACATGGTGTGAAAGGCAGTTGGCCACCTTGTTGTAAGTAGCCGGGATATGCTTTACATCAAATGAATGATCTTGAAGAGCCACTACCAATTTGGTAATATATGCTTACATGTCATCTAATCCCTCTTTCGTGTAAATCTCAACTAGGGGTATATGATCTGTCCATATTGTGAAATCTGTCCCTAAACAAAGAGCCAGATGTAATAAGAATACATTTGGTAAAAGGCTTTGTAATTTGTGCACTGACTTTTACTGACTGCATTCGTATTTTGCGAACTGACTTATGTACTTTAGGAGGGACGGGCGGATGTACGGACAAAGAGGCTGGGTTTGTTTCTAAATGTTGATTTTATTTGGTTTCACAGTATTAAAGAAAACAGTGATGAGGATAGTTCTCCTTAATGAGGCACATCTGGTTGTAGCAAATGTATAACAGCATGTTTCTCCTTTTGTCTCTCTTCTGAAGGTGTCCTCTGTGAGATGGAGTTGGCCCGGAGTCATGTATATCATCACATATCCGGTTATGCTCTCTAATCGGGGGGGGTGGGGGGATCGGTATCTCTCTTGGGTGTTATACACATGCCCCATATCTGCTATCGGGACTTCACCTGTGGACCTTAAGTGCAGGTAAGTGCTGACCAGGTTGCCCCGTCTCTTGGATCAGTTAACGGAAATCAAGTCGGGTCTCCCGCTTAGCACGGTATCCACAAGGAAGGCGACTTCGAAAGTATCACCTACCTGCTATGCAGTGACAGGTTTATATATGTCTTGCCATAACTGGTGATATGGACGCCTTTCAAGAAACATTATTTGCCACAAGCTCAGTGCCACCATAATAAAACACCCCTTGTGATATACAAATTAAACACCCTTCCCGTGATATACTCTTCTCTCCACCCAACAGACCCTCCTCCCACTCTCTCCCCTCATGACTCACCTGCTACGCCGCAAGATGGCTCAACAGCATCCTTCGGGCGACCACCACTCCTTGCTCCAAGCCTTGACGCTTTCCTCCCGGTCTCTGGCGTCCTCGTGGGCTCCTTTGAAGTTGGGTGGTTCTTTGTTGGGCATATGGTGTCCTCCTTCCTCTGGAGTCTCCGTCCTACTTGCGCTTTCTTCCTGGTTGTTGATGGCCCCCTTTTCTCCTCCTTGGGGCTTCCTGGATTGGTTGTCTCCAACGGCTGTCCTGCCTCCTTGTTTAAAGAGATAGTAGTGTGTTTTCTGATAGGTAGTTCTCGTTCCCCTTTTTCGTTTAGCCCTTTCTTTGTGTTTTTTTCAGGTGTTGCGGTGGTTGCGGTGTTCAGCTTGGCTGTAACAGGGGTGTTCCTGGGTTAAGTATAGGGGTTTGAGTCTGGTTTCCTCACATGTACTTATAGGTTGGTTCACAAAAACCGAATCGTATTGAGTCACAATTAGACCTACCTCATGAATATTAATGAGGTAGATTGCAAAATTGAGACACACTAAGATCCACTGCATTCACAAGGATGGTGGCCGTCTGGTGTCAGCAGATTACTGTGTTTGTGTATGCTTTTAAATAAAGCAATTTTTTTTCCAATGCATTGTGTTTTCTTTAAAGGAAAATGAGATGTGTTTAAAAAAAATGAAAGGTTTCACAACCTTTATTTAGGAGTAGGCAGGGCCTCTTTGAGACCACTTTCTGTTTGCCAATGAGTTATGTTCCTTTGAGGTTTCGGTAAAATATGAATGCTTTGCGACTGTATTTGGTTGCAAAACATTTATACATACCATAAGGAATCGCTGTTTGGAAGGGAAACCCTAAACATGGCTCTTTCAAATACCAATTAGGTATGATTTCCTAAACTTATTTAACAATTCATACAACATGTTCCAAATTATTAAATGCGCTTAGTACATTTCCAAAAGGCTTTTAGCATTGCCAATCCTCTAATTTACCAAATCAGAGGGTTTGCAAACGCTAAAACCCATTGTACATCTGGCCAAAAGTTCATAATTGTTTTTACAGCGCAGAACTCTGCCAATGTTTCATGGTCTATAACAAAGTGATTTTTTTTCCCAGCCTTTCAAGCTCCTAGAAAAGAAAGGACTATTTTAATCCAGACCCTTGATCAACTCACACAAGGACTGACCAGCCCCTTTAGACTTGCATCGGCCATGATGCAACATGTCTTCAAGGGATTAAAATTCGGTAGCTCCAAAACTTTAGTCAATTCTTTCTTCAACCCAGAAAATTCCTCTTCACATTCATCTGACCATGATAGTTCAATTCCTTTTTACTGTCTTAGCTGCCAGACCATTAATAAATTTGGCATAACTTTCAGCCATACACAAGAAGGCAAAAGACACACAATTGATGGACGGAATGCAGAACAAATCAAAACATTCACCCCCAGTCAAGAGATCTGGGTTAAATCCATCATTCTTTTGCTCACCATGCCACCCCAGTTTAGACCTGGCCATATGCAAATCAGTCTTGACCCTGTGCCTCATGGGAACAGTCCAGCCCGAACTGCCAAGCCAGGTCCTCCCTGGACCGGAAACAAGCATCCTAGGACCGGTTTCGGGGTTTCACCCCTCTTCAGCCAGGATAGCTTGATTCCAGTGGCACAGTGAGCCCAGGACCCGCGTCTGGGCATACCTGGCGCACTTAGGGCGAGAAAGCAAAAGACACACAATTGATGGACTGTTCCCATGAGGCACAGGGTCAAGACTGATTTGCATATGGCTGGGTCCAAACTGGAATGGCATGGTGAGCAAAAAAACAATGGATTTAGGCCCAGATCTCTGTACTGGGGTGAATGTATGACATTGTTCTGCATTCTGTCCATCAACTGTTGTTTTTGCATTTGTCACCCCGAGTGGGACGGGTATGCCCAGACGTGGGTCCCGTGCTCTCCATGCCACTGGAATCAAGCTATCCTGGCTGAAGAGGGGTGAAGCCCCGAAACCGGTCCTAGGATGCTTGTTTCCAGTCCAGGGAGGACCTGGCTTGGCAGTTCGGGCTGGACTGTTCCCATGAGGCACAGGGTCAAGACTGATTTGCATATGGCTGGGTCCAAACTGGAATGGCATGGTGAGCAAAAAAACGATGGATTTAGGCCCAGATCTCTGTACTGGGGTGAATGTATGAAATTGTTCTGCATTCTGTCCATCAACTGTTGTTTTTGCATTTGTCACACCGAGTGGGACGGGTATGCCCAGACGTGGGTCCCGTGCTCTCCATGCCACTGGAATCAAGCTATCCTGGCTGAAGAGGGGTGAAACCCCGAAACCGGTCCTAGGATGCTTGTTTCCAGTCCAAGGAGGACCTGGCTTGGCAGTTCGGGCTGGACTGTTCCCATGAGGCACAGGGTCAAGACTGATTTGCATATGGCTGAGTCCAAACTGGAATGGCATGGTGAGCAAAAAAACGATGGATTTAGGCCCAGATCTCTGTACTGGGGTGAATGTATGACATTGTTCTGCATTCTGTCCATCAACTGTTGTTTTTGCATTTGTCAACCCGAGTGGGACGGGTATGCCCAGGCGTGGGTCCCGTGCTCTCCATGCCACTGGAATCAAGCTATCCTGGCTGAAGAGGGGTGTAACCCCGAAACCGGTCCTAGGATGCTTGTTTCAAGTCCAGGGAGGACCTGGCTTGGCAGTTCGGGCTGGACTGTTCCCATGAGGCACAGGGTCAAGACTGATTTGCATATGGCTGGGTCCAAACTGGAATGGCATGGTGAGCAAAAAAACGATGGATTTAGGCCCAGATCTCTGTAATGGGGTGAATGTATGACCTTGTTCTGCATTCTGTCCATCAACTGTTGTTTTTGCATTTGTCACCCCGAGTGGGACGGGTATGCCCAGACGTGGGTCCCGTGCTCTCCATGCCACTGGAATCAAGCTATCCTGGCTGAAGAGGGGTGAAACCCCGAAACCGGTCCTAGGATGCTTGTTTCCAGTCCAGGGAGGACATGGCTTGGCAGTTCGGGCTGGACTGTTCCCATGAGGCACAGGGTCAAGACTGATTTGCATATGGCTGGGTCCAAACTGGAATGGCATGGTGAGCAAAAAAACGATGGATTTAGGCCCAGATCTCTGTACTGGGGTGAATGTATGACATTGTTCTGCATTCTGTCCATCAACTGTTGTTTTTGCATACACAAGAAGGCAACAATTTTTTCCTCTAGGTGGGAGGTTATAACTTCTCTACTGCCTGGGCCAAATCAGGCTATGGCTTAATTCCATTTCCTGTAACCAAATATCCCAAATTCCCCATTTTGACATTTACCAAAGTTAGACTTTTTGCCTTTCAACATTAAACCATTTTCCCTCAACAGACTCAACACAGTTCTAATGCTGGCATTATGGTGTGTTTCAGTTTCATCATATACCAATATGTCATTGGTGGAGCATGGAACCTAATTAAATATTTGGTTTATGATTCACAATTTGCATCTCAACATATCTGGAAATAAAGTCCATGCTATTGCTGGGCCCTAAGGCTACGGATCTTTGCCGTAGGTAAAGAATTAATCAGAAGCTGCTAATCTACATTCTAACTACAAATTACAGTTAAACATCAATTATTAGGAGTCAACGATTATATTTTGGTGTGAGTTTAAAGGGTTTTATTAATCTCTTTTAGTAAATATTTCTTTATTAGCCATCACAAAGTAATCAATTCATCAATAATACAATACAGAACAATTGTATAAGTGTGTTCCATATAAGTAGAGTCCCTATTCTAATTATTAAAACGAGAAAAGTATCTTAAACCCAAAAAGAGTTTGAAATTGAGAGGAGAAAGCATAAAGCTTTAAACAATTCAATAAGTACTTCTCATGTAGAGAAGTTCAGAAATTCAGTGGAGTCTCAGAAATATAGCATAGATCTTGCTCAAAGCATAAAGCTTCAGAGAGTAGAAGGTAAGAGTCTTAGAGGCTCTAAGCATCTAGAGAGTGTGTGTGGAGAGGATGTCGTCTGTGTCTAGACCAGGAACACGCCCTACTATAACATTTTGATATCTACAACTAAAACAAATGTTGCAACAATCCAACTCTCCAACCAATCGGGGCACGATGTCTTCATGGGAATGGATATCTTCCACCGTCTATGCTGCTTTGAAACAAAAGCTTACAAATATTAAGTGTTACATGTACATTACTAACAACATTGTACAAATCGTGGTTTGGTTCCCACTCGCCTCTCTTCTAAAAGACCATAGAGTTCATGGTTAGGTTTGTCACTTCACAAATGAAATCATCACTTTCTCCCATATTCTACCTTACAAATCTTATTCTTAATGAAACATTTAACTAAGATTTTACCCACATTTCTATTGTATTTAATGGGTTAGGCTTCTAGGGGAAGGTCGAAAAGTATCCTTTCTACTGGATCAACACATTTGATCACTGAACTCTTCGCCTATTCACATTGCCAAGAATGTTGACCTAAGGTCGGGAAAAATAACTAGAAAGTAAAACTGCATCTTAAAGCATTTTCCAACTTGACATATGCAGCTATGGAAGCCAAGTGCTCCCATTTACACGTTATTTCTACACGTTAATTGCACAAATTAGCCTTTATTAAAATGCCCAATGATCATCATGATAGAACTTGGCCCCCCGGCACCTTACCCAACATCAGCCTCACTTGCTGGAATACAGAAAAGTTCAAAACAATCCTAAAGGGAATCCTAACCAACCCAGTTCCTCTTGGAACCCACTTATAATGTTACCTTCTCATCCCTCTGTGCAACTTTTCCCCATTCCCTTCTTTGTTGAGCTTGATGGGGGAGCATACCCAGGATCTAACAATATTCCTTATTCCCCCTAATGTGGTCAGTTTAAAGCGCTGTCATCTACTTTAGGAACATAAACTGTGTGAAATACCAGAAGAAAATCAAGCAGAGTCCAGGATCAGAGTGCAGCTCTCCTTTAATGAAGCAGCTTAACCACAACTCCAGAAACAACTGCAGCCCTTACAATCAACTCAAACAGCACCGTCTTACGTAGAACTTAGAATGTCTGGGAAGAATGCAGCACAGTGGAACCCTGGGAAGTCTGTGGAAGATAAATACAGTAACACGGATGTAGATGTAGGTAGAAGATAGCTTTATTGCTCAACCCTCTTCAGCTTCCCGGCAGCAACTGCCACAAAAAGAACATTACAGACTTCATCTCTGTGCATTCCACATTCCAAGGTTGGACAGCTTGGAATGCGGAATGCATCACATCACAACATATTTCCCTCCTTTCACAAACATATTAAGTAAAAAATGTGTCAAATATAAACTGGGAACAGAAACAAAAATAGAAAACACTATACATCACAAAATCTAATAGGCCTAGAAACAGTCCTCTTGCTTCTGCGGAATCCTACAGGAAAAACATCTTTATCATCATTTTTTTGCATGTTAACATCAGACATACCCAAACCATTGAGTTCATTGCTTGAAATTCCCCCCTTGTCAGACATTTTGCTTTGGCTATCACACACACACTCCTTCTTATTCATGACCACAACTTTGTGCACTCTGTTTTTATTCCACCATTCATGTCCATTGACTCTAATAGCATTCTTTGACACAGCATCCACTTGTACAGGATCCTTGAATTTCGAGTTCCCTTTCACAACATGAGTAGGAACCTTGATCCGAACCCAATCCCCTACACTAATGCATGTAAGATCTTGTCGAACTCTGTGTCTGTTGTCAAAGTACTCTTTCATCCTGCTCTGGGACATATCTACGTTGGGGCGTATAACTTTGTCGACAGAACTCCTTTTCTCCGTTTTTGACTGATAAGACCTTAACCAAGCGGGACACAACTTTGACGTGGGTATCCGTCCCCATATCAATTCAAACTGACTTTTACCAGTCACAGCATTGGGAGTCGTACGATGGGACCACAACATGCTCTCAACAGCTTCGTGAACAGGAACAGAATTCTGATCAGACCATTGAATGCAATCTACCTAAGTGCGATTCATTTTCTCCACCAAACCATTGGCTTGTGAATGGTACAAAGCAATGCGTTTATGAACAATGACATTTTTTTCCAGAAATTCTCTCATCTCTCTAGAAATAAACTGGACCCCGTTGTCCGACACTATCTCTTTTGGAAAACCTTCCCTAAGAAAAAGTTTCTTGAGAGACTTTAAAACAAAAGCAGTGTTGGGTTCCTCCATGAAATCTACTTCCCACCACTTTCTGTAATAGTCAACAATGACTAGAGCAAACTTGAACCTGCGTGGTAAGATATTGAATGGACCAATGAGGTCTACCGCAATTTTATACCATGGACCTTCAGGTAAAGTACACTGTTGAAGAGGAAGAGTAGTGAGTTTGATACTCTTGTCACTATTGGCACAGATGACACACTTTTCTATTTTGTTACTTATGTCAGTGTCCATTGCTGGCCACCAGAAATCCTCCCTAATCTTTCTCTTAGTTATCGTCTGTCCTAAATGTCCCTCATGACCATTTTCAATAATCCTTTGTCTCAACCCAAAAGGTGGAACGAACCTGTCTCCTCTCATCAAAATTCCATTCTTTTGGACATGAAGTTCATCTGCGATTTTAGTGTACACTTGCAAATTCACAGGCAACATTCTTTCCCTCGGCCATCCTTCAATCACAATTTTTTTTACTATCACTAAATCACCATCCTCTTCCATGTTTGACTTCCATTCTTCTTCACTGAACGCCTGTCCTTGACAAACATCCACGGCAGCTATTAGACACTCATCACAATCCTCATCGCAATCGTCAGAATTAACATCAACAGAAACAGGAGAACGAGATAAATAGTCTGCCCTTACGTTTTTCCCACCCGGGATGTATTCTATTTTCAGGTCATATTGCAACAACTTTGCACTCAATCTTGAGAGTCTTGGGGTATGGTCTCTAATGACGGTGCCACTTAAAATGTTTACCAACGGCTTATGATCTGTCTGTAACACAAATCTTCTCCCCCAGATGAAACACTTAAATCTCTCCACCGCCCAACAACACGCCAACAGCTCCTTTTCAATCACAGAATATATTTTCTCATTCTCTCTTAGTGACCTTGAAGCAAAACCTAACGTGACTTCTTTTCCGTTTCTGTTTTTCTGAGACAATGTTGCACCCAATCCATCATTGCTCGCATCAACAGTAATAATACATTCTCTCAATGGGTCGAACGGTGCTAACACCCCAGCAGAACTAATCTCTTTCTTGAGATTGTCAAATTCTTCTTGGCACACAGAAGACCACGCAAACATTTTTTTCTTTTTAAGCAATTCCCTCAAATTTGCTGTTTTTGCTGAAAAATAATTTTCAACAAGCTTTGCATAGAATTCACAGACTCCCAGAAAAGATGACACATGTTCCTTGCTTGTAGGACACGGTGCATTAGTGATGGCATCGACCAGACCAGGTCTAGGTAATACCCCCTTTTCTGAGATCACATGTCCAAGGTACTCTATGCTTCCTCTAGCAAATTCACATTTCTTCATATTGGCAACAATGCCAGCTTTTTGTAACTTCCTTAATACCAAATCCATAATCTCATCATGATGCACAAGATCTTTTCCTGCCACCAAAATATCATCTTGAAAAGTTACTACTCCTTTTACACCACCCAAAACATTTTCCAAAACACGTTGGAAAGCGGAGGCGGGGACGCCAATCCAAAAGGCACCCTCTTGAACTGGAAAGTCCCGATTGGAGAAACAAAAGCTGTATAATGTTTGGATGATTCATCAAGAACAACTTGATGATAGGCGGAAGCCAAATCAATCTTACTGAAAACTTTTGCACCAGAGAATGTAGAAACGATGTCATCAATACGTGGTAGAGGATGTGAGTCTACCCAAATAACTTTATTCAAGCTCCTAAGGTCCACAAAAACTCTAAGTTGGCCATTTTTTCCCCTCGCAATAACTAAAGGAGATAACCAAAGAGATGACTTGATTGGTTCTATAACGTCATCTTCACACATTTTATTAAGTATTTGTGACAATTCTTCTCGTATACTAAAAGGAACATTCCTCAGTTTGTGTTTAACCGGAGTGGTGCCACTCTGTACTTTAATCAAGTGCTTAAAACCTGCAATCCTTCCCAACTTTTCACTAAAAACTTCTTTAAACTTGTTAATCCATTTCACACTATCATTTTCTTGAGCTGACTGCTCGCAAACAGGACGTTCTGCAACCAATGACACCTGAATTTTTTTCCCAGGCCTCAGTGTCATTCCGAATAATCCTTGGTGATACCATCCAAGGATATTCAAACCTTTCTTTGCTACGTAGACCTTTCCAAAAATCATGCTTTCCTTAAACATCAAATGGCACTCAAAGTACCCTGTTAGTTCTATCTTCCTCCCATCGTACGTAACAGGATTTCTGTCCGGAGGATGTAAATGTTTGTCACTCCACGTTTTCTTGAACAAATCATCTGTGACCATTGTCATCCTAGCCCCTGAATCAATTAACAAACTAACTGTCTTTCCATCAACCACAATGTCCTCATACGGGTCGACACAATCCATCTCACCTCCTTGTACAACCACAATAAAATCTTTCTCAAATTGTTCATTAATTGAATCATCACTCACTTCTCTGTCAACAACGGAGTTGACTTTGATATTTTCTTTAGGGGATTGACAGACCTTTGCAAAATGTCCCCTTCATACCACATAACCTGCACTTTACACTCATGGCAGGACAAGGACGTCCATTGAAACCGTGTCTTGCGTTACCACATCTGAAACAGATGTTCTTCTGATTGAAAAAACTATCTTTCGCTTCCTTTTTCTTTGAAACAACCTTACTAGTACCCTTTTGTGTATAACTTGCATTCTCCTTAGTGTTGTCCTTAACAACTGACACACCGCTTTCTGTTTTCCGAGTCAACTCTTTGGATGACTTACGTGAAAGCTCTATACTTTTCACGATATCTATAGTTTCTTCGAGGGTAGTATTTTTCAATGTCAACAACTTCTCTTGAACTTTCTTATCCCAACACCTGACCACAATCTGATCTGTGATAAGTTGAGACGTGAAAGCTTCAAATTCACACTCAGCCGCTAATGTGGGTAAAACAGCCACATAAGTTACAATAGATTCATCTTGTTGCTGCTCCCTGGTGAAAAACTTGTGTCTATTAACAATTAAACTAGGTTGCACATCAAATTGTTTTTCTAATTTTTTACTGCTAATTGATATTCATCAATATCATCATCCTCTTCACTTACTTCATAAGGTGGTAGATGCTCATAAACCGACTGACCCTCAAAACCCAAACTATGTTCCAATAAAAACTTTTTTCTTTCTGGACAATATCTGTTTCCACCAATAGCACCAAGATATTTTGTAAAAGCTCTATACCATGAACGCCATGGAATGGGAGGATCTCCAGGAACTTGGAGAAAAGGCGGAGGAGCATTAATACTCTGCATGGTCATTTAAACAATACAGGGGCATATTCTCAAGGACTTAACGCTGAGTTAGCGGCACTTTATCGCAGCCAAAGCGGTGATAAATCCATCGCACTATTCACAAGCTGGTGCTAACAGCCGATATCACCAGTCTACCTGCGATAGCAGCCGCAAACAACATCGCCACGGATGACACCGGCAACTAATGCTAATGAGATGCAGAGTAGGCGTTCCCGTGCAAAAAACCGCGGAAACATCACTACGCAACATTCCCAACGACCAGCCAGATCGGCGATAAGAACCAAAAACATGCGATAAGGCGCGTTAGCCGCAGGGATCTAACACCTGCTCCTACCTGGTGTTAAGTCGGACGACAACCTGCACCATGAAAGGGAGCCCAGCCCAGAGCCACACCTGAAGACCAACAGATGCCATGGAGCTACTGATCATGCAGCCCAGAGCCCCAAGAGGGCCACAACACCCACCGCCACCACACCCAGGACCCCCAGACCCCCAGGACCCCCCCTGGACTACCACACAGGCAGTGGGGTATGTGACGTGCTAGGCACCTTAGATTGGCAGGGTCACATGTCCTATGACGCCTGTGCTGGATGGGTTTGTTGTGGGTCTGAACGAACCCTCAGGGAGTGGCTGTGGCATGCTGACGACTAGACCAGTGATCAGCAGACCACTACAGGGACGACCTGGGACACTTAGCGTTGTCGTCCCCCCCTGTATGCGTAAGCGGAGTGGACTGGCCTGGCGCATGGCAGGCCCGCGTTGGGGTAGGAACAATAAAGCCGGGGCCCTGGGCGTGCTCCAGTTCTGTGCTGGACATGGAAGTTACTGATGTGTGTGTCCCTGTTGTAGTGATTACGCCACCCGGACCGCAATCGGCACTGTTGCACCCTGTCACACAAGTTCCACGACATGAGCAACATGGACGTTAGGGGAATCTCCCACCCTACATTCAACCATACGCACATATGTGAATGATCAAAGGCATGACACATCTGTGCCATTCTGAATGTTTATTACACATCCAATGGAGTGTTGCAGCTGGAGCAGTACAGGGCCATGCAAACCCCACTTCACATTATTGGCCAGTGGAGGGCCAGCCAGAGTCCCACAGGGAATGACAAGTACATCAGAAGAGGAAGAGTTCAGTCCGCAGTCTGATCGCTGTGTCATTGGTAACCAAACGGAACATGGCAGTCCATGTCGAGGCCAAGGTGAGTGTTGTAGAGTGTATCGGGGGACAGTGGAAGGTGATGATGCAAAGGGTAGAACCAAGCAGAAACAGGCCATATGGCGGAGATGGATGCTACTGCCTCCTCCTTACCAGTAAGGTTGGTTCACCCGCATCTTCGTCCTCTGATGGCACATGCGCCTCACACGTGGGTGGTGGTGGATTGCCTGCCGCACTGTGAGGCACTGAGACAACAGGGGGCAAAGATGTGGATGTAGAAGCTGCAGCAACACCCATCTGAGCTAGGCCTTGAGGCAGCAATGCCATGATGATGTGCTGCAGGGCATTGAAGGCCCCAGCCACATCCCGCTGGTGTGCAGCCATCCTGTCCGCCGTCATCAGCACCATGGTCTCCGTGAGCCCCCGCATCTGTCCCAACTCCCGGCAGACCTCACTGGAGCCACTCTGACTGGACAGTTGTTCTTGTCTCAGTAACATGACTCCAGCGATGTCAGCCATGGATCGCTGGAGAGCATGGAGCGGACTGTGGGTGTCCGTTAGGGACTGAAAGTGGTCCCTGATGGGAATTAGACACCCATGTATGGCATCAAGTCTGGCTGCCATGCGGTCGAACCCCACCCGCACCTGATCAGCCACCTTCTCCTGGCACTCCAACACACGGCGTTGGAAGGCCATGTGTTGGTCGTGGGTGTCCTGGGAGTCAGCCGTGGTGTTAGGTGCTTCCTGCTGTGTGGTCTGTGCAGGGGTTGGGGTTCCCTCGATGCAGCTGGGCTGCCCTGATCCTGGGCGTGGGGTCCTGAGGGCATCCATGAGCTGTTGCAGGGCGTCGGGGTCGATGGTGGTGTGGTCCTCTTCGTCATCAGTGAAGAGAGGTTGGGTCTGCTCTGCAGGAGGTGTTGGTTCTCCCTCTGCAATGTGAAGGGTAGATGCAGTTTTACATTGTGTACACATGTATGTTGACGGAATGTACACATTTACATACAGACTGCATGGCAATGTACATTGTTACTGTTTGGGAGGAGCTGCCTACTTGATGCGGGACAGTGGACATTCCGACATCATCACGGATGTGTGTTTGTACTCGTACATTTTCATCCCATGTTTCCCTGCTATGCCAAATGTGATTGGCCAGTTTCTACACACAAGCGGCACCACTTGGGTGCTCTGTTCTGTTGTGAACGTGTTGCAGTTCATACCACATTGTTTTCAATGTTGATATGCACTGCATATCATGTGTGTGTGCCGCATTTTGGGTGAGTCGCCCCTGCAGCTCTGATGTGGCTGGGCCTTATCCCTTTCAGGCAGTGTGCCTTGACTTCTGTGCTTTTACAGTGCTGAGATGTTGCATTCTTGGGTAAATTGGGCTCTTGGTGGGGGTTGGGGCTGTGGGGCATGGTTTGTCCGCAGGTGTGTTGTTGAGGTCAGGGGTTGTTTGGGCAGGTGGATGTGTCAGAGTGTGACCTGCTCCTTTAAGGATGTGGTCCACACTCAGCCACCTCAGTGTGGTGGCGTGCACCATGTCATGATGATCGGACTGCAGCCATGCTACTCGTCATGCAGTGCCACTTGCATTGTCAGTGTGGCTCACGGACCCGCAGCTTTGCTGGTGTCAGCACATGTGCATGGGTTGGTTGTGAGATAGGTGATGTGTGGGCGGGCCTCCTCTGGGCACATAGTCGACGGGGGCCTTCGTGCTGTTGCTATGTGTGCTGCAGTGTGCCAAGGGGATCAGGGACATGATCCAGAGTCATTGTGGGTGTGCACTGTGCTCCGCTTGATTGTGCATGTGTGCCATTGTGCCCATCTCCCCCGTCCCCCCAAGCCCTGGTGGTTACTCACCCTGTTGCTGTTGTGTCGGGTCATGTTGAACAGTGTCCGGTCCCCCAACTCCTGCCACCGTCTCCCCACTGATGACTGTGGACACCATTTCCTCCATCTCATCCAGCTCCTCCTGTGGAGCTGGACTCCCACCTCCAGTCTGCATTGCTGCCTTCTGGTTGTTGGCGAGTTTCTGCTTGGTCTTGCGCTTCACATCATTCCAGTGCCTCTTGACCTCGTCCATTGTCCTCCTCAGCACTCCGACTGCATTCACCTTGTCCACGATGGACTGCCATGTTGCATTTTTTGTTGCCAATGACACAGTGGAGGTGACGAACAGTTGTTGATGGTGTTCTATCACCTCCGTGATCAGGATCCTGTTTTCCTGCGGACTGAACTTTGTCTTCCTCTTCTTCTTGTCACTGCCCTTCCCTGTCCCCGGGGTCCCAGGCTGGTCCTCCGTGGGGCTTGTGGGGTTCTGGCCGTCCTCTGTGCCTGCTCCGGCTGCCTCCATTGTGACTCGCTGTGGTTCGGTCTTAGTTTGTTTTTGTTTTTTTCTGCTTTTATGGTGATTTTTCCCACCTGACGTGTGTGATTTGCAGGCCTGGCGCTGCTTTTCGCTGATTGTCTTATCGCGAATGGGCCCATCGCACCTTTTTTCACGTTCGCTGTTGGATTTTTTTCGCCGTCCCGGTGGGTTCATCACGGTCATTTTCTGCGTTATCAAGACACTAACGCATGTTACCGCCGTGTTGAAAATGCCACGACACAGGGTTATTTTCCCGCGATGGACGGCGATATGTGAACTTGCGTTAAGCTATTTTGGCGATGTTTATCGCACGTTCTTGTGAATATGCCCCACAATGTTTAAAACAAAAACAAACCAAAATCAGAACAAAGAGTTTGTTGCAGGCTTCTAGAGATTTTTCATAAATGATCGAAAAGATGTGTGCGTATCACAGTGCTGATTTTTTTAATTAAAACGTTGAAATTGACACGCAGATGAAAATGTGTGCGCATCACAGTTTTTTGTTGATAGATAGTGAGCAAAAAGGTTATTTGTGCATTTCACAGTTTCACAGTTTTTCTTTATGAATGTTTTACTGTTGAGCGCACTGGTAAACTTAGTAAAGATGAAACTGTTTGACACACAAAGTTGAAATGTGTGCGTGTCGCAGTGCTTTTGAATATTTAGCCAGCAGAAAAACAGTGTAAACACAAAACAGTGTTAACTGATAGTATAGATGTACTCAAGAATGTAGATCTGTGCGTATCACAGTGTTGGTCGACTGTTCAGCGCACTAATCCACTCAAACAAACACTTTTGTACACAACGGTGTGAAAGCTCGGAAAAGATTGGCATGCATAGAAAACAAGGTGACGGAGCAGGATGACACTTATTGGCTTGAAAATACCCCTTAGGAAAGTCCACAGCTATTCTATAAACCATGAAATAAACAGCCACAGGAAGTTGTCATTTTATGCTGTAATTAGGTGCCATGAAATCATCCACAACAGCATGATCAGATTTGCAGTATACAGCAGGACACTTAGGGACTTATTTAGAAGCCCTTTGCACCGCTGGTGCGTCACTTTTCATGATGCTCCGGCGGTGCAGAGTGCCGACCCATATCTACGGGGCCACGTAGATATGGTGTAAGGCAATGCAGTGCAAGTTGCTGCATTGCCTTAGATTGCGTCAGGTGTCCCCACCCATGGGTTTTGACGCATTCCCAGATTTACAATGATCTGCAAACCTGGGAATGCATAAAAAACTGTACGCCTCCCCAGGGCAGGCATAACGAGGAGAAATATGTTTATTTCTCTTCGTTTTCTCCTCTTTCTATGTGTGCTGCATTCTGCAGCACACATAGAAAGAGGAAAATGCCTCCATGATTTGTTTTTGTGCAGGAAGGTGCCACTTACTGCACAAAAACAATCCTGCCAACAACACAGATACCCTCGCACCATAACGCAAGGTGCCTGTGTTGGCGCTAGGCACCATATTGAGGGCCGGTGCGGGCTGAAAGGACAGGAATGCACCGTATATCATAAATACGGTGCATTCCTGCCTTTTTGATTTGGCGTAGGGCAGCGCAGGAAAACCACTTGCGGCGCTGCCCTACACCAAATTATTGTAAATGAGGCCCTAAGTATTTGAACACCCAACCATCAGCTGTGAAACCTCATGAACACCAGCAGGGAGGGCATCATCCAACATCCAGGAATGAATAGTACTGTAGTGGTGGAGGTTGAAACCACATGGAGACTTCCGTACAAAAACTGAAATGGTCAGAGTTAGCCGAAGGCACACTTGTTTTTACCAACCAAGAATAAGTCAGCTGAGTGAGAAGCTGAAAATGAAGGCCCCATGAAGCAAATAGATTTTGCACTACACAGAAATAAGGGCCCTATGTTCGTACAATGCCTTCAGTAAAAGTGTCCACAATCTGTGCACCGACTTTTAACAAATGCATTTTTTTTGTGTACCGACATATGTTCAAATATACTTGTTTGCAAAATTCAGATTCGTAGGAGTTCGCAATATGGCCTCCCTCAGTTAATATGCATGTTGTAAATTGTGACCTAATAGGAATTACTGCCATCACAGGGATGGTGGCCTGCTGGGGTTAGCAGCTCACCATGACTGTGATTGTTTTTAAATAAAGCAATCTTTGTTTTATTAAACGCAGCATATTTTCCTTAAAGGAAAATGGGATGTCTTTAAAAAAAGAAATGGAAAGGTTTCTAAAACATTTTTACCAGTAAGAAGTGGTCCCAGAGACCACTGCCTACTCCTAAAAATTGAAGAGGTCCCAAAGGGACCCTTTCTCATTTGGGAGTGGGTTACCACCTCCTTTGAAGTGTCGTAACCTATCAATGATTTGCAACCGCAATTGCAGTCACAAACCATTGATACATACCAGAAGAAATCACTAATTGGATGGGACGCCCTAAACACGCCCCTTTCAATTTGTGATTTGGTATGTAGTCGCCAACTATTTTGCAATTCTCTAACAGGTTACCAAATTGCAATTTGGGTTTTGAACATACCCAACGCTACTTTGCAGTTGGAAAGGCTCTGATTTTGTGAATCGGAGCCTTTGTGACCACAAAATATCTTTAAACATAAGGCCATCATTTTGCAGCACCCACAACTTGAGTAGAATGACACATGCCAAAACTGTAATTCAGGTGGGACTGCATACCCCTGCAGAGAGGCCAGAGAGAAATAAAAGTTAAACCACTAGGAGACACTATAAGGAAAAAATCTGTTTTCCACAAGGACAATTATGCAAGATTGCATCAAGGTAATTGATCTTTCGAAACCAGAAGAATATGAACATGGTGAGCATCTATTGATGAAATAGCAAACACCAAGGGCCCGGTTCACAAAGATTGGACGGTGAATAGTTGTGACTTACTTTACTAGTACTCCTGGCATAGTTCTGGACTTCAATGGCAAGCCAGAAATACTACAAGATAAAATCACATCTCCTCACAGCCAAATCTTTGTGAATCAGGCCTACATGCCAGCAACTGTCTAGTAGCCAAGCCAACCAGGAGGGAAAGCCGAAGCAAAATGCCACCAAAACCGAGGTACAGGATCTCCCTGTGGCTAAGTAAAAAGGAAGACATGTTGAAGCGTAAGCAACAGCCCTGAGCTGGTCTAAATGAACCAAGGTGACTACACGACTACTAGGTCATACATGCTAGATTGTAATATTTAGAAGGGGGTAGAACAGAACCGCTCGCCACCCACTCCTGGTACAGCGTGAATGTTATAACCCTACCGGTCGGGGAGGGGGCTCTGTAGGGAGTCAAGGAGTAGATCCTGGAAGACACATAGACACTTGGGGGCATATTTATTACATTAGTGGTGCAGGGTTGCTGCGCTGCTCTGCGTCACAGGGAAAGGGCAGGAATGTGCTGTATTTATCCAAAAAGGAGCATACCTGTCATTTCCCCTTGTGCTGGTGGCGTTGTGGCAGCCAAGCGCAAACGTAGGCACCCTTGCACCATGGTGCAAGGGTGCTTGTGTTGAAGGCAGGACTTTTTTTGTGCAGGAAGGGGTACCTTCCTGCACAAAAACAGTCCTGAGAGGCTTTTTCCTCTTTCTATGTGTGCTGCAGAATGCAGCACACATAGAAAGAGGAAAGAACTAGGAGAAATAGACCGATTTCTTTTCATACGGTGCATCTTTTTGGCGCATTCCCAGGTTTACCAGGTTTGGTAAATCTGGGAATGTGTCAGAAACCATGGGATTTGTGTGGGAACACCCACCACCACGCCAATGAATACTTCCCTTGTGCAGAGAATTGCAACGGAGCGATTTGCGCTGCGTTGCATTACTCCATATTTTTGAAGCCATTCTAAGCCACGCAAAGTGGCTTTGCGTGGCTTAAAAACTATGAGACATATTTACAAGCCTCTTGCGCCGCTGGCGCGTCACTTTTTGTGAGGCACCGGTGGTGCAGTGTGCTGCCCCATATTTACAAGGCCACGTAAAGCCACCTTGCCTGGCTTTTCGTGGCCTTGTAAATATGGCCCCTTATAACGAATCACTTTGCGTGAAAGGGGCGTGCCATGGGTGTTGCTGTGGGTGTTCCCACGCAACACCCATGGATTCTGCTGCATTTTCAGATTTACGAGAAATTGTAAACTAGAAAATGCGTCAGAATGCTATGCCTTCCCAGGGTAGGCATAGGGAGGTGCAACATTTCTCCTTGTTTTTTCCTCTTTCTATGCGTGCTGCATTCTGCAGCACACATAGAAAGAGGAAAACACCTCTTGTCATTGTTTTTGTGCAGGAAGGGGCCCCTTCCTGCACAAAAATAATCATCCCCACAACGCGGGCACCCTTGCACCATGGTGCATGGGTGCCTGCGTTGGCGCATGGCAGCCAATTGTGCGCCAGGGCAGGGGATAGCAAAGGGATCCGTCATATCATTGTAGACATGCCGCTTCCATTTGTTTTGAAAGTAACAGAGCACAGTGCAGCCAAATGGCTTGTGACACCGCACTGCATTACTTGTCGTAAATAAGGCCCTATGACTTTGAGGTTTGCGTCATGCATGTACCACTTTGCTTGGTGCAGACATGACGCAAAGCTTTTATGAATATGCCCCTTTATTGTTTGCAGCTCCACCCAGTAGCGTAATGAAACTTGATGGCCCCCCCTGCAAAGTGCATGCAGGGGGCCTCCCATGCTCCAGACCCAGTCCGGAGCTCTCAGGCCAGGGACCTGCTAGTGCTGGAGGGGCCGCTGGAGCTCATTCCCCCCCGCACCGCGAGGGCTGCGGGGGCTTTTGTTACACCACTGGCTCAACCCTTTCATTCGTTCAGCCGGGTATCAACGGAACGGATTTCCTGCTTACACGCAGCTCAGAGCAACGAGGTGCTTCAGATCCCTGGTGTCATTAGGAAGGATTAGTCTTTCTTTGCTGTCTAATGATAGAGCAGTTATTATACCCTGGGTAGTACACTGGTCCACTACCAGGCCCATGAGTCTCTCCAGCCACCCAGAACATGCATGTCTGGTATTCCATATAGGAACCAGTGTTCTGTATTAACCTATTGCCGTCCCGTGACTGCTGAAACCTCTTAGCAATTAATGTAATTATTAACACACTGTACTAACTGCATTTAAGGTACTGTGTTACTTTAGACTAACAGTAATAAATGCACTGTGCCTACTTCCACTAAAGTCACTGTACTAACCACATTAACCAGTTTGTATCATGGAGACGCTAAAATCTGGGGGCATTCCACACTCTTATCAGCCTCATACATGCATGCAGGTTCACAGTTTGCATCCTAAAGTAACAACAAGAACACTTTAGGCTTTAATCCATACGTCCTGCAAACCATAAGACACACAAATAACACAAGCAACGATTTGTAGCAATGTTAAAATACATTTAAGGGCGCATTTCCAGCATTTCTAAGCAGGTCTGCCATGCTTGCTCATGAGGGGAATACTGCCACTTCTGGTACCTCAGCTGTTCCTTTAATGGGACAGTATCCGCACTTTTCACCACAGCGGCTCTTTAATGGGACAGTACTAACACCTCTCGCCACAACGGCTATTCATTTAATGGGACTCTCCAAGCCCTTCCAGCAGGGCTGGCATTCCCATAGCAGTATGATACTACTATTCCTCAGCAGCACTGCTATTGTGTAGTGAGACAGGCCCAACATGTATCTGCAGAGCAGTCACCTCCTGGCCCAACACAGGCACCTCTTAGCAGAGAGTGTTTGGATTTTAATGGGTGGTGGCTAACATTTGCCTGCAAGTATGCTTAATTTATGGTGGGAAAGTGACAGTATTTCCCAATATGGTGCTATAAATATAATGGAACTGTGCAGCTTCTCTCACAAGGGTGTTGTTATTGTGTGGGAATTGTCGGTAGACTTCCATTGAGCGTCTACGCCTTTTAAAGGCACAGGAGCAACCCTTCTCAGCGGGGTGCCATCATTCTAATCTTTGTGCGTGCCGCCTGGATTTAGGCAATTCCATATACCCATTTATTTTGAGACTTCACCATACTCAAAATATTGGTGCTTGTACTCTGTTCTGGTTAAATAAATTCCACCATGTTGATGAATCTTTCAAACAACTGGTAAGTAAGCAGGTTGTCTTTAAATCTGCTTGCATTATGCATCACTGTTATTTCACTCAAGATCCACATCCATTGAGAGTGAAATTTAACAAATATATTTGGTGCAAACCAATGAGGTCCATAAATCAATTTCTGTTGGAGGTTCCAAAGTGTTAATTTGAGAAATGGTGCAATTCAGCCATTCAGATGCAAGGGGCCACTCTATGGAACTCCATCCCTTTGAACTTCTGATATGACACAATGCAACTTAGATTGTAAACAAAATGACAGCGTTGTTCTTTATGACGTAACTCAGTTACATCCAAGAATCAGTGTTTATATCGCATCTACACTGCCCGAAGGCCTATTTAGGGAATACGACTATGTATGAGGCAGATTTACTAACATTTTGCATTGTGGGTGTGCCACTTTTGTGGCACAGCCACAGTGCAAAATGCTATTTGCGATTAACAAAGCCATGCAAATCAGATTTGTGTGGAATTTACCCCAAAAAGTAATGCAAGGCTACCTTGTGTTGCTTCACATTAGGGAGGCGTTCCAGGGGTGGAGCATGGGCGTTCCCATGCATTTTGGTGTATTCCCAGATTTGCTAATGGTAGTAAACTTGAAAATGCACCATAATGCTACGCCTCCCTGAACCAGGTGTATCGAGGAGAAATATGTTTATTGTTTCTTGTTACTGCCTATTTCTTTGCGTGCTGCATTCTGTGACAGGATGCCTATTGTGCTGCCTTCCTCTGCTCAAGCTTGGCTCAGCAGCAGGAGGGCAGAAATGTGTCTCTGGTTGGCTGCATCCATTTTGTGCTGTCCGGGTCGAGAAGGCAGGTGCCGGGAAGACCAGGGACCACACGAATCTTGCTTCTGAGGGGTGGAATCATACCTCCACACCGGTTACCGGGTTGTATCCTGGCCCCATTTTTATTCCTTATATACACAAATGGTTTGGAGTCATTTCTGATAGAGCAGTCATTAGACTTCCCCAGAATAAGAGGTAAACTAGTTCCGTTGTTGTCAAATGTGGATGATACGGTTTTAATGGCCTTAACCGCAAATAGCCTTCAAAAAGCCTTGAAAGCTTTTACTGATTTCATGATGACATTGGATATAAAAGTAAATTTTAGCAAATCCTTTATCATGGTATGTGGACCTAATCGCATAAAAACAAGGAAATTTGTTGTGAAGGGTAAGGTCATTGATAAGGTGTCTAATTTCACTTATCTGGGGAATGTTTATTTGCACACAGGTTTTTTTACAAGAGCCTGCGCGCTTAAAGGTCATTAAGGATGGCTGTACTCACTTTTTTTTTAATGATCAGGAAGCTAAGAAGGCGCTTTGTAAGTGGCAACCCAGCTCTAAAGTTTGATTTGTGCAACTATCTGATGTATGAATAGCAATAGAGCCAAACTTATATTTAGCCAACTATTAGTCATACTTTATGCCTTTTGTATTGGCTACACTTATCTGTCCTGTGGGGGTTTGTTCTAAATTAATTTTTTGGCTCTCTCTGGGTATCACATTTTTTGACTTAATGTTTTTTATATAGGTGCATAGTGGCTGGTTCAGGGGGACTCTGGGATGGGGTGGCTGGGCATCTTCCATATGCTGTCAGTTTAGGACAGTTTAAGGGGGTGATTCCTTTTCCAGGACACATGGTGGGGGGTTTGTAGCTGTGGGTGGGCCGGTTAGGGGGAGTAGGGTGGTTGGGGTGGGGGTGGGATTAAAGAGCCACGGTGTAGTTAAAAAAGCACAGAAGGAATGGGAAAAAGGAGCGAGAATTTGTTTATTGAGAAAGTATTTCATTTTTTGTTGGTTTTTTGTTGTGGATAGATACTGACCTGTTGTTGGCTAACTTGCATAATGTCTGGGCTTAAATTTATGAGCTGGAACATCTCTGGGCTTAATCAAGTTGTCAAGAGGCGGCTGGTAGCTGAAGAACTTAAGGTATTTAAACCGCATATAGTGGGTCTTGTGGAAACACATTTGGCCTTTAAGGACAGGGCTCTCTTTAAGCAACTCGGTTTTGATTTGATTGTTTGCTCGTCGCAGTCAGCTTCGATTCGTGGGGTCGCCTTGTTGAAATCTAAACATTTTACCGCCATGGTTTTACGCACACTGGCCGATCCTAGGGGAAGATGGGCGATTGCTCAGCTCCTAATTTCAGGACATAAGGTGACTGTTTGTATTGTTTACGGCCCCAATGTTGATTGCCCTGAGGTTATTTCTTTTTATGTTCAGAATTACTGGAGTGGGCCGGGAATCTCATTGTGATGGGCGACTTTAACTGCATATTAAATAAGCAAATTGACACTACAAATACCACAGGAGACCCCGTATGGTTAAGGTGAGGGCGGCTATCTTAGATTTATTACACATTCATCGACTGGAGGACGTTTGGAGAAAACTTTTTCCGTCACATCCAGGGTACACGTATTTTTCACATCCTCATAAACAATATTCAAGAATTGACATGTTTTTTGTCAATTACGATGTAGTGGACAAATCTTCTATGGTGGTGTGTCCTAAGATAACGTCAGATCACAATCCCATATTACTCACAGCTTACTTTTCTTCAATAGAGAAGCAACGAACTAGGGGATTTTCATTTCCCAGACACCTTTTAAGTAATCCTGATTTTATAACTCATATGCAAATAACTCTAAAGGACTATATTAGTAACAATTTACACACTGCATCTTTGGTTATAGTTTGGGATTGTTTAAAGGCATTTGTGAGAGGGGCTACACTTCAATATATTGTTAAACAGAACCGGATTAATACTAGTCAAGAAGAAAACGAGCACCGCCAATGTTTGGATTTAGAGCAACAACATGCTCGAGCAATTGCTTTGAAGGATGTTGGCGAGCTTTAATCTACTTGCAGCTTATTAATTCGAGAGCCAAGCTCTGTAGAAGGTTAAAGGATAAAGCTGCAAGTAATTTTTTAAAATACAAGACAAAACAGTATGAGTATAGCGAACGGGTGGGACGGGTGTTGGCATATCAGCTTGCTGACCAGAGGTCTGGGTCTCATATTAAACATATTAAAGGGACTGACGGTTGTATTTATTCTAAAACTCAGGATATTTTGGAACAATTTAGGATATTTTATGTAAATTTGTATAAGGGGTCGGCTAGCTTCGACCAGCAAGCAGCTATAGATTATATTCAAGAAAGTGAACTGCCAGCTTTGGATTCATCTCAAAGTGCGGTGTTGGATAGAGAGGCTGATCTGCTAGAGATTAATACTGCAATTAGCGCACTGCCTTCTGGTAAGGCGGTTGGAGAGGATACTATTCCGCTAGAGTTCTATAAAGTTTTTAGGAATACTTTGTCGCCTGTCTTACTTGAAGTAGTTAATTCAATACTACAAGGTGGGGACGCACCTCCCTCTTGGAATATAACAAATATTATCGTTTTTCCTAAAAGGGGAAATCAGTTGAGGACATTAGTTCGTATCGTCCGATTTCTTTGATTAATGCGGACGCAAAAATCTTTTCTAAGCTTTTGGCTTTACGACTTGCCCCCTTGATTTATTTTTTAGTATCTGAACAACAGCATGGTTTCGTCCCAGGTAGGGATACCGCAGCACATATCAATACTGCAATTGCTGCATTCGATGTTGCTGACCATCTGGATCAACGGATTGGGATGTTGATGTTGGACGCCGAGAAGGCCTTCGACCGAGTAGCCTGGGGGTCTTTATGGGAAACCATGGGGTCCTTGGGTCTCGGCCGGAGGTTTATTTCGGCGGTACAGAGGCTATATTCCAATCCAACTGCAGCCATTAGGATTAATGGCTCGGTATCCACCCATTTTAGGATCCAGAGAGGTACTAGGCAGGGGTGCCCATTATCCCCCTTATTATTTGCTCTTTATATTGAGCCTTTTATTAGACACCTGCTTCATAACGTTTCTATCCCGTCAGTTTTTTTAACGGTATGTCACTGAAATTAACAGCGTATGCTGACGATATTGCAATCTTCTCACGAGACCTTTGATGGCGATGTCAGCTATAACTCAAGAGGCACTTTCTTTTGGTTCTTTTTCCGGTTATAAGCTTAATATAAATAAGACCCAGTCAATTCTAAATTTTACACCCGTATCCGCTCCGCCCTCATTGGGTATTACCAGAACAGCTACGTATTTAGGAGTTCGCCTCAGCTGCTGCACGGGTGATCTTATAGCACTGAATTATGAGCCAATGCTTAAAAAGGTCGCTGCTGATCTACGTCGGTGGAATAAATTACCCCTCACTATTATTGGTAGATGTAATGTAGTTAAAATGAATATACTACCAAAGTTTTTATATCTGTTTCGCACCATACCTCTTAGAGTTCCTTTATCTTTTTTCAAGCGGCTGGATAGTGTCATCGGTAGTTATATTTGGGGGTATCGGCGGGCAAGGAGAGCCCTAAGGTACATTAAATTAACTTATGAACATGGTGGTTTTAAACTTCCAGATTTTAAAGCTTACTTTTGGGCTGCTTTTGTGAACCGGATCCAGTGTTTACTTAAGGGATCTGAGGTAGAGAAACCCTGGTTTGCGTATCAATTAGCCTGTGGTCCCGTTACTGGGTTTAAGTTACAGGAAATGACTGACCCTAATTACTTTAAAAGAGTGCGATTCAAGATTATTAGACACATTACTCTCATTTGGCAAGATATCAGGAAAACTTATAATCTACCTGATCTGCATGAATTTGTCGCCTTATGGGGCAATCCGTGTTTTCCTAGCATATTTTCGGACTCCGTGGGGAAAATGTGGCAACAACGTGGTATAATACATCTTGGGCAGCTATACGACGAGCATGGCTTTAGGTCCTTTTTATCCCTTCAAAATGAATACGGGTTAACTCATAATTAATTTTTTTAATATTTGCAAATTCTGAATTTTTTTCAGCAAGGGAAAGGGTTGCTAATCCTGCCCCGCACAACAGAAGTTCTACGGGCTATCTATACGATTTCAGGGTGGGGGTGCATAGGGAAAGTGTACCAAAGATTTCTAGCTGCCGCGGCTGATGATGGCTTACAGATTGTAGCCAAACTTAATCAGACTTTTGTTGTTGATATTACTTTGGAGGAGGCTTTGGAATCATTGGCCATAATTAATATTGCGGTTACCTCAATTAAGCTGAAACTACAACATTACTGCGTTATGTTTATGCAGTATTATACTCCCAGGGTTATCTCTAAATGGGTTGGGTCCCATGGTTCATCTAAGACACATTGTCCCAAATGTGATGAATTCGCTGCTGATCTGCGACATATGTTTGTTACGTGCCCAAATTTAAGTGTTTTTTGGTGCAAGATCACTCTAGAGTTGAGCAATCTCCTTGGGAAGGATACTCAACTAACAGAAAAGGAAATTTTATTGGGGACAGTTTCAGATCCGGGCAATGTATCTAAATATCTAGTTTCAATTTTTATTGTTTGTGCCCGACTGTGTATCGCCAGGGTTTGGATTGAAACAAGGAGTCCCAAAATATCAGAATTTTGGTTGTTATTGAGGGGGGTTTATGAAATGGAACTCGCGTTAGCAAAGTCCAGGGGCCGACCCTCATTGGTTAAATTCGAGAGGGCTTGGTCTAGCTTGCGGTGGGATTAGTTGATTTTGTAACATTACTGTTTTATCATTGTTTTGCTAATTTCAAAGTCAATTTTGTGTTTGCATCTATCTGTAAAAGTCTTGACCCTTTCTTTTTATTTATTTATTTTTCTTGTTGTTTGTATATTCTATCTTATGCTTTTCTCTGTGCTTTATTTTAAACTATGGTTTGTGACTTGATTTTGTGGCTAATAAAAAAAAAAAAGGAATATTTTTAACAACAAACTGAATTGGGACCATTTGGTTGTTGCTAGGGCACAGCACACTAGTCGTGTAGTAGAGGGCCTATTCCGCTTCGCCTGCAAGTTGGGGCACAAGCCGGTAGCGGAAATGATAACCCTATACAAATCAAAATGCCTGTCAGTAGCTACCTATGGGGCAGGAGTGTGGGGACACCACAAAAGCACCAAGTTACAAATTTTAGAAAACAAATTTTTAAAGAGATTGCTGATGATTCCTATTAGTGCCCCCACACACTTTTGCCATTCCGAGGTAGGGTTGGATTATGTAGAAGATAGAATTAATATTGCCCCACTGATCCTCTGGGCAAAAATTTGGAAGTCAGAGGACCTAACACTCTCAAGGGAGATTATAAGGGATTGTATGAACCTTGATAATGCCCTGGCTATACCCTGGCTCCGTTTTATTAAAGATAATTTTAATAAGATCGGTTTGGGGCATTATTATGATAATCCTGCTAGCCTTCATTCTAACATGAAACTAATTATAAAAGAAGCCTACCATGCTGAATTGAGCACATCCAGACGGCATCATGGAATGCAAGGCCATTTAGATTGGCTCTCAAACCAACAGTTATTTTATTTGTCTTTTACCATTAATGTACAAATACGTTTCCTTATGACTAGATTTCGTCTTTGCACGTTGCACTTTCTTGTGGCTTTTCCTAAACAGGCAAGTTGGTGTGAGAAGCTGATTGCCTGCCCCTGTAATAATTCAGCCCAACAAAGCACCCTGCACTTTATGCTGTTTTGCACACTTTATAAAGACCCAAGGGAACGTTTTATTAAACCTATGCTGAGAGAAATTCGCCCCTGCTCTTATCAGGAGGGATTTAATTACCTACGATCGTTATCGACTGCTGTTATCTGTACTGCTGTGCTTAACTACATTAGAATTGCTTTTGTAATTAGGAAACGTTATGAACTGTAAGATGGAGATGGAGTTTTTAAGTGATTTTATATATTTTACCCATTTTGTATTGATGTGTTAGGAAATGATAGGATGTATTAAAACTCAGCAACTCAGAGTCTGAGCTGGGGGGGGGCTTGTGGCTTGGAGGTGGCCATGTCTATTAGGCTTGGCAAAGTACACGTTGTTTTAAAAATCTCAAATTTTGAGCTTATATTTTTGTTTTTTAAAGTCTAATCATTGTATAAGCTTTCCTATGAAAATATATTTATCCTATGTATGTATGTCAAACTTTTATGGTTCGATTGAACCGAATAAAGTTATTTGTCTGTCTGGCAGTACCATGTACCATGAAAACACACCCAAAATCCCCAGTGGCGGCTGCCATGTACTGAGGCTGGTGGGGGGGAGGGATGCAAAAAAATAAATATTAAAACACACTTAGCTTGAGATACGACGCAATGTCTTCCTCCATCCGTCGTCTCTCTTCCACGGGACCCAGTCAACTCCCCTAACAAATCCTGGTGCTGCTCTCACCAGCGCCAGGATTGGTTGGAGTGGCCTCACTCAGCGCTCTCAAGAGCACTGGAGGCCTGCGCTTTCAATAACCCAGCTGTCTAAGACAGCTGGGTTAGAGAAGTTTAAAATGCCCATGTCTGGCTGGCCGTCGCAAGACGGACTGCCAAAGACACATGTGCATTTTAAAATGCACAGCTCCATGCTGCCACTAAGCAGCACTGGCCCCACCCCATTCTGTCAATCAGTTCAAGACCGGTCAGTTGCTGAAAAAATAAAATGGTAATAAATAAACTTTATTACCATTTTATTTTTCAGTTCTGGCCTGGAGCTTTTCCATATGGGGCGACGCAGTGGTGCCCGGCATGTAAGGAGGGTAGGAGGGTAGTGGGGCGGGAGGGAAACAAAATAAGTTTTTAACAAATAAAAAAAATACACTTACCTTCGAACCTGGTGTGACGTCCTCCTCGCTCGGGGGGTCCAGACGGGCAAGCAGGCTCCAACGCTGTGAGACCAGGAAGCTGCAGTAACCAATCCTGGCGCTGCTTTCATGCAGCATGAAAGCAGCGCCAGGATTGGAGGGAGCAGCCTCTCTCACCGCTCCCGAGGGCACTGGATCCCTATGCGGTCTCTAACCCAGCTGTCTTAAGACAGCTGGGTTAGAGAGATTTAAACTACGCATGTCTGACTGGCCGTCACAGGACGGCCGGCCAAAAAGGCAATTGTAGTTGAAACCTAAGTGCCCTGCCTATCGCTGCTTTCTGCTGCTACCTGACAGGCAGCAGCAGAAACCAGAAAGCCCCATCCCCCGTCCTGACACTCAGCTCAGGACTGGGTTTGGAAAAATAAAATGGTAATAAATGAAGTTTATTACCATTTTATTTTTCCATATCTGAGGGCAATTTGGTTAGTGGGGTGATGCTCCTCCACCTTAACGGAGGAGCCGCTCCTGATTGTCTATAAATTTAAGACCAGATTGGGTATTTGGTCCAGGCAGTTACTGGGTTGGTATTTCACAGCTGTGAGGACTAAGCTATTCAGAATTATTGTGCTTCTCGTTGCAACACACTCAAATAAATGAGTATGAAGTGTCAAGCATTTTTAGGTCGAGCTTACAGCGCTTGCGCTGTGGCGATCTGTTGTATGTACTTGTGAGGTCTGACTCCTCCCATGCTTTCGGATTGGCTTTTGTGTGTGTTGTGTAAAAATTGGAGCCTGCAAATGGCTAATGGTGGGTCTATGCCCCACCTTTTTTCAAAAGTTCACTCCCATTGAGTATTGCCTTGAGAGCAAGCAGCGGCATGCACGGTGGCAGCTGTGAGGCAGGACCCGCGCTTTACTCTGACAGTGTTTTTTTAACCTCCCACCCATTAGCTCCACCCCCTCCCCGGCATCTCTCCCGCACGTTACTTTCCACCCTTGTTGCTATACGAGAGGAAAGCGAAAGTAAGTGGCCCAGGAAGATAAAATTATTTTTTCTCTACGTCTCTAAAGCCCTTGCAGATTTGAACATGTTTATGTAAATGACGCACTGGTAGTAATACAACCCAGTGTCCATTTTACTCGAAGGGGCATGAAGGCATAATTGGTCTCACTTCAGGCCACTGTCCTCTTCCTTTCATTTATGAACTGAGTAATAAATGCCCTTTCTGCACACCTCGCGTGTGCTCACTGCCCCTTATTTTCCTCACTTGTGCCCACTCCCCCTTCTTCTCAACTATGCCCGGAGTGCTGCCCCTTTGTCACACCTCACAAGTGATCATTCTTTACGTCACCGGTGCCCACTGCCCCCTTGTCACCTCTGCACTGAGTACTGCCCATTCTTTACACATCACGTGTGCTCACTGTCCCTACTTACCTGACCTGTGCCCACTGCACCCTTCTTCTCACCTCACAAGTGATCACCGGTCCGTTCTTTACGTCACCTGTGTCCACTTCTTCAAATGAGTCCTGCCTCTTTCCTTTCTCCTGTTTCATGGGGTTCTTCTGTGGCACCGGACTGTAGGCAGCGGGTCCCTTGCAGGGACACTACCCGCCCCCCCCACCCCCCCAGATACAGCACTGACAGCTCGTGCCTGTTCACGCGTGCTCGCCTGCTTTGTTGCCAGTGCAGGGCAGTGCAGCGGCTCGTTATTCTGTTTGTTTTGCAGCATTTTCTTTGCCGTTAGCTCCTGCCCTGCGGATTACGCAGCCCGCCAACAATCTGCAGCCTGGCTCTCTGCAAACCAGGGTGCACTTGCAAAACGTGCCTTTCATTTTTGTGCAGTGCAGTGGGGGGCAGAGAGACCGGCAGAGCCTGGGCAAAATGCAGGTTCAGCTAATGACTGTTTACTGCAACTCTGTCCCCTTTCCCTTTCTTTAAAGGGTCAGTGTGTGATAACAGGCACTGAAGATAACGAACCTGCACGTCAGAGGTTTGGGACTATGAGTGAAGAAATGAATGCATGCCAATAGTACATAAGTAGACCAGATGAACGTTTCCAAGTGAAATACCCAAAAACATTGAGCCATGGGCCATAGGCAGTATTCGAACCAGGGTGAGTTCTACCCATGAGCAGGGGCACCCGAATTATGCGGCAGGGGAGGACCAATTTACGTGGCAAGGTTTGCTACATTATGTGGAATGAAAAAGCAAATTGCGCCACATAATGCAGAACGTTTTCTGGTAGTATTACCATATTATTTTGTGATTTTAACACGTTACCACTATCAAAGCAATGGTTTCACCTCATTACTTACATGCCCACATTTTAGAAGAGGAAAGTGGGATATTTTTTAAAATTAAATCGGGAGAATGTATTTCGCCCATTGACTTCTATCGAAGCAGAGGCAATTTCAGGTGGAAGCAGTGCTTAATTTGAGTTTTTTCAGCACCAACACTTTATCATTAACGCTAGCGCTTGAGCACCAGTTAAGGACACATTCATTTTCGGTAGGCAGAGGGAGAGTAAGTGATTTGTCCAAAATCACAGGCTGTTGAGCCGACGCCGAGACTCGAACCTGGTTTCCCTGAACCTGGTTCCCCAGCGCCGAAGTTGGCAGCTCTGGCCATTATGCTACATCCTCTCCCCACTTGTAGGGTTTGTTGGTTCTGTGTTAGGCAGCGCTAACAGGAGAAATGGGCTGGCCGAAGCTGCCTCCTGACAGGGCCCCGACACTTATTTTTAGGTCGAGCCTGGGCAGCACATGCTGTATTGAAGTATGGAGTTGAAGTTCCACCCACTCTTCACCCATATTTTTCATTGGCTTGTGTCATTGTCCTTTGTAAATGCTGGCTTCTGATTCGTTAATAGGCTTGTTAGTCCCTCCTTGCCTTCATTTGTTACCTCCCTTGAGGACTGGCCCTTTTACTTCTGTTGTTCCACTGTATGTCTTGTTTAGTCTGCAAGCACGATTTTCTTTAATGAGTTTCTCCTAGTGCAGGCACGACATGCTTTCCTGCAACATTCAGCGCTCCACGCGTGCGTTCACTTTCAAGCAGCCCGGGACAATGGCGGCCTCTTCTCTGAAATAAAATAGGTCTCGCATTTACAAGAGTTTCAGCTGTTGGCATGGTAAATGACAATGCCTTTTATTTATGTGTTAATTATCAAAACAGATCAATAAAAGGCATTGTCATTTACAATGCCAGTAGCTTAAACTTATTACATTGCAATTGCTTGTTGTCTATGTTAGTTTAGTAGAGCATAATTGTGATACTCCTCCCCCTCTCTCTTCTCTGTTCTATGTCTGCCTAAGTGTAGCAAGAGTGTCACGCGCCCTAATGAACACAAGGAAAATGGGTTCCAACCTTCCCCAGCTGAGTATTAAAGATAGCCACAACTGGGGTGCAGTAGGCCGATCCCACCCATTGGCCACGGTACTAATCCTAGCTAAGTCCATGAATCTATATGTAGTAGTTTAAAGCCAGGTAAGATAGTTTGGTACCTAATTCCAATTTTTAAATAAAGACCTGAAACAATATAGACTACACGATATAGACTTGCACAATACCATCAAGGTAAGTTTTGTAAATGAAGTAAGGTCCTTGTAGGTAGTTAGTCCAGTAGCCAGTAGTGTAGATTATGTAGTTTATTAGGTTACAAGTAAGATGGTAAAGGCCCCACCTGGAGCAGGATGCTGCTCAGCCCCACTCATTCCAACTGACCACTCATCCAAACCATGCACTCATGAACATCACACTCACACAGGCTGAGCAGCAAGGAACTAGGAGACACAGGATATAACAGTAAGGAGATGTGACATTAGAATAACAAGTCCACTGTAACCTATGTATTCTTTCCTTGAAGAAACTGTGCATGTGGGTGTCTTGTATTCGATATTTTGACATGCAACCGTAAGTGTCAATTCGTCAAGGACTGTAAACGAGTCGTCTCAAAAAACATGTTTCATTGAGAAGGACGACGTGACATTAATTCTTGCTTGTTACGTGTGTGTTTATGGGTGAATAGGAAGATGACAAGCAGCGAAACTATATGCCCCTCTGAATAACCAGGCTGCCCTTCTTAGTTTAGGGTGCATTAAGCATCTGATCCCCGAAGCAGCAAAAGCAGAACAAGATGGCTGCCAGTTCCCCAGCACTCAATGTATTACTAGCGCAGTTCATCACTGCTTCCTAATACAGTGTCTGCACCCAGTGGGCAAGCTGCGTGAGGAAAAGGAGGCTTTGAAACACTTTGCATATTGTATAGTTCTTAGTCTCAGCGTCTGATTACTGCAAAAAAATGATCTCATGCCCCGGTGTGCGTTTGTCTGATAACTTGCATGCAGATAGGCGCTTTGTGCGTCCAACCATAGAGGGCTGTATAAAATTGGCCTGCTTTCATCAAGAGAGAGTCGCGCGAACAAAGACCAGCTTGTGCCGGCCAGGAACAGAAAGCATTGTCCCGTTAGACCTTCTGAATGTATTGGTGTCTGCCAAAAGAAGCCCCCCTCTTCCCACCAGGGCCTTAAAAAAAAAAAACAATAACAGAAAGCGGAAACCAGACAACAAATCAAAGTGCGCAACCTTCTGCTGGACACTCCTGTCCAAAATGGGCTGAAACCTTCCTGTGAACACCGCTCACATTTTAGAAGCTGAATAAAAATAGAAAAAAAAGGGGAACTTTAATTAATGGGATGGCTTTTGATTTGTAGAGCAAAACTGCCCGAGCAGATGTAGCAGCAAAAGAGGATTAGAGCGGGCCGCAAATGACGCAATGAAATGTCCCCTTTCCCTCCCGTAGGAGCCCCATTGAGCGGAGGCCGGCTTTGGTGTCTTAGACCGAGCGGGCCTATAGAGGCTGTTGTGTGCGGGACAATGGCCGTTCTCCGACGGCCAGACGGAGTCCGTGAGGAGAGAGCTAATGTCCGGGACGGGATCTGCGCTAGTCACCGGGAACGGCTCTCTGCGAGAGCATTTCTGAAATTAATCTATTTACCGCGCGTCAATGTGAGGTTATGCCATTAAACAGGGCCGGTCCTAGAACTTCTGGGGCCCCGGGCGAAAGGGGAGATGTGAGGCCCCTCTAATTTGCATGTAACATCCAGTCGCGTCCGGCATGACTCGTGGGGGGGTGGGGGGGGGGGGGGGTCTCTCTCGCGGGGTTCGCGCGAGGGGACTGGGGTAATTTAAAAATAAAATAAACTTACCTTCCCGGGTCTCGCGTCATCTCTGCTCCTGACCTGCTCTCCTGCCTCTGGCAGGAACAGGAAGCAGACAGCCTCCCTCCCCTAAGCCAATCACAGCGCTGCAATGGCAGCATTATGATTGGTCGGGACGCCGACCAGCCAGGCGCCTATGGGGAGGCCATTTTCTCCATGTAGGGTGCATTGCAGCCTACATGGAGAAAGGCAAAAGTGCGCATGACTGGTTTGGGCGGCCCCGGAGGACCAACCAAACAGTCAGCGCCCTTAGCAGTGGGCAAGGCACTCCTCCCTGCCCTAAAGCAGACCCGCCCGCCCCCAACCAAACACTTATGAGTTCAGCAGTGCGAGAAGCAGAAACATAAAATGGTAGTTTTAGCATTTTGTGTTTCTGCTTCTCGCACTGCGAGAGCAGTGGGCGACGCTCCTCTGCCTTAGTGGAGGAGCCGCCCTTGGTAACATCACAAGAAGTGACATCACAGAAAGTGACATCGCAGGACTATTGATCTATATTTGGCACACCTAAAGAGACCTAACGTGGATATCAGTAACATGGACAAAAAGATAAATATACAAATGAAATAAGTCCATATATTTTAAAACTGTATTAAATGGATTACATTTGTCACATTGGATGGAAAAGCTAGGTGCAGGTCTCACAAAGATGTATATTATTTACTCCTCGTTAACTGATTGTTTCCAGATGAGTGCATGATACAATTTCCAGTTCTGCCTCATAAAGGGGGAGATCCTGTTGAGGTAATGAGGGGCGGGATCATTCAAAATATAAAATGACACAAGAGAAAACCTCTCACACCATGGATATAATTGCAAATTTCAAAAGGCTCCCTTATCTTTCTGTGCCATTATTGTGCTACCTTAGGATCACATTAATACTTCGTAATTTGTTTTAACGTAAATCCTCTCACCAGTATCCCACACGCACATGCTAAGAGACGTAGGACAATCTTTTTTGTGTGTGGGCTCTTTACTCGCCAGAATTATGTTAAGTGCAAAAACACAACACATATAGTACAAAATTACAAGACACCATTGCAAACAAATAAAGATTGTACATAAATAAAAAAAAAGACTTAGAACAACCTAGACCACTGCTAAATCATACATTGACTTGAAGGTATGCTTCAGATTCAAGGGGTTTTCAAATCAACGTTTTTGATTTGGTGTTAGAACTGTAGGAAGTAGAAGTGGCCGCCTTTAGCGCTGGTGGAGCCCTGTGCGACAATGTTGGTGCCCCCCAATGACTCGCTCTGCCACGGATTCCCTCACTACCACCCTTTAACAGTGCCCCTCAAGTCTCCATAACCACATTCTCGCTCAGATGCATTTAATTTGATTTACAGCGCCACTGATACCAGTGTAGTGTGTCAGAGAACTTTATATCACACATTACACAGAGACAATCAATCATACGTGTGTAAATCACAATAGGCAATGTTACATAAGACAAAGGACTAGGAGTCACATGACAATCATACTAGTAGGCAGTATAGTTTAATAGTGATTGATCTGGAGAAACACAAACTCTGAATTTAGAACGTAATACCATGGTTGGGGGTTCTCTTTAATAACCAGAATTGATTTCTGTCCAAATGAACCCTTTTTGCAACATTAGGATAATCAAAGACGGGGAAAAAACCATAACGCTGTAATTTATACCTTGCAGTTTGCATGCAGCTCTTAGATGACAGTTAATAGCTCATTGTTCTATGTTAGGATTTTGACTTATAAACTGCAAGTAACAATAGGATCTCTCTGACAAAAGCAGTAACCCACTGGCCTATTTACATTATGTGGACTTAGTGATCTGCATGGTACATGTTCTTTGCAGCAGGCACATTAACCCTCTGCGCTACCTTTCCACAAGTCAAAACTTCCACTTGACAAAACTCCATCTCTCTCTAGGAAGAACATTAATCACCGGAGTTATCATGACATTTTTATTGTTGCCGAAAATTGCTGGAGGCCAGGAAGGAGGCAGCAAGTGCTTTTAGAAACATAATATACTCGCAAACGTGACGCCCCCACCCGAAGTCAGCGCTCAGTGCGATCTCGTCGGTCGCACCTCCCTAGAGCCTTCCTTCTCAAGGGTCCTGTGACCTCAATGGCAGAGTCACTGTTGCTCTAGGGTGTGCTGCTTCGTAGGCCTGCCCAAAAGACTCGAGGTGAGCTCAATAGGGGTTGTAGTGGACAGGCCTTCAAGGGTAACCCACACTTGCCACCGCTATGGTCCACCTGCTGGTGCTCAGACACCACTCTTCTAAGGTCTTTCGGGGCCTTCTAAGGTCTAGCATGGAAATGTGCTCTCTCAGGAGAGTGGTCTGGTGGACTGGTCATGAAGGCTGAACCTGGTTCCCCAGTTCCAAATTCGGCAGCTCTGACCATAGTGCACATCCTCTCCCCCACTGAACACCATACTGCCCCACTGAGAGAAACTCGCACTGCCTTCAACTACAACCCAATTGCGCCCCGCTATAAACACTTGGAGGCGACTCAATTCAAATTAGGCACTAGACAAGAGCAATATGCTGCCTAAAAAAAAAAGTGACAACATCTTGGAAAAAGCAAACACTCATAAGGAATGTAAGATTAAGTAAAAGCATGTGAAATGTAAGCAGGAACAACATGGTTACCTTAACGCTTTTGCACTTATTATTCAGAAATCAATGAGTGCTTTTGCATGAAAAGTTAAGGCCATGACTACTGGGCCGGAAGGGACCAGTTTCAATGTCCATTGCTTATATCCTTACAAAACGTAAGCAATATGGCTTAAAAAGACCACATTCGTGAATACAGAGTCGCAGTATGCATTTTGTTTTCCAATCCGCCCATCAAGCAGGTATTGCAGTACATCCAGGAATGGTGCACTTCCCCACCCGGGGAAAACAATGATGTTCAGAGAAAGACAAGAAAACAAAAGTAGCGCTTCACTGTCAAACTCTGTAAAGTGGCACTAATGTGTTTTGGGTGTGAATAAAATCAATCTGGCCCCTTTTCGACCCACTCTGTCTTGCTTTAGTTATTTTTTACATTTTGAACCTTTTATTTCTCTCCATCCCAAGGCTGCACTTTGGAAGTGAAAAATGTCAGAGAAAAGACGACCTTTCCAGCAAAAGTGTTTTTATTTTTTGGATTCATTTCACAGGGGAACAAATAAAGGAAAGGAAAGAGGGAGTACTGGCTACAAGGCCCAGGGAAGGGGGCCCCCACACCTGGACCTTGCAGCTTGCTATAGTGCTTAGAGGCCCAGGGAAAGGGGGCCCCCTCTCCTGGGCCTTCGAAGCAGTAATGAGGCATTTCGTAAAACACTGCCCTAGCACCGGCAGTTCTACATACATTTTAAATACACATTCCCATAAAAAAAAATGGGTGTTGCAAAAGTTAACAAAAGCCAGTTGATCTGGCTACTCCCTCCCCCCCTCACCCACCTCGCCTTACCTGTGTCCTGCTGGTCCTGGAAACAAAGGGGCCTTCTGTCACCTAGCAACAAAATGCAGAAAGGGAATGGCCGGTACTTAACAGAGGTGCTGCCCCGCCCGTGACACTGTGAGCCATAATTGCTGGCCTGGCTGCTGTGCCTTCCCCACTCTGTTTGTCCCTTCCCCCTACCCCTGCACCCCCAGGAATGCCAACAAGCCCTGACCAGCAAGGTCGACTCGAGACCTCTCACACGTGTATTGTGATTGTGTGGGGAGGGGGCCCTGGAGGAGCAGGTGGGCAATCTGTGAAAGTGTGGCATTTCACAGTGAAGCGGGGCCCCCTGTCTTTCAGCTGAGCGCGAGGCCCTGGGCAGCTGCCCACACTGCCCATGCCTAGCGCCGGCCCTGATGCCATACCAGTAAAATAAATGTTGCTCAATTAAACTTGCTATCGGAGCCATGGACGTCATTTAGGGATCACCGCTGTGACTCCTCCCTGGCTTGCCCCTTGTGAACTCTGGCACTGTCTTTGCGACCCCTGGCCTCAGAGGTGGCAAAATCGGTGCCTGCAACACAGGGGCAGCTCGTCCTAATGGACATTGGTTGGAGCTCATTTTCCTGTTTTTCTGTCAAATTTATTACTACACAAATAGTGAATAACATTATTCACTGTTAGCGTAATTTTATAAAAAATTGAGTATAATTTGCTGGAATATGACCCCATCTAGCAACGAAGCTAAGTAAAAAATGCTTTTGAATGTATATTGTGTGCATGCTTGCAGGTGAGTGTGTTTATCTGAGAGAGAGTGTGTGAATGTGTGTGTAAGCATGTATGTGGGGGTCAAAGTAAAGGTCAAATGGTGTGTGATGTCACTTCCTCTGCCCCTGGCATTTGGTGAATTGACGCCCATGATTGGAACCCATTGTGCTAAATGACGTGCATTCACATATTTATCACTACAACTCAAGGGTCAAACTCCACCTTACTTCCAGAGTACAGTGTAACTGATATGAAATAAGCCACTGCCCACCGCCCCATGCAGGGCTTTAAGTGGGATGAAAAAACTGAGGGGTCTCTCAAAGGGGCGCGGCCAATGTAATTAAGGGCGTAGCTTAAAAACACCTAAGCTAAAAATCTGTGCTTAGCATAGTGTGCCGCCCGACTTGTATTTTGCTGTTTCTGTCATTGCATCCAGATATATGATACAACAAGTAACATCATACCTACAACAAGTCGGGACTATTTGTATTGTCAATGGTTGTTAGTTGCATAAGATAAATAAGCAGCAATTATGGCTTGTATATAATATTGAACAAGCTTCCACTTAAAGCCCTGGTGACACCACGACAATGTTGCTGCCCCTGAGTTTCAAAAAGAGAAGGGAAATCCAGAGAGAAAATGACTCTCTTTAAAGGATTTCCCTTCCCCTACAATGCTCACCTGGCATGATGTCATGCCGTAACTTTACCACTAGTGAGAAGTGAGCAGTGTGAGCACGTGCACATCGATGTGCCTGCTGTCACTGCAGTCCGGAAAAAACGGACCGCCTGTGCCAGGGCACAAAACAGAGCTCGATAGAGACCCGTTTCGAGGCCCCCTTTAAAAAACTGCCGGTGCTCAGCACCGGTGAGACCTGGCCCACTTATAGCCCTGGCCCCATGTTAATTACTTTATTAACTTAAGTGTTTATATATTTTTCAGTAACTTTACAGATGAAAACAGCTGGTGCCCAGGTGTTATGTTTCGTATAGAGGCCCTAATATAGAAAAGTTCATATATGCCGTATATGGTCATAATCGTATATGCCCTATTATGGTCATAATCGTATATGCCCTATTATGGTCATAATCGTATATATGCCCTATTATGGTCATGATCTCCTATGCCCTAATATAGGCAGGATCTTTCACCTACATTAGTTCCCTACAGTACACAACGAACTCTGAGGGTTGAACGTTATCTAGTCTGTGGTTAGAACACTGCAGGGTTTTTCCCGAACACAGGCCTACAATGTACTCATAAATTATGCATGAGCATTCACCAGCTACATCTCCCGCATAATATGTATGTACAAAGTTCACCCCTGACGTCTTCCTCATTTCTAACAAAGACCAATACAAACCATACTGAGGGACGAGACACTTTAGGGTATAAATACACCACATCTTGCCTCGGTAAGATAGAGGGAACCGAGACTTCCATGCTGACACACTGACCAGAGACGCTGAGGCTCCTGCATGCAGTTGCTCCAGCTGACAGCGGTCTAACACAGCCCTTGCGGAGTGTCCAACTTGAGACCAGGACGGGGTCCCACACTCTCTCTATTCAGGTAATGGGGTTCGACTAAATCCTAGAAGGATTCTTGGCTCTTAGGCTTTTAGACCTACACACATGCTAGGTACAGTTAGGTACATCTAGTTAGGCATCGTAGGAGTACGCACACTTTTTATAATGCATTTCATATATTCATGTATGTATTCATGATTATTGCAATATGGTAGAACTGTACTATCCTTTCACTTTTATCGTACTGCTGATAATATATCTCTACTATTGTCTGCTGGTTGCTGCAGCACATATATTTTACACTAGAATAACAACTGTTCAATAAATACTTATTGAAACGCCCAGACTGTTTATTCTGTGTAACTCTCTGAGACAAACCGAATAAGTAAGCATGAGTGACTGAGCGAAAAGTAGTACATTGTTTCCACGATTCTGAGGGATCAGGGTTGTCATGATCTAAGGTTGCCAGAAACGAATCCCTCCCCGATAAGAGGAGATTCTAGTGGCACTGTGAGCTAGCTAATGCAAATCCGACTAACTTACGCGGTGGGGGTGCACAGAGCCAGTCTGCCATCAAACCCACAGTTTATGTTATCCAAACGCGCTGGTCCTGCAGGGGTACTATAGGAACTACACAACACTGGTAAGCCTGCCTACGAGATTTTGTCTGATTGCATTGATTTACCCTTGATGAATACATTATGAAAAAACATCTGCTTGGCATAGACCTCTTAGGCAGATCCGAGGTGGGCAGACTGTAGTTCATTACTTGTGTGGAGGAAAGAAAGCTGTGTGACATCATGACTCACTCCAGACTTTTACTTTCTGGCACTTCCGATGCTCAGAAATGGTAACAAACAGCACGTGCTGCTTTTGCACACCTGCAAGTATACCATTTATAATAAACCATGAGAAGTGATTGCTGACATTAAATGACAACATTCCCATCCCAACGCATACATAACAAAGGACTGATTTATTTATAATCCCAATTCATAATTCAAGGTGTGCCTGAGTAAGACAAAGTAAACCTCCATCTTCATTTGATAATCTTTCGAAAATAATGACGCTTGAAAGCGTATTATCCACCAATTTTCTGCGTGTAGGTTCAATTGAGCTCTTGCATCAACGGTCTCTTACAGAGATTGCAAGTATTAATTGCACTGATAAACAATACAGTTGGTAAAAGTGACTGTACTGACTATGTTGTTGTAGTTTATCAGTCCACAAAAGAAGGCATTTTTGGATCACTTGCACCGTTGGCCCTGTTTGAAGAATTTGCACAAAAGTTTCTAAATAGGTATATATAGATACATGTCTTGAAAGTTACGGACTATTTGGTCAAAAGAGTAAACGTCGTAGGGGCGTCTTTTTATATTCAAATACTTATAAATGGAGCAGCACACAGTAAACCCTTTAACACCAAACATGGACTAAAAGTAGGTTTTTTATGGGTGGGCGGAATTCACTGAATTTGACTCCTCGGAATTCCGCAGAGTTATATAAAAGCTCTACGAGATTTCGTGGAGTTCTGCCAATGGGCGGAAATAGGCATGTTGCGCTGTGAATTAGTGCTGGAAGTACGTTCTGCACGTAAAAATCAGCGTGAACATACCATGTGACATGCCAGAGGGCGCAGCTACTCGAGTTGATTTTGCTGCCGCTCGAGTAGATTTTCTATCAATCAACCGCCGTTTTGAAGAAGAGATTGGAGGAACTCAACCAGCAGATGAGTGAATACGAGATCTCATTGAAACAGAGCAAGTACAAAAAATTGAAAAAGGATACTACAGCTTTCAGCCACGAACGCGTCTACCCGTACATAAGAGATGACTACGTGACTAAGAAAACTCATAGTGAACAGGGTTCGGACAGTGATTTATCTGATGCAAGCTCCAACGATTCACATTCGAGTCGGGGTAGCAACCAAACGAACCAGAGAGGAGGAACTCAGTACCAGAGACCCTACAGACCAAGAGGAAGGGGCTGGGACCATTTGCAGGGACCACCGAACTATGCGTACTACCCCTATGGTCCACCGCCCATGGTAGGACCATTCCAACAATGGAACCCACAACCACAAGAATTTAACTACTATGGACCACCTCCTTTTTAGGATCCCGCCCCGGGCCACCGAGAGGAAGGAACCGGAGAGGCAACCAGGTCCATTGGAGTCACGAGCCGGGCGATGTGGCGAGAGTCTCAACAAGGAGTATGACAGCAACAGAGAATCAACCGTCAACCAGCAGGAAGGGAAACTAGTGGTTAACCTAACGGAATATACCCTTACAGAGCCCCAGAAACACGTCCTGGAAAAGGGCCTGGGCTTTGTCCCTACGAACAGTGATTGAGGGTAGTATTTTGGTGGCCACACCCTTCTGCTTACCGACTCCAGAGAGCCTGACCCCTGTTCTGCTCGTTCACTTGGAAAGAAGAAACCACGATGTAAAATACAGTGACTTTTTATTTAAGCAGTTCAAAAGCATAGAAACAGTTCGATTAAAATGTTGCCCATGAACACATGAGCAGGATGCAAAATAAATGTATTGACAATGTTATAAATCAGTCGTTCAAAAGAAGCAAATATATGTCTAAATATTATGCTATGAGTAGCTGCCTAAAGAGCAACCCTGACTTTAAAGAGGATAGGTAGGCTAGTGCCTAGAAGGCTAATCTCTTTTTAAGAAAGCAACACCATTCAAGACTGCGCAGTTTAACCTAAAATAAATGCAATGGCTTGGGTTAGAATGAGCTGAGTTAGATAGACTGACAAAGCCAAAAGGCTAATATTTAGTTGAGCTGACAAAGCCGAAAGGCAAAATAATCAGATAGGCTGATAAAGCCAATAGGCAAAATAATCAGATAGGCTGATAAAGCCAATAGGCAAAATAATCAGATAAGAGTATTACCACCTTGGAAGTTGAAGTTCTAGGCCCAGTCACACGGACGATCGATCGGGAACCCTCTATATGCAGTCATGCACTGATGCGCAGAGAGTTCAGATCCGCACCCTGGGCGAAGCTCTTTTATATGGTTAAATGCAGAACTTACACCCACGTCTGACACGAGATCTGACGCAGGCTACTTAACCGCCCGCTTTCAGTAACTGGAAAGTTTTATATAAAACCGAGAAGTGGTATCATGATGAAACAGAGCTTTTAGCAGATGGTCAGTGTTCTTGACCGCAAAAAGTAAACAAAGGATAACTTTTACCGTAAAAAATGCTCAGAATTAATATTTAATATATTAATTCTTGGTTTCGATGCCGCCTTCTCAGTTTCAGTTAAGCAAGCGCGGAAAGTTTCATAACTAAAAATATCGCAAATCTTGCTTGTGACACAGCCAGATGTACCAACAGATTGTCACGTAGGTGGGGGCCACTCTTATTCTCGTAACTGTGGAAATTTACAAGAGGGGGCTGATGTTGTCTCTCGGTGGATGGAACAGATCTCTGCTAGCAGATCAATGAGGCCTACGAGATCTGTTTTATTATTATTATAAAATGAGAGCAGGAGTCATTGGCTTTTTGGGCCTATACATTTGTATCTAGGAAGACATGCTTGGTCCTATGTACGATATGGTTATCTATGGAGCTGGGCTTGGGCCTATGTGAGATGCACTCCCAGGATGAAGGAAAGTGGACAACTTAAGACATTCTATCTGAGCCTGCCTGGTAGGGCCTATCTTAGGGGTATCATGTTCAGTGGGCAGTGCAAAATCAAAAATGGGTTTCTTGTTAGATGGTAAGATGGGGCCTTCGGGACCCTCCTTCATATCCCTGCTCTTGTTCATTTTTGAACACATCTCGGATAGAATACTTTGAAGGACCCTCAGGGGTCGGGTGCATGCTGAGTGGGTCATTAACGTAGGGGCACGCAGCCGGGGGTTGCAATTCTGATGGTAGGGTAACATATTCTCCATCATCATGGCTCAGTAACTGGTCATACTGGTGAGCGTTATGCTCCTCCCTCAAAGTGTACCTATGCGGTGGGACTGGGGGAGCTGAGGGTGTGTTGGGAGAAGCCTCAGGGGCAGCTAGTTCTATGAGTTGTATGTGGACCTGCCCATCCCCATCCCCAGGAACACGGTGCATGTCCTGATAGTCTGCATTGTGGTAAATTCCTGTTTTAACGTAATTTATCCCAACTGCTTTGATGCTACATCTGCTGACACACCTCATTATTACCTGTGCACCGCAACACATTAACATGATGACACAACAAATAGGTAACATAATTTTCAAGATAGCAGATAGCCATGAAGGCATCCAGTCCAAGTTAAACCAGCTCGTAATAGGGTCTGCATCGGCACCGCCCTCATCACGCATCTTTTTTCCCAAATTGTCCAAGTCCTCAATGGCCTTAGCGAGAGACCCGTTAGCGGCATCATTAGACGGTATGAAAGTACAGCAGCTCGATCCGATGGAAGCGCATACCCCTCCCTGCATAGCTGTGAGTTGATCTAGAACGTATCTATGCTCTAGAACCATAAGTCTTATTGGTCGTAATTCTTCCTGTATTGCGTTGAACCCATCTCGGGTGTTGTTGATCAGAGTCATTAGTTCATAGCGTGTGACCTGCAGCCACCGGGCATTAGCAGATGTTTGCCAGATGGGCCACAGGCCCCCAAAGAATTCCTGGGCGCCATTGAACAGGCGAAACTCGTCAGGAACTTCCTTAAAGGCGTCGTTAGCAAAATATTGAGCACTCCTTCGGTGCCGGTGAAGCAGGGTGACATCACCTGTCATGGGGTGTTCGAGCACTTGAGAAATGTTGGATGCCGGGACAACGAGATGCAGTTCATGCATGGTGACCATGGTGCATAGGCCCTTCCATTGAGGAGGCAACTGGGCGTAGATGCGTTCTCTGCAGGCCCAAAAGATGTCCATGAGGCCGGCGGTGCCGTCTTGGAGGTCCACATTAAAAACTGTTGTGTTACAGTTAGTGTTGCTGCCCACAAGGCGGGTACCGTTACCTAGGAAGCAAAGGAGAGGATTTTTTAGTTTATATACTTTCTTCCATTGGTAGGTGGTGTCCTTACTAAAGGTGTACCTTCTACTTTCTTGTGCCCAGACCCCTTTGCATTCATCCTCGATATCCCAATCGGTGTCCCCCTCCCAGTCCGTCGTTATAAAGGGTGCTCCTAAGGAAGCCGCTCTACAGGTCAGGTTGTGTGGACCGTGCCACTTATTGTTATAATAGATATTGGTCCGTAAACGCAACACAGGCCTGTATTTACAGAGGCTCTGGTCTATTAGTGGATGACATGTTGCCATCGGTGTTGTAAAGGTGAAGTAGCGTAAATAGGCAAAACTACGCTCCCAATGTTGTGTTAAGGAGTCAGATATGCTCATCCTATACAGCTCCTCCATGCCTTTGTCAAATGATTTTTTGTCAGTCACAATTCTGAACGTGACATACTCATAATCCCATGCCGTAGTGTTTACAAATGCAGTATCGAGACTGGCTGACAGAAGCTGAATCTGACCGTATATACGGCAAAGGAACAGGTGGAGGAGACACTTGGCTACTGGGGGTGGTACTTCTTTTGGGAAAATCATTTTGTCTGCGCCTACTGCATGAGGGATATGTGAGCACACGAAACATGCTTCTTTTGTTGCCTTTTTTCCTATTTTGGACATATGCCGGTACCACATGTTGTCTAACAGGGCATCATGGGCTCCATGATCCGGATCGAATTTGTCCGGACGTGTGGAATGGAAATCGGGCCTGGAATGAAGGTGTGCAATGTGAACCATTGTGTCCTGAAGAGCGGTGGGCCACTCTTGTGTAACCTCAGGTCTAGGTCTACGGGTCCTCCAGAACCTTGGTCTACCTCGTTTAAATCTACGGTTAGTGCGGGGAGGGGAACGGCAGGGCAACTGGGGACCTATTGTGAGATCCAGAACGCCAGCCCCTGGGGTAGTAGTACTGCTTGGGATCAGATCAGTAACTGTGGATGTGGGGTGTGTGCTAGTGTGTGCTGTATCAGCGGTACAAGGTGGGAGTGGCGGACTTTCGATCTTGTCTCTATCTGGTGGCACAACTGACTGTCCTGAAGATGGTGTGATAGCATCCGAAAGATAACACTGATCAGTAGTTGCAAGATAAAACATGTACCAATTGAGAACTGCCAAAGTCACTGTAGCAAAAACACAAAATACTAAGACAAGTGAAATACATAACTTTGCATCTCCATTAGCATTCTTGACTGTAAGTACGCGATGCTCATCGTCTTCTTCATCACAGGAGGATGGAAGGCCGCTGTCTTCATGGAGTGGTACTGATGGTATGTCCCGTCCCTCCTTTAGTCAATTGGCTGAGGTGGTGGTGCGGGGTCAAGGCGGACGTGGCTGCGATGGATCCATGCTTTTCTCTCAGCTATTCGCACTGCAGTTGGTGATGAGTCTATCACCTGGAAGGGACCTTCGAACTTAGGATCCTTCCAACGCCGGACGTTTTTCCGGACGAAGACCAGTGTCCCGGGACGGATTGGTGGGAGCTCAGGATCGGTGGGGCCCTTGTCTCTCCTCTTGGATACCTGGGTAGAAAGGAACTGCGCTGCGCTGGTTAGTTGGCACAGGTATTGATAAAGTTCTGCTCTAACTATCTATGGTGATGATTCACTATCTGTTTTAGGGCGTGTGGACGGAACTGTTACATTTATGGATCGTCCAGTGACAAGCTGATGGGGCGTGAGGTGGTGATCCGAACTTGGGGAGTTTCTTAGTGCAAAGAGTGCTATGGGTAGGCAATAAAGCCATTTCTTTCCTATTGTTGCGCTTATTTTGCTTATTTTATTTTTGAGCCGTTGAGGCGCTCACAAATGCCGTTGCTTTGTGGGTGATAAGCTGATATCAGTTTGTGTTTAATGCCTAGCATTGTGGTCAGGGAGGAAAAGATGGCGTTTGAAAAATGACTTCCGTTGTCGGACCGGATGGCGTCTGGAATGCCCCAGCGAGTAATGACATCACGGAGTAGGAATGTGGCAGCTGCCTTGGCATCGCAGTGGACGCAAGGTCCAGCTTCGATCCAGCGTGAAAATGGACACACTACTACAATGAGATAGCGGTAATTTTGGCAGCGGTCGATCATGTCGACATAGTCAATGTGTAGCTCTTTGAAGGGGCCAGATGGTCTAGGAATGGTGGAAGCAACTGTTTTGAGAGTGGGGTTTGGGGAATATTGTTGGCAAATGAGACATTTATTAACATACAATTGTATCTGTTCATAGGCATTGGGGATGAACCAGTCTGTTTGCAAGGTGGTGGACATGTTATCTCGGGTGACATGTGTTGGAAGGTGGAGTTGGTCTAATGCTACTTGTAGCAAAGCCTGTTGCATCACAGGTTTCCCTGTTACTGTCTGTACACGAAGTCGGCGGAGTCCTGTTGTACTCCCTTCTTCTTCCATAACTCTGGTGCACTTTCTTGCATTTCTCTAAGGTGTAACTGTGCAGTGTGATCATATTGCTGAGTTGTGTCAATGTCAAATGGTGTTGTGGATTGGGATGGTGTTTTTGGAATTCCTTCATTGCTATTGTCATGCTCTGTGGGAGGCAGTGTTTGGGAAAGTAAAATGGGGGCAAATGGTACCTCTGGTGTTGCGTGAAGTGGGGGCCTGTTGCTGGGGGCCTCTGGCTGCAGCCTTAGCTGCCCAATCTGCCAGGGCGTTACCTCTGGAGACAAAATCTTGGCCATTGGTGTGCGCTGCGCATTTGACTACGGCTACTTCAGCTGGTAGAGTAAGGGCCTCAATAAGTTCCTCTAGTAACGTTTTGTGAATGACAGGTGTACCATCTGATTTGAGGAAGCCGCGCCTCTTCCAGCGGAGGATGCTGGAGTGTGTAGTGGTAGTAACATATGCAGAATCGGAGTAAATTGTAATGCGGTCATCAGCTCCAATGTTCAGGGCAGCTATGAGGGCTACCAGTTCAGCTGCCTGTGCAGAATAATGTGATGGTAATGTAAGTTGCTGTACAATGTCTAGGGAATCAGAGGAATCATTCTGCTGTGCTTTAACTACTGCAGCTCCTGTGTACCTGACTCCTGTGTCTTGATCAATGGTAGAGGAGCCATCAACAAAATATACAGTACTGTTTGGCAAGGGAGCCTCTTTTGCTACTCCAGACTCATCTGGTGAATATGTGGCACAATCATGGGTGTCATCATCTGAGGTGGCTATTGGATGGGCAAAAAATGTGGCAGGGTTTCCGGTATGGCATTTTACAATCTTCAGAGAAGGTAGTGACAGTATGACTTCGTAACCTGACACTCTTTGTGTTGTTAAAGTTGTCTTGGCTTTTTGTATTATTGCAAAGACGGCATGTTCGGTGTACATAGTCAGTGGGGAACCCATTACAATGGGGGTAGTTTTCTCAACAGCAAATGCTGCGGCAGCAAGGGCCTGCTCGCAGGGGTAATGACCTTTCATGACAGCGTCCAGCATGCCGCTGAAGTAGGCAATGGGCTTATGGCCCATGGGGTATTTCTGAGTGAGTACTGCCGTCATGACTAAACCATCACAGTGAGTGAATAGGTAGAATTCTTTTGTGTAATCAGGTGATCCTAACACTGGTGCATTTGTTATCTCATCTTTGAGCTGGGTGTAGGCTGTTCTCATTTCAGGTGTCCACTCAATTTTATTGTGTCTGTCTTTGCCCATTTTCACAGCTTTCAGCAATGGGGCAGTTATTGTTGCAAAATCAAAGACCCATTGACGGACATAGTTAACCAGGCCGAGGAATTTTTGCATGTCTTTAAATGTTTGAGGTTCAGGAGTGCCTTTTATCGCCTCAACTCGACCTGGAGTGACTCGTCTGCCTGATGCAGACAGTAGCTGACCTAGATAGTGTACCTCTTTCTGACAGTACTGTAACTTCTGTTTGTCAACTTTATATCCCCTTTGTGCTAGCGTAGTAAGTAAGAAGATGGTGTCTTTTCTGCATTGTTGTTCTGTGGGGCTGCAAAGCAGTATGTCATCGACATATTGCAGTAAGGTGCTGTCACATTGGAAATTGGACAGGTCTTCTTTGACAACCCTGTTGAAGAAGCTAGGGGACTCACAGTACCCTTGGGCTAATCTTCGGTATGTTAATTGCACATTTCTGAATGAGAAAGCCAATAGGTATTGGCTGTCTGGGTGTAGGGGAATGCTGAAAAAAGCATTTTTCAGGTCGATGACAGAAAAGTACTGTGCATCGGGGGGGGACATTCGTGAGAATGACAGAGGGGTCTGGGACAATGGGGAACTCGGGTACGACTATGTTGTTAACGGGGCGCATATCATGAACTAGACGCCATTGATTAGTCTTCCCTTTCCGCGCAGGGAAAAGGGCCGTATTACAAGGAGAGATACAAGGATATATTACTCCTTGATCCAGCAATGCTTGTATGGTAGGGGCAATGCCCTCTTCCGCTGCCTTGGACAAGGGATACTGTTTTATTCTGGGCAGGATAGCGCCTTGTTTAAGAGTTATCTTGAATGGCGCGGCAGAGCTAATAAGGCCTACATCGTTTGGGCCTGTTGTCCAAAGATGTGCAGGTACTTGAGCCAGATCTGCCTCTCGGGCAGAGTCATAGCTAGGGGTGACTGTTGGTGTCCTAATCTCCACTGTGACTGAGATAGGCACATTGTTTTGATAGATAATCTCTGTCTTGGAGTGGTCTTCAGGGGATCCAAACAACTGGGCATCTGAAATGTCTCTTACCAACCCTGTAGGCTCAATAAAAACGACACAAGCCCAAGTATGAGCGTTGTCATCGCATGCCAGAAATGCGCCGTAGGTTGGTGTTACCTCAAGGGCGCAGATGTCAAATGTCAAGTGTTTGTCTAATAACTGTGAGACTGGTACTTGGGGTCTGAAAAGGAACTCTTTTGGTAACTGAACAGTGCGGCCTTGTAATTCGGGAGTGGTGGCAACAATAGTGTGGACAGCTGCAGAGAAGGCGTGCTCATCCACTGGGCATGCTCTGACCTGACTATCTAAGGAAGACTGTGCAGTAACTGCTATTATCCTAGTTAGTGGGGTACCTGGTATGGAGCAAATCATTGTTCCGTTGTCATCAAAGTGGATGGTCATGTTTAGTTTGGCCATGAGGTCACGTCCTAAAAGATTGACTGGGGACCTGGGTGAATAGAGCAGAGGCTGCTCCACTACATGGCCTCCTATCTCCATTGATACTGGCTTGGTGAAGGGGACCCTTGCTATTGCCCCACAAAATCCCTGTGTGTCCGCTGTTTTGTTAGAAATGGGCAGAGGGCCACCTGTAATGCAGGAATATGTGGCACCTGTGTCAACAAGAAAACTATATGTTTTGTTATTTATCACAACACTTGCAATAGGGTCCTCTTCAGTATTGCTTGTGCAGGACAAAATTGGGCACACAAGAGTTGTCTGTGGGCTGTCCTAGCCAGTGTATCCTCCAGCCTGAAATTGCTGGATGGTGCCCTGGGTAAAGGGGTTGCTGGAGGCAACAATCGTTCCTCCTAGAGGGACATTGTTTTGTGTTTGGGGGACCACCTGATAAGCAGGTAGTTGCTGTGGCTGTAGCTGTTGAATTGGAACCTGTATTTGTTGGACTGCTGGCTGAACCTGGGCCATTATGGGCGCTTGGAGCTGCACTTGTTGCTGCTGTGCTGGTTGTGCATAAGAGTATAGTATTTGGGGCTGTTGAAGGTGTTGTTGCGTGCGCTGCTGTTGTTGGAATGGTGCTTGTGCTTGGTAGCCAGGACGTATATATTGCTGACCCATATCACGCTTTTTACTGTTGCAATCTCTCTGTATGTGGCCTGGTTTCTGGCAATAGTAGCAGATGATCGGTGGTGTCCCTTGTCCTGGCTGTTGTGGAAACCTTTGTTGTCCCATCCCTCGCCCTCTTCCTTGTCCACCCGTGTTCCAGTTCATATTTTGTCTGTTATTGTAATAGGGCTGTGTGTTGGTGCTGTAAGCAGGTGGTGCTGGCATGTATTGTACCATTGGCTGTGGTTGCGGCTGGACATACTGTATGTCAGGTTGGGGTTGAGCTTGTATGTACTGTACTGCAGGTGGTGCTTGAACCTGCTGTGGGGCAGGTTGGGCGTTGCCTGTAAGAGCATTCATGGCAGCCTGGGGGAAGGATGTTACTGCTGTCATTTGAGTGACCGGTGCTGCAAGCATGACTGTGTCAACATTGTCTTTTTTCTTATTAAGTTTCTGCTGTACCAACTTGGCAGCGGCATTCTCTATTGCCAGCTGTCTAATCTTCTCTTGTTCCTGTCTCTTTTTGCAGTAATGTATAATGTGGTCTTGTATTTCAGCCCATGGCTTACATTCCATTGCTACAATGCCATCTAATTTTTCCTGCACTTCAGTGGGTAAACCTTTCTTTATTGTGTGGTAGAATAATCTCCCATACCCTCCAGCTGCGTCCCATCGTTGCCCTAACTCCTGGTGCCATTTTTCTTTCATTCTGGAAAGATAGTTGGCAGGGTCTTCATTTGGTTGCATGGTCTGTGACAACAGAGCCCCAATATCGGGAACATCAGGGAATTTCCTGTGCAACTCAGTCCATGCTAGTGTTCTAATCTCATTAAAGGAAACACCATCATGTTTGGTGTTTGTTTTTGTAAGATTGGCATGGACACGTGTGAAGAGATCTTCTGCGTCTTCTCCCATGAGGGAGATCAGCAGGCTTTTTACATCTCCTAAAGCTATGTTGTTACCTGTGGTGCAATTTTCAAAAGCTGCAATCCATTTTCCCGCACCCTCAGTGAGGGGTGGGAGTTGCTTTTTGACATTTTCTTTGTCTAATGTAGACCATGGGATGTAGATGGGATCAGTGACATTTTTGTAGAGCAGTGGCATCTGGCGCATGACCCCAGGGCGTTGCGCTGTGGGTCCTGTATAGTCATGCTGGCGAGCATATTTTTGCCAGACTTTCAGGCTCTCCCTCATGTAGTCATAGTCCCAATCCTCATCTCCTTGTCCTTTGAGGACACATTCAACTGCTGTTGCCATGTACTGAGGTTCAAAAGAGCCTTCTCTAGACCAAGGGAGCATTTGCGGCGCTAAGGGCTCTGACCAGCCTGCCAAGTCGTCTGAAAAGGGGTTAACTGCATAATCTGAACCTTCCCCTAATGTTACTATCTCATTGGGAGTGAGATCATTGCTTGTTTGTGGTGGACATGGTCTGCTGAGACTTATGTTGTGTCTATTTTTCATCCTAACGGTGCGCAAGGAAGCAGAGCCCGAGACGTCATATAGTATGTCGTCTGGGCGTCCATGTGTCCCCAAGACTTTAAGTTTCTGTGCTTCGGTGGTCCTGACCTTCCTTCTTACCACTCTGTCTTGTTCCTGTGGGAGTCCACAATATATTGGGATCTCACCAAACATTGGATTGTGGCCTTCTAGCACCCGTGGTGGTGTCTTCTCCCGCCCTAATGCTGTTGGGGACTGGTGGGCTTGGTGTGTGTTGGTGACTGTTTGTGTTATTCCAGAGGCGGCAGCGTCATAGCGGTAGGGGTGCTCATTAGGGAGATATTGTACATTCCCTTCCCCATTCCTACTGATAATTGTCTGTGGGTGGTGTTGCACGAGGTGGTGCAGCGTGGGAGAGGGTGGTGCTGGAGAGTTGACCTTATGGATCATGTCCGTAATGCTTTTGTTCATGTTCTCTAATTTAAATGACAAGCATCTAATTGTGTTTATTTGTGCTGCGTGGCAAGGTGATTGATGCGTGGGTGGCTGTTCCTCGTCAAGGTGCTGTGGTGATATACTTTCCAGGCTAGTGCTTCTGCTCAAGTCTGCATTTTGTCTGTAATTGCCATATGAGGAGGGAAGACCTGCGAGGGGAACACACTGTCCCTCCGTCATGCACAGCAATGGTGGGTCAGGGAGCTTGATGAGCCGCCGCTGGTCTGTCATAAGGGCAGATCCTGGTACCTCACCAGAGGGTGCAGTAGCCATGAAAGGCATGCTAGTTTGTGGTTGGAGGTGTGAACTAGGGAACAGGTGCGTGGCAGAGTCAAGGAAGGGGTTAGTACCAGAAGCTTGTTGATTGCCGATGTCACGGACGACAATGACAGGTGAGCGCAAGTGACGAGATGATGCTTGAGAGACAGAGTAAGAGTCTTCCTCATCCTCTTCACCTGGGCGTGGGTGTGCAGTATTGACTGTTGGTGTAAATTTTAGTGATAGTTGCGCATCTATGAAGCCTGGGATACCCGATACTGCTGTCTCCCTTACTGTACCGTTGGGGAGAGGCATGTGTACGCTGCGCAGGTCTGTCAGGTTGGGGTATACATCACTGGGGGGCATGGGTGGGGTCGGTAGTCCGTCCACATGGTGGTACGGGTGACTGGGGGATGTGTGTGAAGTCTGGAATTCCTCAATCTGTGCAATGAGTAACTCTGGTGCGAGGTGTGGTGAGGAAGAGGCATCATTGGGTAGTGGTTGGGAACCAGCAGCCGGAGAATCATTAGTGGTGACTGGTAGCTCCGGTTGTTCTTTGTGAGTGCGTTCGGTATACATACCGCTGAAGTGGTAAGGCGGTGGGGGCGGAGCATTGGGTATAGCTGGGTGTGTGGAGTCAGAGTGTGTTTGAGCCTTGTCTTTGAAGATGCGCCACAGATCTAAAGTAGCCTTTCTCTTCTGTAACTTAGTGCCAGAGTACTTGGTGTCTAGAAAGGTGGTGGCATGCTCTAGTATGATTGGATCAAAGCTTCCCTCTGAGGGCCAAGGATGACTCATTTTGACCGTACGCTTGTGTAGCTCACGGCAGTGCTTTAGTATATGGTGCTCTTGGCCTCCGAATGTTTTTAAAACATGTTGGAGTGGAGTGGCCATGTTGGTGTGTCTAACACGGGGCGCTCTAGGCAAAGCCTGAACTACAGGAGAGCATTTTCTCAGGTGCTAGGGACAATGTCTCTGATGAGTTCTTGCTCTACTGCCTGAATGACAATATCATACACCCCGTCCTGCAAGTCTCGCTCTTGTGCTAGAGTATAAAGAGGGAAGCGAAGCAAGCTTCAGCAATATAACTTTGGAGAGGGTGCCTTGGCCATGTGCTAGATAATATGGCAGTGAGTAGCGCTCCAGGGGGATGTATGATAAAAAAGATGTGAAAGTGGGTAGACGTTTTGTACACTGTAGAGCTCACTATGCCATTCATGAGTGTTATTTTAAAGCACAATGCTTTGAAGGTGAATGTTGCTTGTTTGGAAAGGAATGTAATTAGGTGGCAGAAGAGTGTTCAGTGGCAGGAGAGTGTTCAGTGGCAGGAGATTGTTCAGTGGCAGGAGAGTGTTCAGTGGCAGGAGAGTGTTCAGTGGCAGGAGATTGTTCAGTGGCAGGAGATTGTTCAGTGGCAGGAGATTGTTCAGTGGCAGGAGATTGTTCAGTGGCAGGAGAGTGGGGGGGATGGCGTCATTTATCAATTCCTCTCCTATGGCGCTACTGATAATGTGATATAATGCTTTTCTTAAGTCCAGTTCCTGTGGTCCGGTGTATATTCCGTCAGGGGAGAAGTCAGGGAATTGGAGCTGGTTACGAGAGAGACAAGCAATTACTTTGCTTTGTAGCGGGTTGCGTGGATAAGTTGTAACTAGTGTGGTAGGTATCTCCAAACCTGGCGATATTAGGCGAATGCGTATGTAAATGCAATCCGATGTTTTATGAACAGAGGTACCTATAATCCTGTTCATGGGGACCAGTAATTGTTGGGGGACTGGAGTTTTCCCTAAAATGTCTGTGCTTGCAATGTTTTTGTTCTTTGGCTTTAGTGACAATGGGATGCGGAAGGTGCGGAAAGGACGGTGCTAGTGAAAGCGTTATCTGCTGTGCCTGGGTATAGTCAACCCCTAAAACTTGAAATATAGTGAGAAGGACAGTGCTTGCTAAGGGTGTAACGTGACAAAAGGAGGATGGGTGCCCAGTAGAAAGACCCACAACGTTATTATTAACGAGATATACAAAAATAAGAGAAGCTGTACTGTCAGGAGACGGGGCACTCATTCCCTACAGTGACTGAAAATGAGGATGTCTGGTGCAGAGTCCTCTAAATCCACTGAATAGTCCTGCAGGAGTGCCACGAGGAATGGGGACTCGTTAGCAGGAGACAGTGGTTGATGGAGAGCAATAGTAAGTGCTGATGCTGATACCGTGGGGGAAGCAGGGGCGGGAAGGTTAGGGAGTGTTGCCTCTTCAGAGGATGCCGTGGACTGCGCAGAGTCAGTATTGGACTCGCCGTCTATGGCAACGATAGTGGGAGAATTAGCAAAAGAAACAGAAGACCCTAAAGAGGGTGGGGAGCGCGAAGATGAATTAGAGGAGTGGGCAGGCCACAGAAGATCCGGGCGGGTGGTGTCTGGTGGTTGGGAAGAAGCGGTGCCTGGGGGAGGTAAGTCTATGAGAGACAAGAGTGAAAGGCGGAGTTCGGTAGTGGGTGTAAAGTCAACCTCTAAGATGTCCCAAGTAGTTGCAAGAACGTCGCTTTGATGGCGCGTGAGGGGGATAAAGCGATCAAGACTGGTGTGGTATACCCCCGTGGCAGTACCACGTACTGAATGAATGAGGAGATTAATAATTTGCGGGGGGTCAGGGGACATAACGGGGGGTTGCTTAAGGGGACGGACAAGAGGAATGGAGATACACCTCCACCCCCCCTTGGCTACCAATTGGCGTAGACAAGTGGTAGGCAAAAAAAGTGTGAGAGACAGAGAAAAAGAGGTGCAATAAATGTGCAAAGTGTAGTGAAGAAAAGTGCAACTACTTAGCGGGATTGCGGCTATTGTTTAAAAGCAAGGCAATCCAGACAACAGCTACCTAGCACAGTTGCCGTTAATTGATGAAAGGTGGGGGGCAACTGAGTCAACAATAATAACTAGCAGACTGCCACTCGGCTAAGTGAGTGTGGAGCTGGCAGTTCAGCAACAGATGTGGAGTGCGGGGAGAAAACTGTGGTGGGACAGCAGGGCTAATAAATGTTTAAGAAAACGAAGCACAAAAAACAGACACCATAGACAACAAATAAACAATAATTAAATAAATGAAATGCATTTCAAAAAATAATAATGAGAAAAATAACAATGTTTAGTTAGAGACCAGGCTGGGAAGACAGAGAAAGGAGGGGGGAGGTGACTACAGTGAAGCTGGGATGCTTACTTCCTCGTTGTGCGAAGGCAGAGAACAGAAGAAGGCGGGGGTATGTCTGACTGGGCCACAGACTTCGAAGTAGTTTGTTCCTCTTTTCGGAGAGGCGCAGCTAACAAGGGAGAAAGGCGCCGTTGAGAGAGCGAGATAAATTTGAGAGATAAAAAGAGAAAAGCACCCAAGCCATGTAAAAGTGAATCAGAGAGGGACGAACTATAGAGTGCGAAGAATGAGTGTGTGAATACACATGAAAGAACCCTGACGAAAGAGGGGCGCATGGACGCCTGAAAAGAAATTGAATGGCATTGCAGGGCGGGAAGGAGGAAAGAAAATGACAATGTATGAAGAAAGTGTGAGGAAAAAGAACAGGAAGAGCAACTGAAAGAGAAGGAAGTGAAGGAGAGAAAGCACAAGAAAACAAGATATTCAGTGAAAGACTACAGAAGATGAAACATAAAAGGTGAAAACTTAATAATACAAAATGTAAATAAGAATACAAAATGGCGGCAAGAGCATGCAAAATGGCGCCGGGACACACCCTAAAATTAAAAAAAAAACACTACAGACATGCGTGCCACTTGTGCACCGTGTCAAGAGCGCAACAGCCCACAGCTGGGCAATATAAACTGTTCGGTAAGAAAGGGCATTGAGAAAAAGGTGCGTCAAATATTAAATGCGCGTCAAATATTAAAGCATGAGAAAGCTGCAAACGCATGTGTGCACCATGCCAGAATTCGGCCACGTACAACTGGCCAGGACTCAAACCTCAAGCATCACTGAGCATGTCAAACTTTAAAAAGGCACAAGTGGCAAAATATGTAAACATGAAAACCTGCAAACGCATGTGTGCACCATGCCAGAATTCGACCAACCAGGTACAAACAGGTGGTCAGGACTCAAACCTTAAGCATCACGGAGCATATCCAAGTGAGAAGACAAAGATAAGAACTGAAAAAGAAAACGGCAATGAAAGTGAAAGCACAAGAAGATGCAAATAGAAAGAAACCACGACGAAATTAATGACAGCAGAGGGGACAGCACCAAAGAGCTTCGGGAAGATGTGACCAGCCACAAAGAGGACGTCGTGGCATGTCAGTCAAGCACAGGTGGGCAAAGGAGCACACACAAGGGAGACCCCGGATGGCAAATGCAGGCCGACCCACCGCCCCACACACGCCACAACCTGAGGCAAATGCAAGGAAAAAAGTAAAAAGATCCCTGACTTACCCCAGTGGACGTGGGGAGAGGAGAGCCTGAGAGACAGCCAGACAGGTGTAACCCCAGCATGCGTCCCAAGACCGCACCGTAGGTGACCCGCCTAACGAGACCTGGATATTCGTGGTCGCCAGCTGATTGAGGGTAGTATTTTGGTGGCCACACCCTTCTGCTTACCGACTCCAGAGAGCCTGACCCCTGTTCTGCTCGTTCACTTGGAAAGAAGAAACCACGATGTAAAATACAGTGACTTTTTATTTAAGCAGTTCAAAAGCATAGAAACAGTTCGATTAAAATGTTGCCCATGAACACATGAGCAGGATGCAAAATAAATGTATTGACAATGTTATAAATCAGTCGTTCAAAAGAAGCAAATATATGTCTAAATATTATGCTATGGGTAGCTGCCTAAAGAGCAACCCTGACTTTAAAGAGGATAGGTAGGCTAGTGCCTAGAAGGCTAATCTCTTTTTAAGAAAGCAACACCATTCAAGACTGCGCAGTTTAACCTAAAATAAATGCAATGGCTTGGGTTAGAATGAGCTGAGTTAGATAGACTGACAAAGCCAAAAGGCTAATATTTAGTTGAGCTGACAAAGCCGAAAGGCAAAATAATCAGATAGGCTGATAAAGCCAATAGGCAAAATAATCAGATAGGCTGATAAAGCCAATAGGCAAAATAATCAGATAAGAGTGTTACCACCTTGGAAGTTGAAGTTCTAGGCCCAGTCACACGGACGATCGATCGGGAACCCTCTATATGCAGTCATGCACTGATGCGCAGAGAGTTCAGAGCCGCACCCTGGGCTAAGCTCTTTTATATGGTTAAATGCAGAACTTACACCCACGTCTGACACGAGATCTGACGCAGGCCACTTAACCGCCCGCTTACAGTAACTGGAAAGTTTTATATAAAACCGAGAAGTGGTATCATGATGAAACAGAGCTTTTAGCAGATGGTCAGTGTTCTTGACCGCAAAAAGTAAACAAAGGATAACTCTTACCGTAAAAAATGCTCAGAATTAATATTTAATATATTAATTCTTGGTCACGTTGCCGCCTTCTCAGTTTCAGTTAAGCAAACGCAGAAAGTTTCAAAACTAAAAATATCGCAAATCTTGCTTGTGACACTGCCAGATGTACCAACAGATTGTCACGTAGGTGGGGGCCACTCTTATTCTCGTAACTGTGGAAATTTACAAGAGGGGGCTGATGTTGTCTCTCGGTGGATGGAACAGATCTCTGCTAGCAGATCAATGAGGCCTACGAGATCTGTTTTATTATTATTATAAAATGAGAGCAGGAGTCATTGGCTTTTTGGGCCTATACATTTGTATCTAGGAAGACATGCTTGGTCCTATGTACGATATGGTTATCTATGGAGCTGGGCTTGGGCCTATGTGAGATGCACTCCCAGGATGAAGGAAAGTGGACAACTTAAGACATTCTATCTGAGCCTGCCTGGTAGGGCCTATCTTAGGGGTATCATGTTCAGTGGGCAGTGTAAAATCAAAAATGGGTTTCTTGTTAGATGGTAAGATGGGGCCTTCGGGACCCTCCTTCAACAGGATGGACAAGTTCAAATTATGCCTAGAAATGAAGGAGTTCATGCGCAAGCTTAAATTGCGAGAGTTCTTTGCGAACCGAAAGGAAACAGAGATAACAGTGGAGCAAACATCTGACACTGGATTGCGAAACAAATCTACTTTCACCCCTTCGGACTCCACGATACCAGTCGAGTTGCTCGCTTTTGAAAAAGCAGTAATGGAGGAATTGACAAACTTGCCAAGTGAGGGAAAAAGGACATTCCAGAATACCACACAATTGGAAAAAGAAGCATTACAACAATTGGCCGACAACACCGACCTGGTCATAAAACCAGCGGATAAGGGAGGTGCCATTGTTATTCAAACGAAACACAATTATGATATCGAGTGTATGAAACTCCTAGAAGACCGCAGAAATTATGAAATCCTCCGCGATGACCCAACAGACGAGACGCGGGTACGGATTATGGTGATGGTGGAGGAAGCCATGGCTCACGATTGGGTGTCGAGAAAGGAGGCAGAATTCCTCATACAAAAATCTCCTAAGACACCCTACTTCTACACCATCCCGAAAATCCATAAGGATGTGGCAAACCCCCCCGGCCGTCCAATTATTTCTGGTATTGGCTCTATATTAGAACCCCTTTCCAAGTTTTCTGACGCATTCCTACGGCCTTTAGTTCAGAAAACCCATACCTATTTAAAAGATACCAAGGCCGTACTACAACTTATCGAGGACCTCCCTTTGATCCAGCACAACACCTTCTCTTGGGACTCGATGTCGAAAGCCTATATACGAGCTTACCCCATGACGAAACACTAGACATCATAGAGGAAGTATTGTTCACCACAACATGGGATTACCAAACACCTCAGTAATGTGGTTATGGAATGTATTTCACTGGTCCTTAAAAACAACTTCTTTTTGTATGAAGGGGTACATTACCTACAGAAACACGGGACCAGCATGGGGAGCACTTTTGCCCCCAGTCTGGCTGGTCTCTATGTCCACCATTTAGAAACTAACAAGATACTACACCATCATAACCCGTTCAACAACAACATCATTGTCTGGAAACGGTACATTGACGATATCCTTGTTATATGGAGAGGTGACGCTGGATCTATTGGAGCTTTCATGGTATGGCTTAATGAACAAAACACATTCTTAAAGTTCACCCATACATTTTCCAACACAAATCTGGTGTTCCTTGACTTGAACATCTATTCTGACCGGGGTAAGCTCAAGACTACCACCCATTTCAAACCAACAGCGAAAAATTGCCTATTATCATACAACAGTTTCCATCCCAGGCACCTTCGGGACAACCTCCCTTATGGACAGTTCCTCCGCCTCCGGAGGAACTGTTCAGAGCTCAAGGATTTCAGACAACAAGCCTCCGACTTGGAAAACAAACTATTGAAACGCAATTATCCAGAACGGATTGTAAAGAAAGGTTACAAGCGGGCTAGGAATAATAACAGAGAAGCTCTGTTAGAAAACCATGCTCCCAAGGAACAGGAAACCAGACCTATATGCGTTACCACTTTTAACACTCACTCAAATGAAGTGTCTAAACCAGTAAATAAGCACTGGAGAATTCTCAATTGCGGTAATCTCAACTTTCCCAAACCTATGTTCTCCCATAAAAGGGGTAGGAACCTGAAGGACATCTTGGTCCATACCAGACCAAGGGTCAGATTTGAGAGGAGTCTGGCTACCACTACCCTCCCACCACTACAGGGTCATTACCCATGTGGTAACTGTAGCGCGTGTACTCTCACTAAGAAAAGTAAAAACATAACCTTCATGAATGGCTCAGTCTGGGAACAAAGAGGCTTTACAAATTGCAATAGCAGGAACGTGATATATATGATCACATGTCCGTGCAGAAAAGAATATATCGGCATGACTTCGAGGCCAATTAAGATCCGCATTGGCGAGCACAAGAGCAATGTGCGCTGCAAAAAAAGCACCACGAAGATGGCAAATCACTATCTCACTATGCCACACGATGTGGTTGATTTGAAATGGACTGTGATTGAACAACTTCACAACGAGAGCAACCTGCTGGAAAAGGAACAACGTTGGGTGTTTCGTCTGGGCACCCATCTGACTGGTTTGAACGATGACATTCCCTGGGCTCAATTAACCTAGACCGTAGATCTCCACTAGGATACTGATAATTAACTTTACCAGCGTGCATCTCTACATCTCTCTGTAGGCACCTAATTTTGAAACTCCTCCCTTACCGCATCCAGTGCAATCTGATGTTATATATTGGGATGTTTTTCAATTTCTTCTTTTTCTCCTGTGGTAGTTCGGTGTCCCTTAAGAACAAGATCACCTATGCTTGAACATGAGTAAATACAGGCAGTGCGCTAATGTCGGGATCATGTTCACCCGATGAGTATTATATATTTACTCTTTAATCAATTGGGCATTTAATTATTACACTACCCCTAACCCGCATCTAGTGTAATCTGATGTAAAGCCGTGGGTTTATTTTCCATGCTTAGTGGTTAATTTCCTATAGAATGGGAACATAGTATTAAACATAATTAGCGCTCCATTGTTAAAGTACATTTTACATCTTATATTTATATTTTTGTTCATTTCTCAAGATTTGTCCGCGCCACCCTGCCTGTTTGAATAAACCCTGAGACCATTCGTCCCACGTCCGGCATCTTTCACAACCGGTTCCGGTTGTGTTTCAACCTGAAGGGGTTAGCGTACTAGCGTTAGAGTCACTTCTGCTAAGAACCCTTTAGCGCTCTAGTCTGTGAGATTTCGCTAACTATCAGCGTCGACTTTGGCACAGGTGCCCCATGTTGTACAGTTATTGACTGCCACTATAGTGCATTTCATATTTGTGCTTATATCTCAAGATTTGTCCGCGCCACTCCGTCTGTTTGAATAAAACCCTGAGATCATTCACTTTACTATGTACACGTTGTGTTCGGCATCTTTAACAACCATTTCCGGTTGTATTTCAACCTGAATGGGTCAGCGTACTAGCGTTAGAGTCACTTCCACTTAGAACTCTTTAGCGCTCCAGTCTGCGAGATTTCGCTACCTATCAGCAGTGACTTTGGCACAGGTGCCCCATGTTGTACACTGATTGATTGCCATTTAAATAGAGCCTCCCCCGCGGTCTCATTCACACAACGGAGCCGCGGGATGGCGTTTTCAGAAGCGAGGAGCTGTTGACCTTTACGTGAGTACGGCATAGCCGTGTAGGGAACCAGTAACGCTGGAGTCTTCCAAATGAACACGCTTACCTGGCGTTCGCTATACTCAATTTCCTGTGAACAAACAGTTCTCTTCCCATTTTTTCTTTTTTCTTCTTTCTCCTTTCCTTTTTCAAATGGCAGATGTGGCAACACCCTTCCCAACCATTAAAAGGCTCATGGAGCATTATCTCCTGCTTTCTCTAGTATGTATCTTCACTGTATAAGTGTACTTTGAATATATATTCACAGTGACATTGAATCCTAAATATAGAGAGTGTGTTTTCTGTTTTTTGTATGTGTGTCTTGTTTTTTGTCCCTTTTATTCTTACAGGTCACGGCACTTGGTTAAAATTACAAACTAAGGCTAAGGACACCACAGTCACTTTGTAACGCTTTGTATTCTCAGGCTAATCGTGTTTGCGCATTGGGAGGCGCACTTGTATGAACTAACTGTGCTCTCTCTTTTCAGGCTTACATTTCAGAAATACTGAGTGAGCTCATATTTTACCATTATTTTTTGGGTACTGTATATTGTGCACTCAATTTTTAAATATAACACATATTTATTGATAGCAATATAGTGAGTACTGAAGGGATCATTCCAGTCCTGATGAAGAAGCCTTGTTGCTTCGAAACATGTTGACACAACCAGGAGTATCCGCACATTATACGCAGGACATCTCCGAACCACCTTTTTAATAGCACCAGCCTCTATGACCTATTAAAATTCTTAAGTCCATGAGGCCAGGTCCTTTTTAACTCACTGTTTTGTATTCACCCCCGACCCTTCCTCTCACTACCTTCACACCACACATAGCACTACAAATATCAGTGCTCCCGCGTAGTCGCTGGTCGTAGCACGTCCCGTCCCGCAGCGGGGCGGGAAGACCCCAATGATGAATCATGACACCAAGGGCCCTTTTGGTGTGTGAGGGGTATTTAAGCAAACATTGTGTGTTTTCTACCAAGATCTGAAACACATCTCCTTGTTACAACCTCCTTGAGGTGGATCTCTCTTTTTGTTATATATGTTTATCTGAGGAGGACGTATCCACCTCCAGCACCCATGAGGTGTACCTCTTCACTCCCTACTTTTGGTTTTTGTAGCTACCTTGACAGCGCGCAGCTGTGGGAGTAATCCAGTAATCCTGGCCTTTGGGTAATAACGGTCAGTGTACCGTTTACCCCATTCCCTGTCTCCTTCTATTATCGGAAGGGCGACATTATATAGTTTCTATCCATACAAACACACACTTTTTTCAAAAACACACGCTCAATTTTTTCTCTGAGATTCACAACATGGCAGAGACAGCAGGCCTCACCTTTGATGAGGGTGAAATTGACAGAATCCTGGCAGCCCTCAATCCTTTCGAGGGACTGAGTAGCACCGACCCGGGTCCAGACAATGCGGACTGGGATGAGTTGGCAAGCCTGAGGAGAACACAGATAAAAACAGCTTTGCATGGCCTTCTAATGACAGAATACCTCAGGGCCAACGCGGCACCTCAAGGCCTAATAGTTCGGAACGAACCATTCATATTCCAGCACGACAAATCATTTAAAAAGATTGGTCCTTAATATCATGGCACTGCACAAGGGATTGGCTGGTCCTCATAATCAAGACAGCCACCCGATTGGCTCAAGAACTTAAGATCGATATACAAAAACTTGAGGTCCAGCTCAAAACCTATCAATCAACCGCCGTTTTGAAGAAGAGATTGGAGGAACTCAACCAGCAGATGAGTGAATACGAGATCTCATTGAAACAGAGCAAGTACAAAAAATTGAAAAAGGATACTACAGCTTTCAGCCACGAACGCGTCTACCCGTACATAAGAGATGACTACGTGACTAAGAAAACTCATAGTGAACAGGGTTCGGACAGTGATTTATCTGATGCAAGCTCCAACGATTCACATTCGAGTCGGGGTAGCAACAAAAGAAACCAGAGAGGAGGAACTCAGTACCAGAGACCCTACAGACCAAGAGGAAGGGGCAGGGACCATTTCCAGGGACCACCGAACTATGCGTACTACCCCTATGGTCCACCGCCCATGGTAGGACCATTCCAACAATGGAACCCACAACCACAAGAATTTAACTACTATGGACCACCTCCTTTTTTAGGATCACGCCCCGGGCCACCGAGAGGAAGGAACCGGAGAGGCAACCAGGTCCATTGGAGTCACGAGCCGGGCGATGTGGCGAGAGTCTCAACAAGGAGTATGACAGCAACAGAGAATCAACCGTCAACCAGCAGGAAGGGAAACTAGTGGTTAACCTAACGGAATATACCCTTACAGAGCCCCAGAAACACGTCCTGGAAAAGGGCCTGGGCTTTGTCCCTACGAACAGGATGGACAAGTTCAAATTATGCCTAGAAATGAAGGAGTTCATGCGCAAGCTTAATTTGCGGCTTTCTTTGCGAACCGAAATGAAACAGAGATAACAGTGGAGCAAACATCTGACACTGGATTGCGAAACAAATCTACTTTCACCCCTTCGGACTCCACGATACCAGTCGAGTTGCTCGCTTTTGAAAAAGCAGTAATGGAGGAATTGACAAACTTGCCAAGTGAGGGAAAAATGACATTCCAGAATACCACACGATTGGAAAAAGAAGCATTACAACAATTGGCCGACAACACCGACCTGGTCATAAAACCAGCGGATAAGGGAGGTGCCATTGTTATTCAAACGAAACACAATTATGATATCGAGTGTATGAAACTCCTAGAAGACCGCAGAAATTATGAAATCCTCCGCGATGACCCAACAGAAGAGACGCGGGTACGGATTATGGTGATGGTGGAGGAAGCCATGGCTCACGATTGGGTGTCGAGAAAGGAGGCAGAATTCCTCATACAAAAATCTCCTAAGACACCCTACTTCTACACCATCCCGAAAATCCATAAGGATGTGGCATACCCCCGGCCGTCCAATTGTTTCTGGTATTGGCTCTATATTAGAACCCCTTTCCAAGTTTTCTGACGCATTCCTACGGCCTTTAGTTCAGAAAACCCATACCTATTTAAAAGATACCAAGGCCGTACTACAACTTATCGAGGACCTCCCTTTTGATCCAGCACAACACCTTCTCTTGGGACTCGATGTCGAAAGCCTATATACGAGCTTACCCCATGACGAAACACTAGACATCATAGAGGAAGTATTGTTCACCACAACATGGGATTACCAAACACCTCGTAATGTGGTTATGGAATGTATTTCACTGGTCCTTAAAAACAACTTCTTTTTGTATGAAGGGGTACATTACCTACAGAAACACGGGACCAGCATGGGGAGCACTTTTGCCCCCAGTCTGGCTGGTCTCTATGTCCACCATTTAGAAACTAACAAGATACTACACCATCATAACCCGTTCAACAACAACATCATTGTCTGGAAACGGTACATTGACGATATCCTTGTTATATGGAGAGGTGACGCTGGATCTATTGGAGCTTTCATGGTATGGCTTAATGAACAAAACACATTCTTAAAGTTCACCCATACATTTTCCAACACAAATCTGGTGTTCCTTGACTTGAACATCTATTCTGACCGGGGTAATCTCAAGACTACCACCCATTTCAAACCAACAGCGAAAAATTGCCTATTATCATACAACAGTTTCCATCCCAGGCACCTTCGGGACAACCTCCCCTATGGACAGTTCCTCCGCCTCCGGAGGAACTGTTCAGAGCTCAAGGATTTCAGACAACAAGCCTCCGACTTAGAAAACAAACTATTGAAACGCAATTATCCAGAACGGATTGTAAAGAAAGGTTACAAGCGGGCGAGGAATAATAACAGAGAAGCTCTGTTAGAAAACCATGCTCCCAAGGAACAGGAAACCAGGCCTATATGCGTTACCACTTTTAACACTCACTCAAATGAAGTGTCTAAACTAGTAAATAAGCACTGGAGAATTCTCAATTGCGGTAATCTCAACTTTCCCAAACCTATGTTCTCCCATAAAAGGGGTAGGAACCTGAAGGACATCTTGGTCCATACCAGACCAAGGGTCAGATTTGAGAGGAGTCTGGCTACCACTACTCTCCCACCACTACAGGGTCATTACCCATGTGGTAACTGTAGCGCGTGTACTCTCACTAAGAAAAGTAAAAACATAACCTTCATGAATGGCTCAGTCTGGGAACAAAGAGGCTTTACAAATTGCAATAGCAGGAACGTGATATATATGATCACATGTCCGTGCAGAAAAGAATATATCGGCATGACTTCGAGGCCAATTAAGATCCGCATTGGCGAGCACAAGAGCAATGTGCGCTGCAAAAAAGCACCACGAAGATGGCAAATCACTATCTCACTATGCCACACGATGTGGTTGATTTGAAATGGACTGTGATTGAACAACTTCACAACGAGAGCAACCTGCTGGAAAAGGAACAACGTTGGGTGTTTCGTCTGGGCACCCATCTGACTGGTTTGAACGATGACATTCCCTGGGCTCAATTAACCTAGACCGTAGATCTCCACTAGGATACTGATAATTAACTTTACCAGCGTGCATCTCTACATCTCTCTGTAGGCACCTAATTTTGAAACTCCTCCCTTACCGCATCCAGTGCAATCTGATGTTATATATTGGGATGTTTTTCAATTTCTTCTTTTTCTCCTGTGGTAGTTCGGTGTCCCTTAAGAACAAGATCACCTATGCTTGAACATGAGTAAATACAGGCAGTGCGCTAATGTCGGGATCATGTTCACCCGATGAGTATTATATATTTACTCTTTAATCAATTGGGCATTTAATTATTACACTACCCCTAACCCGCATCTAGTGTAATCTGATGTAAAGCCGTGGGTTTATTTTCCATGCTTAGTGGTTAATTTCCTATAGAATGGGAACATAGTAGTAAACATAATTAGTGCTCCATTGTTAAAGTACATTTTACATCTTATATTTATATTTTTGTTCATTTCTCAAGATTTGTCCGCGCCACCCTGCCTGTTTGAATAAACCCTGAGACCATTCGTCCCACGTCCGGCATCTTTCACAACCGGTTTCGGTTGTGTTTCAACCTGAAGGGGTTAGCGTACTAGCGTTAGAGTCACTTCCGCTAAGAACCCTTTAGCGCTCTAGTCTGTGAGATTCCGCTAACTATCAGCGTCGACTTTGGCACAGGTGCCCCATGTTGTACAGTTATTGACTGCCACTATAGTGCATTTCATATTTGTGCTTATATCTCAAGATTTGTCCGCGCCACTCCGTCTGTTTGAATAAAACCCTGAGATCATTCACTTTACTATGTACACGTTGTGTTCGGCATCTTTAACAACCATTTCCGGTTGTATTTCAACCTGAATGGGTCAGCGTACTAGCGTTAGAGTCACTTCCACTTAGAACTCTTTAGCGCTCCAGTCTGCGAGATTTCGCTACCTATCAGCAGTGACTTTGGCACAGGTGCCCCATGTTGTACACTGATTGATTGCCATTTAAATAGAGCCTCCCCCGCGGTCTCATTCACACAACGGAGCCGCGGGATGGCGTTATCAGAAGCGAGGAGCTGTTGACCTTTACGTGAGTACGGCATAGCCGTGTAGGGAACCAGTAACGCTGGAGTCTTCCAAATGAACACGCTTACCTGGCGTTCGCTATACTCAATTTCCTGTGAACAAATAGTTCTCTTCCCATTTTTTCTTTTTTCTTCTTTCTCCTTTCCTTTTTCAAATGGCAGATGTGGCAACACCCTTCCCAACCGTTAAAAGGCTCATGGAGCATTATCTCCTGCTTTCTCTAGTATGTATCTTCACTGTATAAGTGTACTTTGAATATATATTCACAGTGACATTGAATCCTAAATATAGAGAGTGTGTTTTTTGTTTTTTGTATGTGTGTCTTGTTTTTTGTCCCTTTTATTCTTACAGGTCACGGCACTTGGTTAAAATTACAAACTAAGGCTAAGGACACTACAGTCACATTTTAATGCTTTGTGTTTTCAGGCTAATCGGATTTGCGCATTGGGAGGCGCACTTGTATGAACTAACTGTGCTCTCTCTTTTTCAGGCTTACATTTCAGAAATACTGAGTGAGCTCATATTTTACCATTATTTTTTGGGTACTGTATATTGTGCACTCAATTTTTGTATATAACACATATTTATTGATAGCAATATAGTGAGTACTGAAGGGATCATTCCAGTCCTGATGAAGAAGCCTTGTTGCTTCGAAACATGTTGACACAACCAGGAGTATCCGCACATTATACGCAGGACATCTCCGAACCACCTTTTTAATAGCACCAGCCTCTATGACCTATTAAAATTCTTAAGTCCATGAAGCCAGGTCCTTTTTAACTCACTGTTTTGTATTCACCCCCGACCCTTCCTCTCACTACCTTCACACCACACATAGCACTACAAATATCAGTGCTCCCGCGTAGTCGCTGGTCGTAGCACGTCCCGTCCCGCAGCGGGGCGGGAAGACCCCCATGATGAAGCATGACACCAAGGGCCCTTTTGGTGTGTGAGGGGTATTTAAGCAAACATTGTGTGTTTTCTACCAAGATCTGAAACACATCTCCTTGTTACAACCTCCTTGAGGTGGATCTCTCTTTTTGTTATATATGTTTATCTGAGGAGGACGTATCCACCTCCAGCACCCATGAGGTGTACCTCTTCACTCCCTACTTTTGGTTTTTGTAGCAATCCTTTTTCCCCCCAGAATCTTTATTTAAATGTTGGTGATACAGAGGTGTAGCTTCTCACAGTATATTCATACTGGAAGCACGTTTCGCATCAAATGCGAACAAAAAATAATTTATGAGAACAGATTAAGTCCATCAATCTTCTTTATTCAAAAACATGTGTTAAAACCGGCACTCAGCCAATGCGTTTCGTTCCTTGTGCAGAAGGAACTTCATCAGGGCTGAAACAATCACATAAGGACACAAAGTAAATTGACACATAAAAATGTAAAAAGACATCACAAAAAATATTATACATTGAAATATACATATACACACCATAGTATTTGCACATAGATCACTCTGAGACGACATGGAGATGACACATAACCTGAGTTATTGTTAAAGAATCACACTAGACATAATCAAGTCAGCCCACATGACATATATCCATAATTATGTATATAATAAAGACACTACAAGAAATACAAAACTGAAATCACACATACATAAATATATAGAATTTTATATACAACCTAACAGTAACAGTGATATCCTCAAAGTAACTTTAAATGTGCTCAGGTGGGAAAGGAATGAAAGGAGTAAAAATATATAGTTAAGGGAATACCCAGAAAAAATATAGCGACAAAGGGAAAGTACCTAATTATACACGAGAGAATGTGCTTGTTTATCTCTGAATAAATGACTCAATAAAATCTCACCTTAATAGGTAATGTAGGGTGTTCACAATAATTCCTAATATTGTGCAGGAATGTTGCCCAGGTATTCAAATCCCATAAAGGGAAATGAATCAGATCCCAGCTCGAATTCTATTACAAATAATAAATCAATTAGTAGTAGTCATGTAGTAATAAAAGATCCAGGTACATAAAATGTCGACGAGAAAGTAATCAGTGTCCTGGTGCTATTCACGTAATTTAAGAGATGAAGGTCCTGTATGGGACCTGACCAGGAATATAATAGACTGCAAGGTCCAAGTGCCGCTTGGTATATTAATAGGCATAAAACCACATGCGATGTGCCTGAATACGCAGGAAGGAATATGCAAACTTAATCCCCCAAACAATAAAACAGTGGGGTCTCACCTTAAAATATAAAGTAGAGTTATCCCAATGGATCCTCGTAAAGGGTAGAAGGGTTATCCGAGTGTTGGACTCTCAGTGAAGGGACAATTAATCAGATCCCAGCTCGCATTCTAATGTAAGTAAAATGCCAATTAGTAATGTTCGTAAAATGACAGAATATCCAGGTACGTATTATATCAACATGAGAAATTAGTGCCCAGATGCCAGTCACATAGTGTTAAACTGAAGGTCCTATATAATTGTCAATATAACGTATATATTCAATATTGATTTCTTGTGCTGAGCCGACCTACTATTTAGAGTACTGAACTTGTCCTTTTCGTTTTCTTATACAGGTATTTATCCCTATGCTAGGCCCTCCAAGATGGCGCATTATTGCACTGCACCCCTCGTCAACATGCAATGGCACTTGTGATGAGGCCTTTATTTCATGTTGCTTTATTTACACGTCGTTCGTAGCACTACTTACGATGTTTGCTAATAAATTCCTTACGCCGAGCAGACATTTATATCTGGCGGTTTTTAACTTGCTCTTTTTGCTTGCCGATAAACTTAACCATCACATTGTCATTACGCTGACGATCCTCTTGTTTGCTTGCCTAAATACTTTATCATCACTTTTAGGCTCTTCAAAGATGGCGCGTCTTTGTATTGTGCATTGCGTTCACACGCACACACGCACATACGTCATGCGTCATGACGCTGACGATGCTTCCGGTTTTCTCTATATAATGTTTCAAAAATGGCGCGCCAAGACAGAGACTGTATTGCTGCCGGCCACCATGTCTTTACCGGGATTATCATTCTGAACAGGTGAGTGCGATTCCAGGCTAGGGCAGCGACGGACACTATTCGTATGGGGAGTGGGGTGAGGGCGGTGTCTCTTGGGGCATGTTACTGGCTGCTCGCAACCCACTGGCCCCTCTTGTTCTCTCTATCCCACACGAAATACGTTTAAGTACTTTGCAATATGGGTATATGCCTACAAATACACTATGTGTTACCTCAGATCTTCTGGTCCAATATATCGTAGATTCTGTCGTATATAGGACCTTCAGTTTATCACTACGTGACTGGCATCTGGGCACTAATTACTCTCCGGTTGATATAATACGTACCTGGATATTCTGTCATTTTACGACTATTACTAATTGGCATTTTACTTACATTAGAATGCGAGCTGGGATCTGATTAATTTTCCCTTCACTGAGAGTCCAACACTCGGACAACCCTTCTACCCGCTACGAGGATCCATTGGGATAATTCTACTTTATATTTTAAGGTGAGACCCCACTGTTTTATTGTTTGGGGGATTAAGTTTGCATATTCCTTCCTGCGTATTGAGGCACACCACATCTGGTTTTATGCCTATTAATATAGCAAGCGGCACTAGGACCTTGCAGTCTATTATATTCCTGGTCAGGTCCAATACAGGACCTTCATCTCTTAAATTACGTGAATAGCACCAGGCCACTGATTACTTTCTTGTCGACATTTTATGTACCTGGATATTTTATTACTACATGACTACTACTAATTGATTTATTATTTGTAATAGAATTCGAGCTGGGATCTGATTCATTTCCCTTTATGTGATTTGAATACCTGGGCAACATTCCTGCACAATATTAGGACTTATTGTGAACACCCTACATTACCTATTAAGGTGAGATTTTACAACCTGTTACTCTTAGGTTGTATATAAAATTCTATATATTTATGTATGTGTGATTTCAGTTTTGTATTTCCTGTAGTGTCTTTATTATATACATAAATATGGATATATGTCATGTGGGCTGTCTAGCGACTTGATTATGTCTAGTGTGATTCTTTAACAATAACTCAGGTTATGCGTCATCTCCATGTCGTCTCAGAGTGATCTATGTGCAAATACTATGGTGTGTATATGTATATTTCAATGTATAATATTGTTTTGTGATGTCTTTTTACATTTTTATTTTTATGTGTCAATTTACTTTGTGTCCTTATGTGATTGTTTCAGCCCTGATGAAGTTCCCTCTGCACAAGGAACGAAACGCGCTGGCTGAGTGCCGGTTTTAACGCATGTTTTTGAATAAAGAAGATTGATTGACTTAATCTGTTCTCCTGAATACTTTTCTGGTGCTCCTTCCATTCCAAAGTATCTTTTCGTCACAGTGGCACTCAACGACAGCGAGTGCCGGAAGTAGATGCACAGGATACTTACTCAATAAGCAACAGGGATTGAAGTACTGAACCTTGGTCAGCCGTTGTGTGCCTTTTTATCATTACAAACAATAATTGATGTGTTCAAGTGGTAGTTAACAGTTAACCTTTTCATTGCATTAAGTGACCACAACTTAGACATTGGGACTGCAAGGGAGAAATCACGTTTCCAGGTATGCGCAATGGTACATTTTGGATCCAGTAGAATGTGGGATAAGCATGCGTAGCATGCTTACTTATATGTGGTAAGGGGGAAGTCTGAATCGTTGCCAGTATCTCCGAGCAGCAAGACTAAGGGGAACATTTTCATTTTAATCTCCGTGATATCTTTGATCCCTGACAAATTCTCCCTCCAAAAATTTGCATAATGTTGCCAGTACTCCACGTGTGTGCCCCACCCACCACAATTGTTCCAAAACACCTCTCAGGGACCAAACATCACATTTAAACCAACCCGACTAGGTAACTATTTTCCTTGTATTTGTGTATCCTTTCATAAAGGGGCTGTGTCCCAGGGTATATAACTGTACGAATTCTACTCCATCATCAGCGGTGAGTGGTGCCCCAATTCATCCAGCCTTTTCTCCATTACTATGCCTTTAACAAAGTCAAACATGTTTTGAGATATTGTGAATTCATTTTTCACTTTGTTTTCGCCCTTGACCTTATTAAAAGCTGACAGGTTTCAGGCCATGCTGGTATTATCCCAGGTGCAGGGGTATAGCTATCATTAGTATAACAGATGCAGTGGCACTGTGACTCAGAGGTCTGAGGGCCTCGCTGCACCCCCGTTATAGTCTTTCACTACCTTACGGGTGTACAAAGAGAGCCATGCTCATTGCCTCCATTAGGGCCCATGATCGTCTGGCTACGCCACTATGGTGACAGTCACTATTGTATTTTTCACACCTCAAGCTGTCAGTTAGCAAGGCTTGAAAGAGATACAAACCTTATGGCATGCAAAATGTACGTTCTGGGTCGTGGCCATGACCAGCAGTTTAAAGTCTTGGATTTCTTCCGACGCTCATACGGTCATTGTTTTTTTGTTGATTCCAGGGGTAGTTATACTCATTTGCTGGTGGCCCGATATGGTGGAAGTCACTGAACACGTCATGAGAACTGTCGATGGGGCACCTTTGGTGGAGAAGTGATGTGTATTTTGTACTCCTAAAAAAATCTTTATGGTGGCAATTTGAGGTCCACCTTTTGCTCAGTGGCTATCCTTGGTACCTTTCTGACAGTGTGCATGGATCTTTGAACTTGGGGCCATTACATTCTGGTCCTTCAATGACAAATATCTAGTGATTCTAGTTAGAGCTAAAAGTCCATCTCTGTGACAGGGAGAATTGTCATCCGTGGGAACTAGGTGCCTCTGGATGCCCCTGTAGAGCGCTAATGTCATGATCATTAATTTGATGTTCTTGGAAATAGTTTGGGGATTGCTACATTAGTGTAGATGCTAACCAGCTTGTCGACTTCAGTATCAGGAGCACTTACTCATCAACAATGACCTGGGTCTGAACCTAGTCAGGCACTGCAAAAGTCAAAGTTTGGCTTTTCCAATGCCTCAAGTCCTCCAACAGGATGGGAGACTGTCTTTCAGCCTGCCCTCCCCCGGCCTGGTACAAGCAGCGAAACACCAAATGCTCCACTTGATCTTCCATGTTAGAGACCCTCATCTTCTCCTTGACATAAATCTTCATTTAATCCATGACCTCCTGTTCCAAAGTGGTGATCCTTAGTACGAGGGTGTGAGGTACCGCCATACTTGTCATTCTCAATATTAAGCCCTTCTCTGATACTGCCTGTTACATTGCAGTATTTATGAACATGGACATTGTAGCATCCTGTCATCCCAGGCACTTGCCAATAAGTACCCCACACATGGAGGGTAGTATTAAACATCATTATTACACTACGTGAAAGTAAGAACTCAACATTCTAAGCGGCCCTTCAACTCATCCCTCCTATGCTTACATCACAGGCCTGCGGTATACAGTGGGAACCAAAAGAGTTCCAGTGTTCTTTTATTACAAGAATCTACATCTCCAGCTTTGTTAAATAAAAAGTCACAACTTTTTAAAAACAGATAACTGAATACATACATAAATAAATATACAAATAAATACATGAATAAAAACATAGCTATGCAAGCAATTACAATTCTTCAGTTAAGTGTTGTGGGGCCTGAATCATACGTCCTGATCGGGTCACTGGAAACCGGAACTGGCAGTCAAAATCTCAGTGATCTGCACAGATGAGGTAGAATTTTTAGCAGATACAGAGACACCAACAGTTTGTCTAGACCCAGTCTCTACATTAGTATCAATGTTTGGTGAGTGATGGGTCACATGTCGAAAATGAGATGGGACTCTCTTAAGGGACTTCCCAGGATACTGGGAAGTTACCATGTGACCTTTGGTGTTGGTGATAACGGGTTCAATCTCAAAAGGAGCATCAGATTTCCTTCTTCTGTATTGTCTAACCAGCACTCGATCTCCTCTTGTAAAAGTGATGTCCTTTGCATGATGTCATTGGTCAGCATATATTTTCATCTTCTGTTTGCAACCAAAGTCCGCAGTGTGAATGTCTTCCACATTCTTAGATCTGAGGTTGGTCCATTGGGGCAGTTTGGTCATCACGGCTCTTCCAAACATTAGAGTAACAGGGCTCTCCCCTGTCGTTGAGTGAGGGGAGTCTCATGGTAAGCTCGAAGAGTAGTGTTTAAAACAGCTTTGAGGTTGTGCTTCTCCAATGCGGCACGCTTAACAGTTTTCTTTAGAGTACTCATAAACTCTCCTGCCAGGCTATTGGCCTGGGGCCAAAGAGGAGTGTTTTTTTTATGCTTTATACTGAGGTGATTTAGAAAGTCTTTAAATTCTCGACTATTGAAAGATGGGCCATTGTCAGACTTTAATACTGCAAGTACACCCCATGTCGCAAAGATGCCATTTAGTTTCTGAATGACGCTTTCATGTGTAGTGGATGAAAGGTCTTCCGTCAATGGGAAACAGGAGTATTCATCGACAATGACTAGAAGATGATGTCCATTCTCAAGAGTACCAAAGAAATCAATCGCAATTCTCTCCCAAGCATGATGTGGCAAGTCTGACATGTTCAAGGGGTGCTGAATGACTTGAGATGAAAGACAGTTGCATATGTGACAAGCCTTTGATTCTTTTTCGACCCTTTTGTGAGATATGGAAACCAGACTTGGTCACGGAGAGCTCTATGTGACAACCAGTCCTTGATGTCCCTCATGGGCAACATCGATTAATTGTTGTTGTAGACTCACAGGAATTACAATTTGTGTACCTCACAGAATGAGGCCTTCTTGGGTCACTGAAAGTTCATCTCTTACATTTTTTAACTTCAAATAAGCATTTCATTAGTGAAAAGTCTGGAGTGCTGATTCCACGATTAATGAGCAATAATGTTTCTTAATCTTAAGAGGTCACTATCTTGGCTTGTGGCAGTGACAATTTGTTCTAAAGTCATGGCAGCTGGTGTGCTCGATTTCACAATAAAATTGATGTAGGCCTACGCTGTCTTAGATGGGGTACCGGGGCATTGTAATGGCACTCTTGAAAAATAATTAGCCGGATTCTGAACTTTCCCTGGACGATGAATAATCGTATAGATGTAACCTTACACCTCAATGTTCAATTCGAGGAGGCATTTTGGCTTTAGGGTTGCTAAATATCGTCAACAGTGCTTGATGATCAGTCACTACAGTGAAAGGCTTTCCGTATAAGAAAACATGGAAATATTTACAAGCCCAAAAGACTGCCGAACTTTCTTGCTCAGGTTGCAAGTAAGTATGTTCTATTTGTGACAGGCTCTTACTGGCGTATACCATGATAAGTTTCTGGGTCTTTGGCTGTCCGCTGTGCTGTGCAAGAATTGCGTCCACCCCAACAGGTCTAGCGTCAACTGCAACCTCTGTATGTAGTGGGGGATAAAAGTAGGCCATTTTAGTGGCACTCTCAATGGCTTGCTTGATATGTAGGAAGCTCTTCTCACACTCTTGTGACCAATGAAAAGATACATACTTTTTCTTTAGTTGTTGTAACGGTGCACTGACCATAGAAAAGTCTCGTATGTATCTCGAACAGTAACTGGCCAGTCCAAGAAAGGATCATAACACAAAAATGAACTGTGGGGGATTTGCAGTAGACAATGCTTGCACTTTTGCTGGATCAGGTTACATACCCCCATCAGAAAAGACATGGTCAAAAAATGTCAAGATTTTCTTGTGGAATTAAAACTTGTCGGCATTCAGAGTTAAGCCTGCATTGAAATACTTGCATGAGAGCCTTGTCATGTTCTTTCTGTGTGGCTCTGAAAACTAATATGTCGTCACTATAGTTAAATGCATTTAATACAGGCTGTATGATACGACAAATGACGCCTTCAAAAAGTTCTGCAGCAGAGTATACACCAAAACTCTATCTCTTATAGTGAATCAAACCAATATGTGTAGAAAAGGCTGTACTGTACCTGGATTTCTCTTCAAACTCCAATTGGTGACATCCTTTATTTATGTCAAGTCAAGAGAAGAACTTTGCACCATTCAGTTGAGTTATCATATCAGCAATGTGTGGACCGAGATGTCTGTCTCTCCTAATGGCCTTGTTGGCCTGACATGTGTCAACGTATATGCGTATAGCTCCTTCATTGTCTCTTTTAGGCACTACTACAATGTGAGAAACCCATTGTGTCAGACCTGTGGAGAGTTCAATGATGTCATGTTTGAGTAACGAATTAAGTTCCTTTTCAACAGCGTCTTGCAAGTGAAACGCAACTTGTCTGTGTTTTTGAGCAACAGGACGAACATCCTCATTTATGTGTAACTTTACTTTCATTGTTTTGAGTTTTCGTATCCCATGAAAAAATGAAGGAAATTGGCATACAATTTCATGATGAGCACTCATATTGTAGTTCACTGATATCAGTCCCATATCAGCCGCAGTATTAAAACTCAGCAAACAGGCACTTGAAGCTGTTCCTTGAAGTACATGAATAGGTGCTTGTACCACATCTTCCTTGTATTTCATAGTGGCTATAAAAGATCCTTGACTGTTTAAGGGTGTTGAAGCAGCCCATGTGTTTACTTCTGTCTTTGACTTAGTCAGTTGCGGTAACAGAGACAGTTTTTGATACTTCTCCTCAGGCATGATATTTATCGACGCACCACTGTCAATTATGAATGGTATTAAACACTCATTTATTTTTAGAGTGATCTTCGGACAATGTTTGAATGTGTTTGGTGCTTCTTCAAGTCGATTTTTCTTCTCTTTAAGTTTTTCTCACATTAAACCAGTCCCACATGTGCATGTCTTTCTGAGGTAAACATCAATATCGCTCAATTATCATTGCCACTTTCACTGGAAACTTAGACTTGAGGAACTCTTTGTCGATGATGTAGACGATGATTGACTACATTTGGTGTGGATTTGCCACCGTTGGTGTGACCGCAAGTCACACCAATGTAATGGTGCAATACCTTTTATTTGCGGCCATTTCATTCAGTTCCTGGTCACTGACATGTAGACTTTCAATGTCGCTTTCTTTATCTTCAAGCATTCATTTAAGCTGGCATTGCGCTGAGACTCCACCTGTGCCAGCATCAATTGTACACTTCAACTGCAACTGCAGCACGCATGGCATGCACAAGCAGTTTGCTGGACCATGGCAAACTCTCTAGAAAAGCGCTTTCTGTGTGTGGGCATCGGATTCCTTATTTCGTCGACAGTTGGAGTGTCTTTCCACCCTAGGCACTCACCAATAAGTGCACCACACACAGACAGTAGTTTTACACATCTTAATTCCACTGCGTGTAAGTCAGAACTCAAGATTCTAAGCCTGCCTTCAACTCATACCTCCAACACTTAAGTCACAGGCCTACGGTATACAGTGGAGACAAAAGAGATCCAGCGTACTTTTATTGCAAGACACTACAGACATGACATTCTGAATTTTAAGAATACTGTGATTATAATCCTCAAGAAAGTTCTACTAGCAGCCCTGTGCATTTGCAGAGATTAGGGCTGAGCTTTCTAGCAGTTAGCTTCTGCCATTGCTGTCACCTCATTGTCAATAATGGTGATGACCCCCTGAACTGTTCTGCATGCTCCTCCATGATATCTACTTCTTCCTGTTGATGAAGGGTTATACGTGTAATGAGTTATGCTCACAAAATTGGCAACATTTGCATTACATTTGTGAAATTCTTTATATTTCGCGTTATACAATTTTGCATATATTTTTGCTCGTAGGAGACTTTTTAGTGCAGAAAATGTCTTGCCAAGAGATATTTTCTGCATCAACCATTTGCCTGCTGATATCTCACATGACTTTGTTTACGCGAGGTATGGATCCACATGAAAATTTCACACAAGGTACCAGTAAGCTACATTTGGACTATTATCATAATTGTACATAATTTTCCATAACTCCAGACAATTTTTGTAACATTTTGTGTAAAAGATACAATTTTACACACCCTTAGTGACTTGGTGCAATAAACTAATAGATAAATCAATTTTCAGTTTCATGGTTGTGGCACAGTAATACAGAACATTCATCAAGGCTGTGTAGTGTTAGGGAAATAGCCTTTAACAAGCAGGCATTACAACGTATCCATTACCACACATTGCCTTTACCAAGCTTGTTTTTGCCACGCATATGCCTTACCGTGCATGCCTTTACAATGAAATGGAAAATATGTATACAGTAAGTGTATGTATGTGTATATATATATATATATATATATATATATATATAAATATATATATATATATATATATATATATATTTCCAACAACAGTTATACTTCCGGGACTCCATAAAGATAACAGCGACACTCCAAAGGATAGCACAATTACACTTTATTGTGCCCACAACAACGCGTTTCGGCGATGCCTTTTTCAAGTTGAAAAAGGCATCGCCGAAACGCGTTGTTGTGGGCACAATAAAGTGTAATTGTGCTATCCTTTGGAGTGTCGCTGTTATCTTTACGGAGTCCCGGAAGTATAACTGATGTTGGAAATAATTAATGCGGTTGTCGTCACCGCTGCTGGCACCGGCGTCGTTTTGGGAGGAGGATCGGCGAAGCACGACGAAGTGTGTTGCTATATATATATATATATATATATATATATCACTGCTCCTGTGCACCAAAAACCGGATCACTCGTGGACGGGTGCTTTATGCGTGGTGGTGCCCCAACGCCAATATCAATGCTCCAAATCTCCTTCCCAAATAATCTGAAAGAGAACAGCACTCACGGGAGAAGTTTCAAGTTTCTTTAATGCGCGACAAACAAACGCGTTTCGGAAGATTCCTTCTTCAGTGTTTACAACTCCACACTGAGAAGCGCCATCTTTAAATGCCTTGGAACATATGCATCATCAAAATCAAAATAGGACCATGACTCGTTGTTACATTTGACGCCATGTTGGTGGTACATCGGCTCACATTAGTCAAATGGAATATTCCATTTAAAACTAAATAATATAACAAATGCATAAAATGATGTCATTATTTAGCCGTATATCGGCAATTTCAGTTATGTGCAAGATGTGTGAAGCGGAAAGGCAAGCTGAGCTAGAAGCCCGGAGAGCAGAGGACTGTCGAGTGCTTCTCGAATGCTTTGGGCATTTTGTTGATTCATATTGCTACACGGCGGCCCGGCCGTGGAGAAGGCACCATCGCCTGCTGATACTAGGATGGTTTTGTCAGCAGAACGAGGCTTTAAATTCCGAACAGTTCGGGACTTTTGGAGCACAGGACTCTACAATTAATACAGCGTGCCTGACCGCAACACAGCCTACTAGAGGCATTTAACGACAATGCATTATTTTTGATTGAACACTCGACCTTACTAAAAGGGGATATTTTATCTGCATCACATTGGACCACAAGTCCCAGCGAACCTTGCTCGACGGTGCACTTAGCACACGCCCATTGGGGGCTTGTTTTAATAAAAGGTCAGCAATATAAAAGGGTGCAGCATCGAGTGTCCTTCATAGCAGCCCATGAGGAAGGGGTGGTTCCCTGAAACGCGTCGGGCGTTTTAAAGATGTGTGAAGCGGAAAGGCATGCTGAGCTAGAAGCCCAGAGGGCAGAGGACTGTCGAGTGCTTCTCGAATGCTTTGGGCATTTTGTTGATTCATATTGCTACACGGCGGCCCGGCCGTGGAGAAGGCACCATCGCCTGCTGATACTAGGATGGTTTTGTCAGCAGAACGAGGCTTTAAATTCCGAACAGTTCGGGACTTTTGGAGCACAGGACTCTACAATTAATACAGCGGGCCTGACCGCAACACAGCCTACTAGAGGCATTTAACGAAAATGCATTATTTTTGATTGAACACTCGACCTTACTAAAAGGGGATATTTTATCTGCATCACATTGGACCACAAGTCCCAGCGAACCTTGCTCGACGGTGCACTTAGCACACGCCCACTGGGGGGCTTGTTTTAATAAAAGGTCAGCAATATAAAGGGTGCAGCATCGAGTGTCCTTCATAGCAGCCCATGAGGAAGGGGGTGGTTCCCTGAAACGCGTCGGGCGTTTTAAAGATGTGTGAAGACGGAAAGGCATGCTGAGCTAGAAGCCCGGAGGGCAGAGGACTGTCGAGTGCTTCTCGAATGCTTTGGGCATTTTGTTGATTCATATTGCTGCACGGCGGCCCGGCCGTGGAGAAGGCACCATCGCCTGCTGATACTAGGATGGTTTTGTCAGCAGAACGAGGCTTTAAATTCCGAACAGTTCGGGACTTTTGGAGCACAGGACTCTACAATTAATACAGCGTGCCTGACCGCAACACAGCCTACTAGAGGCATTTAACGACAATGCATTATTTTTGATTGAACACTCGACCTTACTAAAAGGGATATTTTATCTGCATCACATTGGACCACAAGTCCCAGCGAACCTTGCTCGACGGTGCACTTAGCACACGCCCACTGGGGGGCTTGTTTTAATAAAAGGTCAGCAATATAAAGGGTGCAGCATCGAGTGTCCTTCATAGCAGCCCATGAGGAAGGGGGTGGTTCCCTGAAGCAGCGTTAGGCGTTTTAAAGATGTGTGAAGCGGAAAGGCATGCTGAGCTAGAAGCCCGGAGGGCAGAGGACTGTCGAGTGCTTCTCGAATGCTTTGGGCATTTTGTTGATTCATATTGCTACACGGCGGCCCGGCCGTGGAGAAGGCACCATCGCCTGCTGATACTAGGATGGTTTTGTCAGCAGAACGAGGCTTTAAATTCCAGAACAGTTCGGGACTTTTGGAGCACAGGACTCTACAATTAATACAGCGTGCCTGACCGCAACACAGCCTACTAGAGGCATTTAACGACAATGCATTATTTTTGATTGAACACTCGACCTTACTAAAAGGGGATATTTTATCTGCATCACATTGGACCACAAGTCCCAGCGAACCTTGCTCGACGGTGCACTTAGCACACGCCCACTGGGGGGCTTGTTTTAATAAAAGGTCAGCAATATAAAGGGTGCAGCATCGAGTGTCCTTCATAGCAGCCCATGAGGAAGGGGGTGGTTCCCTGAAACGCGTCGGGCGTTTTAAAGATGTGTGAAGCGGAAAGGCATGCTGAGCTAGAAGCCTGGAGGGCAGAGGACTGTTGAGTGCTTCTCGAATGCTTTGGGCATTTTGTTGATTCATATTGCTACACGGCGGCCCGGCCGTGGAGAAGGCACCATCGCCTGCTGATACTAGGATGGTTTTGTCAGCAGAACGAGGCTTTAAATTCGAACAGTTCGGGACTTTTGGAGCACAGGACTCTACAATTAATACAGCGTGCCTGACCGCAACACAGCCTACTAGAGGCATTTAACGACAATGCATTATTTTTGATTGAACACTCGACCTTACTAAAAGGGGATATTTTATCTGCATCACATTGGACCACAAGTACCAGCGAACCTTGCTCGACGGGTGCACTTAGCACACGCCCACTGGGAGCTTGTTTTAATAAAAGGTCAGCAATATAAAGGGTGCAGCATCGAGTGTCCTTCATAGCAGCCCATGAGGAAGGGGTGGTTCCTGAAATGCGTCGGGCGTTTTAAAGATGTGTGAAGCGGAAAGGCATGCTGAGCTAGAAGCCCGGAGGGCAGAGGACTGTCGAGTGCTTCTCGAATGCTTTGGGCATTTTGTTGATTCATATATATATATATATATATATATATATATATATATATATATATATATATATATATATATATATATATATATATATATATTACCCACTGGCGGTCGCCATTAGGTAGTTATAGTTAGGACCTTGTTTCTATTCAAAAATCATTTTTTCTTTTGCCAATATCTTTGGCGCCGGTTGACGAATCTTCGCAAAACTTTCAAACCTAATGAGGCGATCCGGTCAGCTCCTGTCTTGAAAGTTTCGGGGTGATTCGTCAAGCAGGGGCCGAGAAAAAAGGGGGGTCCCAAAACGCGTTTTCCCCATGTTAATTTCCATAGGAAATTTTTGAACAGGCTACAGCCCGAACTGCTGAACGGAATTACACAAATTTGGCAAAGAGGTGGCTCTTGGTTCAGAAAGCGACCTTTTTTAAAAATGGTGTAAATCCGTTCAGTAGTTACAGAGAAATTCAAGAAATAAAAAATATATATATCTGAGCACCGAGGAGGAGTCGCGACTCCTCCCGAGCACGAGCTGACTTCTGATTGGCTGCCAACACTCCAAACCAGGAAGTGTTGGCAGCCATCTTGTGACTCGGTAACCGAGTCACAAGAAATCAGTTGAAAAAAAGGTGAAAAAGAAGAAAAGGCGGCAGGGTACAAACACTGTGACCCCCTAGGCCTGCTCAGAGGGTCCCACAGGGACCTCCAGGGCCAAAGAAAGCATTTTTTTAAAAAATCAGCCGAATTCACGCTGGGTGCGCGAATCCGGCAGAGAAAAACAGTGATGTCATTTGAGATGTCATCAGTGGTGTCATCAGTGATGCCACTGACCATGTCATGGATGATGTACTATATGACGTCATCAGCAGTGCATTGCGGGGTCGCGAGTTTTAGTTAGCTGAACTAACTATAACGGCCGAATTTCTCTGGTTTTGTACGAGTGAAATGTCCAACTAACTATAACCTCCCTGAAACCTGTGGTTTTTTCAGTGAATTTCTAAGGTTTTTTTAATGCTAATTTCTAACTATAATGTCCCTGAAACCATGGTTTTTCAGTGAATTTCAAAGGTTTTTTTAAATGCTAATTTCTAACTATAACGTCCCTGAAACCTATGGTTTTTTCAGTGAATATATATATATATATTTTTGCCTTAAATCAATAAATAATCTTTTGCCAAATCTTTTGCCAAACTTGGATCGGTGTGGCTCGTGCTTACATGAATCGGTAAGCTATTTGGTGGATATATATATAGCTGGGGCGGACACTTGTCCACACGATTTTGGTGTAACATTAAATAAAAGCTATGGAGCTGTAACCTGACGTTTCCTGGTATTGCTTTTTTAACATCGGAAAGGAACAAGTGGTCCGTACCTGCTGTGCTGTGGTGATACCTGCGATGCAGGTTTAATCAACATATATATATATATATATATATATATATATATATCACTTTTCCTCGTGATACATCCTGCTACTAGCGGAACAAAGACGAGTGCAGACCTCCAATGGTGCAAGTATTTTTTATTTTCAGTCTTCTGCCATAACGCGTTTCGGCCGTGCAAGCGGCCTTGATCACATGACGGCGCCCAGCAAGACATCCCGCAATTTAAAGTGCCAGTGCTTAATTCATTCATGAAAATAGACAAAATACTCGGATCGCTCCGAAAGTACCTGCTTAAATGCTTTCAATTCATGTTAAATGACATTTCTGACATCTATTACACTTTTAACATATGGTATGTTCACGGTTATAAAAATATAAATATTATTTGAAAACATATAGTCCAATGCTGTCAAACATCAAAATAACGGCTTGAATGCCTATTGACCCGTATTGTAAATTTCATGAATTAATATGCTACGTGAAAAATACACAAACTTAAAGTGCCCCCTTGACGTGGAAATGAACATATAACAACAAATCTTCTCGATACAAATAAAGAAAGGTGAATAATATATATATATAACAGATCCCAAATACCTCTGCTCGGTATGCCACATAATATTCATCTGTTAGTATTGAAAGTAAAGCTCACATTAGGCCTTTACTGAATGAGACCGATCCACTGCTGTGCATCATTCTTTCATAGCATTAATGCCTTTTATACACTTCAGTAGATCATTTAAGATCTGTATCAACTTATTTCAATGAAAAAATAAAGTGACATTGTGCAACAGTACTTCGGAATAAAGTGACTTATGCCATTAAGGTGCAACTATAGAGAAATCAGGAATTCAAGTTTTTACAGGTGTGCAAACAAACTCAGTGCATTATTAGATCCATTTGGCCAAGATAGTATCTCAAAATTGATCAATCAGATTTCTTGGAAGTTACTAAAAAGTGACCTGAGAGACAGTATTGGTGGAAAATACCATAAAAACCCTGTTTAAAATGACCGGAAATAAGACACAATGATAAAATTACCCTATGTCTAAAACCACTCATTAAAAACAAGGCTAATTCTAAAACGATGGATAGTTCAATTATTGTCTCCTAACCAGGGAAGAGAGGGAAACTATGTATGAGCCCCTCTTTAAAAATTACATAAAAACAATTTCATTACTTTAACTTCATCTTCATAGAGGTTGACGGATCTGCGGTTGTATGCTAAGAAGACCAAAATATTAATCATAGAAAAGTGTGAAGATCTTCTGTAATGTTGAGCCCGCCCGGAGACTTGGAGTCGAACTCCAATATATAGCTAGTCTCCAAGCGTCTCAATTTTGCTTCTCTATCACCCCCCTCTTTTTGTAATGGGGATGGCTTCAATGGCAAAATAACGCAGATATTGTGGGTTGCTATCATGTACAGATTGAAAATGCCTCGCAACAGGGTAATTCTGATCCTTGTTGATTATTGCCCTAATATGTTGCAGAATGCGTTTATGGACTGCCAATTTGGTACTACCTATATATTTCAAATGACAGTCACATTCCAAAACATAAACACAGTATTCTGTCTTACATGTTAGATGTTGCTTAATTTCCCTGACTGTTTCAGAAAAGGCAGTTGTATAAGTTTTCGCATTGATTCCAAATTGGCAGGCCTTACAAGATAGACATTTAAAAAAACCTTTCCTTATCGTCAACCACATATCTTTGCGGCAACTCTCCTGACTGTTTTTGACTAACATGTTCCCCATACTCATTGATTTTCTAAAGGAGATCGAGGGATTAGAGGGCATCTTGTCACCTATCACAGGATCATCCTGGATAAAGTGCCAAATATGTCTTATGATGCTCCTCAGTTGTTTCTCCTGTTTAGAGTAGGTTAAAATAAGCCTTACAGGTTGTATACTCTGTTCTACAGCCATCTGGGATGATTTAGAATTATAGACGAGGAGATCCCCCCTGGCCCTCGCTTGAGATTTTCTCATAGCGACATCCACTATTTCAGTGCTGTAGCCCCTGGCTAGAAATCTGGCACGACTTTCCATTTGCTTCATCCTCGCATCCTCTGGATTGCTGCAGATGCGACGGATACGGAGCATCTCCCCGTAGGGAATGCTCTTGATTAAATGTGAAGGATGTGCACTCGACGCATGTAAAAGTGTATTACCTGCCGTCGGTTTTCTAAAAAGGGTAGTGGTTAAGACATTATTTTCTGCTAAAATTTGAACATCTAAAAAGGTCACTGAGTGCCTGCTGATGGTAAAAGTGAATTTAAGATTAAAATCATTTTGATTGATCTCATCTATGAATTGTATGGCACTTTCTTCACTTCCTCGCCACACAATAAAAAGATCGTCAATAAAACGCATCCAAGAGACAATGTTAGTGGTGTATACTTGTTCATACTTTCGTATGAGGACCAGTTCCTCCCACCAGCCCATAAACAGACAGGCATAGCTGGGGGAGAAACTGGCCCCCATTGCTACACCCTGAATTTGTTGGTAAAACTGGCCATTAAAAAGGAATAGATTGTTTTCCAAGCTAAAAAGCAACATATCTAACAACATGCGTGTGTGTTGTGCATACATCATAGGTCTAGTGCTAAGGAAATGCTCCACAGCTCTCAGGCCATCCTGGTTTCTGATGCAGGTATAAAGAGAACATACATACAGTGTTACAAGCAATAAATCAGAGTCCCATGGCACATCTTTGATTTTGTTTAAAAAGTCACTTGTATCCTGGATATATGATTTTAACTGTTTCATATGTACCTGCAGAAAATAATCAATGTACCTGGAGAGATTTTCCAGTGGCCCATCACACGCTGCAATGATCGGCCTGCCTGGCGGATTCTCCATGCTTTTGTGGACTTTTGGTATAAAATAAATATATGGCACCAACGGGTGTTCTTTTTTTAATAAATTTATATTCATCCCAACTCAAAAGTCCTAAACTCTTCCAGGCCAACAGATTCTTAAACAAGGAGTCCTGAGTGCTCTTGTACTTGTGTGGAGTACTTTTTCTATAGCATTGAGGGTCATTTAATTGACTGTATGCTTCCTTCTGATAGTCTTTTATAGGCCAAAGGACGATATTTCCGCCCTTATCAGAGGTTCGTATCACCACATCTTCCTTCTGTAGTTTTAAAATCAATTGATTGTATTTTCTTTCTCTATTGGTGTATGTTTTTTTCGATCTGTTGGTGGCGTAGGTTAATTTCTTGATCTGACTTACAACATGGTCACTGAAGGCATCGAGTCCATCGCGTGCTGCCAGGGGGACAAACTTTGATTTCATTTTAAATGGTGTTTCTGGCCTGGCCTGTCCACACAAAGAAGGAATATCTTGGCTGTTCGATTGCTCCCCACTTTCCAGTTGGCACAAATCCCGGTATAAATCAATGTCCGAGACCAAAAGCCCCGGAGAGTCCTTGTTCGGTGGAGTTTTGGTGGTTGTGGCCATTAATTCAGGTGACGACCTTTGTAAATGAAATTTTTTGAGTTTTAATTTTCGTATAAACTGATAAACATCAGCTCTTGTTCTGGTGTACTGGAAGTTTATATATGTATATATGTATATATATATGTATATATATTTATATATTTATATATTCATATATATATGTATATTACTTAATCCTTTGTTCCTTGAAAATCCCTTCTTCATGGAAGAACAAATACGGACTCTGGATTTACTGGTGCATATTAGTTTAGTTTATTTACTCATGATTCCGCCATGACGCGTTTCGGCCTCAATAGGCCTTGATCACATTATATATATATACATATCCACTTTCGATCAATTCTTGACCGGGTGCATTTCCATACCGAACTGAACAGAGACCACCATTGATGCTTTTAAACTTTTATTGCTGTTGCAAAATCACCATATCTATCTATCTATCTATCTATCTATCTATCTATCTATCTATCTATCTATCCATATATATATTCACTGAAGAAAAAAAGTTAAAGTAACATTATAGTTAGGTGAATGTGTCAGTGACAACACTGATGTTTTGAACTAAACAAAACATTGAAATTCGCCAGTTATAGTTAGCAGAGCTAACTCTAACTTGCGCCCCGCCATGCACTACTGATGACGTCACCTATTACATCACTCATGACATGTTCTATGACATCATTTATGACCTCATCCAACGAGTGTGCTAGTTTTTGTTTTTATAGTTTACATAGTGACAGATATCTACCATATTACATTTCTGCCTAATTTTGTTCAGCTTGTGTCCAGCTAACAGGCGTAAGTGTTTACAAAATGCATGTGCTCCTAATACATCTTAGGTGTGTAGAGGTATTGAACACATTATAAATCTTTGTATTGAAGACTAACTCTTTATGCAGGTGAAGATTGTACGTAAAAAACATATTAAGTATTGTAAGCAGCATTGAGTTATTAGATTGAAGCGTCTCAGCCTGACAATTTCTACATAACATAGAAGACTGTGTGCACCAGGTACTAACTTATGTACATGTGCTTGTTTTGCTTCAGAAGATGGGTTATCTGTAAAATGTTTACCACTGTAAGTAGGCTGCTGATAGTATGATCTTTTACACCTTCAGTCCTTGGCTATTTTAAGTGAATGGTCACTCTTTTGACAAGTTTTGCATAGAATAAACACTGTTCTTAGTAGATACTTTTTAATAGTCTGTGGTGTATTTCTCATGAGAGTTTCACTGTCTGCAAACAGTGTGGTACAGAGTAAACTCTGTCCATAGATTAAACAGTGTTAACAGTACCCACCTTTCTCCTCATATCCACTTCATTTCTCTATGTAGATTCAGTGACTGTCAGGGTTTTGATACAGATAAAGACTGCTCGTAGTAGGGCATTAGTTATGTGACATGGCTTGAGTATCTGGAGGAACTTGGTTTTCCCTGAACAGTTATATACAGATTGAGCACCATGTGCAGGTTAGGTTACCCTTTCTTTTGTGGTTCATAGTCAAAGTGAACTCAGCTACCCATGAAGTGTATGGTATAGGGCCAATGTTGCACATAACACAAGCTTGCTTTACCTATGGGGGTTGTATGTATGATAGCAGTAATGATGCTTCATATTATCCTGAGCTATTTTGCACTTACTTTCATAGCTTTAATGCTCTACCCATTTATAGAGCAATGTGTAGAAAAGAAGCTTGGATGATGTCATCTGTGATGCCATAAATGATGTCATAAACAAGGCCACTGGAATTATGCGGCAGGAGAGGGCCAAAGTATGTGGCAGTGTTGAGTAAATTATGCAGCAAGAAAAGGCAATTTATTTGGCTTAATGTGGCACATTTAGTAATGGTATTACTTCATTATTTTGTAATTTTTAAACTTGGTAACGCGGTATGGGCATTGGTTGCACCTCATTAGTACCAGTTTAATACCCAAATATAGCAATAAACATCAAAAAGGAGACCAGTCTAGCTTTGCAAAGGACCTTCCACTGCTTGGCACATCGTGTCGCTGCATTTTTAGTAACTTTTGAACCGTTTCAGCTAGAAACTATTTTTTTGTTGTTGCAGACTATGCTGCAGATGATGGATTATGTGGCAAATGCGGCAAATCTATAACTATGCGAAAATCAATGCAGCCGCACAATCACATAATTCAAGTGGCTCTGTTCATAGAACATGTCATGAGTGATGTAATATGTGAGGTCAGAAGCAGTGCATGGCGGAAATCCAAATTATACTTAACTCTGCTAACTATTACTGGTGAATTTCTGTGTTTTTTTAGTTCAAAATGTTAATGTTGTCAGTGGCATAGTCACCTAACTATAACATTACTTTAACCTTTGTTTTTTTCAGGGAATTTTTAAGGCTTTTTTAAAACAAAAACAGATCTTTTTATCACACCTAACTATAATGCTACTTCAACCTTTGTTTTTTTCAGTGAATTTTTTTAACCATAAAGTAACATTTTATTACCATACATAAAGCCAATCTGAAGGCTTTGTGCGGCGGGGGTTGGCAGCAGGGAATGGTCTGCAGCCAGGCTCTGCAGCAAACACTCCACAAGGCCTTATGTTTTTTAAAGGGTAAGGGGACCAAATGACCCCCCTCCCAGAGCCTTATTAAGTCCAGGTCACCCCTTCCCCCAGGGCTGTGTTGTTTTAAGGGGGGGGGGGCATCGCAGCACCCTCCCCAAGCCTTATTAACCCCATTAGGCCATGGGGACTCCATCCCCCAGGTCCTTATATTTTTTACAGGGAAGGTGGGTCAAGTGGCCCTTTTCCACTGAGCTTTATTAGGCCCTGAGGACAAAATCCCCCAGCCCCCCCCTTTTTTTTAAAGGGAGTGTGGTAAGTGCCCCCCCTCCTCAATCCTCATTATGTCCTGGGGACCCCAGCACCCAAGGCCCTATGTTTCTTAAAGGGGATAGAAACCAAATGGCCACCCTACCCGAGCCTTATTAAGCCCTGGGCCCCCATCCCCCAGCATATTTTGGCCCCCAGCATTTTCAAAGCTCCAGCCCGCTGGGAGCAGACTTTGTGTTTGCTCCCACGTGGCAGGAGATAGAAATATGCTCCCGCCAGGTGGTAGCAAACACAGGTTTCCCCGCCTGTGCTGGCAGGGAAACCACTACGTCTCGGGGGGAGGGGCTCCCCGGGACATAGCTAGTCAGCTGGCCCCTGGGGATGGGGTCCCTAGGGCCATAGAACTTTCAGGGAGGGGGGCACATGGCCCCCCTCCCTTTACAATGTAACTAGTGGTCCTGGGGCATGGGGTCCCCAAGGCCTTTTAAAGGCTTGGGGAGGGGGGCTGTGCAACCCCTCACCTTTTTTGATGATTTCGGCACTGGGGGTGGGTGTCCCAGGGCCTATAATGGCTCAGGGATGGGGCCGCGTGGCTCCCTCCCCATATTGAATATGGCCATGGGGGGTGGGCTTCCTAGGGCCTATAATTGAGCAATACGGCACCAGCCAACATTTTCTTTTCTTGTTTCGCTCCCGTGGGAGTCCTGAGGAATTGCGACAATTTTTACTGATTCATTTTTGGTTTTTAGCCCCAAGGGGACTACCTGTGGGTCCCCCCCACGGGGCCTCGGGGGCCGTGTATCCCTACCCTTTTCCCTTATATTTATTTTCATTTAACACTTCAGGACAGGGGACTAAGTACCCGAGTCATGTAATGGCTGCCAGCAACATTTTTCTCATGTTGCTGGCAGCCGATCAAAGTGCTCACAAGGGAAAGAAAGCTCCATGGCCCATTCAGAACGCTCTATTTTTTAAAATACTATACTTTTTAACCTTAATTTCTCAAAAATTGGTGAACAGATTTACACCAAATCACAAAAGCACACTTTGCGTACCAAGATCTAGCGTCCTGCCAAATTTGTTGTTATTCCTTTCAGTGTTTTTGCGGTAGCCCTGTCTAAAGAAATCTATGGAAAATGCATTGAATTTTGTGTTTTGGGACCCCCTTTGTTTCTTGACCCCCACTTGACGGATCATCCCAAAACTTTCCATCCACAAACTGATCACAAAGTAGCACCTTTTTGGAAAGTTTAGTGGTGATTCGTCAAACAGTGCCAAAATTCTTAGCAACACAAAAAAACACTTTTCCTATGGAACAGCTGACCTAACTATAACTGCCCAGTTACAACAATGACAGCACCCAGAAAAGATTTTGAAATCTAAACACAGCAATTATGTCTATGTTGAACTTTGGAACTGCAAAAATGTTAAAATGTTATATTCTTGATTATTTTGTGAAATTCCATTTGTTAACCCCTTCTATGCTAGGCCTCCCCCCCTCTGCTAAGCCTTTTTTTGGCTATTTGGGGTAGTTCGCGCTTAGGCCCCTGTAACATTTTGTCCACATAAGGTATCCATGCCAAATTTGCGTCCTTTTCTTCCAACATCTTGAGGATTCTAAAGGTACCCAGGCTTTGCGGATTCCCCTGGAGGGGACCCAGAAATTAATCAAAATACAGCTAATTCTTTTGTGCTTTTTTTTTTAAAAATGGGAAAAAAGTTCTGCAGAAGAAAGCGTCTGTTTTTACCCTGCAAATGGTATCAACAAGGGGTTTGTGTTGCTGAAATTACCATATTCTCAGCTTTCAGGGACAGGCAGACTTTTTAACGCTGCTCTCTTCGTATTGATTCGACCACCGATCTTTACACTACTTTCTCGATCCTTTTAAAACCTCTTAATTGCTTTTAAAACTGTACTGTGATTTCTATTTTATCTTTTAAAATAAAAGCTGCTCTTTTAGTTATAGTATCGCCAGCTTATTTGCACATAATTTGGCCGCATTGCTCTTACCTGAGCCTGCCCCGGTCCATCACGGCTGTGTGCCGTTTGTGTGGAGGGCGTGGCTGACCCCACCGAGCATATCACTTCCGGTCAGGGAGGCGGAGGAGGAACTTCCCGCCCGCTACCCACAAAAGACCACTGTGCATACGGCCGTGCAAAGACACTCTGGTAAGGATATCAGACGTGCGCGGTGTTTCTAAATAACGCTACCCCAGGACTTCTTTAATGCACAATTGTTTAAAACCTTATATTATGGGTACTGACTCTTTTTAACGCTGCTCTCTTCGTATTGATTCGACCACCGATCTTTACACTACTTTCTCGATCCTTTTAAAACCTCTTAATTGCTTTTAAAACTGTACTGTGATTTCTATTTTATCTTTTAAAATAAAAGCTGCTCTTTTAGTTATAGTATCGCCAGCTTATTTGCACATAATTTGGCCGCATTGCTCTTACCTGAGCCTGCCCCGGTCCATCACGGCTGTGTGCCGTTTGTGTGGAGGGCGTGGCTGACCCCACCGAGCATATCACTTCCGGTCAGGGAGGTGGAGGAGGAACTTCCCGCCCGCTACCCACAAAAGACCAATGTGCATACGGCCGCGTAGCGGACGCGCGCAGCGGGCGCGACGCTGGCGCGCCGAAGGCGCGCCTAAGGCAAGCCCGTCTGCGCCCGTCCGCGCCAGACCGGGCCCAGGGGCCAGGACCCCTGGCCTTTCTGGGGCACAAGGAAGGATAAAATATTCAGCAGATGAGCTATTGAGACTATCACACCCCTTGGACATAAGATGCAAACATAATATAAACATTGACAGTAAGATCCTTAAATGTAGCTACTGTAATAAGACCTTGATGCATAAAACACAAGTCAAGAACAATGAGGGCAAACTATATTTAGCCCAACTAAACTGTAGATCACTGGCTAAACATAAACATGAAATCCACGACCTATTAGGAGAAAGAACATTGGATGTATTGTTTTTGACTGAGACATGGCTTAATGAGAGCTCCACCCCAGATGTTTTAGATGCGATACCAAACGAATATAGGTTAGTAAGGCAGGATCGAGTAGACAGACTAGGGGGTGGAATTGCGATAATTCATAAAGCCACAATAAAGTGTGAGCTTAAACAAGCGAACCTAGAAACTGTGAGGCTCTCTCATTCACAATAGCAGCAGCAGAAGACAACACTATAGCAGGCCTTCTAATATACCGTCCACCGGGGCCAGCAACGCAATTTATAATAAGCCTGGAGGAGAAAGTAGTATACCCAGCCCTCCGGTATAATAATTTTATTGTACTAGGCGATCTTAATATACACTTTGATAACAAACTGAACAAAGAAGCCTACACACTATGCAAAGATCTACTGACGCTGAACCTAGCGCAGAAAGTTGAGACACAAACTCACCAAGGGGGCCATATTTTAGACCCAATTTTCTCTAACTCCTCAGAGATAGAGGTGGGAATTCCATGGCCCATCCCATGTTCAGACCATTACCTAGTCCCTTTCACTGTACCGCTGCACAGAAGGAAGGTGGAACGAATTTCTGAGAAAATTACAAGAAGGCAGTGGAATAATTTTAATTCTACTACATTCAACCAGGCTCTGATGGGAAATAAACCCACATTAACTAAAGATATAAATGTAGCCAACAAGCAACTTGAAACTTGGATTACGGAGGCCCTAGATGAGATAGCACCATGGAGCACGAGGTCTCCTAAAAGACATAATGCCTCAGCACCATGGTTCAACGATGAACTGAGGAACGCTAAAAAAAAGTGTAAGAAGTCCGAGCGAGCATGGAGGAAAGATTATTGTAGTAAGGTTAAAGATAATTACAAAAAAGAACTAAAACAATATCACGCACTAATTAGGAAAATAAGATGCAATTTCTATACAGACAAAATTGATAGGGCGAGTAACTCCCCCAAAGAAATGTTCGCTATATTAAAGTCCCTCAAAACATACGAAAACAAAAACGAGGCACCCCCTTCATTAGAGAGCTGTAATAAAGTGGCAGAGTTTTTTGCTGACAAAGTGATGAAGATTTACGAGAGCTTTCCAATAGAAGCAAGACAAGGAACAAGTCTGAAACATATAAATCAAACGAATTTCGTTGGAGTAACGTTAGATGAATTTAAAATCCAGGAGTTAGAAGAACTCATAGCCATAGCAAAAGGGATAAAATCTGGATCCCCACTAGACCCTGCACGTCCGGACAGAGTAATGGAGGGAGCAGAACTGATCATGCCATATATCTCTGAATTAATCTCTTGCTCCTTACAGAATGGCATGGTCCCTACCAAATGGAAACAAGCAATTGTTCGTCCTCTAAAAAAGAAACAGTCAATAGAGATAACTGTATTAGAGAATCTACGTCCTATCTCACTGTTGCCGTTTGTGGCCAAAATCGCAGAGAAGACGGTCAATAAACAATTGGTAGATCATATCAACAAGAATGAGCTGTTCCACCCGTCGCAATCAGGTTTCAGAAAGGACCACTCAACAGAGACAGCACTCCTTATGGCCACTGAAACGCTGAGAAAATTCGCCGATGATGGGCAGACAGCCGCCTTGATCCTGTTGGACCTAAGTGCGGCGTTTGACACCGTTTCACACAAGATACTCCTCCAGAGATTAGAGGCCTGTGGTATCAGGCAAAATGCTCTGTGTTGGTTGACTTCGTTCCTTTCCACACGGAGCTTCCAAGTAACACAACGGCCATATTTGTCAAAGAGTGTCCCCTTGCCGCAAGGGGTCCCACAGGGATCGATTCTGAGCCCCACCCTATTTAACTTGTATGTGGGTCCACTGGCTGAGCTAGTGGAAAAACATGAGGTGTCTATAGTCTCCTATGCTGACGACACGCAGCTAATTGTGATGCTGTCACAAGATAAGGAACAGGCAGCTAATCGATTTTCCAAATGCCTGGGAGAGGTGGCTGACTGGATGTCGGACCACTGCCTCAAGTTGAATGGAAGCAAGACAGAAGTAATGGTGGTAGGCAAGGCACCGACCATATGGTCCTCAGCATGGTGGCCTGAAACACTGGGCCAACAACCATCACTAAAAAAGGAGGTAAAAACCTCGGGATTTGGTTCGACTCCGAACTGACTTTTGATGGGCAAACCCGGAAGGTGGCCAGCAAATGCTATGGGGCCATGAAAATCCTAAGGAAAGTTCTGGATCTTCTGCCCCCAAACGCCAGGAAAACTATAGTGCATGCGGTGGTAACCTCCCAAATTGATTATGGGAATGTATTATATCTTGGAGCTTCTAAAGCAGGAATATCAAGACTACAGACAGTTCAGAATGCGGCGGCTCGCCTAGTTCTTAGTCTGCCGAGAAGAGCCAACACAAAGAAAGCTCTGACAGCACTACATTGGCTGCCAGTGGAAAAGAGAGTTGTGTTCAAGGCGATGTGCCTATGTCACCGAATTCTATCAAAGAGAGGCCCAAGGTACCTTCATCCACTACTAATTCAGTACACACCCGGACGGTGTCTAAGATCTAGGGGAAAGGCACTGGTAACTGTACCGAGAATTCGCAGAGCAAGAATGGGTGTGCGCTCTTTCAGGTACATCGCAGCTAAAACATGGAACACCTTACCAGTGGCTTTAAGAACCGAACCTTGCGAAAGCAGCTTTCGCAAACAACTTAAAACTTGGCTGTTCGCAAAAACTAAATAATAAAGAAGATCTGACAGTCTGTGTGGGCTACGCAGTGAGATACGCGGATCGCTGCTATTTTCTCCCACAGTGTCTTGCTCAGCGCGGGGACACACCGGTGGTGTAACCATGCGCTCTATAAATGGCTAAAATAAAATAAATAAATTTTGTCAGAAAAAATACATTTTTACACAGTTTTGGCATTTTACTGGGACATAGCCGATTTTTGCTATTTTTTCTGCGGTCAACCTCCTTCCTGTTAGTGGTAGAAATGGGTGTGAAAGCAGTAATGGATCCCAGAAAGCTATACATTTCTGAAAAGTAGACAGAATTCAGAATTCGGCAAGGGGGCATTTGTGTAGATCTTTCAAGGATTTTTTTTTAGAAACGAACAGTTGAAAATAAAAATAATTGAAATTGAGTTGAAAAAAACAGCCATGTTTACAAACGTTTTCACCTGTAACTTCTTCTAAGTATGACAGATTTTTGAAAGCAATATACCGTTACATCTGCTGGACCCTTCAGGTTGCGGGGATATATAGGACTTGAAGGTTCAGCAAGAACCCGAGGAACCCAGAGCCAATAACTGAGCTGCGTCTTGCAACCATGTTTTCATTGTGTACTGGGTATATAGCAATTCATTTGGTAAAATATAAAGAGTGAAAAATAGGTACCAAGGAAACCTATATATTTCCGAAATGGGATCAAAATATAGAGTTTAGAAGCAGTAGTTATATGCACATCTCCAAAATAGTGAGGACCCATACAAGCATGTGAATTAGAGGTTATTCCCAAACAAGCATGTGAATTAGAGGTCATTTTCCAAAATGACTTCTTTTTTACAAATTGTCTTACATTTGGAAGGCAGAAATGCAAAGAAAATCAATTCAATTGGTAATAACACTTGTTCTACTATTCGGTGGTCCCCTAAGTCTCCCGATTAAAATGCCACCTCACTTGTGTGGGTAGGCCTAGTGCCTGCGACAGGAAACGGCCCAACACCCAGCGTGGACACATCACATTTTTCGAGTGAAAACGGACCCTTTTTTTTGCAATGTGCCTAGCTGTGGATTTTGGACCCTAGCTCAGCCGGCACCTAGGGAAACCCAGCAACCCAATACATTTTTGAAAGCTAGACACCCAGGGGAATCCAGGATGGGGTGATTTGTGTGGCTCTCACCAGGTTCTGTTACCCAGAATCCCTTGTAAACCTCAAACTTTGTAAACAAAAAGAATTCCTCACATTTCTGTGATGGAAAGTTCTGGAATCTGCGAGGAGGCACAAACTTCTAGCCACCTAGCATTTCCCAAAGTCTCCCGATAAAAATGATACCTCACTTGTGTGGTTAGGCCTAGTACCCGTGACAGGTAACAGCCCAAAGCGTAACGTGGACACATCACATTTTTCCATTGAAAACGGACCCTTTTTTTGCAATGTGCCTAGCTGCGGAGTTTGGACTCTAGCTCTGCCGGCACCTAAGGAAACCTAACAAACCTATACATTTTTGAAAACTAGACATCCTGGGGAATACAGGATGGGGTGACTTGTGTGGATCTCACCAAGTTCTGCTACCCAGAATCCCTTGCAAACCTCAAACTTTGTAAAAAAAAAAAACATTTTCCTCACATTTCTGTGATGGAAAGTTCTAGAATCTGTGTGACTCCATAAACTTCCACCCATCCAGCATTTCCCAAAGTCTCCCGATAAAAATGGTACCTCACTTGTGTGGGTAGGCCTAGTGCCCGCGACAGGGAATGGCCCAAAACTTACTATGGAGACTTCAAAATTATCAGTCATAAAAATATCTTGTTTTGCGAGCGAGTCGCCTGCTTTTTTGATCCCGGGCTCGGTGGGCATCTAGGGAAACCTACCAATCCCAGACATTTCTGAAAACTAGACACCCAGAGGACTCCAGGGAGGTGTGACTTGCGTGGAGCCCTCAACGTTTTCATACCCAGATTACCTGCAAAACTCAAATTTAGCTGAAATAAAATCAAATTTTTGTGTGGGAAAGTTGTAGGATCACTGGTCTTACCCCAATTTCCTACCACCCAGCATTCCCCCAGGCCTCCCGATAAAAATGATACCTCACTTTTGTGGGTGAGCGAAGTACCCGCGGCAAGGACGGGCCCAAAACGTATTGTGGGGACATCAAAATTATTACAAAACGACCTGGTTTTGCAAGGGGGGCACCTGCGTTTTTGATCCCGGGCTCGGTGGCCATCTAAGGAAACCTACCAAACCCACACATTTCTGAAAACTAAACACCCAGGGGAGTCCTGGGATGTGTGGCTTGTGTGGATCCCTTAACATTTTTCTACCCAGAATCCCCTGCAAACCTCAAATGTAGCTAAAAAAAAAAATCACATTTTCCTTACATTTCTTTATGGCATCAACGTGCCGGCACAAATGTCCTACCGCACAGCGTTCCCCTTGGTCTCTCGATAAAAATGATACCTCACTTGTGTGGGTGTACAATGCAGAATCGCGAAAACTTATTTTTTTTAAAATAAAGCGCTTAGAGTTTGATGTGCTATCCCCTCCATCCCTAGGTTTTTGGCCCTTCCCAGTCACAGGCCCTTGGCCCACCCACACAAGTAAGGTATCAAGTGAGGTGATTTTTTTAGCTACATTTGAGGTTTGCAGGGAATTCTGGGTAGAAAAACATTGGGAGACCCACGCAAGCCATACCTCCCTGAACTCCCCCGGGTGTCTAGTTTTCAGAAATGGGTGGGTTTGGTAGGTTTCCCTAGATGGCCACCGAGGCAGGGACCAAAAACGCAGGTGCCCCCTTGCAAAATCAGCTCATTTTGTGATGGATAATTTTGATGTCTCGACAATATACATTTTGGCGCCCTTCCCCGCCGCGGGTACTTGGCCCAACCACACAAGTGAGGTACCATTTTCATCGGAGACCTTGTGATACACTGGGTGGTAAGAAATTTGTGTCAGACCAGTGATCCCACAAATTTCCCACACATAAATGTGAGAAAAATTTAAAAAATTTCAGCTAAATTTGAGGTTTGCAGGGGATTCTGGGTAGGAAAACATTGTGGATCCACGCTAGTCATACCTCCTTGGACTCCCCTGGGTGTCTAGTGTTCAGAAATGTCTGGGATTGGTAGGTTTCCCTAAATGGCCTCCGAAGGCTTGATAGGCTCTGCTCCGTCCTTCCTTTTTCTCCTGCTGCTATATTGCTGTATATTGTTTGAATTTGATGTGTTTGGCCAAAATCAATTTGTTAGCTTTATTGTTCAGCTATTTTTAAATATTTTAAATACCAATTTGTGCTGAATACTAACTTAGGTCCCAGTTGGACAGAGGGGGTTTCTTGCCCATACCTCATAGAAAGCGCGCTATCTGGCTCATCCCCTGCACGTGGCGGCCATCTTGATGGTGCTACTCTCTCTCGGTACTATGCGGTCCAGCTCCCACGTTAATGCCCTTCATAAGATGGCCGCTGAGCTGACACGCAGCTGGCGTGCCGCCAGCATGCCAAAGGCAAGCCCGTCTGCGCCGACCGCGTCCGTCCGGGACCAGGGGCCATAACACCTGGTCCTTTCACATTGAAAACTTCGAGTTTTCTCAACGCAAGAACTGATGATGCTGCGTCAGGAGCCCTCTCCCAACTGTTGTGCCATTAAGATTGGGGATGGAATACTCGATTGTAAGAGCTGTGAGTTCTGCTTTACTTCCTCCATTAAACACAATGTGCACAACATAGGGATACTGTATGAAGCAAATGATTCTAGCCTTCTCTCAAACAGGGGTATCCAGAAAACAACGCCTCAGTGCCCTCGGGAGGATCCCACTGAATTTCTTTTTTATAACATTAGTTGTAGATTCTTCCCTAAACACCAATTACATATTCTTGATTTTTTAGTGGATAGGCAGCCAGACGCTGTTTTTCTGACAGAGACCTGGCTGCAACAAGGGCTTGGCTCCCGATGTGGTTGCAGCACTCCCGCCCAATTATGCTATTACAAGAAAGGATAGGGAACACAAGATAGTTGGTGTAGTGGCAATTATTTACAAAACTACTATTGAGTGCAAAACTGAAGACTTCGCAGCTCCTGACTGCGAACCGCTACTCTTCAGATTTCCACTTACTCCCAAATTTACTTTTTCGGGCATTCTTGTGTACCGCCCCCCAGGCCCAGCTGGAAAATGGGGCCTCTCTTTCCCAGACCTAGCTGCTCCCCACATCTTGAAAGCTGCCAGCTTCACAATCGTGGGTGACCTGGACCTGCATCTGGAAGACCCTAAATGCACCAAAAGTAATTCGCTTATGGCGGATTTAGGGTCCCTTAACCTGAGATTGTGTATCTTCAACCCTACACATGTGGCTGGACACTTGTTGGATCCTATGTTCTCCAACTTGTGTGACCTTAGCGGTGCTCAGGCCTGCCCCCTATTTTTGGACTGACTATTTTGCAGTGCCTTTTACGCTTAAAATGGTGTCCTCCCTTCCGCCGTGTTGCCCCGCCCCAGAACGTAAAGCCAGAAGTTGGGCTAAGCAGAATGCTCCAATGCTTAATAAGTTTCTGTGCAACACTAGACCTGACCTTAAACAAATCTCGATTATGGATCAGGAGCTAATGCACAATTGGCTTATAGGAGCTGTAGAAACATGTCTCCCTATCGCTGCTAAACGCTCAAGACGCTGCCTGCCCCCCACGCCCTGTTTTACGGGAATGCTAAAACATGAAAAATCACAATGCAAAGTGCTTGAAAGGCCCTGGAGGAAATCTTATACTGAGGAAACCAAATCTACCTACAAAAATGCCTTAAATAAATACCATAGTCTTTGCAAAACCGCTTGTGCTGAGTTTTACTCTCAAAAGATTTTAAAGGCTCAAAACTGTGCAAAACAACCTCTTTAAAGTAGTGAAGGAACTATCTGGCCCTGGGAAATTGGCAACCTCTTCAGCCCTCTCCCACAGTTAATGTGAGGAACTTGCTCTCTTTTTTATTGACAAAGTTGTTAACATACACTCTCAGCTGTTGAGCAAATGTTCACAGGATGTGTTGTTGGATGAAGCTGACCCACCTATTATTAGGCAGAACCTTAGGCTTACTTATGCACCTAATTCCACACATAGCGTTAGCCCCCCACTTAAACTGGATACCTGGGCACCCTTGGATACCGCTTCCTTTAGCCGCATCCTCCTCTCTACCAAAACAGGCTCCCCCCCTTGACACCCTACCTCCCCATGTGTTGGGTCAGTTAGATCCTTCCATACTATTGATGGAAATTAATCTCTTCAATGCCTCTCTGAAGGAGGGGATTGTCCCCTAAAGATGGAAACATGCAAGGGTCCTCCCCCTCCTAAAGAAAGCAAACTTGGATCCTCCGAACCCGTCTAACTTCTGTCCCATCTCTCTGCTCCCCATTTTCATATTTTTTTTGTAGAAGCACGTTAATTGTCAACTGTCCTCCTTTGTGGAAACCCAGAATTTTCTTTATCCCTCCCAATCTGGGTTCAGAGCTGGCTTCTCTACTGAATCCACCCTTCTGGGGTGTCACAGAAATGTTAAGGCACTGATTGGATGATTGTGAAAGTGAAGCACTCATCCTTTTAGATCTCAGCGCTGCGTTCGACACTGTGTCCTTCTATATTCTCCTGAGGGAACTGCAGACATTGGGCCTGGACGGAATAGCCTTGGAATGGTTCCGCTCCTTTCTTAAGGACCGAACCTTTCAGGTTTCCTCTCTAGCGGCCAGTTTAAACTCTCACACTTAACCCTGTGGAGTTCCACAGGGCTCGGTGCTGAGCCCTTTGCTATTCAATATATATGTCCGCCCTTTAGCTGAGGTGGATGAAAATGCAGGACTGTCTCTCTTCTCTTACGCTGACGATACACAGATTATGTTCTCCCTCTCTTTGTCGCATGGCATGAGCCCTCGGACCTTAGTTTGGGCCTGAGCAAGGTCTCCCTCTGGATGCAGAAGAATCTGCTCAATCTTAACGGCGACAAAACTGAAGTCATAATCCTAGGCAAAAGGCCCGATCTCTGGGGGCCACAGCATTGGCTCACCGAACTGGGAGCTCTTCCCATGCCTGTTAGTAGTGTTAAGAAGCTTGGGTTCATTGTGGATCAGTCACTATCCATGAAACAACAAGTGGCCAATCTGAGGTCCACTTGCTTTGCTGTCTTGAAGTGGTTAAAAAAGATCCTATGGCTGATTTCTCTCCCAGCACAGAGAACGGGGATATAAGCCCTTGTGATATCAAGACTGGATTACGGTAATGTCCTGTATCTGGGAGCCGACAAATCCACCATACATAGACTGAAACTTGTGCAGAATGCAGCTGCCAGGCTTCTCTACCGCCTACCCAAGTTCATGTCGGTCTCCGGCATCTTTCGTGACCTACACTGGCTGACGGTCTCGAACTTTATCAAGTTTAAAGCACTATGCTATATGTTCAGGGTCAAATCTGGATCTGCCCCTAAACACTTGATGGATTTGGTCCATCTATACCATCCTTCCCGTCCCTTGCGATCCGCTCGACAGATTTGGTTTGTGGTTCTGAAAACCCGACTGGCCTGCATGAATGGTCGGTCTTTCTCCTACCTAGGGCCGATACTATGCAATTCCCTGCCTGCTCACCTGAGAGACTCGACATCTCCTCTCACGTTTCACATGGGTCTAAAGATTCGCTCCTGATTCCCCTTCTCTGTTCCCTACCCTCGCTTTGCGCTGGGAAACCCCCTGGGGTAGCTGCACGCACTACAAGTTTCGGAATAATAGTAATATAAGTGAGTGATTAGGTGTCTCAGTCAATGTATTGGTGAGTGACTGGTTGTGTGCTTGTCTGTATCTATCTTTCAGTTGGTGTCTAAGTGGCTGTTTGGGTGTGAGTAGGTATGCATGTTTCTGTATGGGTGAGTGATTGGTTGTCTGAGTACCTCTATGGGTGTCTGAGTGTCTGTGTGGGTAGGTGAGGAGTTTTGTGACTGCCTGTATGGATGAGTGAGTGGGTGAATCAGTGACTGTATGGGTTAGTGAGTACATGTGTGAGGGGCTGTAAGGGTGAGTGAGTGTGTGTATGGCTGTATGTGTGAGTGAGTGCATGTGTGAGTGGTATATGGGTGAGTAACTGGGTATCTGAAAGGCAGTATAGGTGAGTGATGGGGTATGTGAGTGATTGTATGGGTGAGTGAGTGAATGTGAAAGTGGCTGAGTGGGTGAGTGTGTGCTTGTGTGCTTGTGTTACTGACTGTATAGGTGAATGAGTATGTGTTAGTATCTATATGAGTAAGTGAGTGAGTGTCTGTGTAACTGTATGGGTGAATGAGTAGGTGTGTGAGTAGCTCTTTTGGTGACTGTCTCAGTGTGTGAGTGGCTGTGTGTGTGTGTATGAGTGGACATGTCAGTGGCTGTATTAGTGAGTGAGGTGGTGTATGAGTGGCTGTATGGGTGAGTGAGTGGATGTGTGTTTTGATCTATGAATCAATGTGTGGATGTGTAAGTACTGGTATGGATGTGTGACTGGGTTTGAGAATGGTAGTGTGGAAGTTGGAGTGGGTGTATTAAAGGTTATATGGGAGATTCTGAGGATGGGCCATCAGTGATGTCACTGACCATGTCATGAGTGTTGTAATATGTGAGGTAAAAAGCAGTGCATTGCGGGGCACGAGCTATAGTTAGCTCACTAACTATAACAGCTGAATTTCACTGGTTTTGTACGAGTGCAACCTGAGCCTAACTATAACGTCCCTGTAATCTTTGATTTTTTTCGGTGAATTTCTAAGGTTTTTTTAAATGCTAATTCATAACTATAACGTCCTTCTAACTTTTGGTTTTTTTCAGTGGATTTCTAAGATTTTTAAATACTAATTTCGAACTATAATGTCCCTGTAACCTTTGTTTTTTTCAGTGAATTTCTATGGTTTCTCAAGTTGTAGTCACGTTTGCAGAGGGGTGGAGAAAAGGGGCAGGGTGCCAAGCTCTCAGGAATCCCACAGTGAAGGGCTTACAGGAGGTACCAGGAGGGCTTCTTGGCCCCCAGGGTCCCTCAGAGTAAAGTGGACTTCATCCCCAAACCAGTAATATGCCAGGAGGCGCGTTTGTAATGTGAAGGAGAAAAGAGGCATGGCCTCTGACGACCTCTCAGCAATCTTGCTGTGTGGGTCTTACTGGAGGTAACAGGAGGGGCAGTTGGCCCCTAAGCACCCTCAAGAGCCAAGGGGACTTCTTTCCCCAACTCATAGCAGAGTGAAGAAGAAAGGGGGCATGGCCTCCAAGTCCTCTCAGCAATCCCGCTGTCTGGGACTTACTGGAGGTAACAGAAGGGGTTCATGGACCCCAAGGACCCTCAGCATCTAAGGGGACTTCATCCCACAACAACCATTGCGCCAGGAGGCCCGTTGCAAAGTGGTGGTGAAGGGGGCGTGGCCTCCGGCAACTTGCCAGAGGGTTTTTTTTTCAATAAAAAAAAAAAAATGAAGGGAGAGGGGCTGCGTGGCACCCTTCCCTGGACCATTTTCAACCCCAGGGCCAGGCCTTTTTTCAATGAGTGAGGGGGGGGTCATGCAGCCCCGCTCTCCGGGCCGATTTCGGGACCAGTATTTTCTTTAAAAAAAAAATATTTAAAGGGATGGGGTAACCTTTGGCCCCGGGGACCCCATCCCTCGGGCCTGCCACTTGTTTTTTATTTTTAAAACAAAAAAAGGGAGGGGGCTGCATGGCCCCCCTCCCGAGCTGATTTTAGCCCCAGGGGACCTCATCCCCCGGGGCCTGCCACTTTTTTTTATTTTTAAAACAAAAAATGGGAAGGGGTCGCATGGCACCTCTCCCGGGCAGATTGCAGCCCCAGGGACCCCATCTTCCGGGGCCCGGCCTATAGTGTGGGTTGGGGACCATGGGGGGAGACTGAAGGCCTCCGCTGTCCCTGCCGACTCCCCACCTCCCAGGGGTGGGGACCCTTGGCCATTGCACGTGCCGGCCCTGGGGGGTGACGGTCCCCAGGGCCATCTGTAGCTCCATGAGGGGGGCCACACAGCTCCCTCCTTTCTTTCATGTAGCCCTGGGGAGGTGCTGGTCCCTGGGGGGGCTACATGGGCCCCCCACATTCAATATATGTGAAGCCTTGGGGAGGTGGCAACCCCCAGGGCTGCGGGGGAAGTCTGCACGGTCCCCTGCATATTTTTCAGTGAAAGGCCCCGGGTCGTGGTGATCCCCGGGGCTGGGAGGAAGTCCAAGAGGCCCCCCCATTTATTAAAGAAGCAATCCCCGGGGAGGTGGTGGTCCCCGGGGCGCGGGGGTGCCGTGCGGGCACCCACGCATAATGCAATAGGAAAAGCCCGGGGAGGTGGCGGTCCCCGGGGTTTAATTAAACCCTAGTAGGGTGGCCCCATGCACCATATATATCACAGTGCCCATATCATTCACTGTGTAATTATACGTGAGTCAGAGTATGCATAGAAGAGCTTTTTTTTGTTGTTAATAACTTTGGCACAGTTTGACAAATCTTCACAAAACTTTCCTAAAAAAGGTCATCCACTTCAGCTGTTTCTTGGAAATATTCGGGTGATCTGTCAAGAAGGGGCTGAGAAAAAGGGTGGCTCTCAAAACACATTGCTCGCCATGCAATTTAATTTAACAGCTTTACAGAGAAAACAGGTGAACAGAATTACATCAAATTTGGCTAAAAGCTAGATATTTTTACAAACAGTGTATTTTTGTGATTTGGATAAATCTGTTCAGCCATCTTAGAGAAATAAAGGTTTAAAAAATAGCATTATCTGTTGCTACGAGTCTCCTTCAAGACTCAAGCATGACAAAAAAAGAATTCTGATTGGTCAGGCCCATGGTGGTCGAAGGCTGTACGTGGCACGTCGGGTTGGCTGCAAAGGTATTGTAATAAGATATTCCTTTCCGATGACCTTAGTCAATCACTGCTGACTGCCCTTTTTGTGTGGGGAGAACTTTGTTCCCTCTCCTGGGGAGCTGAGCAGTTACCTTGGCTCAGTAAGAAGACAAAGGCCTGGAATCTGATTAGGAGTTGAGCCAGAGACGTATGATAACTCCTGAAGCCCCAAAAGATGTGGATGTGGGTTATTGGGAACCCATTTGATAAAGAAGGAAGTCGAAAAGCGTTATGGGGCTCTAAAATGAAGCTATAATGGAGCTGGTTTTCAAAATAAAGTTGTTTTAATGAGACTCCTGGCAGTGGGGCAGAAATCCCTTTTGCGAACAATTATGTGAGGGGCTTGGTCGTTACCCCTAAATGCCGCACCACCAGCTAGAGCGCGCCGCAACTTATGACCACTTTGCATCAAATATATTTATATATTTGAATCAATTATATACACATGAAATCCCTTCAATTCTGGTTTGTTTCCTTGTTGTTTATTTTCCAATATATTCGTAAACATGCAGTGATTCCATCATAAATGTGGTCTGCACCCATTCCCCAATGCATTTTAGACTTTTGCATGGTCTTTCATGAGGGGGTGTCCTATTACATACCCAAAAGCAATGATTTAATTTAGTAAGTCCATCTCATGATCTCAAAGCATACATTAAAAATAAATGTTATGGGGCATGTTTATCATTATCAAGGGTTTTGCATCACCCTTGTGCCACTCAAAGTCGACACAAAACATAGATGAGATTTACCAAGCCAAGCAAGGCACAAGTTGGATGGGTTACTCCATCACAAATGTTACTTCTTACAAGTGCACTATAGTCTATGTAACTGAGCATGCAGCATATCTGTCACATTTGTGACAAGAGTTCCCATCCGCCAAATTCTAAATCAGGCGCCTACCTGAAGTGTTAGAATGACATAGGGTTATGTAAAAATGTAAATGTTATGAAATAAGAAAAAGATAACTTTCCTAGGAAGACCATGAATACACACATCTTGAACACGAAATGTAAAAAAGATATCCAGTTCCATCAGATGTGAGGACAATAAAAAAACATGCAGGATCAACAAGAAAATCCATTTTCCAATGTATAGAGATCTGAGAGAAGAGTCATTTAGGTGACTATAGTGGGCAACTAGTATAACCTGGACCATGTAACAAATAACAGGATTATGACATAGTCATAAGAAACAGCATAAAAGAATGTCAAGAACCACCACCCCTTCCAATCTCCATTTCCTCAACTTTGTAACAATGAATTAATTCCTTCAACTACAGGATCTTGCAAGGTCACACCGTGTGCAACCTCCAAAAATGATTTTGACGAGCATTCCCTTTAAAATGCTTCAGACTAAGACCAAGGGGCATATGTACAATGAAATGTCAGAGTGCGGAGCTGCGCCCAATTTGGCAGCGCCATGCTCTGACATTTTCAAAACGCAGGGATGCGCCGTATTTACAACAATACGGTGCACCTTTGTGTTTTCCGTAGCGCTGGTGCTAAAATTAGCTGCCTAGCACCAACACATGCAAAAACAACAGTTGATGGACAGAATGCAGAACAATGTCATACATTCACCCCAGTACAGAGATCTGGGCCTAAATCCATCGTTTTTTTGCTCACCATGCCATTCCAGTTTGAACCCAGCCATATGCAAATCAGTCTTGACCCTGTGCCTCATGGGAACAGTCCAGCCCGAACTGCCAAGCCAGGTCCTCCCTGGACTGGAAACAAGCATCCTAGGACCGGTTTCGGGGTTTCACCCCTCTTCAGCCAGGATAGCTTGATTCCAGTGGCATGGAGAGCACGGGACCCACGTCTGGGCATACCCGTCCCACTCGGTATGCCCAGACGTGGGTCCCTTGCTCACTTTGCCACTGGATTCAAGCAAGCCTGGCTGATGACGGCTGGAATGCCAGAAACCGGTCCTAGGATGCTTGTTTCCGGTCCAGGGAAGACATGGCTTGGCAGTTCGGGCTGGACTGTTCCCATGAGGCACAGGGTCAGACTGATTTGCATATGGCCATGTCTGAACTGGGGTGGTGGAGTGAGCTAAAGAATGATGATGGATTAAACCCAGATCATTTGACTGGGGGTGAGTGTTTGATTGGCTCAAACGTTCCGTCCATCATCCCCTTTGTATCGCTTTGTTCGCCCTAAGTTGGCGGGGGTATGCCCAGACGTGGGTCCCTTGCTCACTTTGCCACTGGATTCAAGCAAGCCTGGCTGATGACGGCTGGAATGCCAGAAACCGGTCCTAGGATGCTTGTTTCCGGTCCAGGGAAGACATGGCTTGGCAGTTCGGGCTGGACTGTTCCCATGAGGCACAGGGTCAGACTGATTTGCATATGGCCATGTCTGAACTGGGGTGGTGGAGTGAGCTAAAGAATGATGATGGATTAAACCCAGATCATTTGACTGGGGGTGAGTGTTTGATTGGCTCAAGCGTTCCGTCCATCATCCCCTTTGTATCGCTTTGTTCGCCCTAAGTTGGCGGGGGTATGCCCAGACGTGGGTCCCTTGCTCACTTTGCCACTGGATTCAAGCAAGCCTGGCTGATGACGGCTGGAATGCCAGAAACCGGTCCTAGGATGCTTGTTTCCGGTCCAGGGAAGACATGGCTTGGCAGTTCGGGCTGGACTGTTCCCATGAGGCACAGGGTCAGACTGATTTGCATATGGCCATGTCTGAACTGGGGTGGTGCAGTGAGCTAAAGAATGATGATGGATTAAACCCAGATCATTTGACTGGGGGTGAGTGTTTGATTGGCTCAAACGTTCCGTCCATCATCCCCTTTTGTATCGCTTTGTTCGCCCTAAGTTGGCGGGGGTATGCCCAGACGTGGGTCCCTTGCTCACTTTGCCACTGGATTCAAGCAAGCCTGGCTGATGACGGCTGGAATGCCAGAAACCGGTCCTAGGATGCTTGTTTCCGGTCCAGGGAAGACATGGCTTGGCAGTTCGGGCTGGACTGTTCCCATGAGGCACAGGGTCAGACTGATTTGCATATGGCCATGTCTGAACTGGGGTGGTGGAGTGAGCTAAAGAATGATGATGGATTAAACCCAGATCATTTGACTGGGGGTGAGTGTTTGATTGGCTCAAGCGTTCCGTCCATCATCCCCTTTTGTATCGCTTTGTTCGCCCTAAGTTGGCGGGGGTATGCCCAGACGTGGGTCCCTTGCTCACTTTGCCACTGGATTCAAGCAAGCCTGGCTGATGACGGCTGGAATGCCAGAAACCGGTCCTAGGATGCTTGTTTCCGGTCCAGGGAAGACATGGCTTGGCAGTTCGGGCTGGACTGTTCCCATGAGGCACAGGGTCAGACTGATTTGCATATGGCCATGTCTGAACTGGGGTGGTGGAGTGAGCTAAAGAATGATGATGGATTAAACCCAGATCATTTGACTGGGGGTGAGTGTTTGATTGGCTCAAACGTTCCGTCCATCATCCCTTTTGTATCGCTTTGTTCGCCCTAAGTTGGCGGGGGTATGCCCAGACGTGGGTCCCTTGCTCACTTTGCCACTGGATTCAAGCAAGCCTGGCTGATGACGGCTGGAATGCCAGAAACCGGTCCTAGGATGCTTGTTTCCGGTCCAGGGAAGACATGGCTTGGCAGTTCGGGCTGGACTGTTCCCATGAGGCACAGGGTCAGACTGATTTGCATATGGCCATGTCTGAACTGGGGTGGTGGAGTGAGCTAAAGAATGATGATGGATTAAACCCAGATCATTTGACTGGGGGTGAGTGTTTGATTGGCTCAAGCGTTCCGTCCATCATCCCTTTTGTATCGCTTTGTTCGCCCTAAGTTGGCGGGGTATGCCCAGACGTGGGTCCCTTGCTCACTTTGCCACTGGATTCAAGCAAGCCTGGCTGATGACGGCTGGAATGCCAGAAACCGGTCCTAGGATGCTTGTTTCCGGTCCAGGGAAGACATGGCTTGGCAGTTCGGGCTGGACTGTTCCCATGAGGCACAGGGTCAGACTGATTTGCATATGGCCATGTCTGAACTGGGGTGGTGGAGTGAGCTAAAGAATGATGATGGATTAAACACAGATCATTTGACTGGGGGTGAGTGTTTGATTGGCTCAAACGTTCCGTCCATCATCCCCTTTGTATCGCTTTGTTCGCCCTAAGTTGGCGGGGGTATGCCCAGACGTGGGTCCCTTGCTCACTTTGCCACTGGATTCAAGCAAGCCTGGCTGATGACGGCTGGAATGCCAGAAACCGGTCCTAGGATGCTTGTTTCCGGTCCAGGGAAGACATGGCTTGGCAGTTCGGGCTGGACTGTTCCCATGAGGCACAGGGTCAGACTGATTTGCATATGGCCATGTCTGAACTGGGGTGGTGGAGTGAGCTAAAGAATGATGATGGATTAAACCCAGATCATTTGACTGGGGGTGAGTGTTTGATTGGCTCAAACGTTCCGTCCATCATCCCCTTTTGTATCGCTTTGTTCGCCCTAAGTTGGCGGGGGTATGCCCAGACGTGGGTCCCTTGCTCACTTTGCCACTGGATTCAAGCAAGCCTGGCTGATGACGGCTGGAATGCCAGAAACCGGTCCTAGGATGCTTGTTTCCGGTCCAGGGAAGACATGGCTTGGCAGTTCGGGCTGGACTGTTCCCATGAGGCACAGGGTCAGACTGATTTGCATATGGCCATGTCTGAACTGGGGTGGTGGAGTGAGCTAAAGAATGATGATGGATTAAACCCAGATCATTTGACTGGGGGTGAGTGTTTGATTGGCTCAAACGTTCCGTCCATCATCCCCTTTTGTATCGCTTTGTTCGCCCTAAGTTGGCGGGGGTATGCCCAGACGTGGGTCCCTTGCTCACTTTGCCACTGGATTCAAGCAAGCCTGGCTGATGACGGCTGGAATGCCAGAAACCGGTCCTAGGATGCTTGTTTCCGGTCCAGGGAAGACATGGCTTGGCAGTTCGGGCTGGACTGTTCCCATGAGGCACAGGGTCAGACTGATTTGCATATGGCCATGTCTGAACTGGGGTGGTGGAGTGAGCTAAAGAATGATGATGGATTAAACCCAGATCATTTGACTGGGGGTGAGTGTTTGATTGGCTCAAACGTTCCGTCCATCATCCCCTTTTGTATCGCTTTGTTCGCCCTAAGTTGGCGGGGGTATGCCCAGACGTGGGTCCCTTGCTCACTTTGCCACTGGATTCAAGCAAGCCTGGCTGATGACGGCTGGAATGCCAGAAACCGGTCCTAGGATGCTTGTTTCCGGTCCAGGGAAGACATGGCTTGGCAGTTCGGGCTGGACTGTTCCCATGAGGCACAGGGTCAGACTGATTTGCATATGGCCATGTCTGAACTGGGGTGGTGGAGTGAGCTAAAGAATGATGATGGATTAAACCCAGATCATTTGACTGGGGGTGAGTGTTTGATTGGCTCAAACGTTCCGTCCATCATCCCCTTTTGTATCGCTTAGCACCAACACAGGCACCCTTGCACCATAGTGCAAGGGAGCCTGCGTTGCAGAGAATGATTGTTTATGTGCAGGAAGGGACACCTCCCTGCAAGTAAACAATCCATAATGGCGATTTGTCACTTGTATGTGTGCAGAAGAATGCAGCACACATAGAAGTAGCAAATCGTCATTATTTAACTATTGTTAATGTGCAGGAAGGTGTGCCTTCTGCACATAATCAATTTTCATGGCGTTTTGCTCTTTCTATATGTGCTGCAGAATGCAGCTTCTGCAGCACACATAGAAAAGGAAAAACTATGAGAAATAAAAGCATTTCTCCTCGTTTTTCCATTCTAATGCCTGCTCTTGCATGGTGTTAGTTTTGGGCGCTGCCTCAGATTTACAGATCCATGTAAATCGGGGGTAGCGTAAAAAAACAATGGGTGTTGCAATGGAACACCCACATCAACATCTATTGCACTCCCCTTTCATGCTAAGTGATGCTTGTAAAGGGGCCGTATTTACAAGGCGCTGTTAAGCCACAAAAAGTGGCTTAACCCCTCTTTGTAAATATGGAGAAGGGCATAGCGCCACCAGAGCGTTACTAAAAGAGACGTTCTGGTGGCGATATCCCCTTGTAAATATACCCCCAAGAGTCAGGCTGCTAGCTTCTTTGACATTGACCTCTGTGCTCTTTGGCATGCTGCATCCTTCACTGTCTTTTCCTGGGTGGTGAGGACCATAACAGGTTCCCTTTTACCACCAGGAGTACTGTTACCAGCTTATCACGTGGCTGCTTTACAATAGAAAAAATTGCAGTCCCTTGTTCCCCAGGCAGAAGAAAACCTAAATTGAATACAACTCAGCACAAGATGCAGCCGCCCCTCTGGGCATTTATTTTGCCTTCAGCTGGGCAAAGCTAGGGCAGCTCTAAGAATCCGAAAATGTCTACTACAACCAGTGGCGGCTCGCAGAGGGAGTGTTGTGGGGCGGTGAGGCGGGGCGGGGTGGGGGGGTAGTGGAGTTGGACATACGACGGCAAGGAGTAAAGTATGTAAATAAATAAATAAAACTATTTACCTTGCGCTCGCTGCATCGCCGAGTTGGTTTATTAACAGTGGGGGTTGCGGTGGGCGTTCAACCGCAACACCCATTGATTTTGATGCTGCCCCCTATTTACAAGGGCAGCGTAAACTGGAGGCAGCGTCAAAATTAAGACCAGGTAAAACCTGGTGTTAAGTTTGCGAAACGAGGAGAAATGCATTATTTCTCCTCGTTTTTGCTTTTTCCATGTGTGCTGCCTTGTGCAGCACACATGGAAAAAACAAAATGCCATGGATTGTTCATGTACAGGAAGGTCCCCTTCCTGTACATAAACAATCTTTAAAAAAAAATCAATTTTGTGACTTCCATGTGTGCTGCATTAAAATGGCATTTAAAGAGGGGGACCTTCCTGTGCATTAACAATCTTTCTCCTGCACGCAGACACCCTTGCACTATGGTGCAAGAGTGCCTGCGTTGGCGCTACACTGCTAGGTGTAGCGCCAGCGCAGGGGGAAAACACAAGGCTGCATCATATCATTGTAAAGCCTTGCGCTTCTGAATTGGCTGAGTGAGGCGTTAAGCCATGACGGCTAGCACCTCACTCCGCGACTTCCTTGAACATATGCCCCTTAGATTCATGTCTTAGCCTACTGTGATCATCTAACTTGCCACATCTACACACAGTCATCAAATAACTTACCCATTCTCACTTCTTATTTTCCTGCACATACAAGTTTAAATTACAATACGCTGGTGTTCTTCTGCTAATGGGAAATTGCTTCATTAGTTTCAGGTGTTCCTAAAAGAGGAGACCACACAAAAGTGCTGCAAGGGTCGTCCTATCATAATAAAAATAAAAATATCCCTTACTATGTTGAATTAAGTCCATACAAAGTCCCTAGACTTTAGGAGGTCGAGCAGAATTGCCTAATACTTCACATAACCAAGGAATATCAGTTTATGCAATGGTTAATGTTCATATATGTTTTGTTCTTTCTAATGTGCTGAGTGTGGAGATGATCCGGCCTTAACTTCGAACAATGAAAAAAACGAACTCCTGAGTTTTTGAGAAGTCTGCAATGTCTTTGCGGCCAAGGAAAGTTACTGCTTAGAAAGCATAGATTCCACAGAGCGAATCTCTCTTACAGGCATCTGCATCCTTCCAAAAAGTCCTGAAATGGTAGTAGTGCTATTGTTTTATGGCAGAGACGCAGACCCTGGAAATGAGGCACACAGCAAGAAAACTAGGACAGTGTTTACCATTTTCAGATTCATCCACACTGAAGCCTTTTCAGGGTGCCGATGAAGGGTATGCACAGACGTGGGATTCATGCTCAGTGTGCCATAGGACACTATATCACACGGATAAGAACTAAGTATGCCAAGACTGGGCTGGGTTTGTTTGTATTCAGGTCTGCAGGATGGCTGGCTTGTTTCTATTAGAGCAGGGCTAAGGCTGAATTGGATTAGGTTGGTCTCTGTCTAGAGTGGCAAAGGGGCATGTTTACAAGCCTTCAGCGCCACTGGAGCATCACTTTTTTTGATGCTCTGGTGGTGCAGCGCTATTTTCCATATTTACAAGGGGGTGCTAAGCCTCTTAGCGGGGCTTAACACCACCTTGTAAATATGCCCTTTCCGATGCAGTCCTCTGCGGCAAAGGGGCATGCAATGGGTGTTGCTGACAGTGTTCCACCACAACACCCAATGCTTTTTGACGCTGCCCCAGATTTACCAGGATGAGGCAGGGCCAAAGACAAACACCATGGAATACCATGGATTAGAATGACGCAACAAGGAGAATTACTGATTTCTCCTAGTTTTTTGCTCTTTTCATGTGTGCTGCATTCTGCAGCGCACACAGACGGTGCAAATCGCCATTATTGATTGTTTATGTGCAGGAAGGTGTCCCTTCCTGCACATAAACAATCATCCCTGCAGCGCTTGCACACTTGCCACATGGTGGTAGGGTGCCTGGCACTAGGCAGCTTTCTTTGTGCCAGTGCTAGGGGAAACAGTTGTGCGCCGTATTCTTGTGAATACAGCACATCCCTGCATTTTGAAAATGTCGAAGCGTGGCACTGCCAAATTTGGCGAAGCTCCACTCTCTGACATTTTCTTGTGAATATGCCGTATAGTGTGTGAAAAACAATAGACTGGGATGTGACCAGAGTGATTGTCAGTGCCTGAGATTGAGCGAAGCATTGCTTCCATCACTTTGCTGTTTGTTGCTGGAGACAAACGAAGAGCATACAATGGGAAGCATGTATCTGAAAACAATGCTCCCTCTGATTTGAGGTTTTAACATAGAATATCTATCAAACAAGATGTGTCTATTGACAGGTAGGCCTTGTGCCAAACTGGCATTTCACAGTGTTTCCTTGGTGTTGAACCAACAGGACTACTCTGAGATGGGACAGTATCCTGGTCTTCTCTCATCTCCATGGTGGAAACGTTTTGCTTTCCTGCATCCCGGACAACACTGAACACCACCGAAAAGCATTCTACATGCGATCACGGTCTTTGCAAAAATAATAGAACTGGATTTGAGAGAGGAACTGAGTCACTTCATCTTGTTTGAATTTAGCCCACAACTGGACTTACTCAAAAAGGACTTGCACTTCCTTGCCAAATGACATTAAATACCATACACGATGTCAGACAAAAATAAAAGATTAACTTCTACAACTTTTCAGTCCATGCATTTCTTATTATTGAACTAAATTAGCACATTGCTACTTGGTTTCGATTCTTTTGATTTTTTTAATAGTGTGCGATATTCACGATGATGCTGCGACCGCCAGCGCGGCTCCTGTGTACTATTGCAGCGACATCGCGGCTATCAACGTTGTCCCGAATATTGGTGAAAATATTAAAAAATATATTAATGAATCATTAGTATGCATTGTTATAGAGATATTGATGAATGTTTTTATAGAGTTATTTATATAGTGAGTTATCTACTGTGATGGTTAGAATTAATTATATATTCCGAATTTTTTAATGTGGTGGTGGCTATTAAATTCCTCCTTTGGTTTCTGCTTTCGCGATGTAATTGACCAATGTCATTGCGATCTCCGGCCTCTCCGCAAAAACGGCAAATAGGTTTTAGAGATAGTTGTTCTAGCACTACACTAGAAAAACATGAGTTTGAAGTATACAGTAATAATCCTCTAGTGTGTAGAATACTGTAATGTGTGTGTATTTATGTGTTTACACTTTATGGAAAAGGCGCGTTCCTCGCGGTTAACTATGTCATCGCGACGTCCTGAATAACCTGAATAATTAAAACGGAAAATAGGTCTAAAAGATGGTTTTTAAAGAAACTTAGTACAACAAAATTAGTTTAAACATGCTTTGAAAGAAGTATGAACATAGTAATATGTGTAGGGCAATATTCAGAAATCATATTATTTTTGGATGTGTTGGCGACTATTGAATGTTTGTTTTTGTTTTCCGTTTTCGCTACGTATCCGCGGGGATCACGATGTCATCGTGAAGATCCCCAAAAACTAAAGGAAAAAAAAACCTTTAGAAAAAAACTTCACAATATTTCAGGTACTAGGGTGGCTCTGACACAAGCCCTTGTGTTGGTTGTGTGTATATGGCTGCTACACATAAGACCGGATGCAGAGTTTCAGGTTACTTAGAAACACCCTGTTGCCTTCATCTGTAAAGTGCACTTCATCATTTCTATAAATTCCATGCATGTCAAAACGCAGATTGTTGTTATAGATACAGCCCATGCGATGGTCTCTGAGGAATGCAGAAACAGTTTTATTAACATGTTTCCTGGCTTTGTCAATTTGTGGACAGAATTGATCTGACCACTTCTATTTCTGTCTGTGACATATATTAGAGTTCACCAAGACAGTGTAAGGGAAAAGCGGCATCAGTTCTGCAAAGACTTCTTTCATTAGGATTTCCAGCCCTACCCAATCATTGTGCCTAGGTCATTGCCACCACAGTGCACAATCATGAGGTGAGGAGCTTGGGAATCCACAATGCATTTAACCAAAGCCAGCGACTGATGAAACTTTAACCCTCTCTAGCCAAACCAAGTAATCTGCACATTTGGCAAACCCAAGTCCCTGCCAATACCTGTCTTTTTTGCAGCCTCTTTAGCCCAATAGATATAGCTGTGGCCCACAATCCATACTCTAAGCATTTTGAAGTGAAGGTGCAATAGTAGTCAAGGCTGGAGCTGAATGAGGTAGTTTTCCAAATGAAAAGCAGTTAAAATGGAGGTGATTAAATATATACATATATATATTATCTACTGGCGGTCGCCAGTAGATAGTTATAGTTAGGACCTAGTTTCCATAGGAAAAGCGTTTTTTCTTTTCCCAATAACTTTGGCGCCGGTTGACGAATGTTCGCGAAATTTTTAAAACTTGTGGCCCGCTCCGGTCAGCTCCTATCCTGAAAGTTTCGGGTTGATTTGCCAAGCGGGGGCGAGAAAAAAGGGGGGTCCCAAAACATGTTTTCTCCATGTTATTTTCCATAGGAAACTTTAGACACGGCTACAGCTCGAACTGTTGAACGGAATTACACCAAATTTGGCAAAAAGGTAGCCCTTGGTTCAGAAAGAGCCCTTTTTTTAAATGGTGTAAATCCGTTCAGTAGTTGCTGAGAAAATCAAAAAATAAAAGTTTTGATATCTAGAGGCACGGAGGATCCGCGGACCCTCCCGACCACGAGCTTTATTCTAATTGGCTGTCAACACTCCAAATCAGGAAGTGTTGGCAGCCATCTTGTGACTCGGTAGAACCGAGTCACAAGAAAAGAGAAAAACAAACGCGAAAAACAAGAAAAGGGGGCAGGGTAGAAACACCCTGACCCCCTAGGCCTGCTCAGGGCCCAAAAAAGCATTTAAAAAAAAAAAATCAGCCGAATTCGCGCTGGGTGCGCGAATCCGGCCGAGAAAATTAAAAAAAACGAAGCGCGGACTCCCGTGCTTCGTTGTATTGAAGCCCCCAGGTGGGCCAGGTCCCGGGGGCACTGAAAAAATGTGTGGGGGGGCCCCAATCCCCCCCACACTGCCCCAGGGACCGCCACCTCCCCGGGGCTTGATTTATGAGTTGCGGGGGGGCACGCAGCCCCCCCGCAGCCCTGGGGACTGCCACCCCCCGGGGCTAATTTTTAAATGTGTGGGGGGCCTCCAAGACCCCCCCAAGGCCCGGGGACCGCCACCCCCCGGGGCTTTCATTAATTATTTGCGTCGGGCACATGGCCCCCCCGCAGCCCCGGGGACCGCCACCCCCCGGGGCTTGTTTTTTTAAAGATAAACCTGTGTGGGGGGCTCAAGCTCCCCACACGCCCGGGGACCGCCACCTCCCGGGGCACTAAAATGCAAGTTTGGGGGTCCGTTACGGACCCCGAGCCCCGAGGACCACCACCTCCCCGGGGCTTTGTAATGAAGGGAGGGGGCCGCGCGGCCCCCCTCCTCCGCCACCCCCCAGGGCCAGCTCCTGCAGTGTCTTGGGTTGCCCACCCCCGGGACACTGCTGTTTGCTATGGTAGGGCGGGAGGATGGCTCCCACCCTACCATAGCAAACTCTGCTTGCTTCATTGAAGCGAGAGCAGGGAAACCTGCTCTCGCTTCAATGAAGCTAAGCAGATTGCTTTCCACACGGGGAGCTGCATGTTAGCAGCTCCCCATGTGGAAAAGCAATGCCGGCTCCCGCAGGAGGCGGGGAGCCGGCAGGGACCGTGAGGGCATTGGGGCTCCCCCCACGGTCCCCAAAGGAGAGGGCCGGCCCCGGGGGATGGGGTCCCCGGGGCCAGAAGTGGCCCGGGAGGGGGGCGGCCCCCCTCCGCAGTAAAATTAAAATTAAAACAAGGCAGAGCCCCGGGGGAGGGGGTTCCCGGGGCTAACAGAAGCCTCAGGAGGGGGGCCACGCAGCCCCCCTCCTTTGAAAATATATTTTAAAAAATATATATAGTGGCCATGCCCCGGGGGATGGGGTCCCTGGGGCCGAAAATGGCCTTGGGAGGGGGCCGAGTGGCCCCCTTCTGTGTTTTTAAATATTAAATTAAGAAATTAGGGGTCAGGCCCTGGGGGATGGGGTCCCCAGGGCCCAAAAAATAGGAAAGGAAGGGGGGCCACACAGCCCCCCTTCTAAAAAACAAATTTTTAAAAAAGCTGGCATCGCGCCGGAGGCTCCGCCCCCTCCCAGCAACACTATGCAAACGTGTGTGGCGCGTTTTAAGTTGGGGGATTAATTCCTCATCAATCCTGAGGGTCCCTGGGGGCCAACTAGCCCACCAGGTATGTCCAGTAAGCGCCACAGAGTTGCGTTGCAGAGAGGTGTAAAAAGGGGCGTGGCCTCGGACCACCTCTCTGCAACACAGCTCTATGGCGCTTACTGGAGGTACATGGTGGGCTAGTTGGCCTCCAGGGACCCTCAGGATTCAAGGGGAATTAATTCCCCAAATTAAAACCCGCCAGGGGGCGCGTTTGCACAGTGGTGAAGGGAGGGGGCGGGGCCTGGTGTGACATGTGTATACTTATTCCATCACTCCACCAAAACCCAAGCACTTATAAATTCACCATGCACTCTCCTTGCAGCACTCTAATCATCCAGTCACTACCCATGCACTCATGCAATGACCCATGCACTAACTCATGCACTGCTACAATACCCTGAGCAGTACCCATGCAGTCCAGCCATTGCCCTGTCACTACCCATGCACTCCTCCAATCACCCAGCGAGCACCATGTACTTATCCAATCACTCCGCCAAAACCCAGGCACTTATAAATTCACCATGCACTCTCCTTGCAGTACTCTAATCTTCCAGTCAGTACCCATGTACTCATGGAGTGACCCAGGCACTAACACATGCACTGCTACAATCCCCTGTGCACTACCCATGCAGACCTCTAACCACCTACACAGTACTGATTCACTCCTCCAATTACCCAGGTTGTACCCATGCACTCCAGAAATCCCTCTGTCACTACCCATGCACTCCTCCAATCACCCATCCAGCATCATGTATTTATCCAATCACTCTGCCAAAACCCAAGCAGTTATAAAATCACCATGCACTGTCCTTGCAGCACTCTAATCATCCAGTCACTACCCATGTACTCATGCAAGACCCAGGCACTAACTCATGGCAAATACAGAGGAGGTCATGCTCATTACAGGGGTACCCCAACGCATAGTGTTCCCTAGTGTATGTAGGTGTTTTCACTGTATTCTAAGTGTCTTTTAGCATAGCACTGGCTCCGCTCCTGGTTAGTCAGAGTCAGTTACCACCAGTACCCATCACTAAAAAGTTGGGGGCACAGGAGGACTTTCTGCTCCTCTGTTGGTTCTTTCTGCACATCTCTTGCTTCTTCCTGCACTTTTCTTCGTCTTTCTGGACTTCTGTTGCCTCTTTCTGCATTTGTCTTGCTTCTTGCTGCGCTTTTCTTCCTCTTTCTTCACATGTCCTAACTTTGTAGGCATAGTTAGAAATTAGCATTTAAAAAACCATTGAAATTCACTGAAAAAACCATAGGTTTCAGGCACGTTATAGTTAGCAATTAGCATTTAAAAAACCATTGAAATTCACTGAAAAAACCATAGGGTTCAGGCACGTTATAGTTAGAAATTAGCATTTAAAAAACCTTAGAAATTCACTGAAAAAACCATAGGGTTCAGGGACGTTATAGTTAGTTGGACATTTCACTCGTACAAAACCATAGAAATTCCCCCGTTATAGTTAGTTCAGCTAACTATAACTCGCGCCCCCGCAATGCACTGCTGTTGACGTCACATATTACTTCATTCATGACATGGTCAGTGATATCACTGATGACATCACTGATGACATCTCAAATGACATCACTGATAACATCACTGATGACATCATCCACGTGAAAATCTGATCCACCTCCTCACACTGTAATATAACCTTTGATACACCCACTGTACCAGTTACTACATACACACTCACTGATTCCTAAGTCTACATACACATCCACTCATTCACCCATAGAATCACTCATAGATGTAGTCACTCATCAATACAACACTATCATAAGCACTCATACATCTATACAGACACTCACACACCACCACTCAGCCAGAGTTACTCACACACCTAGTCAGTCATGCAAAGAATCAATCACACTTCCATTTACTGACCTATACAGTTATACACACACCACATCAGTTATTCAAACAGAAACAAATGCATACTTACTCTTTTCTACAATCACTGATACAAGTACACACTCATCCATGCAGCCACTCTCACAATCACTGACTCTCATGTATAGTCATTTATATACTTCAACTTTCACATACACTGCCTTTTATATATGTAGTTACTTGGACATGTAACATTGAGACATCCATTCTCTCACCAACACACCATACACACACTCACACTCATACAGCTGTTTCCACATGCACTCTTGAACCCGTACACACAGTGAATCAACCACTCAAACATCTATGCACAGACTCACACACCTCCCACGCACCTACACACACACCCAGGCACCCATACAGATACTTAGACAACCAATCAATAACCCATATAGATCCTCATTTAGCTACTCACCAACCCATGCAACCGCTTACACACCAACTGACAAACTAAACTGTGTGAATGTCTGTATCAGTCACTAACCCGTGCATTCAGTAAGACACATGTAATCACTCACTTAAACAGTCAGTCACACACCTACTAAATCCTCCATCCAGACACTTATACACCCACTCATTCTTCAATACACCTTGGCATATATATAATACATATTTAAACTTTATAGAAACACACATTCACTGGATGATGTCATCAGTGATGTCATCAGTGATGTCATTTGAGATGTCATCAGTGATGTCATCAGTGATGTCATCAGTGATGTCACTGACCATGTCATGAATGATGTAATATGTGACCGTCATCAGCAGTGCATTGCGGGGGCGCGAGTTATAGTTAGCTGAACTAACTATAACGGGGGAATTTCTATGGTTTTGTACGAGTGAAATGTCCAACTAACTATAACGTCCCTGAAACCTATGGTTTTTTCAGTGAATATATATATATATATATATTTTTTTTTTTTTTTCAAGATCCAAGTAATTACGCTCTCTCAGGGCAGTCCAATTGCAAAGTTTTTATTGCCAGTTACGCGTTTCGGGGAACACAGTCCCCTTGCTCACACACTTGTGCAATTGGACTGCCCTGAGAGAGCGTAATTACATGGATCTTGAAAAATACAAACTTTCCGGTGAGCTTCGCCGGAGTACGCTCCATTTATCACGGGCCGACTGGGGCGGAAGAAGCAACACAAGGAAATGATATATATATATATATATATATATATATATATATATATATATATCGTACAAATCTCCTCGTTACGAGAACAATAATCCAGCACTCCAAGAAGGTTTTCTTCACTCGATTTTATTAGCAAGGTGATGGCATCTACGTGTTTCGGCTGCTACACGCAGCCTTGTTCATGATGCAATTCGCCATTAATTTAAACATTAAATACTTTTTAAGTGTGACAAGAACATAGACAAAGGACAAACCCATTGCACATCAAAGCCTCAGACCCTATATATATATATATCTTTCATTGGATGCTGTCAGCAGGAAAGTGAATAATATTAGGTAGTGTGTTGGATGCCTTAGCAAGAAGTCTTATTATTAGCTGTTGTTTAAGAAAAGAAATGAAATACAGACGTGGATATTTTTTTGAATCTATGGAGTAAAGCACACCTGCTGTATCTTATTTGGAACCAGCATGTTTCTTCTAAAATGTGCTGTGAACTTGTGACCTACTGGTTCCACTGGGTTGCTAGGTACACTGAGCTAAGACTGTATTGGGGGAAGGGTGTTAAAGAGACAGAATATTTTTTAAAGTTGAGGAGTGATGACGCAATGCAAGTAATGGCAAGTTTTAATTTCCAACTCAGGACTATGCAATAAACTGTTGTGTACTATTTAAATTTCAGAAAAATGAAGCTAGATATCGGTTTGAACTCCCATTTTGTGTTGCGATTTCACAGCGATGATTGCGAAAACGCGGCGACAGGAACCTTATTTTGAAAGAGAGGGAAAGAGTTAACAGATGCTAACCATTCACAGGTGGAGATGTACTAGTCTAAAATGAAAGACATGATTTCATTTGCTGCCTTTCTCATGATGATAGAGTGGAAAGTTGAAGAGGTTGCCATTTTAGACTTGCTTTGTGTGAGAGTGGTGTACCATTCTTGTGCTTAGTTTTTACAAATCTTAACAGGGTCAAAATTATGCAGAAAGAGCTAAAACAACAATATCATATATAAACTGAATTCAGTGCAGGGGCGGTGCGAGAAAGCCAAAACATAAAATGGTAATAACTAAAAGTTATTACCATTCTATGTTCCTTTGTGCATTGCGGGCGGGGCTGCTCTGCTCTTTGAGCAGGGCAGGGGAGGACTGCTTTGCACACTCCTGAGTGCCCTCTCGGGCCGACCAAGCCAGTCATGCGCACTCTGCCCTTTCTCCATGCAGGCTGCATAACAGCCTACATGGAGAACATGGCCACCCCATTAGCCCCTGGCTGGGCGGCATCCCAACCAATCACAACGCTGCTTGCAACGTTGTGATTGGCTTAGGGGAGGGTCCGGAGGGAGCCTGGCTGCCTGGCTGCCTGCTTCCTGTTCCTGTTGGAGGCAGGACAGCAGGAGCAGGAGCCAAGAAGACGCTGGACCCGGCGGAAAGGAAGGTAAGTTAAATTAAATTTAAAAAAATTCATTTACCCGTGACACCCCCGCGAACCCCCCACCCGCGACTCCTCGCGCCCACCCTCCCACCCGTGAGCAATTCCGGCCACGACTGATTCAGTGGTATTTATATAACTTTGTAATTATTTTAAAAATGTACATTAGAAATGAAGATGTATTTGGGAGTTTGATTAAAAGGAGTATCACAGTGATGAGAAATAAATATGAGATGAACTGTATCTGTTAGAGGGTATGTGTTTAAGAGGTTAGTGGTGAATGTTTTGGTCAGTAAGAGAAAAATGAATTAGTGCCTGTTTATTACATTGTTTATTTTATTGAAAAATAACAGTATAGTCTTGTGGAAAGTTACAATGAGGAACTTGGAATGTTTTAAATGTCTAAACATCTTGTGCAGAATAGATGCATCTGTCATTTGCATTCTGGGAGTTGTAGTACTTTTAGTAACATTATTAACAGTAATAATGTAGTGAGAAATAAAAGATGAGAACATGTTGTCTGCCTCCATATGAATTAGAAAGAAGTAATACTTGTTTGGTATGTATTGAGAAGTGTTTGTCAATGTGGTTTTTAACTTATATGACCATTTTGCATATGCTTAGATTGTAAGATATGGTTTTTGTGCTTGCACATAGCTATATATACGGTGGGACTTTTGAGTTCGCTTAAAGATTTAGAGAGGTATATATTTTGGGAAAGATGGCTTGAAGGTGTACATCTATTAAGAAATTGCATATATGTTTACATGGTAATCTCTGTTCAGTGAGGCTGATGAAAAATTCATGTATATGGTGAGGGTAGTGTTTTTCTTTAAACATGGTTTGTTTAAAATTGAGAAGGATTACTAGTGCAGAATGCTTCAAGAGTTCTTGTGCTAGCTTCATTTCGAGTGTATCTTTTGTTTGAGATATGCTGAATATATGTTTTAGAAGCATAGGAAGTATTTAAGAAATGATGTAGGTATGCCATTTGCAAAAGGTTTTGTGCTTTGAAAAATTTCAAAATGTTGTTTCCCATTTTAGAAACTTACTGATGCATGTGCACGCTCAGTAACAAAACACAGTATGTTTCTAGAGGGCCATGTCTGCAATTATATATCAAGTGTGATACCTAGATTTCACTCAGACATAGCTTAGAAGAAAAGCATGTTTACATTAAAACAAGTAGTTTGATACTGACAGAAGAAGATAACCAATGATTCCGAGTGAGATAGTATATAGGTGTTTTTTGCAGTGCATGGATAGTGCATACATGATTGTTTAAGCCCATGCATAGCACCTAGCCTATTGGATGAGTGGATGAATAGTGTTTCAGCGATTGGATACTGCTAATTTCTTTTTGGTTGACTGAATGACTGAACAGGTACTGCCTGGATTCATTACATAACTACATGGGTAGAGCCTGGAGAATTGAATAAGTGCATCAGTAGTGCCTACCTAATTAGATGAGTGAATGACTAGTGTCTGAGTTACTGCATTGTTAAAGCTTTAAGGATTGGAGGAAAGTAAGTATACTGCTGGGGGATTGTATTAGTTCAAGACTATTGGCTCATTAATTAAATGACTGCATAGGTACTGGATGGGTGATAGGTTTACTACAATGCTACTATCTACGTAATTGCATGAGTGCATGAGTAGAGCCTAAGGGGCATATTAGCAAGAAACGGCGTTAAAATTATCGCCGCTTTAGCGGCAGAAAACTGCTGCTAAAGCGGCGATAATGGGCTTGATAATATGCCCTTGAGAATTCCAATAGAAGCCCATGTTCTGGTGTCAACATGGGCTTCTATTGGAATTCTCAAGGCCATATTATCAAGCCCATTATCACCGCTTTAGCGGCAGTTTTCTGCCGCTAAAGCGGCGATAATTTTAATGCCGTTCTTGTTAATATGCCCCTGAGTGTTTCATTAGTGGGCATGTGTGCCTCAGTAATCCAATGACTGCATGGGTTGTAAGTGGGTGTTTAGATGGCTGCATGGGTTCTGCGCAAATGTTATAATGATTGCTTAGTTACAGCCTTGTAAATTTAGTGTTAAATTTAAAAAAGTGCAGGTGAAGGAGAGATGAAGTGAAACTGAAAGAACGAGTTGAGAGAGTTGTTGATAAGGCCTTTGCTTTGAAGAGGAAGCTTTTCATTTTGATTCCAAATAGAATGAATACTCTTGACAAAATAGTGTTGTGCATGAGGAGACAAAACCAGAAGAAATGATTAATGAATAGAAGTAACTGTTGTACAGTTTTTAGTGGACAATGGATACATACTTCTTATACAGAGGCTTCCTTTAATGAAGAAAGCTATCTCCCGGATAACAAATTAGTTAATGCTATTGATTAAAGAGGACAATGTTATGAAATGAAGAATGGCAGTCTCATAGCAAAAGAGGTGATGGTCCCAAGAAATGTAGAAGAAGTTATTGCAGAAGAGGTACAAGGAAGGCGTAGTTGGGGACTGTATACAAATCAAATCGTAGTAGTGTTTCTAGTATTAGACAGCAATCCATTGATATATTAAGAACATTCCTACGTATCTTTCCAAGGTGAAGTTTAAAACACAAAATAAGTAATACCACTCAATGCGAACTTTAGGTAGGAGGCTGTATTATGTGAAAACTCCTGCTTTATGTTTAGGAGAAATAAGTAGAACACTTTTGCATGGTAGTGTGGCAGATGTAGAAAAGGTTTGTGGTGATGTGTAGTTTCGTTTCTTTGGTCCTAAGCAGGATTCTAGGGAGAATGAAGAGTTGTTAAGAGGAGGAGTTACAGAACAAGACACATATCTTACAGTCGATAGTTTTAAAAAGAGATTACAAAATTTAACACAGTGTTCTGTAAAAAAACAAAGTATTTTTCTATATGTTGTTGATGCACTTACTAGAAATTTAAACACAGACTGTTGACATATTTAAAAAGTGAGAAAGTAAATTATGATAATTGGCAAAAGTTACCTGTGTGTTTATTTGTAGAGGGACGGTTTGACTTGTCTATATGGCAAGTTATATGTAAGTAGTGTTACAATAAATTGGAAGATAATAAAATGAACAAAACATAGATATTAGATACCCATTTTGTAAGATAATAAAATGCCTGCTAATGTAGAAAAATTATGAAGAGCCAAAAAAATAAAATAATTACCATTTATTATTCTTTCCAGCATTGCCAAGGGCTGTTATGAACTGCTCTCCAGCACGAACTACAACTCCACAATCCATGCAGTATGATGCCTTCGGGGAAAACTGTGGGGCCAAATCTTGAAGTCGAGATTGGACTTTTGAATGGACTCTCTGCTTCGGTGTTGTTGTGCTGCTATTGAAGTTGATGGTCTTTCAGCTTTGCGTTGACTTCTTTCTGCTCACTATGAACTCCTCTTATAAAATGTGCAAAAAATATAAAAGGGGGAAAATACCATGTATGATTTTTGGCAGCATTGTGATTAGCTGTAACACACTGCTCACCAGCTGTTATAACAACACTACAGTCTATGCAATACATGGCCATTCTTGGAAACTGTGGAGCCATATCTGTGTTGTATTCTGTACCTCTAAAGGGACTTTCTGGCCGGGAATTGTTGCTGCTGCCACTGATGTAGATGGTCCTCCAGCTTCCTTCTGCTTAAAGGGACTTTCTGGCCGGGAATTGTTGCTGCTGCCACTGATGTAGATGGTCCTCCAGCTTCCTTCTGCTTGATCAGCAGTTGGAGACATTTTCTATGATAAGATTTAAGATGATATAACATGAGCGTCGTCCCACATGAGTCCAAAAAAAGTCTCCAGTCAAGATCTACCACCTGCTCACAATAAACTTCTGGAAAAGAAGATTCAAGAAGGAGCAGTGGGTGTATACTTGCTATTCATTTGACTGAAGAGTATATTATCCAATGATGTTCCTTACTTTCATGGTCATGTGATGTTTTGAGATTGTTCATTGCACTAGTTTGGCAACAGTTTTTAATTCACCATGAGTTTAGGTGACAATGGGTAGTTTGGTGGGTGTTTGGTAGTTATGTTCTATTTGTGAGTTCAGATGTTAAGTTATTTTTTTAAACTGTTATTTTTTTATAAATGTGTTGTTAAAATATAGCAATATGTTACTAAACAGCTACACTCAAACTTTGTGTAAACTATGTCTATGTATCTGTTTTTCACTTTGTCATTTGTATTCGTGACTACTGATGTCATTGCGACCTCTGGTGTTGCTGTGAAGAAGGAAAATGCATTTTTGATTTAGTTATTTTGACAAATGAATACAAAGGGAAAAGTTAAATTAGTATCTTACAAAATAGCTACACTGAAACTTTATGTAAAATATGTCTACATATGTGTTTTACACTTTGTTAAAAACACCCAGTATTCGCAGTCTGTCCTTGGCAATGGCATTCATAGAATCATACAGGCACTACCTGTGCAATCATCAAGGACATCCTTTCTCCATCACTCTGCAAAATCGCCACCTCCTGGCATTGTACTAGTTGGGGGATGAAGTCTCCTTGGCTATTGAGGGTATTTGGGGGGCCATGTAGCCCTCTTGCTACCTCTAGCAAGTCCCACACAGTCAGTTTGCTAAGAGGTCTTCGGAGGCCACACCCTCTTTCTGCACCACTCTGCAAACACGTCTCCGGGCATAATACTGGTTGGGAAATAAAGTTGTCTTGGATGCGAAAGGAGCTTAGGGACCAAGAAGCCCTCCTGGTGCTTTGTATAAGTCCTACTCAGCGGGATTTTTGAGAGCTGGTCAGAGGCCCTGTCCCCTTCCCACACCATTCTGCAAAGACCATTGCTACTTAAAAAACCATGGAAATTCACTGAAAAAAATCAAAGGTTACAGGTAAGTTACAGTTAGAAATTACATTTAAAAAAAACCTTAGATATTCACTGAAAAACCAAAGGTTAAAGGGACGTTATAGTTAGGGTGATATTTCACTCGTACAAAACCAGAGAAATTCAGCAGTTATAGTTAGCTGAGCTAACTATAACTTGTGTTCCCTGCAATGCACTGCTTATGACCTCACATATTACATCACTGATGACGTTGTCATTGACATCACTGATGACATCTCAAATGACATCACTGATGATATCACTGATGACATCATCCACAGAATCTCTGATGCAGCCACTCACACCCCCATGTAACCTTTCATACACCCACTCCAACTTTCACACTACCATTCTCAAAACCATTGACACACCCATATCAGTACTTACATACCCACTCACTGATTCATAGGTCTACACACACATCCACTCAGTCACCCATACAGCCACTTGTACACCAACTCACTCACCAATAAAGCTACTGATATATCTACTCATACAGCCACACAGCCACTCCCACACTCTCAGTCACCCATAGAGCTACTCACACACCCAGTCACTCACCCATAGAGTCAATCACACAGCCACTTACTCACCTATACAGATATACCCACACCAACTCACTGATTCATACAAATACTAAGACATACTTACTCACCTATACAGTCACTGAAACAATCACACACTCACCCATACAGCCACTCTCACAATCACTCACTCATACATATAGTCACTTATATACTCCAACACTCACCTATACTGCCTTTCACATATGCAGTTACTCACCCATATGCCACTGACACAGTGGCGGCTGGTGACATTTGAAAGTGGTAGAGCAAAAAGGTTGGGGATGAGTGGCCTGTGACGAGCGAGCTCTACTGGCATTAGGGGGGTGGGCACTTTCAAGCAAATTTGAGAAAGCAAGAAGGTTAATAAAGTACCTCTGAGCTTCTGCTCTTCCTTAACCTTTCTCTCATCCATCTCAAAGCCTCGGCTCTCTCTCAGCCTCTCTCTCCTCCACCTCCAAGTTTCAGCAGTCCCTTGGCCTCTACCCGTCTCTCACTCCAATTCCAAGGCTCCTCTCTCTCTCAGTCTCTCCCTCTCCACCTTCAAGATTCTGCTCTCCCTCAGCGTCTCTCTCCTTCATCTCCGAGTTTCTGCTCTTCCTCAGCCCCTCTCTTCTGTACCTCCAACCCCGCTCTCCATCAGTCTCTTGTTCCCTAAGCCCTGCTGTCCTACGTACCGGGCAAGAGAATACATACTGTAGTGTACACATGCCCTTTACACATACAAACAAATTCCCTCCTGTCACTTTAGGGCTGCATGCTCTCCTCTCTCTGCAGTTGGAAAATACATCCCCAAGCCACCGGTACTGCCTGATGACTTCCTTGCTCCTAGCCCTTCATAAGAGACAACCTGGAAGGAACTTGAAGGCGCTGAAGGCTTACATGTGGCAGAAACGATATAACGTTTTTACAATGGCCTTCCACTTAACAGGAATGAAGATTTTTTTACAATTCATAATGCAGCGCATGAGTGCCAGAAACAGATTGCAGCACACACCTCACATTGATGGCCTTTTTCAGAGTTCAGAAATTATGTTTTTTTGCAGAAAAGTTAACAAAATCGACATCCTTTGCTATACAAATCTATTGTATCTCTGGAGTGCTTGCATAACGCTTGCACCACAGATGTGACTTTACATAGCACAAGTTAAGTGAAGGTAGCAAACTTCAAACAGGATATTAAACTAACTAGGTTCCGGGTTCCAAACAGAAACAAATAAAAACTTCAGCTACCACCCCACCCATAGCGCCCTGAGTTACTACCTGCCTGCTGCCTTTGTCGCCCATGGCCACTGACTCCTGTCTACCTGATACTTGTTAGGACCCGACCGGCGGAGCAGGGGTGGGGGTCGGACACCCATATGTGACAGGGACCTTGTGAGGAACTGTAAACTGTCTTCTGTGCTGCACATGTGGTCTCTAACATGAGCCCTGATATTGCAGATAAATACTGCTCTTTTGTTCTCTCTCTATCCGCCTTTCTCTTCCCCTTAATCTGTGCACCCTCTCTCTATCTCTTACCCCCTTTTTTCTGTAAATTGTTATCTCTCTCTACTTCGTTTACCTCTCCGTGTATGTGAGTATTCAACTAGCCACTGGGGTAAGTGAACCTTTAAGAGGGGCACCCCGCAAGTAACACTCATTTATGACCTATCCCTAACAGAGGAAGGGCAAGAGGTCAGCCTTTCGAACTAATTGACACCTGCCTTTGTTTATTCAATCAATGCCAAGTCCAAACTGGACTTCAAACAAACGAAAAACATTCCCGTTCAAAAACGTGTCCCTTCCAGTGCTAGGAGGTTAACCGAAATCTCTTCTGTGGCACAGATAAGCATAACAAATCCTGCCACAAGCCATACTGGGGTTTCTGGGCTCTGACCTGTCAGGAATAAAATATGTGATCTGGAGGCAACCATTAGATAGCTACAGCAGGCACTTTAGCAATGTGACCTATCACTTCAGGAGGATTGGAAGTTACAAGACACTGAAGAGAAGTACCCAGTATAGGAGCTTCTGCGGGGTGCAACCAGAAGTTAACTCTTAATAGCTATTTTTAACTTTTATCTGGGACTCCCAGGTCAGAAGACCAAGCAGGAGCTAATAAATAACACAACGAGAAAGAAGATACCATGACAGTGCTTTGGGCGGGGGTCAGTGGGATGGCAAAGTAATCGAACATGTTTAAAGATCGAGGAATGCTACATTGCAAAGAAAATGAAACCTACGTACTTGGCAAATTGAATAGGCGCGAAAAAATGGAAGGAAAAGCGTGTAACAAAAGAAAGGCAGAAAAGAGAAGGGAAGAAAGGAACAAGGAATGCAGGTCTGGGGCAGATTTACAAGAACTGGCGCATCGCTGCATATTAGCAGAAATGCACCAGTTAATTTTCGACACGTAAAATAATCCTTGCGCCACCACGGATGCGTCGCATTTACAATGCGGCGCACCGTGGCGCAAGGATAGACAGATGCGTGACACATCTTTTGACGTAAGGGCAGCGCATTGCAGGAGTCGTGTCGCAAGCACGACGCAACTCCAGCAATGGTCAGGAATGCCTATTCCTATCATGCTGTGTCACTCCTTATTTTCTGCCCGTTAGCGCGTGACAAACATAACTGCAAGTGTTTTTATTTAGTGCTCACTGCCACCCATTTTCTCTTTTCAAACCATGAATACAATGAAGCCATTACTATAGTCTCGTTTAGTGGAACTCCGTGGAAGAATGTGAGGCTGAGATGACATTGCCGCGATTAGAACTGTCGATCGCAGCAGATGCCGGGAGCCCGTATAACTCTCTCAGCCATCTTCCCGGTGTGCCTCATTTAGGACAGGAAGGGAGGTTTGAATATTCAAAGGGTTAGGATATTCCACTTTGATTTAAGACGGCCGGTATGGGTGAAACATTGAATGCAGTAGCAACAGCCTTATCAGATGCCCATCGAAGTGCAAAATAATGAAAATACCTTTTTATAAGGACGTCCCTCCGGTCGGGCCGGGTTCGTCCTTAGGGCAGTTTGGTTACATGACCAATTTGTTCTCCTTTTCATACCGTGTTGTGAGGCCCTGTACCCGCCTCCACACACTGCCCCTGTGACCCCCCACAACACTTTTTCAGACCCATTAACGCAGACGTCCTCACCTGCTGCCCTCTTTTCTATTGGATTCACCTCCCCCGTCAGGTGCGTTTCTCGGGCAGTTTGTAGCCTGCCCGGCTCCCAGGGCTGTACTGGCTGTAGTGGGCACCGGGCGTTTCCCCGGTGGGCTGCCATGGTGGGGGCCGTTTTTGTTACCGGGGGTGGCAAAATCGGCCGAAATCGGTCCTAACAAACAGCTCGGCCGCACTCCCCCCCTCCCCTCCAGGGGGGCCGGCCGAGCAGTTTGCCAGGGCCCGTTTTGGTTCCCAGTCCGGCGCTGCCGGCTCCTTTCCTTCTTCCAGCTCCTCTCCTCGCTCCAGCCTCCTGACGCTGCAGACTCAGCAGTTTCGCACCACTTCCTGCAGATCACGATTAAACACTCTGGCCGAACCCCAGTTGGAGGTGTGGGTACACTTGAGTATTTAATTTTTCCAAGGCAGTCGACTCCACTCCATAACCAAAGACACCAGCCACCCTTTGCTACAGCACGAGGTCACACCGAGAGGTAGGAGACTGCAACTGCATATCTCAGCCAATCCAGGCGCTGCTCCCTTGCTGAGAGCAGCACCAGGATTGGCTGGAGCAGGCAAACTCACCGCTCATTAAGTGACTGGGGGTCTGCGATTTTGAGCAACCCCCACTCACTAAAGTGCAGTAGAGAGAAGCCTGCAGTGCGCATGTTGGGCTGACCGGAGAAAGGCAGCCGGCCAACCCGACATGCACACTTTGTGGCCTCGGTGCAGTGCGCTCGTTGCCACCCACCAGCATCTATGCATGTCCAGCCCAGTGTCAATCAAATTTAAGCCCCACCCCCTTCAGAGCTGCCGCCCGGCTGAAGGCTGACTCGCGGCTGCGTGCTGATTGAATTAATTTGAACCATATAGTCACATGTTATTGGGGGCCAGAGAGGAGGGCGAAATATGAGTGGGCAACGTCCCAACGCCCTAAGGCAGAAACCGCCGCTGCACTGATATATCCATTCACTCACTGACACAGCCATACGCACACTCTCTCACCCATATAGCCACTGATTCACCCATTCACTCATCCAAGCAGGGAGTCACACACCCCCTCACCCACCCACACAGACACTCATACATCCATACAAGTGCTCAGAAAATCAATCAATAACCCTTGCAGCCACTCATGTACCTACTAACCAACCCATGCAGCCACTAACACACCAAGTGACAGACATACAGAGATTCACACAAATTAGTCACTCACCCATATATTCACTGAGACACGTATAATCACTCACTTATACAGTCAGTCACGCACCCACTAAATCATCCATACAGGCACTCATACACCCACTGATTCATCAATAAACCTTGGTGTATATATATTTAACACTCATAAACTTTTAAGGAAACACTCACAGTCACCAGATGATGTCATCAGTGATGTCATTTGAGATGTCATCAGCAGGGGCGTAGCTAGGCCTCAGGCTGCCCGTGGCGGCCCCTGCTTTTGCCGCCCTCGGCAAAATGATAGAAGAGCGGGGGGGCCGCGGCCGATTCTTGCGGCCGCAACGGCCGCAGGTAAGAGCGGGTGAAGGGGGGCCGCCTGCCGCCCCAAAACTCGTGCCGCCTGGGGCGGTCCGCCCCCATCGCCCCCCCCTAGCTACGCCACTGGTCATCAGTGATGTCACTGACCATGTCATGAGTGATGTAATATGTGAGGTCATAAGCAGTGTATTGCGGGGGCGCGGATTATAGTTAGCTCAGCTAACTGTAACTGCTGAATTTCTCTGGTTTTGTACGAGTGAAATATTAGCTTAACGTTCCTGTAACCTTTGGTTTTGGTATATATATATCACAGTGCCCGTATCATCCACTGTGTAGTTATATATAATGATATCAGGCACACTGTCCTATGAGAGATTAAATTCATCAGACGTTTCTGTTCACTTATACATGTCCATACGAAATCCTTGTAAGAAGAATTAGGTTGTCACCTTGGAACAAAAGGGCATATTTACAAAGAAGTGGTGGAGCGTTTCACTAGCCCCCTTGGCTTAACGACATGCTTCGCCACTTCTGAAACGCAGGGCTGCACCATATTTACAAGAATATGGTGCTGCCCTGCGTTTCCCCCTGCGCTGGCTCTAAGTTTAGCAGCCTAGCGCCAACGCCGGCACCGGTGTCTGCGTGCAGGGGAAGATTGTTTATGTGCAGGAAGGTCCCCCTTCCTGCACATAAACAATCTTTAAATGCTGCTTTGTAACTACTATGTGTGCTGCTTAATGCAGCACACACAGAAGTTGCAAAACGGCATTTGTAATAAACAATTGTTTATGTGCTGGAAGGGGGACCTTCCTGTACATAAACAATCATTGGCCTTTTTCTGTTTTCATGTGTGCTGCACAACGCAGTACACATGAAAAAAGCAAAAACGAGGGGAAATGAAACATTTCTCCTCGTTGCGCCAGGGTAAGACAAGGTTTTCCCTGGTCTTAATTCTGGCGCTGCCTCCTATTTACGCCTCCCTTGTAAATAGGAGGCAGCGTCAGAATCAATGGGTATTGCGGTGGAACGCCCACAGCAACACCCAATGCCCTCCTCTTTCACGCTAAGCATAGCGTGAAAGGGGTCCTTATTTACAAGGCAGCGCTAAGCCACGTTAAGTGGCTTAACGCTGCCTTGTAAATAAGGCAAGGCCCCTATCGTCATCACAACGTCACTGAAAGTGACGTTGTGATGGCGACAGGGGCTTGTAAATATGCCCTAAAGTCTCCTTGATTATGCTTGTTATACAGCCATAAACTCAAGATTGAAGCCAGTAACTGCCTTTAGTTCAAAAATGGTCTTTCGATTTTCAAGGGGGGTGGGCGAAAAAACCCCGAAAGGAAAGCCGGATGAAAGGTCCACCAAAAGGCTTTGAAATCAATATTCATCCTTTTCACTGTGCTCAAAGCCGTGTAGAGGAACTCGTTGAGGAAAATCAGAATTGTTTTTTAAATGCAGGTTTGTAATGGCTGAGTCTGATGGCTGAGTGGGCTAATTCATCCACTGTAGGAGGGGCTTGTGTTTGATCTCATGATCACAGGTTCGAATCCCGGCACATCCACTCAGCCTTTCATCCTTCTGAGGTCAATAAAATGAGCACCATTGAGTTGGGTAACAATAAACATCTCTTATTCAGCGGCATTGAGTCTCATGGCATCAGATCTTCTGCGGTGTCTCGAATGAATAGGACACTTTACTCCGCGTGCCATTACCCCGCAGTTTTTACACCGCAAAATCTTTTACAATGCAGCGCTTTACACCGCAAACTATTACAATGCATTCCCCATTACAACGCAATTTACTATTCTAACTCCACAATGGCGTTACTTTGGGGAATGCGTTGTAATAGTTTGCGGTGTAAAGCCCTGTATTGTAAAAGATTTTGCGGTGTACAAACTGCAGGGTAGTGGCACTGCGGAGTAATGCATGCGGGGTAAAGGATGTTTCCAGTCTCGAATAGCAGATCCTTTTCTCCAGGATACCATCCTAGTTATTCAGAACCGCTACTGGACGTTCGCTCCCCAGATTACATTCCCATTCACCATTCTGACCTCTGCCTGTACTTAGAATGTTAACAGTAACCGCCTCGGTATAGGTGCGCTTTCCACTAGTACTCTTGCTTTGTAACGTTTATTCATGACACCTCTGCCAGGAGGGCTCCTATTCAAAACAGAATGCGTCATCTACAACACCATCAACATAAACTCTTGGCATACCTCACAACCACCATCCAGATGATCCCTAGGCCGTACATGGGGAACTCCAAGCCTTTTCATGCTATGTATCCTTAATATAGAAGTTCAAATTCGACAGGCTACACGAGTTATCTCCTTTCTGGAAAGAACTGATGACGCAGCCCTTGAAGCTACACCTCTTTGCTTCATATCACCAACCATTCTCCCAGAATTCCCACTTCACCCATTGGCCCTGCTTTTATTGCTTCTGACAGCCTGTGCCCCACTTGGTCCAGCAAGTCTTCTTATCTCCACTTACTTGCCCACTCCCTCCCTACCTGGCCATAAGGCACAGACCTGTACTGTAAATCATTCCCCTGTACTGTGCTCTTCGGTGCACAGTGCTTCTTCAGAGGTGGAATTCAGTCACTTGATTATTGCTTGTAGCTTTCTTAGGATCCAAAGATGGTTGAGTGAAACTGAAAATGTCATTTTTTGATTTTGTTGAAGTGTTGAGAGGCGAACATTATATATTCCAGGAACTGACTTTCACATTTTTGTAAGTCATGATATATAAAAATACAGGTACCTCCATGGGACTTCATTAACAAAGTACTGGAACACCACTGGTGCAGTACATAGCCAATGGGGCACTTTAGGTCTTTGAGTGGTCAATCTCTTGATCATAAAATCTATCACACTTACATATGCAAACAAAGGGCCGGATTTATGGTTTGGTGTACAGGGTATGGTTTGTGACAGAGTACCCTGTCTACCAAACCCTCGGTCTGCCTGGCTATGTAAAGTCGGCCAGACCATAAGTATTCCTTATATGGAGCCCCCGTTGGCTCCCTCAAAAGAAGACTTCCTCGGACGGCCCATCCTAAGTTCTGACACAGTAGGGGCCGTCGGAGTCAGAGGAAGGACTACACCGTCTACCTTAACAAGCATTTGCAATGCAATAGGTCTCACCTTTACGTGAGTTTGAGCTATTGACATTGCAAATAACAATGCGTTTTATTTTAGTTTTTGTTTTTAAAACATGAATAAAAGGCATTGTCATTTAAAATGCCAATAGCTTAAATTTGCGTAAATGCGATACCTATTGCATTGCAAATGCTTCTTATATAACGCTAACTCGACCAGAAGGCATCAGAGTGCTTCACATGAGCACCAGTTGCGTTACAGACGGACACATTCATTTTGTTAGGCACGGGGATTAAGTGATTTGCCCAGGATCACAGAGGAGATGTGCCATGGGTCTCTTCTACTCTAGACGTATTTGTCTGTGTTCCTTATGGCGTTTATTGACCAAACCGTTCTAATGCACGATGAAGCAGATTGAAGAAAGGAGCGAAAAAAACATTTCTACCACAAAAGAGAACAGAAACAAGGGTAAATAGGTGCCAACTTATTCCATAATTTATACCTATCGTATAAGAGGTTAAACATAATGGCAATAGTGAAAGCAAACACTATAAGGAATACGTTGAATAGTCGGGGACCTCTCAAAGAAACCACTTGACCCCTGACAAACAATGGGACGGCAGGTAAAAGACCTCACCTCCCGTACCCCAACAGAACTCGAACATCTGATCTCCTCTACTTTGTCTCCGACTCTAAGCGACCAACTTCAACATGCGAAGGGATCATCACAGCGCTGGTTGAAAACCGACAGACTAAGGGAGTACTATTAAAGTCGTTTAGATTATGCTCCGCTGTCCGCGGAGTAACCAGACACCGCGGTGGGATAAGTGAACGAGTGGCGCACTCTGTGATTGCAGGGAAGGGGTGGCTCGTGTTACAGCAGAGGGGTAGGGGTGCTGCACGGATAGCACCACCATCCAGCTGACAGACTGCAAATCCCAGCAGCGTGTGCTAACACTTATCCCACCGCGGTGTCTGGTTACTCCGCGGCGCTTGCTCGGGTCTCGCCCTCTACCGGCGTCAAGTGTCACTGTGGCTTGGCGGGTACTCGGCCATGAGGAGCCCCCTCGGGTGACTGGGGGCTCCAGTACTAATAACACAACACGCCCTCTCTTCTGGATACCTTGGTTCCTGACCAGGCTAAACACCAGACATCTCGAGCTTGTCCCTCGTTACTGTCTCCGCTTACTGCCACAGTAACCGCAAAGTTACCCCTGTTACCCTGGTGCACGTCCCTTCAAACCGGGCAAGGGCAGAGATTGGAAGAGGCTAGGCAGACGACAGGATTCACGTTAGTAACTGCTGGTGAATGCCCCATCGTGTCCTCTCCAAAACCACCCTCCGTGCGTGCCCTGCTAACGGTGGCTGGCCTGTGGTGCCCTCTCCTGGCCGTCCGGAACAATCTTCCAGATACTTTAGAGTTCCCCGTTACTCTGCGAGTGTCGGGCTTTTCCAGCTGTTACATAAAGAGTCAGAGCCCCTCCCTTGTACTCTGCTGCTCACAGTTAACCGGTCCACGGCTCTAGCGCTCACTGGCTCTTAAGGTGCCTCACGTCTCTTTAATTAGAAGCGCCCGGCCGTGATACTTTAGCGCTCACTGTTACTCTGCTCGCAGTGGGGTCTGCTTGGATTTTCGATGGGAGCACATCCTTAACACTAAATTGATTCTTTGTTCCTCAGGAGGTGGTCATCCTGACTGTTCCATTTAGCGTCAGCAACCTTTTTCAAAACTCTTGTGCTCACTGTTACTCCAGTGGGTGCCGGTCAATATCCTGGCTGTACCAGTACGCGTCAGCGACAACCATCCCCAGATACTCAAGTGCACACCCCAGTGCGGACTGACATATATCCTGGCAGTACCTTTACGTCTTAGAGCCCCCCACCCCCGATACTAGCTCACTAGTACTTGGTGGGTACCGGCAAGTACAGGCAAAAGTCACACCGCTGAATTCGAGGACATGGACACATCCAATCACGGATTGTGTATACAAATAACGCATGCCATTGTCCCGTGAGTGCTGGGGAGGGGGTGGGGGTGGAGAGGGGTGTTGTCTACTAAAGTAAAACGCACGCCATTGTCCCGCGACTGCACCGCTGAATTCTAGGACATGGACACATCCAATCACGGATTGTGTATAGAAATAACGCACGGCATTGTCCCGCGAGTGCTGGGGGGGGGGAGGGGTGTTGTCTACTAAAGTAAAACGCACGCCATTGTCCCGCGAGTGCACCGCTGAATTCGAGGACATGGACACATCCAATCACGGATTGTGTATACAAATAACGCATGCCATTGTCCCGCGAGTGCTGGGGGGGGGGGGGAGAGGGGTGTTGTCTACTAAAGTAAAACGCACGCCATTGTCCCGCGAGTGCACCGCTGAATTTGAGGACATGGACACATCCAATCACGGATTGTGTATACAAATAACGCACGCCATTGTCCCGCGAGTGCTGGGGTGGGGGGGAGAGGGGTGTTGTCTACTAAAGTAAAACGCACGCCATTGTCCCGTGAGTGCTGGGGGGGTGGAGAGGGGTGTTGTCTACTAGAGTAAACAAGCCGAGAACAGAGAAATGAAAAGTGCGTCAGCCATTGTTGAAGGCAAACGCGGTAATACGAAAAAGAAGTGCTTAACGGCTAATTAAGAGACACTGTCTCCCGCCGCAAGTAAAAGATCGAATCCCAGTGGGCGGGGCCAAAAGCGGACAGGGTGGCAACCCTCAGTGTAAAGATTGCCTCCGGTGCAATCATTACACTGTGTTTTGCATCATCCATGACGCAAAACGACGCGCACCAATCAAAATTGTAGGCGGAGCAGCGACACAACTTCTGGAATCGTATCGATTCCAAGAAGCCCTCGCATGGCGAGAGCAGCGCATGCGCGCTGCTAATGCCAGGCGAGACCTAAAAAGGACAGACATGTAAAGTCTTTTGTTTTCCTTCTCGTCACCGGCACTAAAGGAATGGAAAAAAACAATAACCACTCTGATACTCTGATTGAAAACTCCTAGGGTGTGGGGGGCATTAGTTTTTTGTTTCTCCAAAACAAACAACGACTTTTGAAGTTTGTTTTTCAAAAACAAAAGACGTTTGAAAAGTTTGACAGCCAGCCTTCTGGGCTGATGGCAAGACAGTGATATCTGTTAAAGCAGAGAGTTGAATGCAGGGCACGCGGATAACTCTAAATTTGGTGGGCGGAGGTATTGTCCGCCGCCATCTCCGCCAAACGCTAAATCAGAACTGTACACTGCGGGAGGAGACACCCTAAAGATACAGTCCCCGTGGCGGACAGGAAGCAGGAAATTAAATCGGGAATGTGTGGTCCAATAAGTCCCATAAGTCTCTGTCAGGCAGTTGTCCGAGTCAGCAGGGAACAAAAATAGAAAAGGCAACAGTCACATTTCACCCAATATAGACAGCAGTAATGGAGTTGCCAGTCTCATCAATTGTGATAGGCAAGTAAGTCCTTTTGAGATTATAGTGGAGAAACTCCTTTAGCAATGTGGAAATATCAAGTTAGCTGCCCTTGAATGCTGAAGTAGAGTTGATATCTGAAGCCTACATGAGCTAACCTATGGGCAGAAAGCCAGCTTCTGTAAATGCATAAGCCACAGAAACTTCTTGGCAAGTAGCCAGCAGAGCAAACAGCTCAGTTTAAATACCAAGCCAAAGCAAGATGGCCATTGGCCGTGGGTGCTGCTGGGTATTGTAGTTTGCTTGCCTGGGCGGTTGCATGAGAAACAATAAGAGAGGATCACCAATCAAACTGCTCCTGAGAAACGGATACTGAAACCAAGTAACAGGACATAAGGGAATTACTTAGTATGAAGTGTAATATACATGCATTTACAAATGCATTTATGAGCAACATCACCACGTTATGCTCCTGAAGTGGCAATGACCACTCATAAGTCCTTTACTTGTTTTACCTTTCCCTTGCTCTTGTATACAACATACACTGTCATACTCAAACAGCTGCCGATGGGCACATGAAAGAGCACATGAAAGGTTAATTGCAATGGGAAGGAAAAGATGAAACATTGGGTGCTCTGAAAGTTTTTTTTAGTTGTAGTGGTCCTCATGAATCTTTTTTTCTGCAGTCACAAAAGCAAGGAAGGCATTGGCAATCCCATACCTGGTTGTGGAGGTCTGCTCGGGTAGGTGTAAGACTCGGGCGTGCCAAACTGACAGCCTCTGTATTTGCCACAAGGGTAGTATGGACCTGCATCTGCCCTAGCTCTGTCCCCAGGAGCTGCCTATGGATCGACACAGCACCCAGGCACAGAAACCTTGAAGAAGAGGTTGGGCAGGGGAGTGGTGAAAGAAAACCATTTGAGACCGAAATAGAGTCTGCAGTGTGTTCTTGCATGAGCTTTCATATATCACATCAGTAGAGTATATCAGCAGAGGTTACAGGCACATACCTTTTAGGTAGTGTAGGAAAATGGGTTTCTGTTGCAGTAACCCCCCACTCTATGCCAGACTACTGATGCACTTTCACTTGATGTGCCCTGGGTCCCTGCCAATCAGGTTCCCAGGGACTGTGTTATTTCGCCAAAACTAACCCAATTGTCATCTCTGGCCACAGGTCAGCCCCTGGTAAATGGTACCACAGGTACCCAGGGCACTGTGACCAGGGAAGACCCCTAAGGACTGCAGCACTTTTTGTGCCAGCCTTAGAGGTCTTGTACCATTACACTCACACACTGCCTTTGCAGGCTGCGTGTTTTGGTGCAGAACAAAGTGAAGAGTCGACATGGCACACATCCCTGTGTGCCATGCCTACAACCCACTGCCCTGGCATAGATCAGTCACCCCTCTAGCTGGGTGCCCTATACCAGTGGTGAGGGTACAGGTGCATGAGCCCTGTACCCCTACAGTGTCTAAGTCCATTCTTAGACATTGTAAGTGCAGTGCTGCCATTAAGAGTATATGGTGCTGGGAGTTTGTCATTACAAACTCCACAGCACCATAATGGCTACACTGAAAACAGAGAAGTTTGGTATCAAACTTCTCAGCACATTAAACCCACACTGATGCCAGTGTGGGATTTAATGTAAAATGCACAACAGAGGGCATCTTAGAGATGCCCCCTGAAAACTAACCTACCACTAGTGTCCAGGCTGAGTGGCTGCTTTCAGCTGCCACCACCAGACATGTTTCTGGACCCCTGGGTCGAGAGCCTGCTGCTCTCTGGGGCCTGAAACAATGCACATCCTGGGACGAGGTGCCAAGCCTCCTCCCCCAGGATGGGCAGGGTTCACGAAGGGGAAGCTTCAAAGGCTGGCTGCCTTTGTGAGCTTCCCCAGGCCACTTGCTGCTTTCAGCAACTGGTCCCCTCTGGTTCCAACCCCCACTGTGGGTGGGAGAACCGGCAATAAAAACAAGTGAGGAAGAGAGGTGTGCCCACCTCTGCCAACTCCACCCCTCAGATGGGGGAGGCGAGGTGAAGCACAACTCTCAGTCCCCGCCATCTTGTAGAGGGGGGGATTCAGCCAACCAGGGACAGGCTCATGCCCCCCTCCCACTGGAGGGTGGCATAATAGGGGTGTACCCACCCCAGGGAAGGGACCCATTGGTCCCTACCTTTTACCTACCTGTAACGCCCCTAAATCTAGTATTTAGGGGCACCCCTGAACATTTCTTCCTCAGACAAGAAGAAACTACAAGGAGAAGAAGAAGAAGGACCGAACAGCCGAGCAGCAGCTAACAAAAGGAAGACGCCCACTGACCTGCTCTTGCGAAATCCCGGTGTGTCCTGCAGCCAGCAACCTGAAAAACCCCGGAGGACCTGCCTGCCTTCAACTACAAAGACTGTGTCTCCCGTGAACACCGGATTTGTTCATCTGCAACCTCTGGTTCCGGCCGGACACCGCAGATCCGCCCCACTCTGCAGCCGCCGTCTACGGCCCGAGCTCGAGTGGGCAAACACCACGAGGAGGTCACCCCGACGATCCTGACCCGAGATCTGGCAACCCCTGACCTGCTTCAAGCCTCCAGCCGACGCCTGCAGCCTAAATCCAGAAGGTCCCCCCAACCGCGACCAGGAGCTGGTACGAAGATCCGAGCCCAAAAGGCACCCCTGCACCCGACGCCCCACGGCCTTGGGTGGCCAAACCGACGGTGCCTAACCAACCCCTAACTTTCCAACTTACCTCTCGAAGTGGTGGTCGCACCCAGAAGACCTTCGTCCCCAAGCCTGCAGTGCCTTTGTAAACCGGAGGTTCCCCATTGAAACCAACAGGGCGCCCAACGTCGAAACAGCACCCTGCACCCGGCCGCCCTAGTGCCGCTGAGGGTGCACCTTTGGTGCTACTTTGTTTACCCATTTGCCCTGAGCTAAAGTCCAGGAGCTTTGCTCCTACACCCAAGTGGCCTGCTCGTCAGCAGCCACCAACCGGAGGCTCCCTATCCCCCATTGGATAACATTGGGCCTCAGTACTCTGCACCCAGCCGCCCTAGTGCCGCTGAGTGTGTAACTAGAGTGCATCCTTGACCCTGGGGGACCCCTGAGTCTACCCCCAGAACCTCAACTCCTACTACCAAATACTTACCTCAAAACCGATAACACTATTTTCCTCCATAGGATAACATTGACTGTTTTTCTTGGAAAAGTTTCTAAGTGTGGAGTTTGAAAACCTAAAGAAATTCTTTAAAATTGTACTGTTTAACAAAAACGATGTTACTTACCTGTTTACAGGAAATGTCCCAGAGTAGTATCCAGGTATTCTACTCTGAGTAACAAAAATAATCTCAAAAGTAACTTACCTGTAATCTTAAAGAAAAGCCCATTCAAGTCTATGTACTGTATTTACAAAGTATTGCATTTCTCTGCAACCATCCTGTAAGTCAAAACAAAGTGCATATACCATTTCAATTCAAACTGTTCACAAACTGCATTACTACTGTAAAGTATTTATTGCTTACCTGTGCCAGGCTTGCTTGGTTCTATAAAATAAAATAACTAAAATAATATTTTTATACAAAAACAATTGGTCTGAAGTTCAGTCTTTAAGTGTGTGAATTCATCTGCTGACTGAGTGTGTACAACAAATGCTTAACACTGTCCTCTGATACTGCCTTACTGCTCGACCACACGACCACAAATAGAGAGTGAGGTGCTATCTAACTTTACCTCTGCCTACCTTTGGGGTTCCACTGGACTCTGTGCACACTATGCCTCACTTTGGTATTGTATATACAGAGCCAGCTTCCTACAGGTAGGGAGTAGAGTCTCACTTGGGCCTTCATACTGTCTTCTGCGATTGAGGTCAACTATGACCACAAACAAACCACTCAGATTCACAGACCTCAGATAAGATCTAAAGTCATCAACAGTTGTTACCATAAAGAAAACACTGGTTTATTAGTGTCTATTTAGAGACATATTGTTGGCTTATAGTGGGCATAGAGCCCTCCCATTGCTTACCATTGATTGGCTTTATTGTCCCTTACATTAACTTGTTTCTTATTCATCAGATTCCTGAGGCTTTCATTCATTGGGCTTTCCTTCATTTTCTGGTGTTAGTCCTTCCCCTGGAACATGAACCCATTACTTGTGTCCTTCCTCTGCTCTCTTTTCAGGTGCTACTTTTTGTTTAAGTCTACAAGAGTGTGTATGTTTACCAGCTTTCTCCCTTGCATACTTCCTATTACTCTTTCTTGCCTTGCCCTCCTTCTGTTGCCATTAGTGCATCCTCCCGACCCACTAACTTTCCATTGCCATTCTTGATTCCCAACCCCATCTGCTATCTGTGTGCTTACCCATCCTCCTCCGTTGTGTGGTTGCTACCCTATCACTGTTGTCTATTTGCTTCTCCAGTCCCACCTGCCCATCCTCAGTGGTCTGTGTACTTCCCCAACCCCACCTGTGCACCCTCCATTGTTCCTCTGCTTCCCCATCTCCACCTGCCCACCCTCCATTGTCCATTTGCATCTACATCCTCACCTGCCCTCCATTGTCCATGTGCTTCCCAGTCCCTGTCCGCCCACCTTCCTTTGTTCATGTGCATTCGCATCCCCGGTTGCCCACCCTCCATTGTTAGTATGCTTCTCCATTACCGCCTTCGCACACTTCATTGTTTATGTGCTTTCCCATTTTTCCCCCACCCTCTGTTGTCCATGTGCTTCACTATCAACTAACGCCCACCCACCCTCTGTTGTCCATGTGCTTCCTCATTCCACACCCTCTGTTGTCCATGTTCTTCCCTGTTGTTATCTCTCATCTGTCCTTCTCTCCCCCTCCCGCATCCTTCTCTCCCACCCTCCCTCCCTCCATGTTGCCTCGCCCCATGTCCACGCTCCACTCTCAACCCAGTTCCCTGTATGTTTATTTTCTTGAAAAAGTGTTGTAGCGCTATCTAAAAAAGTGCATTAGTACCAAATCAACAAAACACATGAATGCAACTTTTTATTTACTAATACATCTCGGATAAAAAAAAAAATCACTGCTTCATTATGTAGGCTTGCGCATCCGTACTGGTGTGCGCCTATAAAATGAAGTGACGCTGCATCATAGCTCTTTTTTCTAAAATTATTTTCAGCCATAACGTATAGCAGCCTGCTCTACAGCATGGGTAAAAAGCATATCCAAAACCAATAGGTCTCATAGGAGAAACCTATTGGAATGGCCAATGCTTGTTGTAATTGTCCCTTGCTATACCAAAAAGTACAACACACACTGAAGACCTCTTTTGTTCATTAAGGCAACATAAATATACAAAAACAGACAGGAATATGCCTTTATTGCTTATGATTGTTTGCACTAAAAGGTCAATGTGATTGTATGATAAGCCTCCAGAACTTCCATAAAGGTCTATGTGGCTGAGATGAAGTCCATTTTGCAGTCTCACAAGCCTTTGCACCAGCCCAGTTCTAAAAATAAAGCAACAGACAGTACACTTTATTGCAGAGTCAGCAGTTTATAATATCCGAAAACAGCCATTGAGAGCCTAACTATATTGGCTGTTGAGAGACCCAATCCCAATGTCCTAGGAGTACTGGGGCTACTAGGCCACAACTGTGGGGGATTTTAGGGCATTTACCACTGCATTATCCTGAAGTGTTACTTTCTATGGCCTTGCAAATTGAGCACAAAGTATGACTGTTGAACACATGACTCTTAATGGTGCATGTGGGTGAGCATTCCAAAACTTACTTGTGATGATGTGAGGTTAGAGACTCAGAACTCAACAATGCGCACAATAAGCCACCAATAATTGAAATGTCTAGTCGATACTTGATTTTAATGGAAGATATTTCATTTATTATGACAAAAGTTCAGGACTATGTAGGATCTTAGTAAAATTACAGGTGCAACACAGTCTAAAAGGCTACTCTACAGGGGTATCAATAGACTAACGTGTTATAGTCTCTCTGGAGTCTAGAGCATACAAATGAGGAATTAAAGGTTCAAGCTTCAGAATAATATGGTCGGTCCTCAGGCTATCTCTCCTTATGTCCCCCCAGTTGGTGACCTATGGCGTCTGATATCAATGTTCAGAAGGCCTGTCCTTGCTTTTCCTTCTGAAGCCTGTTCCACTGATGGATCAGTTGCAGCTTTATATAGGTCTCAAATGTAGTACAACCTCCACCGGCACTTCTTCTGGTCTTTAAGGGCCTCATGTCCAGCCCCACCTATCTTCCCAGGTGCCTTTGAGAAAGCCTACATTTGAGCAGTCAGTCCAGGCAAGCGGTGGTGGTTGCAGGTTGAGTTGGTGCACATCCTGGTTCAGACATACAGGCGTCGGAAGACAAAAGCACCTCATGTTGACATATAATATAATATACATAATATGATACATCAGATATAGATGACTTATGAATACAAAACCGACTACATGAATATCAATATATATGGGTAGTAGAAATAAGTTTAATTTTTCATTTTGTAAAAGACTAAAAGAGAGGAAAAGAGAGAAAAGAGAAAGATAAAATAGACATGATGCAAAAAAGACCAAACTTCAAGAGAAGAGAAAGGAAGATACAGCATCTACATCTTAACAAGAGAATGAGAAATAATATATGTGCAGTTCACTAAATAGTAAACAGTACCATACGCCAAGAAATTATAAATTATTAAAGTGGTAAATCTTAAAAGCAAAATATAGATGTAGGTTTTCAGAATTCAGACATTAACAGGTGGTAGTACAGCACATTTGGATAAATTGCATGTCATCAGGTACCATAGTTTATCACGTTTCATTGCTAACTGAAGAGAATTAACATTATATATATTTCGTTTGTGATTGTAACAAACCAGATTACAAACGTTTTTAAAGTGATTCATCAATAGGGCTCCCAATTGAAATTAATAGTTTGATTGGAGACAGCTTCTAAGATATCAATTAATTTACTCAAGAGGGCCTTATAATAAAATTAATAATTAAGTTCCCCATAAAATATATTTGGTGTAGAGAATGGAATTGTAACATTACTGACTAACTGAATTGTTTATTAAGCAACTTTTTAAACTCATGAATTATAGGACATGTAAAAACATATGGAGATAAGTGCCAACATGTAAGTTACAAAACCAACAGGTATCTTGAAATACAGAATACATTTTAAATAATTGTATGGGAGTGCAAAATAATTTATTGTAGGAAAAAGTAGAGTTTGAGTCATGCTTGCTGAATTTGAAGTGGAATGGATTTTAAATCAAATTTTATCGCATGTAGGAATTGACCAGTTACTATGGAAATCTAACTCCCCTAAATCTTCAATCTTAGATTTCATTCAGTCAGCACCTGGCCATATTAGAATGTTGTATATAACTGAAGCTTTAGTAGGAGTCTTAACAGCAATTTTAGTCGTTGATGTTTCCTTAATATTGAAGGCAGAAATAACTTGTGTGTCCAATGCCGATTTTAATGAACACATTAGCGGCTAAAAACATTTTTAGGAAGATCATGTTAATACTTAAGTCATAAAAGGCAATAGTAGCATCCTCTCACAATAATTGTAAAACAGAATGTATTCACTTAAGCATCCATTTTTTCCAAAAGATAACCTTACCATTAACCTGGATCCATCTATCATAGTGTATAAGGCTATTTGAATTCTGGGATGGTATGGATACAGTAATTACAAAATGAGGGGGGTTGAGTAGAGAGCAAGAGTGCTTAACTGTGAGTGGACTTATGTACATTGTTGACAAGCTTTGATCTATTCAAGACACGGGATCTGTGGTAGCTGTCCTCTTCCCTGACCTCTTCAGGGCCTTTGATATAATTGACCATAAGCTTTTTACTGATGCATCACAAAGTCTGCCATTGGGGATGGTTTATGCACATTGTGACTGAGACAACTCAGCCAGCTACTCTTCCCTCTGTGTCCTCTCTTCCCATAAGATTGTCTGCAGAGTTCTCCATGGGTCATCACTTTCTTGTATTCTATTTAAGGTGCCTTGATTAGATCCTTTAGCTTTCCCTTTTGTTCCTCCGATGATGACACTCAAAAAGGACTTGAATCAACAAGATGATTATGTTCCGCACCTAAAGGAATACCTGCTAGTGGTTTAAGTCTGAATGACTACCATCTAAAGATGAATGCTGTAAAAAAACATAAAGTTATGGCTGTTGGGTCTATTAAGCTATCTAGCACGCATTATGAGTGGCTGGGTGGAGGACGTTTTTTTATCAGCTTAATAAAAAAAGATACCTCGATCAGTATGTTTGGAATCCAATAAATAACTGCTGTAATGAGTTTTTCCCATCCAAATGGTGAAAAACATGCACATTTTGGTACTTTCTACACCAAAGTCCGCATGTACTAGTATTTACTAGGAATTTTTCCCTGCCAAAATTTACCTAGGGTAATTGCTGGTGATCCAGTAATTACAGCCAAACTCATGATTTAGAAAAAAGGCAATGCATAATGAGGACCGTAGGAGTCTGCTGTTAGGCTCAATACCATGGGAATGTTCTTTCAATATGGACCCTTGGCTTCTTGGTGTATCAAGATACTTGTTTAAGACCTCGCATTAAGGCTTACTTGGAACAGTAATGTCTTTACTTCGGTTAAAACCCAGGGAAGGCTAAGGCTATTCTACACTATTGCAGTGCCAGCGCATCTTCTCTCATGAGTGGACAATGATCTACCAGCCCAAAAGTGTTGATAAGTTCCAACACATTCAAAATGAAACAATATGACTTGTGAAAGCAGCTCGTATAATTTGACCACATCACCGTGACCTCATGCGCCCTTATTTGTCAGCCTTTCCGACAGACGGGTCAGTGTAAGGTTCTGTAGAGAAATCTGAAGCATTGACACATTCTAAAATTGATCTTTTCAGTTGATGACCCGGCCAGAAGCTTGCAATACACTTTGCATCTGTAATTGTCTGTACCCAGGTCAAAGTAGGATAGATAAGGTGGCTGAACCTTTGCTCCTTGGACCACCTTTATGGAACTCTCTCTTGCACAGTCTGCATACAATATCCAAACATTTAACTCTTCGTCAGGCCCTGAAGGCCAACTTCTTTTCTGTTGATTCCCTCATGTTTCGCCTGATTTCACATTTGTAATTATTGCTAAAACGCCGGTTGGTATTCCATGAGGATCTCTCATTATCATCCTCATCATCCTCATCATCATCATCATCAACCTCATCATCATCATCATCATCATATCATCATCATCATCATCATCATCATCATCATCTTCTTTCCTGGTCCATTGGCACCCTTGTCCTGGGCTCTTGTGAAAATTGTTCATTTGTCTGCATTCTGAACATGAATTTCCTTTTTGGGACCTGGCCAAGAGAGTGAAACATGACTGTTGTGGTTGGGTAACTTCTTTTCATTGGCCATCCAATGGCCGCACGGCACGTTGTCTTTGTCACAGCCACATACAGGGCAGATAAATGGGCCACGCTGAAAGAAATCGCCTGCAGATACCATCTCCATTAAGGCAGCATAGTCGTTCACTCCTGCCAGTGTGCTGGCATGAGACAACCCATGCTCTTTCTGACATCAGCACCTTAATATCACTGAGTCGTATATTTAGATGACAGGGTCGCCTATTTTTCCATCCATGCTCACTAGTTCATACCTGCTTGATATGTCTTATGTGAAATCAGTCATTTATTTACAATGAAAGACCGCATTAGTGGTAGTGTAGCATGTGCATGGGCTCTGGATGACAGATACATGATACTGACTTCTTATGCTGTCATTCTGTTACAGGGTATAGTTCAGTTTCAATCCTGTAACTCATTGCTGATTGAGAGTACCCCTAGCACGTTCTGTAAGCCTATTGTTTGAGCCTTGGGCCAGTCACTGGGTTACAGTTCAGCATCAGTGGTGGGTACTCTTGAGGCCTCAGGAACTATTGTACTCCAGTTGCATAAACAATTTACTCCATTTGAGCACTTGACTCTCCAAGGGTAGTAGCAGTGAGCAGCAAGGGCGTCATTGACTCCCTACTTTAGAAGCTTGAGCTTGGAGTAGGTGTCAGTGGGCAGTCTCTGTAACACAAAAAAAATTCTTCTTTATGGCTCTTTTGATTTTGACCGAAGATCCTGGTCTCCAAAGAGAAGTTCATAAATCACACCTCTTGCAGTGAGAGGAGGGTGTGGGAGAAGCGCACTGAATGAGATAGGATAGATGAATGGATGAAGAGATGGATGAATATATGGACAGAGAGGAGGGTGAAGGGATGGATGCAGAGATGTGTGGATGGAGAGGAGGATGGAGGGATGGATGGATAAAGAGAAGGATCAATGGATGGAGATAAAAGGTAGTCTGACTGGTGGAAATGAAGGCAAGGGTGGATGGAGAGAGGACAAAATCAATGAACAGATAATAAAAGGAAGGAAGAAAACAGACAAATGGATGATAGAAGGACATGAATAAAAAGTAAGGAGGATAGAAAGAAGGAGGGATAGGTATAAGAAGGCAGAAATAATGACTGCTGGATGGATATATAAATGGATGGAGAGATGGATGAGATACGGATGGATGGAGAGAAGGATAGAAGGATAATGAATATTTGGAGAGAAGGCTGAATGGAGATTATGAATGGATGGAGAAAGAAGCGTGGGTGAAACCAAAAAAGGAAGACAAGGTGGATAGATGGAGAAAATGATGGAGAGATGGGAAGATGAGATATAGAAGATGAGAAGGAAAAGTAGATGATAGATGAAGGAAGGAAAATACAACTAAGGATGGAGAAAAGGAAGGGTTGATTAAAAGAAAGAGGAATGGGCAGAAGGATGGATGGATGGAAAAAGGCACAAAGATGGATGGGAAACAAGTGCAAGACAGAAAAAAGGACAGAGGGAAGGAAAGACAAAGGGCTCGAAGAAGGAAGGAGGGAAGGAAGGACATAAGTGACAGCACTTGCCACTTTTGCCGGTCCCTGGCCCCGAAAGCACCAAGCACTTTATTCCGACCCCTGCCTGGAGGAGAGGAGGGGCTGTGGACGCCTGAAAAGGTCAACACTGGTCCCACAGCGCGGGTGACAGCACTTGCCACTTTTGCCGGTCCCTGGCCCCGAAAGCACCAAGCACTTTATTCCGACCCCTGCCTGGAGGAGAGGAGGGGCTGTGGACGCCTGAAAAGGTCAACGCAGGTCCCGCAGCGCGGTGACAGCACTTGCCACTTTTGCCGGTCCCTGGCCCCGAAAGCACCAAGCACTTTATTCCGACCCCTGCCTGGAGGAGAGGAGGGGCTGTGGACGCATGAAAAGGTCAACGCAGGTCCCGCAGCGCGGTGACAGCACTTGCCACTTTTGCCGGTCCCTGGCCCCGAAAGCACCAAGCACTTTATTCCGACCCCTGCCTGGAGGAGAGGAGGGGCTGTGGACGCCTGAAAAGGTCAACGCAGGTCCCGCAGCGCGGGTGACAGCACTTGCCACTTTTGCCGGTCCCTGGCCCCGAAAGCACCAAGCACTTTATTCCGAACCCTGCCTGGAGGAGAGGAGGGGCTGTGGACGCCTGAAAAGGTCAACGCAGGTCCCGCAGCGCGGGTGACAGCACTTGCCACTTTTGCCGGTCCCTGGCCCCGAAAGCACCAAGCACTTTATTCCGACCCCTGCCTGGAGGAGAGGAGGGGCTGTGGACGCCTGAAAAGGTCAACGCAGGTCCCGCAGCGCGGGACGCGCGTGGGGCGTGCCCGGGCAAAGACCGGGCCAAGACGGGCCCGTCTTAGCCCGTCAGAGGCTGAAAGCGGCTGGGCTGGGCCAGGTCCCTTGTTTTCAACTTCGTGGACACATCTACACGTCCGGCTGTGAGCTAACCCAGATCAAGAACAAGGTACTGCTGTGTTCGCTTTTTCTGTTTTTGGGAGCCCTAAGACCCTTTTTATTTGTAGTTGTTCGGTGGTTTACATTGCCCTGTTTTATTCTCCAGCTTTTGATTTACCACTTAGCCTGTAGACATGGGCAAAAGGAAACTAACTACTACACATGGGGGCGCAAAGGGGGCTAACACTGTGGGATCAGCTGGGACTATAGACTTATTTTTAACTAAGGCAGCTAATGCCATCAACAAAGAAATAGCCTTAACTGAAAAAAGGTTGTCCCTGGAATCTGAGAAATTAGCCCGAGTAGAGGGCAACACGCCGAATGTTACACAGGATTTGGCAGAAGAAGGATTGATGTACATGTCTCACGTGTTGCCATCAGGCAGTCAAGGCGAGGATGTTGAAGTAGTTCCGGGGGTCTCTGTAGCAGCAGTGACCTCAGAAGAGGGATCGGGCTCCCCGCCAATGAAAAGAAAGAGAACTGGCGGGAAAGGAGCACTGAGGAAATCTCCACGGCCTAAAATTCCCACAAACTGTAATCTGGAATCACTGTTGGATAAATTTGCAGTAAGGTTGGAAAAGCGGACTAAAGACTTGCTATTGCCCTTATTTGTAAAATTGGATGAGATTGAGACAAAAATTAATGCTTTAGTTTCTCAATCATTTAGCTGCTCCCCCGAAAGTAACATCAGAACAGGGGTGAGGGGGGGGCCTGCCCAGGGGAGGGTAGTCAGAAACAAGCCCAGCAGACTAGTACCTCTCAAGACCAAGACCAGTTGCCCCGGCCCTCCAACAATAAATGCAATACAAATCTTACCAACCAGACAGTGGAGGACGCGGATATTATACCCCTGATGGCAACTATGCAGGATCAGGGTAATCTTGACAAGCATCTGCGATTCAGAATCCCTTCATTTGCAGATCCGAAAAAGGGAATGGCCCATACCCCGACTATAATTGATCTCCCTCCTCAATCAGCGCCTTTAGTGGTTGTTTTTACAGGAGTCCCTACACTTATATCAGGTTCCAAGGAATCCACTATGGATTTGATCCACAAAACTGCTCATTGGTGTAAGAGTAATATGGTTGATGGTTTCAATATCATCAATGATGTTATTATAGCCAGAAGAGTGGGGTGGATAGGCCATGGGACTAAGAAAAACATTGAGGGTGACTGTATTATAGTAAATTTTAAAAGCCCCAGGCATGTCTCGGCTCTTTTGGGTTGTCAACTTAAGGCCGGTTCTGGGTCTAGGTCTACAATCAGAATTGTCCCCCTACAGTATTTCTAAATGTCCTCTAGTAAATCTTGAGTGGCAGCCTCCCTTCAAACTGGTTAAACCTACTCATGAAGGGAATATGAACTTAGGGCTAATTTTGCACAATTGTTATTCACCTTTGGCCCGCCCCATGAGCCTAGATGAAAATGATTGACCACTAATGGTGGTGGATAAACCTCAGGGTGATATGCTGACACTGGATATTTCTATTAATCCACGATCATCTGGGTCTACACCTCCATCACAGTTGGATATCTATCCAACTTCAATTCCCACTTTGGTCAATCTGCTAGATTATACTGTGAAAGTATTATCCTGGAATATAGCTGGCATTAGGTCCAAGCGGGGCAATACAGCATGGGAAGAGTTTTTAGGTAACCATCATATTATTGCACTACAGGAAACATGGGAGCCTAAAATCTGTTTTTACCTGGATGGTTTTACCACCTTTTGTAAATATGCTACTCAATCGAATATGGGCAGAGCTAGGGGGGGCCTTCTTTTAATGTTTTCTCTCAAGCTTTCATATAAAGCAAAATTGATTGATTGTCGATCACCTAACATTTTGGCAGTGGAATTATCTGGTAAAAATCTCCCCACTCTGTTAGTTGTTCATTTTTATAATTCCTTCAATAGGTCCCAGGAGACGGAACATCTTCTAGCTGTAGATGATCTCTTGGAAAAGTACGGGGAAGGAAATCAAGCTCACTATGACACATTACTCTTAGGGGATTTTAATATTCACCAGTGCTATTCTAATTGCATTTTTACATTGGAGACGGGTGATGGCACGGAACAGTTTAACCATTTTGAGCACACATCCTCTGGCATTTGTCTTGAAAGTTTACTCTCGGCCCACAATCTGCAATGTCTCCAATATTCGGATGCTCTGCTTCAGATTCCTACCTTTGTAGGTAATGGTAGTCATAGCACAATAGATTACATGATGGTATCTGGCCCATTAGTGCCGGCTGTTATTAATCTAAGTGCTATTTGGCATAGTCTTAGTGACCACAATCCCCTAGTACTGGGTCTCGATCTGCCTGTCGTTCGTAAGGAGGGGGTTTTGAGTCAGGTGTCAAGTGTGAATATTAGCACTAAACAGCAGGACAGGAGATTGAAATGGGAAAGGATTGTTCCGGAGAGTTTTCTTGATAATTTGTATACCACCTGTGCTACCGAATTTCAGATTTGTGTAGATCCTCTTTCGCATGGCAGAGCCACCCTTGAAGCCTTTGGAAAAATTACTAAACAGGTAGCCTCTGATCTAACAACTAAATCTAGAGCAACATGCCCAAAAGTAAAGAGGTGGTTCGATCATATTTGCTCGGCTGCCCATAAGGAACTTAAACAGGCCCTAGCACAAAAACCAAGGGATCAACTATTAATTAGGAATAGGAGGAAGGCCTATAAAATATCAACATATAATAGGAAGAAGCAGATCAGGGAAGAGGCCTGGGATGCACTCAACCAAGCTAGCATCCTGGCTGATAGCACGAAATTTTGGTCTGTGGTTAATAGCCCTTATTTTTCAGAAACCCCAAATCTTAGTCGTGATTGCGTGATTCCTCCTGAACGATGGGTTCATCATTTTAGCAACATCTACAGTGATGCAAATCTGGAACCAGAGGAGGGAATGTCAATCCCCGGTCCATCAAGTAACCCCCTTCATTTTAATATAGACGAAGTTTATAAGGCTATCATCTCTGCTTCGGCAGGAAAGGCGCCCGGCCCAGATGGGGTACCAGCCGATCTTTTTAAGGCCGACAATAGAGTCTGGGCTAAGATTTTAACTTGTGTTTTTAAGCTTGTATTTATGGATTCCCATCTTCTTGGGCCAAAGCGGTCATCATTCCCATTTTTAAAAAGGGAGACCGGGCGGATCCCGCCTGCTACAGACCAATTTCCCTTCTTGATTCTCAATCAATCAATCAAGCATTTGTATAGCGCGCTACTCACCCGGAGGGTCTCAAGGCGCTAGGGGGGGGGGTCCGCTACTGTTCGAACAGCCAGGTCTTGAGTTGCTTCCTGAAGGAGAGGTGGTCTTGGGTAAGGCGGAGGTGGATGGGTAGGGAGTTCCACGTCTTGGCAGCCAGGTAGGAGAAGGATCTTCCTCCCGTTGTGGCTCTTCGGATGCGGGGGACGGCGGCGAGGGCGTGGTTGGTCGATCGTAGCTGGCGGGTGGGAGTGTAGAAGGTCAGACGGTCGTTGAGGTATCTGGGGCCTTGGTTGTGGAGAGCTTTGTGTGCGTGGGTGAGGAGTCGGAACGTGATTCTCTTGCTGACGGGGAGCCAGTGCAGGTCTCTCAGGTGTCCGGCGATGTGGCTGTGTCGGGGGATGTCCAGGATGAGTCGAGCTGAGGCGTTCTGGATGCGTTGGAGTCTTTTTGAAGTTTGGCTGTGGTTCCGGCGTAGAGGGAGTTGCCGTAGTCCAGTCGGCTGGTGACGAGGGCCTGGGTGACCGTCTTCCTGGTTTCGGTGGGGATCCACCGGAAGATCTTGCGCAGCATGCGTAGGATGTTGAAGCAAGACGAGGAGACGGCGTTGACTTGTCGGGTCATTGAGAGGGAGGAGTCCAGGATGAAGCCCAGGTTGCGTGCGTGGTCCGTTGGTTTGGGTGCGTTGCCCAGGGCAGGGGGCCACCAGGAGTCGTCCCAGGCGGAGGGTGATGATCCTAGGATGAGGACTTCCGTCTTATCTGAGTTCAGTTTCAGGCGGCTGTTCCTCATCCACTCGGCTACGTCCTTCATCCCTTCATGTAGGTTGGTTCTGGCGGTTGTGGGGTCGTTGGTGAGGAGAGGATCAGCTGGGTGTCGTCGGCGTAGGAGATGATGTTGAGGTTGTGTTGGCGTGCGATGGCTGCGAGGGGGCTCATGTAGACGTTGAAGAGGGTGGGGCTGAGTGATGATCCTTGTGGTACGCCGCAGATGACTTCGGTGGCCTCGGAACTGAACGGGGGGAGGCGGACTCTCTGGGTTCTTCCGGTGAGCAAAAACATCAGGGAAGGTAATTTTGGATCGCCTAACTATTTATCTCGATCAAGCTAATATTATTTCAGATTTGCAATATGGCTTTAGACAGGGGAAGGGGACCTTGGACCAGTGTCTTAATCTCCAGTTAGTTATTGGGAAGTACACTATCGCCAGGAAGGGAGTCTTACACCTTGCCTTCATGGACCTAACTTCAGCTTTTGACTATGTCAATAGATCCAAATTATGGCGGGTGTTACGTGAACTGGGGATAGATGCAGACTTGGTCTCCTACCTGCAAGCAGCGCATGATAATACTATAGCTGCTGTACGGTATAATACTGATGGTAGCTTGACAAAATCATGGGAAGTAAAAAGGGGGGTCCGGCAGGGTTGCATCTTGGCTCCACTGCTGTTCACACTGTACATCAACAAATTAGGAGACTCCCTAACAGCCTGCTGCAAAGACGTACCAAGAGCCAGTTCTAAAATGATCCCAGCCCTTTTATACGCTGACGATGCGGTCCTACTGGCAAGAACCGCACTGGGCCTTCAACGTCTTTTAAATTGTTTTACTAATTTTATGGAGTCACTAGACCTAACCACAAATTTTAAGAAATCTCATACCATGACCATAGGGCTGGGAAGGGTGGCCAAGACTAAATTTTACTGTAAGGGGGCAGAATTAACTAAAGTGCCTACGTTTTCGTACCTAGGTGTGGTTTTTGATGAGCGAGGATCTTGGTGCCCGCAACTTTTATTTAAAAAAAACACTTTAGCCCGAGGAGCAGGTGCCACTCTAAATTTTGCTAAAAGACTGGGGTCAAAGCCACTACCTGCATTATTAAAAGTCTATAATGCAAAATGTGTTCCGATGGCCACATATGGGTGTGACATTTGGGGATACAAGGATGTTAAGGGGATCCACGTGACTGAGAACAACTTTATGCGTAAACCTCTGGCAGTCCCAACCGCAACCCCTGTTTTTAATTTACATGAAGAACTGGGAACGGGTTATATATCAGACCAGATCGCGGTTGCCCCATTGTTACGTTGGCTAAGAGTATGGGCAAATCCGGCCCCTAATCTGAATCAACTTATAATTGCGGACTGTATGTTACTGGAGGGGGTGTTATCCATCCCATGGCTGAAATATGTAATGGAACAGACTAGATGGATAGGTCGTCCTGATTTGTTCTCGAGCCCAGGTGTCCTGACCAAGACTGCAATTAAAGAAGTGAAAAAGCAGTTTTTGGATAAGCGACAGAGTATGAGGGAGGAGACGGAACTAAGTAAACCCTCAGTGAGAAGATTTATCTTATTGTCCCTGGGCTCGCAAATGCAGCCATATTTATCTTATGTCAGCAAAGCATACCACCGCTTCGTTTTGACTAGATTTAGATTTAACTTGGTTCCTTGGCTCTTGGCATTTCCTCAAGGTTATTCTAAACCCGGCTCACTCAGACCCTGTCCCTGCGATAATTTCTCGGATCAGGATACACTACACTTTTTGTTTTTCTGTTCCTTTTATGCTTATCAGCGTAAAAATATATTTTACCGCTCCTTAGAGAACGGCGGTTTGTTCAAGTAAGACCGGCCTTGGTCTATCTCCAGATGTTACCCTCCCCTGTGGTATCGCTGGGTGTGGCTAGTTTCTTAACAGCGGCCGTTAGACACAGGAAAAAGTTGCCGCCACCAGAATAAACTTGCCATTTATTTTAAAGTACCCCTTTGAAACTCCCTTTATCAGCCGTGGACTTTTATTTAGCACTTTTTGCATTTTACACTGTTTGCACTATTCCATGATTTTTACATGAATGATGAAATGGCTAAATGAGATTTTTTTTTAACTTGTTTTGTATTGGTATTTTAATCTAGTGACTCAATGTTTTTATGTATTGATGTGTCAATTCTGTATTTGTGTCCTTTTTTCTTGACTATGTTTACTTTTTTGGCTCTTGTCTGCCGAATAAAGTTTAAAAAAAAAAAAAAATTGCAAAATTCCTTGACGAGTGTTCTCCTTAACAAATGCCCAGTTTGCTTGCCTCACTCGCTCTTCCTGTGCCATTTGGAACATGGTTCTAAGTGGGGGGGGGTTATTTTTCGGGCTACTCTCTGGGCGAGCAGTTAATACTCTCAAAGGGTTTAGAGCTCAGTTACTGCTTGATACAAGCATTTAAGCAAAAATAACTCAACATCAAGTCATAGCAACACCTTGATAAAAAAGAGGCATTGCTACATTTGGTCTTTAGTAGGCTTTTGCTGCCTCAGCAGTTCCACATAATCAAAACATAATAAATAAAAATACTTTCATACAATACAAGCATAAAGGTACTTTGTTTCAGCCCTCTTCATTCATTGGCCAGTTCAACTATCATTCACGTTTGGCTTCCCCCACCATGCAGGCAGCATGAGGCAATGGGTCAGTCTACTTTAGCCATTGGCTCTCTTGCACTGTCAGTGATGGCATTTTTCCAGATTGCACTGCACATTCGCCTTAGTAGAAGTGTACTTCAGTTCCAGCGAGGGTGGGCCAATAATAATAGAAGCTAGCAGGAGCAATTTACAATTATGTAATGCACGCTTATGCAGAATTCTAAATCAATAAAACACTGGGAGATCTGATTGTCAAACATGCAATGTATACTTGTTGTGTAAAATACTTCATTAAAAATAACATCTAAGCTAACCGTAGAAATTAAACTCAGAAATTTGCCACTTCTGTCTACTTAAAGTTGCCAGTAAAAATGTGCTGCAATTGTGATGGCCAGATCATAAAACAGAGCACATACTTAGGCTTATGGGAGCAACCATATTTTAAAATGAGTTGATTAGAAAGTTTCTAGTTTGACAACAACCCACAAACCCTTGAAGAAGGTAGTTCAGAGCTAGCACCATGCGGCAAGCAAAAGATCAGAATAGGCACTGGCTACTGGTCACACCTGATTACCATTTTCATAATCTCATGCAAATTGTGCAACTGAATCCTAAAAAAATACACTTAAAGAGAATGGCAGCATAACACTGTGAAATTGTGCCAGTGATTGCAGGTGGGACTTAGTGATGGAGCAGGGTTTTGCAAAAATGAAACCTGCTCGAATTAACACCCCCATAATGCGTACTAACAGTGTGCAGTGATAGTTTAACATACACATTACATGAACACGAGGGAAACCACTTTACGCATGTGTGTACTAATGTAAACTAATGCATGAAAGAACTAGGCCGCATACTACAATGCGTTTCCAAAGAAACAGAATTAATGCATGTTTAAGCTGCATTTTATATGTCACATCTTGCTTTAAAAAAATAATAATGAATGATGCCGCTTTTGCCTTAAAGCTTCTGCTAGGATAACATGTAACAGGGGATAGTGCAAAGGTGGGTGGTAAACAGTGAAAAGTGCATTTCTATGTAATTAATGAATGTTTATGTTTTATTTGCCGTAGTGAGCTGAAATGGGCCTCCATTATTCTTAAGTTAGCCGGATAGAGGAGGGGCTGGAGTGAGAGCGAAAATGTCATGACAGAGCAGCCAGAAGTGCTGAGTGCTGTAAAGAAGGGACAAGAAGTTCAAGGATACCCAGCAGTGAATGCATTGTTCGTCTGCCAAAAGGATGTGACTGACCGTGGGACTAAAGACTGCTTCTGCGGACATTGTTGGAAAAGATGTGCAAAAATGTATTAAATGTATCATATAATAAATCATGTGAACGAGTCAGTTATTAGGTAATGGGAAAGGATGTAGAATTATATTCATGAACAACTAACGAATGACAGACCACCCCCAAAGTCCACCAATGAACTGTCGAGTTTCGTGAAATGTTTCAACTGATGTGGGACGGACATGTAGGTTTTAGGGTATAACTGGGGTGTCTTTGGGGGTGTGGTTTAGTCGTAGGCAAGGAGAGGGCCTGAGGTTGGATGCTGAGGAGAGAAGGGTGACGCGTCTCTGTCTGTCGGTTTGCAGAGAGGCCTAGCTATTCCTGTCCTTGTCCAGTTCCTGTCTCTGAAATCTTTGTTCCCTGGCTCTAGTTCGGTGAACCCCCACTGTCCCCTCGGCCAAGGGGGTGGTATTTCACAGATCCTTTGGGTTTGTATTATTCTGACTTGTACTTTGCATAATTATTTGCAAATGTATTCTTGTCTCTGAAATCTGATGTCTCTTCATCTATCCACTCCAATATATGTATATTGTTTCGCATTATTTTGCTGAAACTGATGTCTCTTAATCTATCTACTCCTTCATGTGCATAATCAATATTGATGATGAGAATGACACTGTTTGCATCTACATCTGCCGATTATTTTTCTCTCCCTCTTGTGAAATTTCATTTGTTTGCACTTGTAACCGTAAGCAATTGAGCATTGATGATTTACATCAATTTGAGATAAACTTTATTAATCTTACCAAGAGTCTGATTATTTAGCTGACTAGATAGTTAGTTAGATAAGTGCTATCATTACCATCAACTACTCAACTAATTGGTCTATCGACCAAGAGGAAAGAGAGTTGATATACAGGTCTAGTTATGTATTTAGACTTGTTAAACATGAATCTGTGAAGGAACCAAAATTCACATCATTAAAACTTGACCCCCAGCGCATCAGGGACTTGGGTGAATGTGTATGGGCCATTGTATGCATTATTGATGAGTATCGATCCCTGATTAGGTGTCGCGCTGGATCAGTTTTAGTCTTCTCATTAAACTTTGATGCAAAGCAGAAGAAAGAACGGCAGAATAGGGGAAAAGTAGGAGAAAAAGAAAGGAAACAGTTAAGGGATAAAGAACCCGTGAAAGTGAGATAAAGAAACAGGAATTGTAGGGTGGTGGAAAAGTCATGAGCCACTGAACAGTGCTGGCAGCAGGCTTCCCTCCCAATTGTTTTTTTTTTTTTTTTTTACAAATTAGGCACTGGAACCAACACACATCCTTACCAAATGAACTGACGTACAATAAATGACTTTTAAGCCATAACACTAGGGTGAAATTTTGCAGGGCACATATAGGCCTGATCAACCCCACTCCATTTGGCTTTTATTGAGTGCATCCTAGAAAAAGAACTTGTCCACTCGATCAAAGCTGATTAGGGCCCCTTTTTAACACAACAGATTTCATTTTGACCATGCTCTATGGTCCCATATCCTGATCTGCTTGAGTAATGACCTCCTGAAAGTTCAGTAATAATTAGATGAAATTGAGCAATATTGTAACCAAAAAAATTGCAGAAGTGTCAATGAGGAAGATTAGCCGATACTTTGAAGGGAGTTCACAATCAACCTTTAGAAAAATTGGGACTATCAGAGCATATTCTAGCATTCGGCAGAACTGGCAAAACTTTGCAAGAGATCCGGCTTTTGGCCACATGAAAATCACCAGGGTCATAATCTGAGCCCGGCCTGGATTTTTGCCAGCTGATGATTCGAGTGTCTAATCTAGAAGGAATGGCGATACTCCAAACAAGGGCAACCTATTCATCGATTTGGACTTCTAGCCTCCTTTTTCTTGTGCTGAATCTGTTTGCAATGATACAATGAAAAGAGACAGAGACCTGGAGCATGAACATCATCTGCTGGGAGTCCCTTATGGCCTTATGTATGTGACTAACTATTTGCCCTGTGAAATTCTTTGCCACAGCTTCAGTATTCTCATAATGGGGGACTAGTAACAGGAGATGTCAAGTGGTGTTAGTGACCACAGACATAGTCATCAACCTATCAACGTGTCTTACCTGCAGGCAAAAGTATTGACTTAATGTAGGGAAACACCACATTCAGGAGGTAATGCAAGTCTTTCCTTTAAGTCCACAGATGGCCTCCTCTACTGACAAAGGCTTGGCACAATCTCCAGATCCATTCTGTAGAGGGAGTCATAAAGAAAGACAGATAATTGTGCTATGGTGGGATGATGATCATTCTTCAGCCATGAGGCTACTATAAAATCCATAACACTATGCGAATTGACAATATCATCCAAGACATGGTCAATAAAGTGCTGAAACTACCCAAAGGGACGGTACTACCGGATGCCTCCCCACTGCAAAACAGCTTATTAGATGGATACTTGACACAAAAGCGATATCACTGGTTTTTCGGAAACTTATAAATAATTAGCCGGACTCCTTGGCAGCGCTGCGGAATAGGTGGGAGAAAGACTTGGGTAAGTTGAACGATGAAGAGTGGGTGGAAGCCATGGCCTCGCCCCAGGAGGTGGCCATAAGATTGCGCTTTAGATTGGTACAACTCAAGATTCTTCACAGAGTTTATTATGCATGCACCACGCAGGTAAAAATGGGGATACTCACCTCGCCATTGTGCCCGAGGTGGTGTGGACAAGAGGGTACCTTCCTCAACCTAATGTGGGAATGTCCACCACTTCAACAGTATTGGACAGCACTATTGAGGACCATGAGGGAGGTCTATAGGGTGGAGGAGGACAAATCACCGCGATGGCTAAATATCTGGGGAGATTCGGACCTTACAAATGCTGAGCGCACGTTGGTAATGTTGGAATTTATGATTGCAAAACTCAACATCGCAAGGAAATGGAGGGTGCAAGATGCCCCAATGTTGAAAGAGAGGGAAATGGATCTAGACTGGTGTATGCAGGCCGAAAGGATGATCTATGAGAGTAGAGGCTGCCCGGAAATATGGACAAAGATTTGGGGGAGGTGGAATAGTTATCGGGGAATGTTGTGTACCCCAGTGATTGAACAAGATCATGAGCAGGAGATACTGTAATCGACGCTGGGCTTAGGTAGGGGTGGGGGGACTTTCTGAGTGTGTTTCATGCAATATAAACAACTGTTGTCAAGTAGTATGTATCCATTACAGAAATGGCATGTTGTTGATTTGATAATTTATAAATACAACTATAAAAAAAAAAGTGCTGAGACCTGAATCTCAAGAAAGGTAAACAGGGCTAGAGTGTCAGAAGGCAGTCCACCATTTACGTGTCTTATCTAGTCCTTCAATCATAGATCCAATCCATCACCCATAGAGTAAAGCAATTGGGCCTTGTTACTGAATGGGACGGTTCGATTCAGCACTTCCAATTGGGTAATGCCACATAGGTTACTGTCCTTAAAAAATTTGTAATAGCCAATTATAAGTCACTAAAAACAAGCAACTATTTGGGGTGCTGGCAAAGGTTTAGCATTTCGACAAATCGTAATTTTACACACACTTCACAATAATCATTGCAATGTGCAGATTACAAGATCACTTGAAATGTTTTCATTTAGAATTCTAGTGAACACCAAGATGTGGGAAAATTATATTGGTAAAACAATTGGCTCAAAAGTACACAACAAAGTACCTCACAAATGGATGGAAGCATTAACTTTTCTTTATATGGAATTATAGTGTCTGTTGTCATCAATTTGACACACAAAAGATATATGAAGGAATTTCCAACAATAAACATAATAAGATGTAACTAAGCAACCTGTGATGAATCTACTACCACTGAGCTGTTACATGAGGAACTTCTTTTCCTGACATGACAGAATTTTGAAATTGCTCCTGAACCCAGATTGATATTTCAATATTTCTGATGTTGGCCCCTATGAAAGTGCTACCTTCGATCTATTTGGCCCTGAAAAGCACATCAACCTTAGTTTGACTCATGTTTCATCTGTAGGTTTTGTAGACTTTTATTCTTTGTAGCTTATTTTTAAGCACAAGTTAAAATTGTTAACTTTGATCTTCAAAGGGGGTGTGGCATAGCTGGATGGCCGGGTAGACGTGCTACCGCAGAGCTACCATCCCGATGTAATTTTCCTACCGTATCCTGACAAGGCCAATAGGTAGCTACACCCCAGTATCCCCGGGTGTGACAGTTGGATGCTGTGCGGACCTATGCTAACCCCCCAAGAAGTGATCCTGTGGCCTGGGGAGAAGGCAAACTGCTGAACACCCTGCCGGCTTCTGCTGCTGCGGGCCCCGTTGCCCTGTAGAGCCTGTGCCGGAGGGCGGTGCATGGGGGGAGGTGGCCGATGCCAAAAAGAGGCTGCAGGGAGAAAGACGGACCTGGGGGCTGGATGTCACTGTGGACCTGCTGTGAGGCTGCAGCGGGGCTCCGGGAAGTTAGTGCCATTATAGGCAACACTCCCCACCCACAGTCAGAGCATGCATGATGACATAAATAAATACACAACACAACTTTTGTTTGGGAAAAATATTGCTGCAGGTTTATTCCATACAAAAGTATGCAATATGGTGGGTTATCTTACGGGCGATCCAAGGGCAGGCAGCTGTAACCAACCTATGCTGCCCTGCCCGCCTGATGAGCCAAGCACTGTGGAGAACCCAATCAGTGCTACACCTTATGGGGTGATCCTCTTTCCGGATCACGTGACACATTGGTCCCTTATTACTCATGCCCCTTTCAGAGCGGAGCGTAGCAAGGCAAGCCCCCGGTTGTTCAGGCCCTCAACCGCCCGAAGGACTAACGGGGCGCCGACGTAATTCTTCCAGGACCCTCCCATGAGGCTCCTGGGATTTGGCTCTGGTACCCCTATTGTGCTCTTGCAGAGGTACCCTTCTGTACCCATATGCTTCCAGATCGCCCTGTAACTCCGCCTGCAACGACAAAAGAAACATTACAACGTTCTATGCACTTTGCCTGCCAGCCCCATGCCGGGTAAGCGGTAGGGTGGGAGACGGAGTGTCCGGTGCAAAGAGGACGCCAGAAAGGCGGGGGGAGGTATAAGTACCCTCCCCCGACCCCTGTGCGCCGGAAGTGACGCACCAGTGCGCCAAGGCCAAGGGGGGACTCCTCCCCGAGTCCCACCACTAGGGGGATGGTGGACGTGCCTAATTGGCACTAAGAGGGCCGCCCTTTTAGGGTGGCCCCCTGCGTGGGCCGCGGGCAGCCGCATAGTGCCATTATAGGCAACACTCCCCACCCACAGTCAGAGCATGCATGATGACATAAATAAATACACAACACAACTTTTGTTTGGGAAAAATATTGCTGCAGGTTTATTCCATACAAAAGTATGCAATATGGTGGGTTATTTTACAGGCGATCCAAGGGCAGGCAGCTGTAACCAACCTATGCTGCCCTGCCCGCCTGATGAGCCAAGCACTGTGGAGAACCCAATCAGTGCTACACCTTATGGGTTGATCCTCTTTCCGGATCACGTGACACATTGGTCCCTTATTACTCACGCCCCTTTCAGGGCGGAGCGTAGCAAGGCAAGCCCCCGGTTGTTCAGGCCCACAACCGCCCGAAGGACTAACGGGGCACCGACGTAATTCTTCCAGGACCCTCCCATGGGGCTCCTGGGATTTGGCTCTGGCACCCTGTTGGAAAACGAGGCAGTATCTGTGAGGCCTGCACAAATAACATGACTACATTTGTCCTTCACTGGGAAGCAAGCACCCAATTGTAGCGCCTGACTCTCAGAGGGTAGCGTTGCAGAGCAGTCTGAGGCTTACTCAAGGGAGGTGGTGTGGGCTAGTAACCGCCATTACAGGTGCGCAGCAATAACACTCAATAATTGATTGTCCAGTCTGTACTTTGCTTTATAAAAGTAAGAGTACATTTATTAAACACACACACTACTCAATACTATGCACCAATTTACAAATATACATAAGCGGTTGGAATTACTTTGTGACATTGCATAACATCTCCACCCCTCCCGCAGGGGGGTGGGGTCTAGTACCACCACTCCCATGTATGCACATCATCTTGCCCCCAAATGCAGTTAGTTGAACATAACCTGGAGCGAGGGCCCTGTGCACTGGCATCATCCCAGCGGCGACCCACACCATTACTTCATCAAGCCTTTAAAATAGGTACACCTGCCCTGGTGACACACAACCCTGACTGAGCATTTCCTACTGACTAGGAGGTATACACCTCTACATCTTAAGGGCTACGAGTCTGGGTTCTTCACCTAAGCGGAGCAGCAAGAATACATGTTTAAGCATCACTTTAGAATGACAGTACTCATCACATTTGTTGGACATTAGAATGCATTGCAATTACAGCCCCTAAAGGCATCACAGATGAAATCACAGGATTACGCATATACAGCCAGACACCCTAGCAGGAATATCTGGCAACATAACCCCACTTTGCTTAAGACATCACCTTACACAGGTACTTCACATTACACATGTGACCTTAAGTCCCTAAGGTACTTCACATTACACATGTGACCTTCAGTCCCTCTAAAAGAAATAACGTTAGTAAATGCATTTCTCTGGTGCAATTACACCTCTTCACCTCCAGGAGATGCCCTTCTCCATACATCCCCAGCTCAGTTTTTCATACCATGGTGCACTCCTCACTCTTCTTCCAGCTGTAGAACAAAAGTTCCAGCCCAGAAAGACTTAAATTGCAGGCTGAGCCCTTGAGGGATTATTTCTTCCATTCCCCCAAGAGACTTAGGGGGGGGGACTTTCCTCTTCGTGATGGGGGGGAGACTGCGCTTCTCCAGCAGCTCCCCCGGCACCTTGTCACGCACTTGGTGGTGACCTCGTTGTCCTGGGGCCACCACGCACAGAGAAAAAGTGGTTTGCCCTTGCAGGCCGGTCCTGGCCTGCAAGGCATTATGGGAACCTTTGCATCTTATAGTAGCGACTCCCCCGCTGCTTTGAAGGGAGCCGCGATCGCGCTGTCGGCGGCTTCGCCGCATCTCCTGCCCTCGATGGGGGGCCCGGTCCCACCCAGACCCCCAGGTGAGTGTATGCGGCGCGGGGAGCCCACCCCCGGCCGCTCTGCCTGTTTTCGGGGGCCTGGTCCCACCCGGGCCCTGGCACCTTTTCTGGGTCTTTTCGGGGTCCCGGTCCCACCCGGGTCCCCCGCAGGCCTTCCCGTTGGAGGGCAGCCCGGGGAGCCCACCCCCGGCTGCCCCTGCCAGCTCCCCACCCAGCTAGCACCCTCACGTGCTGCCGCGGGAGCCGGCCGTGCAGAGTTGGTCTGCCCGCTCTGGCGGGCAGACACGGAAGCTTGCGTGGGCCTCGGGGGAGTGCGACGGCACTCCCCCCTCCTTCCCGCACTTCGGGGCCCGGAGATGGGATCCTGGGCCCCCCTGCTCACCTTCGCGGGGAGCGCGACGGCGCTCCCCGTCCTTCACTTCTTTGTTGGGGGGCCAGGGTGGGCTCCTGGCACCCCCCTGCAGGACAATCTTCACAGGGAGCGCGACGAGACCTCTCCGCGGGGGGGGGTGCAATGGCGCTCCCTGCTCCCTGCCCCCTGCCCCCTGCCTCCCTGCCCCCTGCCCCCTGCTCCTCTTCGGGGCCCGGGGATGGGGTCCCGGGCCCCTTGGGCACATTATCGCGGGGCGCGATGGCGCTCCCCCATCTTTCATCTTCGCGGGAGGGCGCAACGGCGCTCCCCCGCCTCTTTCCTCAGATGGGGCCCGGAGTTGGGATCCCGGGCCCCTCCCCCTACACCTCTTCACAGGGAGTGCGACGGCGCTCCCCGGCTTCATGTTCGGCGGGGGGCCAGGGTGGGCTCCTGGCACCTTGCGGGGGCACATTCTTCACGGCGAGCGTGACGGCGCTCCCCGCCTTTACTTCTGTTGGGGGAAGCCCCCGGGACCTGACCCACCCCGGGGGGCCCATTAAAGACCGGCGGCGGAGCCCCACGCGCTTCGTCGTCGGTCTTCTTGGAGGTCAAAGTTCGCCTACCTTCTGGGGGGCATATCTCAGCCCCCAGTGTACCGATCTGCGCCATTTTCGCCTCCTCTTGCTCCTGGTGGTGCTCCCCAGCCACTGGGAGCACTCTCCTTCGCCCTCTGGGTCTCCCAGAGGGTGGATTCTGCAGGGGGCTGTCTTCACTGGCTCCCTGCGCCAGCCTTTCGCCTGGCTCTCCTCCTGGGCCTCTCTTCTCCCTGCGCAGAGGCCCCTGCTTCTGCGCACTGGTCCTGGACTCTTCTCCTGGCGCTGTTCAGGATTCTGGAGCAGTCAGGGGGTTCCTCCTTCCAACTGCCCATTGCTCCAGGCTCCAGCACCCTCTGCCTCAGCAGACCACACCCCAGAGAGAGCTCCTCTTCCTGTGCAAGTTCTTTTAAGAAGTTGGGGAGGGGGCGGGCAGGAAGTCTCTGTTTGCCCTATCACACAGCGACACATCACTTCTCTGCCCCTGCTCCCTCCTTCCTGCCCAGGCCTCTGGGTTTGTTCAAGATGGCCTCTTCCAGGGTCTCCTGCCACATGGTCTCTGAAAAAGCCCCTTCCCCCCAGGGCTGCCTTCTCCCTGGTGCATCCTGGTGCCTGGCACCCAGTGATAGCTGCTGATGGATGAGCCTGTAGCTCCACCCAACTTCTCTTCCTTGGAGAGGAGGCCTTAGCTCGTGGAAGAAAGGTTATCAATCCAGCCTGCTGAGGGCAGGCCCCAGCCAGGCCCTGGTTATGGCTGACTCAGAGAAATATGACATTTCTGGATGACCCAAAAGCAGTACAAATATGACTTTGGACTCTGCAGAATACTTCTTCTCACACCCGTTACAGTGGACTTTAGTGCGTGTCTGGAATTTGTAGGCCTTAGGAAAGTAAAACTAGCCCATGTGCTCCCTATCCCCATAAGAGAATAATGGAATACACACTGTAAAGCACACTGACTTTCCCTGGCATGTTTCTTCCCACTGTATAAAGCCTATTCCATGTCATCACCCAATTCTGCATAAGTCCTGCCACACCATTCACTTTGTAGCTGCTCCTGGACTGCGCACGCCAGGAATCTTCCCTGCGCAGCCCGTACACGTGTGCACACGCCTGTACACATGTGTCTGCATGTAACCAGCCCGGTGTCCTTTACTCCAGCTGCTGTGCAGCGGCCTGGTCAAGCCAGGGGGACACCAGTAAAATCCCCATGCAGTCTCTTTCATTATGCGTTCACTGTGGGTGAGTCCCAACTTATGAGGCTCCCCCACAGTAAAAGCTCAACAATTAGGTGTTCAAAAAGCGAAAAATCCGGGCGGCCCATAGTGTCAGAACCACCTTCTAACACACCCCTATTGTGCTCTTGCAGAGGTACCCTTCTGTACCCATATGCTTCCAGATCACCCTGTAACTCCGCCACAGCTCTGGAGGCGGCCCCCGTCGCCTAAAGAGCCCCCCCACCAATACAGCTGATTTCTCACCTGCAACCTGCTATTTCCAGGGCCTCCTGCATATCCAAGAGGAACAGGTCCATTCCAACCTGTGACAAGTGAACCCCATCTTGAGCAAAATAGCCCTTTACATTCGTCTGGATCAGCTCGTGTCTGATGAAACCAAAGCCCCTTTGGTCTGTGAACTTGCGCATTGCACTATTCACCCTCTTGCGTGAATGTTCCACCGCCTCACATGACTTAGCCCCATGCCAAGCCCTGCGCGGAACTATTTCAGACCACCAAAGCTCACATTGCCCCATGTATTTGCTGATCTCCCCTAAGTCAGTCTTCATTGCTTGCAACAGTGCACCCCTACCCATGGCAGTGAGGTCGTTGCCTCCTAAATGGATTATCAAGATGTTGGGGAGACCTCCCCTCACAGCCAGTCCTTGCTCCAATCTGTTCAGGAGGCTGCTCCATCTCATCCCGGGGAAACCCATCCAGACAAACTGAGTCTGCGAAAACCCCTGCATCCAATTCCTGCGTGCGGCCCACTGTGCCAACCTGGCGACGAACGAGTGGCCGATCACCCACACTTGAAATCCTGGCAAAATAAACAGATGCCATTTTCACACACTATTTTAATGATCTTTGTGTTCAAACATTGCACTAGCACATGATACTATTAAAATTCACTGCACACATGATATACAATTTACATATTGTCACCCTCAAGGGCGGATGTAGCGCTCAATTTACATATTGTCACACTCATGGGCGGATGTAGCGCTCAAAGCAACGAGACTCCCAGCGTCCCACCTTCTTTATGCTTTCCTGCCCCATGCCCGCCTTGAACGCTGCTGTGGCCGCCCCAATCCTAAATGAGTGCCTGGCGTACTTCCTGTCAGGGCGGGCAAGACCAGACCGCGCAAGGCAAGCGCATATGACCCTATCTACTTGGAATTGCGTTAGTAGTACCCGGTCTGCGTGTATCTAAAAATAGCCCGGGACATTGGGACGAACTGCTATGTAATCCTTGACTCGGGAAACTGGGCAGTACCTCTGATCCCCCAGAGGCATAAGGGCTATATCAGCCCCCTGCCCTGCTTGGTCCGTTTTGGACCTCCTGTTATGTATCACCAGCCTCTCCATCACTTTCACATCTTGGCTGCATAAGGCATCCTCTGACAGATCTGATTTAGACCTAGCCACCAGTTCACTAATTCGGAATGCCCCAAAAAACGCAAGGCAGAATGCTGCCACAAAGAGTATAGCCTCAAAATGCGAATGGGTGACCTGCTCCACTGCTTCTAGCATGCCCTGGAGTGTGTGGAAGTCAATGGGCGCCCTGTTGTCTGGAACCCTGACTTCCTCTCTGGCCCACCCTTTTAGAGCTGCCCTGCTCAGGAAAGACTTGGTTGGATCCTGCCCTCCTCTCAGCTTAGTGTCATGGCTCACCGCCGCCAAATGGCCACAGACCCAGGAATGACTCTTCCCCTGCCCTTTTGCCCAAATTACAAATGCTTGCACTCTCTGTTCCAGGGAAAGTGAGGCTTGGCCCTGTGCCCCCGAAATGCTCAGGAAAGTGGTGAGATGTGCCTTGTATCTCCTCCTGGTCCCAGGTGCCAGAGAACGTTCACCCATCGCTCTCAGTTGCTGTTCCCTTGCAGAATTCGCCAGAGATGTGCTCGGAAGGGGTCATCGCCGCTCTCGCTCGCGGCCAGGCCTCCCGGAAACGGAGCCACTGAAAGCGAGAGAGAGCGTCAGCAGCTACATTCCTGACCCCCTCAATGTGTCTTGCCCTAAACTCAACATTGCAGCGCAGACAAGCCCTGATTAGCTCCCTCAACAAACACAGCACCAGGGGGCATTTGGCTGTCTGTCCATTGATGGCTTGCACCACCGCCATGTTATCGGACCAAAATATGACCCTTCTGGTCGATGGCGCCTCAGGCTATAGATGCAGGGCAACCACTATGGGGAACAACTCAAGTACGGTTATATTAGCTGTTATGTTCCTTTTACGCCAAGCATTCGGCCACTTTTGCGCACACCATTCGCAGCCCATTATTGCGCCAAAGTCCTCCCTGCCTGAAGCATCCGTGAATAGACAGAGTTCTGGGCTACCAGCCCAGGGGGATCTCCAAATCACCGTCCCATTAAAGCTCAGCAAAAACTCATGCCACATCAGGAGGTCCTCTCCTAAACCTTTCCCTATTCTGACCATGTGATATTTCTTGTGCACCTTGGCTGTCGCCCTTGCTAGTCTCCTTGCGAAGACTCTGCCCGCTGGGATCACCCTGGCTGCTAAATTCAGCTTCCCTAAGAGGCTCTGGATGACACCCAGGGAGGCCTTGTCCTTGCCCAGGACCTCCTGAATATCCTAACGCAAGGCCTGCACCTTCCCAGCCGGGAGCCTGGACACGCCCTCGACAGTGTCCAGCTCAATGCCCAGAAAAGTGAGAACCTGCGCCGGACCCTCAGTCTTCCCAGGCGCCAAAGGAACCCCCAAGTGCCCCACGAGTTCTTGGAAACAATGCAGTGATTTGCTACAATCCCGTGTTCCCGCTTCCCCAATGAAAAGGAAATCGTCCAGGTAGTGCATTACTCCCTCTAGGCTATATGACCACGCGAGTGCCCACTGTAAGAAGCTGCTAAACGCCTCAAAGTAAGCGCTTTAAGTGGCATGGGAAATTTTTCTTCGACAAATGCATGCCGATGGGTTGCAGCAAATAGTGGTCCCCTTGGCGGCAAGCACGGATACCCGTCCTCACAATCTCACTCTTTGACAAGGACACGTAGGGTAAGCAAGGCTGCGTGCAAAGAAGGGGGGGGACGAATCGGGGAAACAAGGGGCCCAGGCCCTAGGGCCCGAGCAGCACGTGCTAACCTGCCACACCCGTAACCGGTGCTTATCTCTCTTCAGAATCGCCGAAAGCGCTTCAGCAGGCTAGGTGGAGCCGGGAATCAAGGAGAGAAGTAAGTACTGGCGAACGCGGGGAATGGACTCGGGCAAGGGGTAACGGGGTGAGGGGAGCCCGCGGCACAGCGGCATTGCCATTAGTGGAACATCTATTTACGATTCTCCATCCCTGCAGGACCTGCGTAGAGGTTTCTGCACTACAGTCCGGAGACATGGATAGCCAAGGATCCCCCCCCCTCCTGTTCTCCCAAATCACCACAGTGGAGGAGTCCCAACCCGGCACGTCGCAGGAGGCAATCTGGGCAAACTTTATGGAGATGGTGAAGGCTAGAGGAGTGTCCTGGGAAAAAGGAATCCTTGACTCTCGTGAACATGAAGACTCTGGGGTAGTAGCGGACATACCTGTTGCGTCCATAGCAGGGCCAATTGAGTTGGGACCCGGAAGGTCCAAGCGGTCTCGCCGGCCAACGAACAAAGAGTTCCCGGCAGAGCCCCTGGCACCGAAGGTCAGGGTAACTTCCCCTCCACACGAAGCAGGGCCCGCGGTCACTCCGGCCTGCCCCTCAAATCCCACCACAGCTAGCAGCGAGAACACTGATAAAATGGGTAAGATGATGGACTCCATGTTGAGCATCTTGGCTGACTTTAGATCACGTTTTTGTAACACTGTACCGACACCCATGCCTGTGGCCTCTGTGCTTGGGGAGGCGGGGGCAACGTCCATTGCGCAAGTTTGGGGGGAACAGGTCAGCAGTGCAAGCGCACAAAAACCTCCGGGGTCAGCCGCCACCAGAGTAACACCAGGGGCACAACGGGAGCACCTGTTACAGCCTACAATAGGACTCGGCACCAGGAGCGCCTCTGCAGGCAGGGCCACCCAGCAGCGGGTGGGCAACTGCCGGCTGCACCCATCCCACAGGTAATATCAGCAGGCTCCCCCAGTTCCAGTGTGTCAGGCGGGGTGGCGACCCCGTTGGGCAGCTCTCAAGATGTCCACACCCCCGCAATACCAGCAGAGGCAGCCAAAGCAGTAGCACCGGCAGAAGCACCGCTGCCGCTCATCACAGTGGCACCCCTAGCAACGGGACGCTGCTCGCTGGCTTGGCAGGTGCCGTTGGCTGCTAAGGAAGGGATTTGGAGACGGGAGTTTGTGGACATTTTTACCTTGTTAATGCATGGGGCTGATGGACAAGACACTAGAAAGATGGGGGGTAAGGACGATGAGAAGAAAGTGAAATACCAGGCCTGGCCAGAAAAAACTATTCAGAACTGGGGGGAGGCTTTCACTATTCTAGCAGCGGTGGTGATGGAGAAAGATCCAGAACAGGGTCCTGCGATGTGGCAGTACTCCCGTTTAATCTACAATGAGGCAGAAAAGTGGGGGGGTATCAGGTGGTATAATTACGACCGAGATTTCCGAAAGAAAATGTTAATGTGTCCAGAACTGGGATGGGACCAAAAGGAAATCCAGCTCTGGGTAGAGCACATGGGGAAGTTTACTGCGGACCCCAAGGAGACCACGAAGAGTCAGAAAGGGCAGGGCAATTCTAGGGGACAGGAGCAATCAGGGAAACGTCCTTTCAAGCAGCCCTTTCGGGGAGGTCAGGGAGGCGGCAGTAGGGAAGAGGGGGCAAACGGTTTAATTCTGGCACATGCAGATTGTACAATGCAGGGTCCTGCTCCTGGGAAAAGGCGTGCAAGTTTGCACACAACTGCAGTAAGTGTGGGGCCAGTCACCCGGCAGTGTCATGCAGTGCCAAGCGAGAGGGCCCTCCCACGCCTTCCAGCAGGCAAGACAGCTAACCTGATCTATGCAACAAGGCCTCCCCTCCCGCCCGCACTCATCTCCACCCCACATCATGGGCCCAGATCCTCCCCCCTCATCTGCCACTACCCTGGTCAAGGTTTCTACTGTTAAGGGCCCCTCACCAATCATTATTAGCAACCTCCTCCCCTGCTCAGGGCGTACTCCCAACACAAAAGACAGCAAGATCCTGGCAGAGGGGTTCATAGAGGGCTTCAAGATCCCATATCAAGGCCCACTAGTTTGCAGGGACGCAGACAACCTAAGGTCAGCTAGAGAACTTCCCAAAGTGGTGCAGGACAAGGTTATGAAGGAGACCGCATTGGGGAGGGTGGCAGGGCCATTTGACCAACCCCCACTTAGAAATTTTTTGGTCTCTCCCCTGGGAGTGGTCCCCAAAAAAGACCCTGGGGCCTTCCGCCTGATACACCACCTGTCGTACCCGGAAGGCAATTCGGTGAACCACTGGCTGGAGGAGGGAACTTGTTCCGTCTCGTACTGTTCATTTGACATGGCAGTGGATATGGTGAGGAGAGCAGGAAAAGGGGCCTGGCTGGCCAAGGCGGACATTGAGTCGGCCTTCCGCCTGCTGCCGGTCCACCCAGAGAGTCACCACCTGTTGGGCTTTAAGTGGCAGGGGAAATTTTTCTTCGACAAATGCATGCCGATGGGTTATAAAAACGGGAGTTAAGACACTTTGTGCCTTTGAGGGATCAGTGCCTGAGGTGCTGTACTGAGAGAGGGGGGGGTTTGAGTGGTTATTGTTACCTATCTTCCAATTCCGCCTTGACTTGCTCCTGCCTGAAGCGCCCGTCTACCTAGCGTCTGTTTCGCTTCCTGTAAAGAACAACGGTTCTCACGGACCTTCAATACCGGTTTGGTACCACCCAACCCAAACCCTTCCCCCCCCCGCCCGGCGCTTATCCAACTCACTGATTCTGAATCGCTTGATTGGCCCAGTGGCCCTCGACCGTCTTTCCGATCGGGGCGTGGGAGCCAAATCTTTAACAATCTCTGAGGATGAAAAAACAACAAAACGGTTATTCCCCCTAGTGGGCATCACCTCAGTGGTGCCCCCCCCTCATATTGGTGCCCCAGCATAATATCTCTGCCAGGTACCTCCAGCCCACGCGTGTTTGCCTGCACCATGAGCACCCACTCTTGGTTTTCCGCCCCCAACTACCCATTCCTTGCCCGCTGGGCATGGACCGAACTGTCTTACTTACTGCTTTGCCAATGATTACGTTGGCCGGCGCCGCGGGTTGCTCCTGGCGCCTCCGGAGCGACTGAACCTAGCAGAAATCTCTGAGGAGGCAAGTGGCAACATGTAAATGTCAGGAGCGGTGACTGAATAATGGTCCACACAGTCCGCAACTCAGAACCCCCGCTCTGGCGCGCGCACACTGCCCCAAGCTGCCACCTTTGCGAGGGCCACGCCCACCCCGCTGGGCGAAAGTACCTCCGGCATATGCCCTGCACGGCGAAGTACAGCCCCGCACACTTAAACTCCCGCTCTGCCTGTTGACCCCTCGCAGCACTGTCCGGGGGACCCGGGTAGGGGGAGGGATGCGGGTAGCCAGTCCCTTGATCCCCACTGTGCGGGAACTAAGGCTGTTCCACCTGGCAAAGACGCTGCGACCATATAACCCGGCCGCGTAAGTGTGTCCCTGAACCGCACACACCCCCACAACATATATCCTGCCACGCTGCATGCTCTGCGTTGCCCAAACAAAATGCTCCCAATACATCCAACTAAGGCGCTGCGACCATATGATCCGGCTGCCTGAGCGTGCTCCTGAATCGCACACGCCCCCACCAACATACATCATGAGATGTTGCCCGTTCTGCGCTACCCCGTATCCCTGAGCAACGCAAGTCCCCAGATAGTTAATCAGCATAGGGAAAAACATTTACCCTAAGACTCGTGAGTAGCAGAAGCAAATGAGCACCCGTGCGTCGAGAATTGCTAGCGCTACATCCCAATAAACACCAAGTAGCGGAGGGGGGGAAGGGGGGTGAGCGCCGGGAAACCCATGCGCGCCTCTCCTACGCACTCCTCAGCCACGGAGCCTACGAGTGAAGCGGGCAGAGGCGCTCAGCCGTCGGTGACCCCGCCAAGTACCCGCAGTGTGAGCACGGAGGCACTAGCATACCTGGGCCCCCCAACCCCCGCAGATGGGAAGGCGGCGCCCTAAGAAGGTGGCGGGGAACTACCACGTGACTTCTACGCTCAGGGCTGCCTGGGAAAGCTCACCCTCGTCAGTGGGCCAAACCCCCCAGCAGTAGCATCAATTGCCGGGCCAGAAGGCCCAGACACTGCTAAGGAGGAGTGGGGGGGGGAGCCTTGGCCTGAGCACGCGGCCCCCTCCCCCGAGGCGACCCGGCGGGACCCCCTATTGGGCATATCACCGGCCGGGATCACCAATCCGCCCTCTTTGCCAATTCGGGGCCACCAACAAGACCCAGGGACTCTGGCAAGAGGCTGGCGCGCCAACGGCTGGCCCACTCGCGCACATCACGGGGTGCCGTGGGCTATGCCACCCCGCAGCAGCGCCTCTGCAGCCCACCGTGCCCCATACGGGGGAAATGAAGTAGGCAGCCACGCGCCACTGCGTGCTGTGCACCGGGCATGCTGCCGTGGCATGCGGCCGGGAGTTGGACCCCCCCCCGGCCCTGCCCCCGTCCCAGGTACCGACTACAGCAGCCTCCAGCGGGACCAAGGCCCAGGACTTGTAACTGGGGCGGGGTCCCACACTGCTATGCCAGCGCGGTGAGACCCCGGGGAGGGGGGTTAGAGGTGTCAGGCATGGGCACTCACCTCGCCTCCACTCGACAGACCGCACGACCTCCGCAAACTCGGAGAAGAAAAATCTGCAGCAGCTCCTCAGCACGACCCCCTAGCTGGCGTGTCCGGTGCAAAGAGGATGCCAGAAAGGCGGGGGGAGGTATAAGTACCCTCCCCCGACCCCTGTGCGCCGGAAGTGACGCACCAGTACTCCAAGGCCAAGGGGGGACTCCTCCCCGAGTCCCACCACTAGGGGGGTGGTGTACGTGCCTAATTGGCACTAAGAGGGCCGCCCTTTTAGGGTGGCCCCCTGCGTGGGCCGCGGGCAGCCGCAGAGATTGGTCTCTGCGGACCACACAAAATGTCAGCCCCACACCTAAAGTGAAGAGAGGCCCCAGAGCTGCGGAGACAACGGAGGGCTACCGCGCAGGAGTGGAGTGAAGAGGCGAAGCCGGGCCCCTGCCAGGGTCCCCGACACTGAGAAGCGACCCTCTGAGGTGAAGGGTGTGACGGCTTGGAGGCCTGGGCAGACATTGTTGGCGGCCTGGGAGAGTGGCCTGATGCCTTTTGCTGTGGCCCGCAGCGGTGCGGCGGGTCCCGGTGCTGGAGTTCGAGTGGTGAGGTGCCCCTGGGCCTGCCCTTGGAGAGTGAGGTGAGACTTCCCAGAGAGAGTTGGGGGCCCCAGCAGGCTGGGAGCCCCTAGGAACTTGAAGCAGCGACCTTCAATAGGCTGAAAATCAGCATGAGAGATGGGAGGTGAAGCGGAGACCTCCCGTCCACTGAAGAGTGGCGTGCGAAGGTGTAGGAGTGGGGTGGTCGCTCCCCCTCAATGACTGCAGCAAAAAAAAAATAGAGGACCTCTGCGCCCACTGGATTCATGGTGGCTTCCCTTTGGGAGGGTTAATGGAGTATAATGCAACGTGGGACTGCCTTGAACACCTATCTCCTACAGATGGCCCATGTAGATGGAGCGGCTTGGTGACACAGAGCAGTACATAAAGGAAACAATGAAAGTAATCTGCTGATTAGAGGGGTGCTAGCTGCACCCAGTTACTGAAAGCCCTGATGGGTTGATCAGGGTTTCTGCTACAGTCAACGCTCCAAGAGACGTGGGAGGGTACTGACCCCCCCAGTGGAAAAGGATTCCCACATCTGACCTGAATGAGTGGATTCCAGGTGTACCGGCACTAGCCACATTGAAGTTAACAATGGTCAAAAACAAGCCCCAGAGGAGGCCCAGTCCAACAAAATAGTACAATACACTGTCCCTGGCCCTGGGATTGGTGAACAGGGGTGTGGAGACTGAATGGACCTTGAATGCAGTGAACAGACCCTTGGCACGGCTGAAATCCTTGAGGCTATACAGGGCTCTAGAGTGGCACTGGAGTCCAAAATGGACAGTGTGGCGATGGACATTAGTCATTTAAGACTGGACCTTAAGAAAGTAGCATAGAGGGTCACGGACACAGAGGGAGAAGTCGTCTCACTCCGGGAGAATGTACAGACTCTGCAGGCTATGGTGTAGACCCTACAAATTAAAGCGGCGCAAGTGAAGGCATAATGGAGAATGCTGAGAGGCGGTCCAGAAAAAATAATCAGTGGTTTCTTGGTTTTCCTGAACAGACAGAGGGGCCCTCGGCCGAATTATTTCTTGAGGACTGGATTGCCACTGAGCTTAGCCCTGTCCGCCTATCCAAGTTCTTTACTATTGAAAGCGCCCACCGAGCATTGGGGCCGCCCCCCCTGGCCGGGAGCACCTCCCCGAACACTTGTAGCGTGAATGTTTAACTACAAGGATTGGGACGCAATCCTCCAATATGTGCGTGTACATGCCCCCCCCACCCCCTCCCAAGTACGAAGACAAACCAATTCAAATCTACCCTGAGTATACAAGAAAGGTCCAGGATCTTCGTGACAGTTTCTTGGGGGTAAAAGGCAAGATGCATGAACAGAATATCAAATATAGCCTGATGTTTCCAGCAAAGCTCAGAGTGCAATATGATGGAAAGGTGCTTTTCTATGAGACTCCGCAAGAGGCTGTGGCCTGGATGAAATCTGAGGGTCTCAGGCAGATGGATCATAACCATGTGTGGCGTGAGCATAGGAAAATGGGACAACAGTGTTCAGCCCAGAACAGGGAGTAACCGACGAGACGGTCACAAGCCCCAGATGGACAGACTGGGGGTCGTATATTGGTCGGTGCTAATGGCACCCTGCGAGCGGAAGTTGAGCCCCTGGAGACACAGAACCCCTTTACGCCATTGTGCCTGGTTCAGGAAACTCAAAGCGATGGGACGGCGACGGCCTGAGCGGCCCCATGGTGGGGAGGTATGGTCTGGGTCCCTCCCCAGATGCCGGTAATATTGGGGTAAAATGTGTGATGGTCCACAGCGACAGAACTATTAACTATTCACCCTGGTATTTTTGATTGATCATAGGGTTGGGACACCGGCTGAGTCACTGATTTTGACACAGGATAGTCCAGACACCACGCCTAGGCACATTGCTGAGGCCCCATTAGGGACTCACAAAGGGCTGCGGATCTGGTGATGCCATACCCGATTTTGAGACGGAGTCCTGCCGCCCGCCACTGCCGGACCATTTCCCTGCAACTCCTAAGGACTGCTACGTGGAATTACCCTCATCTTCTTGAGGAAACATAGATATTTAATTTCTTCTTTGACCAGTGTGTCCATTTTGATCCTCTTTCTTTGTGATTTGGACCTATTATATGCTTTAACCCCGAAAGGCCCTTTGATATCCTTTCCTGGGCCTCCAGACTTGACTGTCTACCTCAGATTCCCCAGGAACATTATCCTCTATCGGCTATCTCCCATTAGAGAGAGACTATCTATTCATTGACTTAACCACTTAAGGAACCGGATGTGAGCTCCCTCCATCCTTCATTTGCTCAGCTTGCTCAGTGTTCTGCGTGATAGGGTCACATGTTTACAAGGCCATGAAAGGCCATGCTAAGTGGCCCTGTAAATATGCTGCAGTGCACTGTGCCACTGGAGCGTCAAAAAAGTGACGCTCCGCTGGGGCAAAAGTACCGCATGGGGCCTCGTAAACGAGGCCCTGTGTCTGGACCTTGTGGATCCTGACCGACTTGCTCCTTCAAGATGACCTAAAAGAAGGCTTCGGTCAGCCGGGCCTTGAGCCTACATCTTCATGGCCTGGGGCTGCCTCTTCATGCGCCAGGCAGTAGACCACATCCAGGTCACACCAGCTGAGCTTCATTGCAGATCCTATATTAGAACCTGGCTTTCGTGGTAATCAGCAAGCAGAGTCATATACATGAAAAATATTTCTTTGGGCTGGTGCATAAACCTTCCATGTGAGTCCAAATGAAGTGCAAGTCACTGACTCAAGGGGGTGGGGGGCATTTGTCCTTCCTTGGAGGTACGAGTAAGAAGCCAGGTCCAACCAAAGTTCACACTTTTTTTTAAATTAAAAAGCTCTACCAAGCTGGATGGAGTGTAACTTTTTGGAGGGTGAAGGAAGAACTACTAGTAATTGGTCAATTTATGTGTATTAATGTAGGCTGAAGCCAGACTCTCTTGGCCAAGATCTCTTGATGGCTAGAAACACCTAGCCCAGCAGAAGGAAACAAAGGGTGAACACGGAGTGTTACTGGGTAGAATCTGATCTCAGAACAACTGGATGTATATATTTTGTCCTTTCACACAGTTATGTACCAGATGCCTCTCAGGAAATCGTACTTTACTTTGGTGCATGTGTGAATGTATCTTGGTAGGCGGATTTTAATCAAGGGTTCCGCTTTTCTCGTTCACAGTAGTGGCTGTGCATTTCATCACATCTTGCGCATTTATAAAAATAAAAAAAAGCCCCACCTGCCTCTGTGTACAACCTCCTCCATGGTGTAGACTCCGCCAGTGTGACCATATTCTTGTCATATGTGTTTTATTCATCCGTACTTTGATTGCCGCCTCTGTACATTTTCTTTGCTCACTTCGGGTATACACGTTCTATTTTCTGGTACATACTACACAGGCAGGGGCACATTTGGGAAATTAACGCATCAATACATGTAGAATGGGACATCTGTGTTCTCTGGATATAAATGTGTTGCTTTTCCTGCATTTTTCAAACACATTTTCCTGTGTGCGTTCTTATTTAGGCAAACTACATCCTCGCTGTCGGTGGCTGTCATTTTGGCATGGACACAAAAAGCAACAACTGATTGCCAGCCATCTCGAAGTAAATTAGACTGCCTCGTATGCTATTTTAAAATAATTAGACATTCAAATCCCCCAAATCTTCAAAAATATAAATATAGTACACCTTCCTTTGATGGAAAAGGAAACCGCAATATTTCGTTTTTGGACGGTACAGGGGGAAAATGGCCGCAGAAGAAGCTCCGAGGCCTTTCGAATTTGTATTCTGTTTCGTGTTTGCATAATTCCCTCTTTTGGGATTCTTGGTGACAGTGGAATAGAAGTGAGTTTTTTCATCGGTGGATTCCATCTGTTGTCATGGCACTGAACCCAGCAATGAACAGGAGAGGAGCAGCTTTTCATGTCAGAGAGAGGAGGGAGATGTCTGCTATCGCCGAGAATACATGTACGTGGGATTCATTTTAATCATCTGCAGATCTTACCCGGCTCTGCTGATCGAGCACCGCGAGGCCAGGGGCCTACATACCGATTTGAAAAAAAACGGGGTATATTCTTGCATCTGACAACTAATTCATTTTCTGAAACGCACACTACTGTGCAGTGTGTGATTTTATATTGCAAAATAGGGCTAACCTTATGTTCCTTTTTACTTCAGAGCATCAATCTTGTTGCTGAATATTATTAAAATGAATTGTGTAATTATTCAGAAAGCAGGGGTGGGGTTGTAAGCGAGCCAGAGGAGACAAGCAGTTTTTTTTGTTAAATAAAATGAAAAAAGCAATCTGTGATCTTGAAAAGATTTATTGAGCTAATGCGCGCATTAGAGGAAGGGTCATTTAAGGCCTCAAAAGGCTAGACACCAACACGATCTTTATTCGTATAAAGCTACAAATACGGGTTAACCGTTTTCATCAAACTATATTTAAGCACAATTAAAGTAAAGTTGCCTATATTTCCTAATTTATTGATATTAAGGCATAGCATGTTATGTTAGCGTCTGCAGCGCATCACCCGTCGCCACTTCTGGCTCTCACTGCGCCATCTTGTTCTGGGCCCTCTATTCATACAGGGCCTCATTTATGGGGAATTGGTGTAGGGCAACACCGCAAGTCTTCTTGCAACGCTGCCCTACGCCAATGTGAAAGGGCAGGAATTGGTGCACAATTTGCTGCCTAGTACCAACGCAGGCACCCTTGCACCATAGTAATCCAGTGCTACTCAGTCCACCACATGCTGGTAGTGTCTCAGCACTGTCTTTGCTGCTGAGCTGGAGACAAAGGGATCCAATTTACCCCATGTCCTCCCGTCCCCTTGGATGGGACAGGAAGCCTATACTGCCATCTCCATGATGGTCCGGTAATAGCTTCTAGCTACTGTATTTGCAATTGTGCTGAGGCCACTTGCCCTCAGTCCATATTCAAATATGTAGAAGCACTGTGACTATGTTATGGGTGGTATTCAACGCGGGTCTCAGGTACACTGGGCAATCACCATGCTGTGCAATTCTAGCAAAATGCTGTATGGTACTTAGGCAACGTACTGTCCAGCGAGCTGAACCTCCTGCACTCGATGTTCTACTGCTCGTGTGTACACCGGGGCCTGCCTTCAAGGCAAGAGCTGCTCCCCAACCCCATTGGAATTACAAGGTGTGGTTAATTGCAGACCTGGTACATTTCACCCATGGACTCTGACTGCTGAAAGCAGCTGAAATCCATAGAGATAATATAGGGTTAGAGTATTAATGACAAGGAGAATAGGACATGAAATGATTGATTCCTTTGGTAATTCCTCATTTCTCAGAGGAACCTCAAAGTTCCACCTGTAATTTCCCTTAACGCCAAGGTGTGCATTAATATTGCCAGCACCAGGGACCTTGCAATAAAGGCCCAATATGTCAAAGATGGGTGTCACCATGATTGATGAAATCTTCACTTCATGTTTTGGTTGAATCTAACAGCTTTTATTGACAAAGAAGCATTTGTAGTCTGGAAATCACTCATTCAACCGACCATGGGATCCCTTGAAATCATTAATAAAGGCAATTTATCTGAGCACCGGCTAACTGAAATTGATACTATACTACACTTGGGTTTCAAGTATCAATCATGTGACATAATTCTCACAAAGAATGCAAGTAGGTGCAATAGATACGCTCATGGGAACTTGAAGATGGCCTACATGAGTAAGAAAAATGTAATACAAAAGTGTATTTTGATGCACGGCAATGCAGCAAGCCTTCCTGCTGTGCTGCTGTGCATCAAAATAAAAGGGCAGGAATGTGCCGTATCTACAAGATACGGCGCATTCCTGTCCTTCTCCCCTGCGCCAGCGCACAAACAGCAGCCTTGTGCCAGCACAGACACCCTTGCGTCACTTTGCAAGGGTGCCTGCTCTGAGGGGATGATTGTTTTTGTGCAGGAAGGAACACCATCCAGCACAAAAACAATCATTAAAGGTATTTTCCTCTTTCTATGGTGCTGCACAATGGAAAAAATGAGAAGAAATAAAAGTATTTCTCCTTGTTGTGCCACCAAAATGTTGTAAATCTGGGAATACTTCATGTTCCATGGATGTTGCATGGGAAAACCCAAAGCAACACCCATGGAACACCCATTTCATGCAGAGATATGCGTGAAAGAGAAACATATTTACAAGGCCATTAAAAGTCACGCATGGTGACTTTACATGTCCTTGTAAATATGGGGAAGCCCATTGCGCTGCTGGTGTATCAATAAAAGTGACGCACCGGAGGCACAATGGGCTTTATAAATAAGCCCCAAAGTTTTTATCAGAGAAAGCTAATTCACAACTTCCCGTCTTGAGTGGCAAACCTCAGTGACCTCAACCTTACAGAGGGGCACATCTTGTGACCCCTGTTAGCATGATCAAGAAAACATTGCTGAAGTAGGTTAGAGCTAAGCTAAAACATTCAAACACGGTTAAAGTTTCCACACCATTAAGGTTGTGCAAGTTAAAAACATTGCACATGTAATCAGGCAAAAAGATAGATCAGGAGCGGCCTGTGCAGGTAAGAA